>OU342739.1:519084120-520284120 GCA_910589765.1 Avena atlantica | reverse complement strand
ATCCGTCCATGCCGGAATCTTCAGATGGGATGGTTCACTTGTCTATGCGAGTAGAGTGACATAGACCATAGGTCAGCGACGCCTCATAAGTCACACATGCAGAGAACGTAATCATAGCCGATTTTCCCGCGTGAAGGATACAAAACGTTGGTGATGGGAACGTGATGAAATTTTTGCGCACGCGCACACACACGCTGTCCATGCAGCAACCGTTCGATCGACTTGCACGAATGATCCGAGACTAGAGTTGTCAAATGAACCGTGTCTAGCCAGTTGCTGCCTCCTAGCCATTGCAAAGGTGACGGACCGGGACTAGTGCTAACAACTAGTCCCGGTTCTAGACTGGGCCGGGACTAGAGGCCAGAGCAGCTCGAAACCAAAGGTTGTTTTTTACTAGTGGGTGGACTTGGGAAAATAGGCAGCATACTTACCCATGGGGCACCACATAGTGATGTGGTACATGTGTGTTTCATAACCTTGGCGCACCATATAGTGCTGGCGAACATGTGGCATGTGCCACAGGTACGTGACTTATCCGTGGGGCACTTTTCAGCCGTGTGCCACGACTATTTTACCCGTGGGGCACCGTTGACATGTGCGCCACGAATATATGGATTACTTATAGTTGTTTTACTAGTAGTGTGGGGTTCTTCCAGAAAAAAGTAAGCGAATGGCTCTCTAATCTATTGGACCTTCTTATTTTTAGAGGTAAACTAGCAACATGGCCATTGTAGATAGCAACATTGCCCTTAGAGGGTCAGAATTGTCATGGAAAAAAATTGTAGATTCATGGTCATTCAAATGATGCTATAGAAAATAACAAAGTCTACGGTCACCATATGTGTCATTTTTCCACGATTAAAATGGTATATACAATTAAGTTCATTTACCGAGTTAGGTGGTAGTTCTTATGTGATGTTAGATCAACACATAAGTTAAACATTCAGTTTTTTAAATAATTAGTGTTCACTTGAACACTAACCATACAATGTTTAGATATGTCTAATAGGATATAAAACAAATTTTCTTCATAAAGTAAAATAAAAATAAATTTATCGAAGGCAATATACATATCAACTAATAATAAGTATATTAATTTTACATTGATTTGATCTTTCTACCTCTTGTTTTTAAGTTGTTCGTAAAATACATGACATTCTCACGTTCGTATGATTACAAATTCTAATGACATGTCATATTATTTTCTTTGGATAATAAACCTAGAAGCGTTCTCCAAAGAACCATAGATCTTTTCTTAAAAAACCATAGGAACTAAGAGTAAAGTGTATGTAGTCACATCATATTTAAACCAAAGGAACATATTAGACATAAACATTGTCCAAAAAATTGTACTGGATGCAAATTTTATTTCTTGTTGTACTGAACCATATTAGCAAAGTGGTTTATATAAATATTATATAAGATTTAAATACTCCAAATTTAACTGTCTAGCTCTATAGAAAATCCCCAAAAATTAGTATATAAATTGACTCTCATATTTCTGTTGAATAAAAGTTGAACATATCATTTCAGTTTACAAAGAAAATAGTAGTAATGACATATCAACAACAACCTTGTTTGTTGGTATTGATACTTATATAGTGGTATTGTCTCTCCCTAAAAAAAACTCATGCCTAATAACCAACATTCGACCCTCCACCTTCTATGAAAAATGAGTTGATCAATTGCTTTTTCGGCTTTATGCCTTAAAAACTATACAATCATCGGATGATGTTATATATGATGTTTAAGTAAATTCATGCAATCTTTCGAATGCGATGAGTTTAGGTGTACGTAATAACTATTTAACTCGATACACGTTGGACAAATCTACCGTTTGTGATATGTTCATATATGGTTATGATGACCTACTAGCTATGAATTTCTTAACTACAACTATGAAAATCTATTTACCTTATATTTGTTAAAAAAATATGACGGCATTTTAGTATTGATCATGTGATGAGTTTAGGTGTAGGTAATAACTATTTAACCCGATACACGTTGAATATCAACTATTCTTATGTACTAACAAAAACAAGACCTCTAAGTTGATTATGAGATGCTTTTGCTTTTCTGCATGTCAGGAATGCAGTGAACATTCAGCATCATGCATGTGTGCCAGATCAATTATCTGAATCCCTGTTTGCAATTCATTGATTTATTTTTGTACTAGTGGACATCATTTCTCCTGAAGTTGCTAATATAAAGATGGTAGAGCTCTATTCAGTCTATAATGGTACTAGAAATTCAATCTATAATACTACTACAAATTGCATCACATACCATGATCAGTAGCCCAATTAAATTGCCTAACTATAAGCTAATTATGCCCAACTCCATAACATTGGCGCTGCATTAGGTCATCGGCAGATGTTTCAACCCATTCATCCGGGAAAACATGGTGGTATAGCATGATAGCACATATATGCTGCAGCAAGGCCATGAACGCGTGAAGAGCATGCATGTGTTTGGAATGATGCAAGTTCCTTCCTTACATAGGTGGTGGGTCCTTCAGCAAACTCTAAAACTTCCGCAGTTAGTGCATGACAATGTAGCACAAGCCAGATGATCTTCCCATCCATTACTCAGCTGTCAAAATATAGAGGGTGCAGCTATAAAACTCATCTTCCCATGAGACTAATGATCTTCTTAGCAGGAATTATGGTTCCTGCGTGAGACATTGGAGTAGACCAAACATCTTCTTAGCAGGAATTATGGTTCCCGCGTGAGACATTGGAGTAGACCAAACATCTTCTTAGCAGGAATTATGGTTCATGTGTGAGACATTGGAGTAGACCAAACATTTGTTTTACTATATAAACCAGTTCTCATCAGCGGGACACCATGTGTGGTTATTTTTCATTAAGGAAGAGAGTAGTCCTAGACCATAGGAGTGCTACCAGCAAACTGAAACCGAACATGAACCTGGTGTACTGCTCGTTTGTGTCCAATTGGTGCATCTAGCTAACCATTGCGGCGCATCAGGTGGTTATGGTATATAGAATGTATCAAGTTAACTTTTTGGTTCAGGGAATAAAAAACTCATGGTATGAAAAACCTCTTGGAAATCATGTGAATAAGTTCTTGGAAAAGATCTAAATTTGTACCTTCTGCAAATTGTGGACTAATTCCCAGGACGCAGAAAAAGGCAAATTGTCTATATCAACAGTCCGATTCTAGCCTTTTGTCAGACGCTTTTCAACTGAAAAGATCATCACATACAAAATACTCATACTGCTCAACATTTGTCACAAACTTAAGCAAGTTAGATACTACCATGACGGTTGCGTCAGTGATCTAATACATCTAAAGTAAGCATTGGTATTTCCCCCATTGGAGGTGTCGAATCCATGAAGAACGGGAATAGCTGGTCCATCAAGTGCATGAAAAATCCTACATTACTATTGTATCACTGACAAGTGATCCATCTATGTTTGTTTGTTGAAATCCTAAAGTGCTTCATATATGTAATCTTGTATAAAACTTTTTTGTGAAACTGCTTTAAATTGCAACAATTTCTTATAAATTATGAAGCATAGACCTAGGAACTTTTCTTTGACTAACAGTGCAGGTAGTATTTCCAATAATTTGAAGATTTTGAAGAAGCAGAGTTTTAAGTCAACATAGATAGTGCACCTTAGTCACCACAATATAAAATCAACATCACTACAGGAATGGGAAGCTACGCCGACGGCCGGTCGCTACGCCGACGGCCAAACGTCGGGGCCGTCGGCGTAGCCATCGTCCAGGCCAGCCCCGCCAAGCAGCCGTCAGCGTAAAATTGTCCTCGGCATATTCTATCGGCTGCCCTCGGCGTAGCTATTTTTTATTTTATCTCATTAAACTTTGAAAAATCATAACTAAATCATTCTAATTCGAAAAAATACAAATAATATATCAAAATTTGCATAAAAATAAGACCTATCAATCTACACTCAAATATTACACATTTATAAATAAAAATTAAGTAAAACATAAAATATTATATATAGTTTAAAACGGGCATAAAAAATTCAAAAACGATCGAAACAATGCGAAACCTTCGCGTGGTGTTATATTATGTGACATAGTTAGAAGGAAAAATATCAAACTTGGTATATTGATTATATCTCAAAGAAACCTTCACAAAATGACCTATCTCATTCGAGGTTTCTTGACTTTCGGGTCAAATGACCAATGTTATGGCTAGAATCAAGGCATAGTTTATGATAATGTGCCCATATTGTGCATACACATGCATCATGGGATGGCGAACAATGTTGCAGGAGGAAGTTTTCCTTTTCGTCGCACCAAAAAGCCATTTCCCATTTTCCGAGCATAAAAAACGGCCGGTTTTGTGAAGCAACCACCAAATGGCTAATTCAAAATACTACCACCACATTTTACAAAAATACTATACCACCTTATATAGACAATGTCCCAACAGGGGGATCCGAAACCTTTCCGTCCACCTTTGGTGAAAAAGACAAATTCCTGCCGAATCGGCAGGAAGTGGGTCAGATATGAACTACAGGTACATGATCCGATGCTCATGTTTTTTTACAAAAATCATTTTTAGGTTCACAATATGCTATTGTATCAAAGATCTAATGAAAGTTTAGAGAGGCTCGGCCCCGAGCTAAGAATCTTTATGTCCGTCGTTCGACAAAGTTTGACGATAGTTTAAAACGGGCATAAAAAAATCAAAAACGATCGAAACAATGCCAAAGCTTCGCGTGGTGTCCTATTATGTGACATAGTTATAAGGAAAAATAGCAAACTTGATATATTGATTATGTCTCAAAAAAACCTTCACAAAATGACCTATCGCATTCGAGGTTTCTTGGCTTTCAGGTCAAATGACCAATGTTATGGCTAGAATCAAGGCATAATTTGTGATAATGTGCCCATATTATGGATACACATGTATCATGGGATGGTGAACAATGTTGCAGGAGGAAGTTTTCCTTTTCGTCGCACCAAAAAGCCATTTTCTATTTTTCGAGCATAAAAAACGGACGGTTTTGTGAAGCAACCACCAAATGGCTAATTAAAAAATACTACCACCACATTTTACAAAAATACTATACCACCTTATATGGACAATGTCCCAACAGGGGGATCCAAAACCTTTCCGTCCACCTTTGGTGAAAAAGACAAATTCCTGCCGAATCGGTAGGAAGTGGGTCAGATATGAACTACAGGTACATGATTCGATGCTCATGTTTTTTTACAAAAATCATTTTTTGGTTCATAATATGCTATTTTATCAAAGATCTAATGAAAGTTTGGCGAGGCTCTGCCCCGACCTAAGAATCTTTATGTCCGTCGTTCGACAAAGTTTGACGATAGTTTAAAACGGGCATAAAAAAATCAAAAACGATCGAAACAATGCGAAAACTTCACATGGTGTCATATTATGTGACATATTTATAAGGAAAAATAGCAAACTTGATATATTGATTATGTCTAAAAAAACCCTTCACAAAATGACCTATCTTATTTGAGGTTTCTTGGCTTTGGGGTCAAATGACCAATGTTATGACTAGAATCAAGGCATAGTTTGTGATAATGTGCCCATATTATGCATACACATGTATCATGGGATGGCGAACAATGTTGCAGGAGGAAGTTTTCCTTTTCGTCGCACCAAAAAGCCATTTTCTATTTTTCGAGCATAAAAACAGAAGGTTTTGTGAAGCAACCACCAAATGGCTAATTCAAAATACTACCACCACATTTTACAAAAATACTATACCACCTTATATGGACAATGTCCCAACAGGGGGATCTGAAACCTTTCCGTCCACCTTTGGTGAAAAAGACAAATTCCTGCCGAATCGGTAGGAAGTGGGTCAGATATGAACTACAGGTACACGATCCGATGCTCATTTTTTTTACAAAAATCATTTTTAGGTTCACAATATACTATTTTATCAAAGATCCAATGCAAGTTTTCCTTTTCATCGCACCAAAAAGGCATTTTTCATTATCCGAGCGCAAAAAGAGGATTTTCTAAAGCAACCACCAAATAGCTAATTCAAAAACGGAGGATTTGTGATTAGTTGATATGGATATCTATTTGGATTCCTCTCATTTTTCTGATCAATTTAAACATATTATTTGTTGAATTTTGATTTACAGATTTAAATATATTAATTATTCTATATTAAATAGAAAAATACAAAAAAATAAAATTATTATATTTTTATTTGAATTCAATAATATTTTTACTTATTCATTAATATTTACTTAAATAATTTTTTGTAATTTCAAAAAATACAAACATGTGACATGATGATATAAGAGTTAATAAGATTGATATCATAGTATTAACACCAATATATGAATTACTTTGCGGAAATGGATTCTGAAGGAACGAGGAAGTTAAGCGTGCTAAAGCTGGAGTAGTATTAGGATGGGTGACCTGTTGGAAAGTTTGACTAAGACTGGAATTTAATCAAATACTAAGTATAATTAGTGTTAAAAATGTTCAAAGTAGGAGATTAACAAGTGAAACAATTCAAAGAATAAAAAAATTGAGAAAAAAAATAAAAAAATTATTATTTTTCAAAAATAAAAAAAATATTTTTGCAACCGGTCGATAGGCTATGCCGACGGCCGCTACGCCGACGGCAAAGCCCTCGGCGTAGCATACGCCGACGATATTTTGATTCGCCGACGGCTTGACTGTGCTCCGCCGAGGGAGATCTTTGCCGAGGAGGCTACACCGAGGGCAGCCCATACGCCGAGGGCATCTTGGCCTATGCCGACGGCCTTTTGCCCTCGGCGTAGCGCGCGCGTCCCGTAGTGCATGCTGCATCAATTTCTAGCTTCCCAGATGAAGCATCATATACCGCACAAAACAACCAAAGAGCGTCGATGTAACGCCACACCACACGTTTCAAATTTGTGACCCCTTTTTTCATATCATAAATGTTCACCAAAAATAACAAAAAAGGGGCGGATTTTTTCTGGACGGATAGAAAAAGGTGAGCATAAAAATCCGATCAACTTTTTTTGTTTGAATAGGGGAATAAAACCCTGGCCTCTGCATCAGTAGATGCACATATCCTTTTATTTGAGGTTCAACATCCAAAATTATTACAAAGTTAAAAAAAATTCAAAGATCGTTGAGAGTTGATACAAGAATCAACCAGCGGAAAATGAAAAGCATACAACTATTAAGGATCTTGTAATCTACTGAGCATTAGATGCCCTAATCTACTTCCATGATATGTGTATTTTTCAACTCGTGATCCATTTTTTCTGAAATCAAACCCAAGGAACATAGTGGTTATGCTTCACGGAATAATGTTTCAAGGTTTGAGTGACCTCGTGTGAAGCCAGAACTAGCAAAGCGGGAGTGAATACATGCAACTTGAACTAAGAACATACTTTAAAATAGGTGCGCTAACAACGGGTGCTAGGCTTGATCTCCAAGTCGTTATAGGCCCAAAATCCTAGGATTTCTTGTTGCATCGATGCAAAAACTATATGTCGGGCGCCAATCCTTTTTTTCCTGCACTAGCCTGTTTGAGTAGCTTTTAGCCTTATTTGTCGGGCGCTTCGGTAGTTATTTGATTTTCCAGTATTTATTCTTTTCCCACCTAAGATCTTAATCTACTAGTAAACATGGTAGAGACTGAAACACGATACAACTTCAAAACTGTATCCATGAACCACCTTTAGTTTCTTGAACCGGCTTTATCCCTAAATGAATTCGTAAGAAGTAAGGAAATGTCCCAGTAATATGCGGGAGTTTCTTTTCTATGACAATATTTGTTGGAGTTTGTACATGATGTGGCAGACGTAATAGCCATGGAGGTTGGTTTACCTTGCTTTTGGTGGCCAGTCAAAGTAGAAGAAACTTGGTAATTTGGTGGTGTTGATTTAAGTGCTTTGGGCCCTGTAAAAGAACAACTCTAACTGCTGGAACACTTCTTCAGTCAGCACTTCTGGTGATATGGTTGAGTCATGTAAATCGAGTCCGGACGTGCCTATGATCCTACGGGTAGTCAAAAATCGCTGGTTCGCTGCGTGCGGGTTTGGAGGAAGAACCACATGAAGTAATCACAGGTTTTGATATTCCAACTGAAGAAGTTGGCTTGGCAGTTAGCACCAAGGGTGATTTGTGCATGACAGCATGAGAATAAGGCGTCAACGCGATGAGCCATACTAATAACTCCCTTCGAATGGGATGCAGCTATATAAATCAACATGGCTTGCCGAGCTACCGTGTCCCATTGATTGTTGGATCACTAAAGGTACACGACACTTTGAGTTTACAAGATAGTGCCTTTCAAGGAGTTTTATAGGTAGAAGTGTTTAATGTAGATCTTTGAGGTATCGCCGTGAGACATTGGAGTGAGCCAAATAAACGAGATGCATTTTTAAGAAAATTGAGGCAGCCTAAATGCATAGAAGACATAACAGTGGCTTCTCATTCGGGATTGTGAAGGTGCAACGCTTAAATGATGTTACCCAGGACGAGCGACGGCGTCTCATTAGCTTGAAGTCGAGAACAAAGTTGCACAAGACGACTAATCTCCACCTACTATCGCTCCTGCCCTCAGCTCGTCATGAACGTCATGAGTGCCATCGCAATCAACTAGTAGCTACACCTTGGCTGCATGTTTAAGAACAAGACAACCAGCTGAGAATATCATTCTGCCGCACCCCGGCTGGGCTGCACGGTATCCAAGTTATCGCTTGGGGCCTTGGGGAAGAGCCATCACTTCTGAGACAACAGCTCCACTTGCATTTTTTTATACAACAGTACGTAGCTCCCACAATTTATCCTTGATCAGCCCGATGAACATGATCCCGTCCACCATGTCAACTGGACACTGTAAAAGCCCGAGCTTGGTTTATTTCATGAGACCATGATCTGAAAAAGCATACATGGGCTATTTCTTTAATCGATGTTTTGAACATGCTCTACTACAGATTATTTCAGCAACTCCGAAAGTGTCAACGAGTCAAAGGGAAAAGACGCTTGGGCCAATCATGTGATGAGGCGAATAACCAAAAAAACAAGCTCTAGTTATGTTCCGCAAAAGTTTGTTTGGCACTATAAGGAGGTGATTTATGCATGAGAACTAGGAAGAAGAGGTATACGCATTCATGTCTCCATAAAAATTGTGTAACTACTAGCTACATATACCTACGAATATGAAAGCTAAGCGTTTCAATTATCCATTCGTACGTCCAAGTCAGACATTGCACCGTAGATGCGATCTACAGTAACCCATCTCTACATTGTTTTTTTTCATCTGGTTCAACTCCAATCGAACACGCTATATGTCCGTGTCCACGTACTAGAAATATCTAGCAGGCACCGGCTTCTCTTCTCTCATCCCTTCTGTTCAGACTTCAGAGTGTCGAGGGGCGGCACGCGTGTCCAGCATACACTACAGGAATGGGAAGCTACGCCGACGGCCAGTCGCTACGCCGACGGCCAAACATCGGGGCCGTCGGCGTAGCCATCGTCTAGGCCAGCTTCGCCAAGCAGCCGTCGGCGTAGAATTGCCCTCGGCATATCCTATGCTACGCCGACGGCTGCCCTCGGCGTAGCATACGCCGACGGCTGCCCTCGGCGCAGCTATTTTTATTTTATCTCATTAAACTTTGAAAAATCATAACTAAATCATTCTAATTCGGAAAAATACAAATAATATATCAAAATTTGCAGAAAAATAAGACCTATCTATCTACACTCAAATATTACACATTTATAAATAAAAATTAAGTAAAACATAAGAAATTATATATAGTTTAAAATGGGCATAAAAAATTCAAAAATGATCGAAACAATGCGAAACCTTCGTGTGGTGTTATATTATATGACATAGTTAGAAGGAAAAATATCAAACTTGGTATATTGATTATGTATCAAAAAAACCTTCACAAAATGACCTATCTCATTCGAGGTTTCTTGGCTTTCGGGTCAAATGACCAATGTTATGGCTAGAATCAAGACATAGTTTGTGATAATGTGCCCATATTGTGCATACACATGCATCATGGGATGGCGAACAATGTTGCAGGAGAAAGTTTTCCTTTTCGTCGCACCAAAAAGCCATTTCCCATTTTCTGAGCACAAAACACGGACGATTTTGTAAAGCAACCACCAAATGGCTAATTCAAAATGGTACCACCACATTTTACAAAAATACTATACCACCTTATATAGACAATGTCCCAATAGGGGAATTCGAAACCTTTCCGTCCACCTCTGGTGAAAAAGACAAATTCCTGCCGAATCGGTAGAAAGTGGGTCAGATATGAACTACAGGTACATGATCTGATGCTCATGTTTTTTTACAAAAATCATTTTTAGGTTCACAATATGCTATTTTATCAAAGATCCAATGCAAGTTTAGCGAGGCTCGGCCCCGAGCTAAGAATCTTCATGCCCGCCGTTCGACAAAGTTTGACGATAATTTAAAAGGGGCATAAAAAAATTCAAAAACGATCGAAACAATGCGAAACCTTCGCGTGGTGTCATATTATGTGACATAGTTATAAGGAAAAATATTAAACTTGATATATTGATTATGTCTCAAAAAAACCTTCACAAAATGACCTATCTCATTCGAGGTTTCTTGGCTTTCGGGTCAAATGACCAATGTTATGGCTAGAATCAAGGCATAGTTTGTGATAATGTTCCCATATTGTGCATACACATGCATCATGGGATGGCGAACAATGTTGCAGGAGGAAGTTTTCCTTTTCGTCGTACCAAAAAGCCATTTCCCATTTTCCGATCATAAAAAACGGACGATTTTGTGAAGCAACCACCAAATGGCTAATTCAAAATGCTACCACCATATTTTACTAAAATAATATACCACCTTATATGGACAATGTCCCAACAGGGGGTTCCGAAACCTTTCCATCCACCTCTGATAAAAAAGACAAATTCCTGCCGAATCGGAATGGAAGTGGGTCAGATATGAACTACAGGTACATGATCCGATGCTCATGTTTTTTTACAAAAATCATTTTTAGGTTCACAATATGTTATTTTATCAAAGATTTAATGCAAGTTTTCCTTTTCATCGCACCAAAAAGCCATTTTTCATTATCCGAGCGCAAAAAGGGAATTTTCTAAAGCAACCACCAAATAGATAATTCAAAAACGGAGGGTTTGTGATTAGTTGATATGGATATCATATTGGGATTCCTCTCATTTTTCTGATCAATTTAGACATATTATTTGTTAAATTCCGATTTATAGATTTAAAGATATTAATTATTCCATATTAAATAGAAAAATACAAAAAAGTAAAATTATTATATTTTTATTTGAATTCAATAATATTTTTACTTATTCATTAATGTTTATTTAAATAATTGTTTGTAATTTTAAAAAATACAAACATGTGACATGTTGATATAAGGGTTAATAGGATTGGTATCATAGTATTGACAACAATGTATGAATTACTTTGCGGAAACAGATTCTGAAGGAACGAGGAAGTTAAGCGTGCTGGAGCTGGAGTAGTATTAGGATGGGTGACCTTCCGGGAAGTTCGACCAAGACTGCAATTTAATTAAATATTAAGTGTACTTAGTGTTAAAAATGTTCAAAGTGAGAGATTAACGAGTCAAACAGTTCAAAGATTCAAAAATTAAGAAAAACAATAAAATAAAAAATTTATTTTTTTTTAAAATTTTTTTTTGCAACCTGTCGACAAGCTATGCCGACGGCCGCTACGCCGACGACATTGCCCTCGGCGTAGCATACGCCGACGGCATTTTGATACGCCGACGGCCTCTATGTGCTCCGCCGAGGGAGCCCTATGCCGAGGAGGCTACGCCGAGGGCAGCCGTCGGCGTAGCATACGCCGAGGGCATTTTAGGCTACGCCGACGGCTTTTTGCCCTCGGCGTAGCGCGCGCGTCCTGTAGTGATAGGACCTCTCCGCGTGCAGGAGGCCTTATCCCACCGCCTTTCCATCTCTCTCCCGTTCCGCCCTCTCATCTCCCTCACCCCACCGCACCAGGTGCTTCCCCTCCCCCTCTTCCTCACCCCACCTGACCGACGGTCAGGTTGTGCCTAACCGCTGGGAGTCGCCTCGTCGGTTTGTCGAATTTGGGGCACCTTCGTGGCTGGAGCGACAGGAGCCGGACCATGGGAGGTGTGCCATGGCTGCCGCCGTTCCCAGAGAGGAGGCCGCGGTCACGCGTGGTGGTGGTGCAGGGATTGACACGTTGTGCGTTGCGCGTGGTTTCTGTGCTATCTTATCCCGCAATTGATGAGGCGACCATGCTACAATGCCATCTACTTGGTAAGAGTACCTTTCTATAGGAGATGTAGGTCGCGCCTGATGTCCTCCGTGGAGCGCGCGTCCGCCGAAGGCCGCCGGGACGGGCGGCATCGATGCTGATGGTGGAGCAGCAGTGTTCGACTCCGACGAGAAGAGGATAGTGGGCGGCGCGGTGAGCAGCTTTTTCTTCATCTCCATGCCCTCTCTGTGTGCTGCTGGTGGTTGTTGCCACTCAGGCTTCTCTCTGTCCAAGGTAATTACAAGTTTTTCTCTTTTTCAGGTACAAACACAATGCTTCGCATGAGAACAAGGAATGGTATGATTTGGATCTGCTATATGTGTTCTCGGTGAGATTTAGTTCTTTCTTCTCTCAATCAATAGTCGTTCTTGGTGAGAAATCCTTATTCTTCCATGTGGAGTTATGGACTGTGTTGTTTAACTACATTCGGCTATTTTCATAGTTCAGTGATTCTCGCTTATGATTCTTGCATGGATCAATTTTGCCTGGGGCTTCTGTTTTTGATTTTTGGTTATTTTTGCAGGTTCTTGGCCTGGGAGGTCTTATTATGGTGATCCTCGCCATGTATGTAGGCATTGTGCTGAATATTTTTGGTATCAGGAGGGTTCCATGCGCTTGAATAGGTGGAGTCGAATTGGTTATACTGGTTTTTGAAGTGACGGAAGGGTATCACTTTGGATTTATCCTCATTGGCCTTTTTCTTTGGCCGAGCTACTTCGCTTTAATGGTGATGCTGAATCTAATAGGCCCGTGCGATTGATTCGTGAGTATAATTTTGTGTTCGCCTTTACTTCTTTTGGTGTTCATGTTGTTAAGATAAGATAATTTGCGTCGCCGTCAAGCTGTAGTGAATATGTATTGGAGATTTCGGCGGGGTTTGTTGGTAGATATTTTTCTTCTTCAAAAAATGCTTAGAAGTTTGAATTCAGATGAGCAGTTCATTTTCCTGGCCACTCTATACTCTTCAAGGCAAAGCAAACTTTTTTGGAACATGATAACATGAAAGCATTTTATTCATGTAGGAATATTTTACGGAGAGAAGCGCGGAGGGGTACACACTGATCAATGAGAGAACATCTCTCTCAGGACATGGACATGTATCTAAAGAAACACACACTGATCAATGAGAGAACATCTCTCTCAGGACATGGACATGTATCTAAAGAAACACGGCTAATATCTAGATACCTACACTGGATTTTGAGATCTAGCAGGGCCAGATGGCAAGTCTTTGCATTGAAGCACCTATTGACATGAGATGTTCTGCTTCAATGCAAAGTTCAGGATTCTTGAATAGCTGCAAGAAGGGGCCTGATGACACACTGACTTGAGGTGTTGAAGATGGATGTAGCCGCTGCCACTAAAGACAATACCGAGTAGTCTATAAAGAAACTTGGTTCCTATATGGGAAGCATCTTAGCCACAACAGCCTGGAGAGGAGATGATGCTGGTGTAGATAGGGTTAAAACATGCAGCTGTTTCAAGTGCTAATTGCAATCAGTAGTGATGCTAGATACCGTGAGTCATGTATGTTCTTTTTATTCTCATGTTATGGCCATCTTGATATTGCCCACATCTGTTTTCTTGCCTATCATTTAGTTCAATTATTTATATCAGGTATTACATGTTTGCATTCTACTGTACAATACTTTTTTCCAACTAAATAACTATTCTTTATATGCATGAATGTTTTTGTGATACTTAGCCCTCTCATGCAATCACTCTTGTGAAATACTTACTATATTATCAGTTGGACATTTTCCTTCCCAAATTAACTCTTTGTAGTGTAGATTGCCATAATATTTTTTTGTTGCCATAAACAGATTGGTAAGGTGTTCTGAGCCTAAAATCTTTCCAACTGCCTTGCTGACTGTACTGTCCTGATAGCTTTGAGAGAAAAGTAAGTACTGCTTTCACCGGTGGAAACAGTCCTATAGGTCCCGGTTGGTAAGGGGCTTTAGTCCCGGTTGGCAACCGGGACGAGGCAATCGGAACTAAAGCATTAACCTTTAGTCCCGGTTGCTCCACCAACCGGGACAAATGGGTGCACGCGTGGCAGCAACAGAGGGCGAGGGGGTGGAGAATTAGTCCCGGTTCGTAACACGAACCGGGACTAATAACCTTCTGCCACGGCAGAGATTTGGCACATTTCTCTGCTGCAGCAGAGAATTCATTTTGGCATATTTTTATTGCCGCGACAGCATTTTCGCCACTTTTTGTGCCGCGGCAGAGAATTTATTTAGGTTGTTTTATTGTTTATTTAGTGTTTTGCACTTATCAATGAAGGAACCTTATATTACACAAGATCATCATGACAATATTACATTCAATACACGGATCGAGTTCATGCACTACATACAAAAGTTGCTATTCGATGCTACCGGCCAATTCCTTCAAAGTTTCTATTTTTACAATCCCTATTGTCTATACACAGCCGAATAGTATTTCCCTTTTGGGTTTAGGACTTCTGCATCCAAGAATCCCGCCAATTCCTCCTGAATTGCTCGTACACGATCCTTTGGCAGAAGACCGTCGCGTAGACGTTTAATCTAATTTAAAAAAGGAGTCAGTCTATATGAATGAAACTAAACACAATTTGTTTGTAATTAAAAACTATAGAAATTGTTTATGTACGTGAAGTTGTTCTAAATTTCTGCCCTTCTCATCGCACGTCTGCCGGATGAACTCGCAAACATAGTATCCACATAGATTGTTACCTGGTCCCTGCGTCAGGCACTTTACGAGAATAGAGTTCAATCAAAATAATAATCAAGCATGATAATAACTGTATCAAAACTAGAATCAAAGAGATGCGCGGATATAGCTAGTGGTGCTTACATTTAGTGGTTAAAATGTAAGCTCCTCTTTCCAAACACCCCTAGCCTTGTCGGTGAACCGTTTCCAAGCGCTGTCCGGCGAAGAAAACGAATAAAAAAAGTTATTAATTACTTGATATCATAAAATTCACGAACGTTGCCGATATAGTGTCGTAATGATTAGAATTACCGCTGGAGAAGCATCTGCATGTCCTTCCACGTCTCAAGGGGTTTATGTTTCGAGTCCATGACTAGTACACGCCCTTTGTCAAGTTAAATGATTAACAGAATATAATGGAAGCTGCAAATACATAACTAATCAATTATATACTAACATCGAGTAAGCGAAATAGAAAGTGTATACAAGACAATAACACTCACTCGAAGTTGTAAGGAAAAAGTATTTCCCTTCTGGTTTCTTGAAACCTTAACGCATGTACTATATTATCCTCCGTATCCTGGGGTCTTGTTTTGAGATTAGCTTCATGAACCCAATATGGGTCAATGAAGCCAATGTCATAGATTTATCCTCTGCTGCATTCGATAATCTTCATTCTGCATATTACAGTATGATTATATACATGCAATAAACAAACTGAGATAGCTGGAGACTAAATTAATTACAGAATTAGTACTTACAGACAATAGGCACTGATGATCGATTTGTCCAAGGTGTCTTGATTGAATAATTGAAATAGTTCATCAAATTCAATGGATATCATGTCATCCTTTTCTTTCCCATGATGCTTTTTTGTAACCCTCAGCACTATCCAGTTAGCCCCGGCCTTTGTGGCATGCATGTACCAGTTATGCAATCTTCGCATTTTTGTTGGAAGATTGTTTACTTCCTCAGGTTTGACGAGAGGTTTTCCGTACTGCTATTTGTATGCTACTACACTCACGGGGAAGAACTCTAACTGAGATAAGTACTGGGCAATACTCATACCTTGAGCAGCGGCAGCTTCTCCGTATTGTGCAACTACCTCTGGATCATACTGCTCTTTGGCCCCATATTTGCTCGACCCCACATTGGTTTGGGAAATCACCTTGAGAGGGGCACAAGTCTGTTTTGCTTGTTCTCCGAGCTGGGCAACAGATTTCTCGCTTGCATCAGTACTGCTCTTCGAGGCTTTTTGTGCCGCATGTGACTTGAGAATAGAACGCTCATAGTCTGATGACAGCTTTGGCTCGGGTTGATGAAGAGTCTTTAGCATTTTCAACACTTTGGCGTTTTCTTCTTTGGTGCTGGGGAACTCTGGCTCTTTCGGTCGCCTCAGCTTAACGAAAAACGATGTCGTTTCCGCATCAACGATCGCCGCAGTCTCCTCTTCAGTACAGTCATAAGCTCTCTTGGGAGGAACCTTTGGTACTTTTGGAAGAGGCTCTTGTTTACGTTTCGGCGATCGCTTACGCTTTTTATCCTGAGGCGCCGGCGATGGCTCCCGCAGCGATGGCTGCGCCGGAGATTGGTGAGGCGACGGAGCCGGGTGAGGCAACGAAGACGGTTGCCGCGGCGGCGACGACCTCGCTGGAGACGGGTGAGGAGGCGGCGAAGATGGCCTTGGCGTGTGATTTCGAAGCACGATACATTCCTTAGGCCATAGAATGGTGACGTTTTTTGCGTCTCCCAGTACAGTCACATCCCCTTCACCTGCAGGGTAGTGAAGATCCAAAACTTCAAAGGTGGGCATGAGTTCATCCACCCCGACAACAGTGTAGCCCTCTGGAACCGGACGACAGTGGTAAGTTGGTGTGGGTCCAATTGGTAAGGCATAGCCGACCGCCACCTTCATTGATATGTTCACAACTTTGACATGTAGCTCGCAGTGTGTCATCTCTGTGATATCATCCACTGGATAGCCAACAGGAGCCATCGTCGGTGCACCATCGTCATCGCCATTGTCATCACCCGGGACCTCGGTGGAAGCCACACTGCTTTTTCGATTATTCGATAGGCCAGTAGCGTCGAATGCAGTGTGCTGCTGAGATGGGCTGGTAGTACTTTGCTCTTTAAGTGCGCTAATTTCATCTTGTTGTTGCTTTAATCGTTCTTCAATTAAACGCATTCGCTCTTTCTGACTATCTGCTTCAACTTCCGCCCTGTCCTTTCTCCTCCGACGGCTTCTATCGGGATATTTCTTCCTCTCTTCGGGAAACCCAGTCCTCCATGGTTGGGAGCCTCTTGTGCCTCGTGTTCGTCCATCATGTTCCTTATTTCCAAGGGCGAGTGTGAGCTCATCATTCTCTCTATCGGGAATGAAGTCCCCATCTTTAACAGCCTTTACTGCTTTTCTCATCCTCTCGATTGGCAAGGGGTCTTCTTTATGTCGTATGTTATATATACACCTCCCTTCCGAGTCCAACGTGCCCCCATGCCCATAAAACCAATTCCTTGCACGTTCTACCCAATCGTCTGTCTCTGGGGTGATCTTTTTATCACGCAGTTCCTGCTCAAGTTTCTCCCACTTAGGAATGCCAACCTTGTAGCCACCTTGCCCCATAGTATGGTGATACTTCTTCTTAGCAGCATTCACCTTATTCGTTCCAGACATTTTCTTAGCTTTTTCTGATTTCTTGTATTCCACAAACTCATCCCAGAATGGTTTTATCTTCTCAAACTGAATATTCTTGAAATCGGGAGTCTTCTCTTTCACGACATAGTCAAGGTGCAATCTTTTCTTCTAGTTGGTGAAACACTGGGCCATCTTCTTCAAAGCCCACTCCCTGACCTTAGCCTCCATGGCTCTCCCATGTTGTAAGGCGTCCTCAACTGGATCCTCCGCATTTGGATCCAGCTCTATCTTCGGTAGTTTGAAATTAACCATGAGCCTCTTCCACAGTAAATCTTTGGCGTGGTTAGGGACAAATAAACATGTTCCCTCTTCATCCGCATTAGCAGGCCTATTCCAATTTCTAATGGTGATCGGGATTAAGTCCCTAACGATTACTCTGCATTGTGCCACAAATTTGTTTGCAACAACTTCGGGAGCCATCGGTTTGCCGTCTTCAGCGACATCTTCGATCCTGAACCTCTCATGGTATTGCAACTTTTTGGTTGGGCCTCGTCTGCTCTTTTCAGTAGATTCCTTCGATCCGGAGGGCTAAAAGAAGAAAGATCGTCGTTACTATTTCTATATAGATAGCAGATGATTAATTAATGAATTGATTATATTACATGCACTTCGCCGGAGCGGTCGTCTTCTCGATTACACAAGGCATCGCCTTCTCCCTCGCGGAAGACAACACCTTCAACCTCAAACAAGTCATCTATTCCGGTAAAAAGAGGATCACCCTCACCGAAGTTGTTCAGAAACGTTGATACGTCTAAATTTTCTTCCCCACAGATCACACCTTGGATCGACTCTTCCTTTTCTTCGTCTCTGACGTGTGAGTCCATATTTTCTGCATAGGTGGAAAAACGAATAAGTCAAAGCGGCTAAAGGAGAAAGCTAGGTACGGTGTTGAGAGATATAAACCCTAATTCAGATAAACCCTAATATATACATACACAATAATTAAAATGAAGAGAAACCCTAAACCCTAAACCTAACTACAAAAAGGAAATCGTGTAGTAGATAGGTAACTCTAGCTAAAATCAACTAAAATCAATATTCCGGAGTTCCGAGGGGTGTAAAACCTAGTTCGGAGAAACCTCGAATGCATATGAGAGGGGACCATGAGTATAAGGCTACAAAAGGGAAACTATCCAGCAGATAGGTAACACTAGATACTAACAAAATACCATATTGGAATCGATTTAAGAGGGTTCGAAATGCCCTGGCGAAGGCACATCGTCGAACCCACATGCACCTAAAGGTTATTAATGATTCCTTATCTAAGATAGGGTTTTTAAGATAGGGCTGAAGACTAATAATACCAAACTAATTAATAAACCTAATAATACCTAACTAATAATAAACCTAATAATCCAAACACCGAAAATAAAGGGAAACCCTAAAGCATCGATGCAATGATCAAGCAAGTATGATGATATGACAAGTTAAATTGTATTGAAAAGTAACCCTAAAGCACGCTTGACAAATTAAACGGGGTTCCGAGGGGCGCAAACCCTAACTCGGGGAAACTCCGGAATCACTTGTGAGGGGTTACTATGTTCTTCTAATCAAACTTGGTATATTATTTAAGTTGCTTAACAATGCATGATTATAGCTTAAATAGGTAGGTTTCATTTCTCTGAACATTTTGGTATATTATACATATTTTTCTGACTTATAAATAATAAGTTCGGGGTTCGGGGTGGCCGGAATCAGCGGTGGAGGCGGTGGCCGGAGTCGGCGAGGCTTGGAGCGCCGGCGAGGAGCACGTGGAGGCGCGACAGCGGGGCAGCGCGTGGAGTCCGACGGCGGGGCAGCGCGTGGAGGCCGACAGCGGGGCCAAAAAATAGTATGTACAAAATATGATAATATACATATACATATACAAATACAAAATATGATAATATATAAAAAATATGATAATATACATATACTACTTAAGTAGATTATTTTCTATGAATTTTACAAGTTCCATCTAAAATCTGCCAAAATAAATCGAATTAAAGTAAATAGTCAAACGTGACCGTTTGACCACGCCGACGTGGCGCTGAGGGACGAACTGCCGATCGATTCCCCTGCCCGTCTCGGTTTCGATCTCCTGCCCCCTCTTCCCCTCGAAGCACATATTCTTTCTGACATTTTTCCCCTTTGTAGATCGCCGCAGAGCTCGTGATTTCTCGCCGGAGCCACCACCGCTGCCTACACCCCTCATCCTCGCCATGCTAGCCGCACCGCGCTGCCCACGCTGATGCTGCTATTTAAGAGGGCCCACCCGTCAGTGACTCAGCCCCGCTAGGGTCACGAGCTTTCCTACGGCTTAGACCGAGCTAGGCCGAGCTTTCCTACGGCAAGATGGTCACTTTGCATGCAATTTCATGGGAAGATTTACGCGCGACCGAGCCAGACCGAGCTTTCCTACGTCGAACACAATGGTTTTGACCGCGCGACCCCTTCGCCCATGTCTCGCCCACGCGTGAGCGAACAGGGGAACTCCCATCGTCGCCTCCTCCTCCCCCCTCCTCCTCACCTTCCCCTCGTCGCTGTGCTGTCAGGGCGGGCCTTGCCTGTGCGTTGCTGGCACCGGCGGTGGCGGCTACGTTGTTCCCCGCAGGTGAGGAGTAGCGGCGCGGCGCAAGCTTCCGGGAGAGGGAGGGGGAGGACAGAGGCAGGGAGGGGGCGTACCTTCTGGAGGCGATGACGCGCGGCGGTGGTGGCACTTCTAGCCGGGGACGACGCGGCGCGGTCGGGAAAGGGCGCGAGCGGCGCGGTCGGGGAAGGAGACGCGGGCGGCGCTGTCGGGGAAGGAGACGCGGGCGGAAGTGGCGGCCGGAGCGCGCGGCGGTGGCGGTCGGAGGCGGAGGCAAAGGCGGAGGCGCTGACGACGACGGAGGGCGCGGGCAGCCTAGCGGCGTCGTCGATGAAACAGAGAAGAAGAGAAGTGAGATGGAGAAGAAGAAGAGAATTTATAAAGGGGAGGGATTATACGTCCCGGTTGGTGGCTCCAACCGGTACTAAAGGGGCATACGTCCCGGTTGGAGCCACCAACCGGGACGTATACTCCAATTTTCAGCAGATGAAGGGGCGCGCGCGCAGGGGGTCTTTAGTCCCGGTTAGTGGCTCCAACCGGGAAATATTCCCCTGTTTTCAAAAAATTTCAGATATTTTCTCTCTATTCCCGCCTTATTTTTTATTTTGGGGTTTAAATTTGTAATGTTTTTTAAATGATAATTAATTTGGAATTTAGAAAAACTTTAAACATAAAAAGTGTTTGGATTTGAATAAATAATTCAAAACCATTTTCTATTTTAAAAAATAATTAACGTAACCATTTAAAATATGAACCATTTACAATTAAAAATGAATTAACTTATATTTTTTAATTATCAATTTGGAATTTAGAAAAACTTTAAACATAAAAAGTGTATGGATTTGAATAAATAATCCAAAACCATTTTCTATTTTTAAAAAATAATTAATGTAACCATTTAAAATTAAAAATGAATTAACTTATATTTTTTTAATATCAATTTGGAATTTAGAAAAACTTTAAACATAAAAAGTGTATGGATTGGAATAAATAATCCAAAACCATTTTCTATTTTAAAAAAATAATTAATGTAACCATTTAAAATTAACAATGAATTAACTTATATTTTTTGAATATTAATTTGGAATTTAGAAAAACTTTAAACATAAAAAGTGTTTGGATTTGAATAAATAATTCAAAACCATTTTCTGTTTTAAAAAATAATTAATGTAACCATTTAAAATATGAATAAGTTACAAATAAAAATGAATTAACTTATATTTTTTAAATATCAATTTGGAATTTAGAAAAACTTTAAACATAAAAAATGTTTGGATTTGAATAAGTAATTCAAAACCATTTTCTATTTTTAATGGGCGGAAAAAAAGGACGAAAAATAATGGGCGGAAAGAAAATTTGATTAGGATAGAACTGGAATTAAAGTACATAACGCAACTAACACAAAGTTACATAGAAGAACTGAAAATTAAGATACATGGCCAGATTAACCCACAATCGGCCAAACTTGTTTTGCAATGTTGGAATAATTCAGTCATGCTCCTGCCTACACCTGTAATACTCGCCACTGTAGTCGTCGTACTCGCCGCGGCCGTCGTCACTATTGTGGTCGGGGTCGCCGTAGTTGAACCTTGAAGGTTGAGTACGAGTGGGCTGGACTTGAGGGTAGCGCGGGCGAGGGCTAGAGTCGGCGGCCGTGTCGTAGGCCATGACGCTCTAGAAAGTCCGGCCGCGCCACCACAGCCGACGGCCGGCCTCGTTGAAGTTCGGAGGAGGTGGGCTCTCCTCCTCGTGCCTGGCGAGTGCCCTCTCACGCCGATCCACGAAGAAGGCTTCCCAAGTCAGGAAATAGTCGGGATGCCATCTAGGATTCCTCCGCTTCTCCGGCGTGAGCTCGAAGTAGTAGTGTTTCGTGATGGCCATCCGACGCGCCACACCTATAGGGACAGGAGGAACCGGCACGCGTCCGGCGCTCAGCATCCAGCCGACGGGGACACAGTAGCCCGGCGGGCAGGGGTAGTTCGAGGCGCAAAGCGCCTCCGCCTCCCTGGAAGTTAGTGCTACGGTGGAAGCCATGGGAAAGAGTGATGAGGTTGCAGATATGAGTCTAGAGATGTGCAATGACAATGGAGGCCAACTCTACATATATATATAGTGAAGAACTGGCGGGAAAAAATGGCGGGAAGAAAAATGGCGGGAAAAATGGCGGGAAAAATGGCGTGTCGAAATTATGTCGTGCGGCGTGTACCTTGTCCTGGATGGTGTCACCAACCAGGACTAAAGATGAACCTTTAGTCCCGGTTGGAGACACCAACCGGGACAAAACACGAGTCAGCAATAATAATAGGGGTGAGTGTCGGAAAATGGAGAAGGGCTTTTCCGTGTGACAAAAAGGAAAACTTCCTCCTGCAACATTGTTCTCCATACCAATGTCCACACACATGCATGATATGGGCACAACATCACAAACTATGCCGTGATTCAGCACATAACATCGGTCATTTGGACCGAAAGCCATGAAACCTCGAACATGATAGGTCATTTTGTGAAGGTTTTTTCGAAACATGATCAATATAACAAGTCTGGTATTTTTCCTTTCAACTATGTAACATAATATGACACCACGCGAAGGATTTTCATTGTTCAGATTTTTTTTTAATTTATTATGCCCGTTTTGAATTATCTGAATTTCTAACTATGGTCGAACCGGTGTGCATGAAGATAGGGGATGAGCATCGTTAGAACTTGCATTGGATCTCTGAAGAAACCACATATTGCGAGTCTAAAAATGATTTTTTCAAAAAATCACGGGCGATAGATCATGTACTTGTAGTACAAACCGGACCCACTTCCTACCGATTCGGCAGACATTTGTCCTTTTTACCCGGGATGGACGAAAAGGTTTGAGATGTCCCTGTTGGGAGATAGTCCATGTAAGGTGGTCTAGTATTTTAGGAAAATGGGACGGCAGCATTCTGAAACGGCATTTTGGTGGATACTTCACAAAACGACCCGTTTTTTGCGCTCGGAAAATGGAAAAGGGCTTTTTCGTGCGACAAAAAGGAAAACTTCCTCCTGCAACATTGTTCTCCATACCAATGTCCACACACATGCATAATATAGGCACAACATCACAAACTATGCCGTGATTCAGCACATAACATCGGTCATTTGGACCGAAAGCCATGAAACCTCGAACATGATAGGTCATTTTGTGAAGGTTTTTTCGAAACATGATCAATATACCAAGTCTGGTATTTTTCCTTTCAACTATGTAACATAATATGACACCACGCGAAGGATTTTCATCGTTCGGATTTTTTTTTAATTTATTATGCCCGTTTTGAATTATCTGAATTTCTAACTATGGTCGAACCGGTGTGCATGAAGATAGGGGACGAGCATCGTTAGAACTTTCATTGGATCTCTGAAGAAACCACATATTGCGAGTCTAAACATGATTTTTTCAAAAAATCACGGGTGATAGATCATGTACCTGTAGTACAAACCGAACCCACTTCCTACCGATTCGGTAGACATTTGTCCTTTTTACCCGGGATGGACAAAAAGTTTTGAGATGTCCCTGTTGGGAGATAGTTCATGTAAGGTGGTCTAGTATTTTGGGAAAATGGGACGGTAGCATTCTGAAACGGCATTTTGGTGGTTACTTCACAAAACGACCCGTTTTTTACGCTCGGAAAATGGAAAAGGGATTTTCCGTGCGACAAAAAGGAAAACTTCCTCCTGCAACATTATTCTCCATACCAATGTCCACACACGTGCATAATATGGGCACAACATCACAAACTATGTCGTGATTCAGCACATAACATTGGTCATTTGGACCGAAAGCCATGAAACCTTGAACATGATAGGTCATTTTGTGAAGGTTTTTTCGAAACATGATCAATATACCAAGTCTGGTATTTTTCCTTTCAACTATGTAACATAATATGACACCACGCGAAGGATTTTCATTGTTCGGATTTTTTTTGAATTTATTATGCCCGTTTTGAATTATCTGAATTTCTAACTATGTTCGAACCGGTGTGCATGAATATAGGGGACGAGAATCGTTATAACTTGCATTGGATCTCTGAAGAAACCACATATTGGGAGTCTAAAAATGATTTTTTCAAAAAATCACGGGTGATAGATCATGTACCTGTAGTACAAACCGGACCCACTTCCTACCGATTCGGCATACATTTGTTCTTTTTACCCGGGATGGACGAAAAGGTTTGAGATGTCCCTATTGGGAGATAGTCCATGTAAGGTGGTCTAGTATTTTAGGAAAATGGGATGTTAGCATTCTGAAACGGCATTTTGGTGGGTACTTCACAAAACGACCCGTTTTTTGCGCTCGAAAAATGGAAAAGGGATTTTCTGTGCGATAAAAAGGAAAACTTCCTCCTGCAACATTGTTCTCCATACCAATGTCCACACACATGCATAATATAGGCACAACATCACAAACTATGCCGTGATTCAGCACATAACATCGGTCATTTGGACCGAAAGCCATGAAACCTCGAACATGATAGGTCATTTTGTGAAGGTTTTTTCGAAACATGATCAATATACCAAGTCTGGTATTTTTCCTTTCAACTAAGTAACATAATATGACACCACGCGAAGGATTTTCATTGTTCGGATTTTTTTTGAATTTATTATGCCCGTTTTGAATTATCTGAATTTCTAACTATGTTCGAACCGGTGTGCATGAAGATAGGGGACGAGCATCGTTATAACTTGCATTGGATCTCTGAAGAAACCACATATTGCGACTCTAAAAATTATTTTTTCAAAAAATCACGGGCGATAGATCATGTACCTGTAGTACAAACCGGACCCACTTCCTACCGATTCGGCAGACATTTGTCCTTTTTACCCGGGATGGACGAAAAGGTTTGAGATGTCCCTGTTGGGAGATAGTCCATGTAAGGTGGTCTAGTATTTTAGTAAAATGGGACGGTAGCATTCTCAAACGGCATTTTGGTGGTTACTTCACAAAACGACCCATTTTTTGCGCTCGGAAAATGGAAAAGGGATTTTCCGTGCGACAAAAAGGAAAACTTCCTCCTGCAACATTATTCTCCATACCAATGTCCACACACATGCATAATATGGGCACAACATCACAAACTATGTCGTGATTCAGCACATAACATCGGTCATTTGGACCGAAAGCCATGAAACCTTGAACATGATAGGTCATTTTGTGGAGGTTTTTTCGAAACATGATCAATATACCAAGTCTGGTATTTTTCCTTTCAACTATGTAACATAATATGACACCACGCGAAGGATTTTCATTGTTCGGAATTTTTTTGAATTTATTATGCCCATTTTGAATTATCTGAATTTCTAACTATGTTCGAACCGGTGTGCATGAAGATAGGGGACGAGAATCGTTATAACTTGCATTGGATCTCTGAAGAAACCACATATTGGGAGTCTAAAAATGATTTTTTCAAAAAATCACGGGTGATAGATCATGTACCTGTAGTACAAACCGGACCCACTTCCTACCGATTCGGCATACATTTGTTCTTTTTACCCGGGATGGACGAAAAGGTTTGAGATGTCCCTATTGGGAGATAGTCCATGTAAGGTGGTCTAGTATTTTAGGAAAATGGGATGTTAGCATTCTGAAACGGCATTTTGGTGGGTACTTCACAAAACGACCCGTTTTTTGCGCTCGGAAAATGGAAAAGGGATTTTCTGTGCGATAAAAAGGAAAACTTCCTCCTGCAACATTGTTCTCCATACCAATGTCCACACACATGCATAATATAGGCACAACATCACAAACTATGCCGTGATTCAGCACATAACACCGGTCATTTGGACCGAAAGCCATGAAACCTCGAACATGATAGGTCATTTTGTGAAGGTTTTTTCGAAACATGATCAATATACCAAGTCTGGTATTTTTCCTTTCAACTAAGTAACATAATATGACACCACGCGAAGGATTTTCATTGTTCGGATTTTTTTTGAATTTATTATGCCCATTTTGAATTATCTGAATTTCTAACTATGGTCGAACCGGTGTGCATGAAGATAGGGGACGAGCATCGTTAGAACTTGCATTGGATCTCTAAAGAAACCACATATTGCGAGTCTAAAAATGATTTTTTTTTAAAAATTACGGGCGATAGATCATGTACCTATAGTACAAACCGGACCCACTTCCTACCGATTCGGCAGACATTTGTCCTTTTTACCCGGGATGGACGAAAAGGTTTGAGATGTCCCTATTGGGAGATAGTCCATGTAAGGTGGTCTAGTATTTTAGGAAAATGGGACGGTAGCATTATGAAACGGCATTTTGGTGGTTACTTCACAAAACGACCCGTTTTTTGCGCTCGGAAAATGGAAAGGGCTTTTCCGTGCGACAAAAAGGATGGTGTCACCAACTGGGACATTATGTCGTGCGACACATGCATAATATGGGCAGAACATTATGTAGACATTATGTCGTGTGGCGTGTACCTTGTCCCGGATGGTGTCACCAACCAGGACTAAAGATCAACCTGTAGTCCCGGTTGGAGACACCAACCGGGACAAAACACGAGTCAACACTAATGATAGGGGTGAGTGTCGATATTATTTCATAAGTGTCGACACTATGCCGAGCTGCTTGTACTATAAATAGGCATCCTTGTGAGTCCAGTCCTCCAGCCAGTTTGAGGCATCTCCAAGATGGTTTTCGAGAGTAGGGACACCACTGCGGCCAGTTTTAGGGAGATGGACGGAGCCCAGTCCTCCGGCATCTCCGAGAAACTGGTCATAGAGGCACTCCCTAATATGTGAAATTAGTTAGCTCCGAGGCGTATTGATCTATTTAGAGAAGTTACAAGCTGCAAGATGGTTTTCGAGAGCAGGGACACCACTACGACCAGTTTCAGGGAGATGCCGCCGGATCCCAGTCCTCCGGCATCTCCAAGAAACTGGTCATAGAGGCACTCCCTAATATGTGACTGCGCGCGTTTGGAGATCAGATCTTAATGGTAAGTATGAATCAGGACAACTTCTTCATAGTCCTGGTCCACCCACAAAACGGGACTAACACTCAAGACATTTATTAATATTAAAAACTCAGACTACAAAACCGGGACTAAAGGCCACACACCGCGAAAGATATCCTTCGGTCAAGCCACAAACCGCGAAAGACATGCACTAGAGTTACATAATATGAGCATGAACTTCTTGGCATATGTCCTTCCTTACGATCGCTTCAGACGTAACCATGGAGCATCTTCTTTACTTAACGGAATGCTTGGGTCAGTTTTCACTGTGAAGGGCGGAATTTCATCAAACTTATTATAATCTTCTGACATGTCTGTCTTGTCCTCGATTCCCACGATGTTTCTTTTCCCTGAAAGAACTATGTGACGCATTGGCTCATCATATGATGTATTTGTTTGCATATTTTTTCTTTTTTCGGTCTGGAGGACATGTCCTTCACATAGAAAACCTGAGACACATCATTGGCTAGGACGAATGGTTCATCTCTATAACCAAGATTGTTGAGATCCACTGTTGTCATTCCGTACAACTGGTCTATCTCTACCCCTTCCCCATTCAGGTTGACCCATTTGCAGCAAAACAAAGGGACCTTAAAAGAGACTGCATAGTCTAGTTCCCATATCTCCTCTATGTAACCATAATATGTGTCCTTTTGTCCATTCTCGTCTATTGCATCAAAGCGGACACCACTATTTTGGTTGGTGCTCTTTTTATCTTGGGCGATCATGTAGTATGTATTCTCATTTATTTCGTACCCTTGGAAATTCAATACAGTAGAAGATGGTGACGCGGCCAACAAGTATAGCTGATCTCCAACAGTGGTGTCATTCAAGAGATGTGTCCGCATCCAACCACCGAAAGACTTCATGTGTTCATCTGTAATCCATGATTCAGGCTTCCCCGGGTTTTTGGAGCATACAATATTCTTGTGTTCCTTGATATACAGAGCTGCTAAGGTGGAATTATGTAGAACTGTGTAGTGTGCTTTAGTGAAAGAATCCCCGTCCCTACATATCATTGCTTTCTTTCCCAGCGTGCCTTTTCCACTTAGTCTTCCCTCATGCCGCGAGTCAGAAACACCAATCGGCTTAAGGTCAGGAATAAAGTCAACACAAAACTCAGTGACCTCCTCTGTTCCATATCCCTTGGAGATGCTTCCTTCTGGTCTAGCATGGTTATGAACATATTTGTTTAAGACTCCCATGAACCTCTCAAAGGGGAACATATTGTGTAGAAATACCGGACCGAGAATGGCAATCTCTTCCACTAGATGAACCAGGAGATGCGTCATAATATTGAAGAAGGATGGTGGGAACACCAATTCAAAACTAACAAGACATTGTACCACATCCTTCTGTAACCTTGGCAGAATATCTGGATTGATTACCTTCTGAGATATTTCATTGAGGAATGCACACAGCTTCACAATGGGTACTCGAACATTTTCCGGTAGAAGCCCCCTCAATGCAATCGGAAGCAACTGCGTCATAATCACGTGACAGTCATGAGACTTCAGGTTTTGGAACTTTTTCTCTGCCATATTTATTATCCCCTTTATATTAGATGAGAAGCCCGACGGCACCTTGATACTGTAAAGGACTTCAAAAAATATTTCCTTCTCTCTTTGGTAAGAGCATAGCTGGCACGACTTAAGTGACGCCCTTTATCCGTCTTGTTATGTGTATGCATGTTCTTTGGGTCTTTCATAATTTGTTGGTCCTCCCGTGCTTCAGGTGTATCTTTTGTCTTCCCATACACGCCTAGGAATCCTAGCAGGTTCATGCAAAGATTCTTCGTCACATGCATCACGTCGATTGAAGAGCGGACACGCAGGACTTTCCAATGTGGCAGCTCCCAAAATATAGATTTCTTCTTCCACATGGGTGCGTGTCCTATATCGACGTCGTTCGGAACTGATTGACCGCCGGGACCCTTTCCAAAGATTACTTCTATGTCCTTGACCATACCAAATACATCATCACCAGCAGGGAGTTCAGGCTTCTTCCGGTGCTCTGCCTCACCTTTGAAATGCTTGCCTTTCTTTCTTACGGGATGATTGGTCGGAAGAAATCGTCGATTCACCAGGTACAAAACCTTCTTTCATTTATGAAAATATGTACCTTCAATCTTATCTAAACAGTGGGTGCATGCCTTATATCCCTTGTTTGTCTGTCCTGAAAGGTTACTAAGAGCAGGCCAATCATTGATGGTTACGAATAACAACCCTCGTAGATCAAATGGCTCCTGTTTGTTCTCATCCCACGCATGTACACCTCGTTTGCCCCACAACTGTAAGAGTTCTTCAACTAATGGCCTAAGGTACACATCAATGTCGTTGCCCGGTTGCTTCGGATCTTGGATGAGCATTGGCATCATAATGAACTTACGCTTCATGCACAACCAAGGAGGCAGGTTGTAGATACATAGAGTCACGGGCCAGGTGCTGTGACTGCAGCTCTGCTCCCCAAAAGGTTTCATGCCATCCGTACTTAGACCAAACCATAAGTTCCTTGCGTCACCTGCAGAGTCTGGGAAGTCTCTCTCAATTTTTATCCACTGTGACCCATCAGCAGGGTGTCTCAACTTCCCGTCTTTCTTACGGTCTTCTTTGTGCCACTGCAACAACCTGGCATGCTCTTTGTTTCTGAACATGCGTTTCAACCTTCGTATTATAGGAGCATACCACATAACCTTAGCAGGAACCCTCTTCCGGAGGGGCTCTCCCTCAACATCACCAGGGTCATCTCGTCTGATCTTATACCGCAACGCATTGCATACTGGGCATTTATCTAAATTCTCATACTCCTTACCGCGGTAGAGGATGCAGTCATTAATGCATGCATGTATCTTTTGCACATCTAATCCCAGAGGACAGAGAGTCTTCTTTGCTTCGTAGGTACTCCCGGGAAGTTCGTTATGTTTTGGAAACTTCGGCTTCATTATTTTCAGCATCTTTTCAAATGAGGAGTCAGTTAGACCACACTCTGCCTTCCATCGCAACAAATCTAGTGTGGTACCGAGCTTTGTGCTGCCATCTTCACAATTTGGGTACAAAAATTTCTTGTGATCTTCTAACATGCCCTCTAACTTCAACTTCTCATTTTCTGTTTCACGGTCTCTCTTTGCATTAGAAATGACCCTACCAAGTTCATCAGCCAGCTCATCTGATGCCCGTTCTTCACCTCTTTCCTCTCCATTGTCTTCCATTGCAGTATCACAGTATTCAGGAAACATATGATGATAGTTGTTATCATCATCTTCTTCTTCACCATCTTCCATCATAACCCCTCTTTCCCCGTGCTTGGTCCAGCAATTATAGTTGGGCAAGAAACCTTTCATAATCAGGTGGCCGCGAATGATTCTCGAGGAAGAGTACTCCTTGTTGTTCCGACATTGAACACATGGAAAACGCATAAAACCATTATCTTTGTTTGCCGTAGCCACATCGATAAATTTATCCACGCCTTTCATATACCCGGCTACGCGCCGGTCACCGTACATCCATTTCCGACCGTTCATCTGCATCATATAAGTAAGTTTATCAAAAAACAGGACATCATAAATAGTGAAATAACCAATTCACATCGACACATGACTTGTATCAATGACAGAGAAAAGATAAGATTGCTAACCTCGATCGAGGGAAATAAAGAGGAGAAAGCTCAAGTGCGTTTCGGACACCTTCTATATTTTTGTTCTATGAGAAATTGAACGGGATTATTCACTCAAACATTTCATCAAACACCTTCAATGCATGCATGAGAAAAAACGAGCAGACGAGGCCCAACCAAAAAGTTGCAAGACCATGAGAGGTTTAGGATCGAAGATGTCGCTGAAGACGGCAGACCGACAGCTCCCGAAGTTGTCGCAACCAAATTTGTGGCACAATGCGGAGTAATCGTTAGGGACTTAATCCCGATCACCATTAGAAATTGGAATAGGCCTGCTAAAGCGGATGAAGAGGGAACATGTTTATTTGTCCCTAACCACGCCAAAGATTTACTGTGGAAGAGGCTCATGGTTAATTTCAAACTACCGAAGATAGAGCTGGATCCAAATGCGGAGGATCCAGTTGAGGACGCCTTACAACATGGGAGAGCCATGGAGGCTAAGGTCAGGGAGTGGGCTTTGAAGAAGATGGCCCAGTGTTTCACCAACTGGAAGAAAAGATTGCACCTTGACTATGTCGTGAAAGAGAAGACTCCCGATTTCAAGAATATTCAGTTTGAGAAGATAAAACCATTCTGGGATGAGTTTGTGGAATACAAGAAATCAGAAAAAGCTAAGAAAATGTCTGAAACGAATAAGGTGAATGCTGCTAAGAAGAAGTATCACCATACTATGGGGCAAGGTGGATACAAGGTTGGCATTCCTAAGTGGGAGAAACTTGAGCAGGAACTGCGTGATAAAAATATCACCCCAGAGACAGACGATTGGGTAGAACGTGCAAGGAATTGGTTTTACGGGCATGGGGGCACGTTGGACTCGGAAGGGAGGTGTATATATAACATACGACATAAAGAAGACCCCTTGCCAATCGAGAGGATGAGAAAAGCAGTAAAGGCTGTTAAAGATGGGGACTTCATTCCCGATAGAGAGAATGATGAGCTCACACTCGCCCTTGGAAATAAGGAACATGATGGACGAACACGAGGCACAATAGGCTCCCAATCATGGAGGACTGGGTTTCCCGAAGAGAGGAAGAAATATCCTGATAGAAGCCGTCAGAGGAGTAAGGACAGGGCGGCAGTTGAAGCAGAAAGTCAGAAAGAGCGAATGCGTTTAATTGAAGAACGATTAAAGCAACAACAAGATGAAATTAACTCACTTAAAGAGCAAAGTACTACCAGCCCATCTCAGCAGCACACTGCATTCGATGCTACCGGCCTATCGAATAATCGAAAAAGCAGTGTGGCTTCCACCGAGGTCCCGGGTGATGACAATGGCGATGCCGATGATGCTCCGACGATGGCTCCTGTTGGCTACCCAGTGGATGATATCACAGAGATGACACACTGCGAGCTACATGTCAAAGTTGTGAACATATCAATGAAGGTGGCGGTCGGCTATGCCTTACCAATTGGACCCACACCAACTTACCACAGTCGTCCGGTTCCAGAGGGCTACACTGTTGTCGGCGTGGATGAAATCATGCCCACCTTTGAGGTTTTGGATCTTCACTACCCTGCTGGTGAAGGGGATGTGACTGTGCTGGGTGACGCAAAAAACGTCACCATTCTATGGCCGAAGGATTGTATCGTGCTTCGAAATCACACGCCAAGGCCATCTTCGCCGCCGCCTCACCCGTCTCCAGCGAGGTCGTCGCCGCCGCGGCAGCCGTCTTCGTCGCCTCACCCGGCTCCGTCGCCTCACCCGTCTCCGGTGCAGCCATCGCCGCGGGAGCCATCGCCGGCGCCTCAGGATAAAAAGCGTAAGCGTACCGCTACTGTGCGTCGTAAGCGATCGCCGAAACGTAAACAAGAGCCTCTTCCAAAACTACCAAAGGTTCCTCCCAAGAGAGCTTATGACTGTACTGAAGAGGAGACTGCGGCGATCGTTGATGCGGAAACGACAGCGTTTTTCGCTAAGCTGAGGCGGCCGAAAGAGCCAGAGTTCCCCAGCACCAAAGAAGAAAAAGCCAAAGTGTTGAAAATGCTAAAGACTCTTCATCAACCCGAGCCAAAGCTGTCATCAGACTATGAGCGTTCTATTCTCAAGTCACATGCGGCACAAAAAGCCTCGAAGAGCAGTACTGATGCAAGCGGGAAATCTGTTGCCCAGCTCGGAGAACAAGCAAAACAGACTTGCGCCCCTCTCAAGGTGATTTCTCAAACCAATGTGGGGTCGAGCAAATATGGGGCCGAAGAGCAGTATGATCCAGAGGTAGTTGTACAATACGGAGAAGCTGCCGCTGCTCAAGGTATGAGTATTGCCCAGTACTTATCCCAGTTAGAGTTCTTCCCCGTGAGTGAAGTAGCATACCAATACCAGTACGGAAAACCTCTCGTCAAACCTGAGGAGGTAAACAATCTTTCAACAAAAATGCGAAGATTGCATAACTGGTACATGCATGCCACAAGTGCCGGGGCTAACTGGATAGTGCTGAGGGTTACAAAAAAGCATCATGGGAAAGATAAGGATGACATGATATCCATTGAATTTGATGAACTATTTCAATTATTCAATCAAGACGCCTTGGACAAATCGATCATGAGTGCCTATTGTCTGTAAGTACTAATTCTGTAATTAATTTAGTCTCCATCTATATTATTTTGTTTATTGCATGTATATAATCATACTTTAATATGCAGAATGAAGATTCTCGAATGCAGCAGAGGACAAATCTATGACATTGGCTTCATTGACCCATATTGGGTTCATGAAGCTAATCTCAAAATAAGCCCCCAGGATACGGAGGATAATATAGTACACGCGTTAAGGTTTCAAGAAACCAAAAGGGAAATACTATTTCCTTACAACTTCCAGTGAGTGTTATTGTCTTGTATACACTTTCTATTTCGCTTACTCGATGTTAAGTATATAATTGATAAGTTCTGCATTCGCAGGTACCACTATATTCTGTTAATCATTCAACTTGACAAAGGGCGTGTACTAGTCATGGACTCGAAACATAAACCCCTTGAGACGTGGAAGGACATGCAGATACTTCTCCAGCGGTAATTCTAATCGTTACGACACTATATCGGTAACGTTCGTGAATTTTATGATATCAAGTACTTAATAACTTATTTTATTCGTTTTCTACGCCGGACAGCGCTTGGAAACGGTTCACCAAGAAGGCTAGGGGTGTTTGGAAAGAGGAGCTTACATTTCAACCACTAGATGTAAGCACCACTAGCTATATCCGCGCATCTCTTTGATTCTAGTTTTGATACAGTTATTATCATGCTTGATTATTATTTTGATTGAACTCTGTTGTCGTAAAGTGCCTGACGCAGGGACCAGGTAACAATCTATGTGGATACTATGTATGCGAGTTCATCCGGCAGACGTGCGATGAGAAGGGCAGAAATTTAGAGCAACTCCACGTATGTAAACAATTTCTATAGTTTTTAATTACAATCAAATTGTGTTTAGTTTCATATTCATATAGGCTGACTCCTTTTTTAAATCAGATCGAACGTCTACGGGACGGTCTTCTGCCAAAGGATCGCATACGAGCAATACAGGAGGAATTGGCGGGATTCTTGGATGCAGAAGTCCTAGACCCAAAAGGAGAATACTATTCGGCTGTGTATAGACAATAGGGATTGTAAAAATAGCAACTTTCAAGGAATTGGCCGGTAGCATCGAATAGCAACTTTTGTATGTAGTGCATGAACTCGATCCGTGTATTGAATGTAAAATGTTGTCATGATGATCTTGTGTAATATAAGGTTCCTTCATTGATAAGTGCAAAACACTAAATAAACAATAAAACAACTTAAATGAATTCTCTGCCGCGGCACAAAAAGTGGCGAAAATGCTGCCGCGGCAACAAAATGTGCCAAAATGAATTCTCTGCCGCGGCAGAGAAATGGGCCAAATCTCTGCCGCGGCAGCAGGTTATTAGTCCCGGTTCGTGTTACGAACCGGGACAAATGCTCCACCCCCCCCCCCTCGCGCTCTGATGCCGCCACGTGTGCCCCCCATTTGTCCCGGTTGGTGGGGCAACCGGGACTAAAGGTTAGAGCTTTAGTCCCGATTGCCCCGTCCCGGTTGGGCAACCGGGACTAATGGCCCTTACCAACCGGGACGCATGGGGCGTTCTCTACCAGTGTAATCGAAGAGATCAGCTAAACTACTTAGTAAAATCTTGAGAGTGATGAACATTGGAAGATCGATGACACGATTTCATGGGCCAGATAACACAAAGGTAGTGTTCTGGGGAAGCTAATTCTCAGTAATACATTATTTATCAAATAATTATTTGACGAAGTTTCATGGGATAACACAATGATAATGATAGGAATAATCTAATCATGTGTAAAAGACATCATAGACCAAAGGATTCCTATTCTGTTACAATACTAATTGCATTACTGTGCTCCAACTCTCCGTCCATCATAACTATCAAGTGAACAACCACTACAACTCATGTATCACTTTCTAGTTTTATAAATTTGATTGCATGAACACTCGATGTGGTAAGTGAGAAATAATCTAGGAAATTACGTAGTTGCACTCATGGTTAATCTGCATGTTTTGTGTTCCTGCAGCACCTTGTACATGTCTGCTCACATTTTGTGCCTGTACAATCTTGCCATCGATAATGTTGAAGCGAAGAAGAGCTGGAGTGCACATAGCAGCGTTAATGTTTAACTTCCAAAGAAAATTTAAATAGACTCCTTATCACGGTCAGAACTTAGTTACCAATCATGCACTGCTAGAGGGGAAAAGTATCTGTGCATGGTGTGGTGTTACCTAGTAGTCAAATATGCTGGAATCAAACGAATTCAGCTTGTTGTATAGACTATAAACCTCAATCTCTCTAATGCATACGAAAAACCTCATGACTTATATATAATGCAAACCTTTTTCTAGGTTCTCATGTTGGTAAATGGTAAATACCCAAAGCCAATAAAATGATCAGGCCATCCAAATCACATGCGCTCAGCTTTTGGATGTGTGCGCCAGACTATGAACCTTGGGCTGAGCTTGCATGGCTATGTGCGTGACGCACCGGAAGAGACCTTGGGTGAGACTATTAATCACGCTGACGTTTATGTACGGGAAGCACCGGAAGAGACCTGGCCGGCCGGCCGGCCGGCCAAGCGCATCGCGGCCACCGGCTGGGGCGTGAAAGGCCATAGGCCAGGGCAGACTATAATTGTGATCCCCGGATAAAACCTACCGGAAAGCACAGCATTAGAGTCGATCGGCCAAACCTATCGGGAAACACAGGATTAGGGCCGGCCGACCAAGGGCATGGAGGCCAGCGGTTCGCGCCGTGCGTGAAGCCGTGAGACGCTAGCGAATCTGGGTTGTTTTTGGATGTTATTTCGGTTAAATCCTAGCTATAATTCTTTGTCGTGTTTTATCTGGTACAACCATTGAGCGTGTCAAATACGTGTCAAACCAGAGTATGTACACGTTACGTGACTATTGGTCTTTGATAAATCATAACCCTATATTATAGATCCAACTATCAAAATAAATTCAGATGATGTGGATTAACGTGGTGCCTCGAAAAATACCCTTATATTGCTTTTAGTATATAATAAGATAAGATAGATAGCGGTCTTTCTCTTTTTTTTTTATATAATGTGGATGTATATGGTGGACCAATGTTCCACCGTGATTTTTTTTAATGTCTTGGTGAGTTACACGGCTTTTTGTTGCCGTAAAACGAATTACACAAGGGTGACTGGTTTGTCACGTCTACTTCATTAGCTTGACACAAATTACACGACGTGACCAACTTGTCACGTCTAATGTGTTATGTAGTCTAAAACTCTGATTAAATCATAGCCGCATATTTTCCATCTAACTGTCTACATAATTTAGGTGATGTGGATCAACGTAGTGCCTCGAAAAACATCCTTATATTGCTTTTAGTATATATAATAGATGTATCCATTAACAATCTCGTTTGGGTCCAATTGGGTTCGGCTAGCTATCCATTGTTGTGCATCTGGTGGTTTATTTGGGGAATGGAAAACTCCTGATAGGAAAATCCTCAGAGAAATCATGTGTATAAGTGTTTTGGAAAAAATCTAAATGGATACCTTCTGCAAATTGTGGAGTAATTCCTCAAGCAGAAACAAAACCAATGCTTTATATCAGTAGTCACGTTCTAGCTTTTTGTCGGACATGTTTCCACTGAAAAAATCATCACAAACAAAATATACATGCCACAAAACATTCGTTACATAAGCAACTTAGAAATTTCTATGATGGCTGCATCAGTGATCTAATACTTCCAAAGTAAGAGTTGATATTTGCTCCGCTTGGCACTGTTTGAGTCCATGAAGAACATCACTAGCTACCCCAACTAAACCCATGAAAAAGACTACATTACTGTATCACTTACGAGTGAACCATACATGTCAATTTGTTGAAATCCTAGAGTGCCTCGTATCTGTAATCAATTTGTTGGATTCTTCTCTGGAGCACCGCGTGTGGCAAAACAATTTACATTTTCTAGATTCATTCATAAGTAGATTTAGGCCTAGTTCTGAACATAAGAGTTGTCGCACATCGAACTCGGACTACACCATATTTATTGTCGATCAGAGGAAGTACCACTAGTAGAAAACGGGCCTTTCGTACGGGCCATTATTCCCGGTTGTGGCTGGGGCCGAGACTAATGGTCCGGACCCCAATGGGTTGAAGCCGCCCATTGTGTATGGCATCATAGTCCTAGGCCGATTGGGCCCATTTTTTCCGGTTTGGGACATAAACCGGGGCTAATGGGTCTGAGACCTGCAGCGCGTTGTGGGCACCCCCATTAATCTCGGTTTGCATCTCAAAGTGGGACAAATGGACTAGCTCTATATATATACAGTCCCTCCCCTCACTCCTGTTTTTCATGGTGGGAGGTGGTATATGTTTGTTCTGGTTTTTTGGCTCTATATATATACAGTCCCTCCCCTCACTCCTGTTTTTTTCTTGGTGGGAGGTGGTATATGTTTGTGCTGGGTTTTTTTCATATGCAGTAGAGGTGTTCGGTGAAATGCCCGTTAGAGCGATGCGACTTGAGTTCACACAAGACAAACATGATATGAGATGCTCGAGCCACATTTAAGTTTTCTCATCTTTGTTTCCAAGTATCCTAAAAGGTTAGCAACTATTTTCTCGTTTAGACCGTGTGGTACTAATTTTAGCATCGTGATTGCGTTTGATATGTAGTTGTATGATGCAGATGAGCCATCCATGGATGTAAGGTGACCGACGCTCTGGCGCTTACAGAGAAGGCTTGCGTTCTTTTCGCCTTGTGTCCGAGGCGAATAATCGACGGGATGGTTTTATGCATTGTCCATGTGCTGAATGTCAGAATGAGCAGGCTCACACTTCCACGAGAGTCATTCAGAGCCACCTTCTTTGGTCCGGTTTCATGTCTAGCTATAATGTTTGAACCAAGCATGGAGAAAGAGGGGTTATGATATAAGACGATGATGAAGAAGAGAACGATGATGACAACTACCAATTTAGGTTCCCTGAATACGCTCATATCGTATTGGAAGACAATAAAGAAGAAGGAGGTGAAGAACGAGCACTAGATAAGCCCGCTGATAATCTTGGTCGGGTCATTTCTGATGCAAAGCAAGGTTGCGACACAGAAAAGGAAAGGTTACAGTTCGAGCAGATGTTACTGTTGGAATATTAGGCATAATTTTCATGATTAATTATAGAATATTAAGCATGACAAAACCAGCTACTAGCTCATGTAACTCGAACATACTAGATGTACTAAACAACAGGATGAACGGAAACAAACAGCAGCTAAACATGTACTCGTAGAACATGATGAATAACCAAACAGGAGCACGTAGCACGTATCGTTCGGTAGTCGTAGTAGAAACTTTGGGGAAGACTGATCGAAGTAGATGGCGATGAAGACGGCGGTAGGCAGCACCGCCCGACTTGGATGGAAGACGACCCGTGATGGAGAACTCGAGCAGTCGCGCGGAGAGCTTCCTAAAAACCTTATTCGACCTCTCCTGTACAGGATCACAAGGGCGAGTGGTTTCAGAGACCTGTTCTCCCGTCCGCCGGTGCACGCCGGCAAGCGGGATGGAGTAGACTACGGTGACGACGCAAGTAGAGAGGATGGCAAAACCCTAGATTGGTTTTTGGTGGTATTGTGGCGGTAGCCGCGCAGGACTTTATATAGAGCGGCTCAGGAAACCCTAACGGAGGCGAACGTGGGCTGAGTCCACGTTGTGCATGTTCGGGTCGGTTACGGTAGCCCACGATCCGGGAGAGACCCGAATAAGCTAACCGTTTGACACGTCTGTCGCGCGCGCGTCGTGACGAGACGAGCGGGCGGGTGAGCGGTGGCGTCGTCGTCGAAGGAGCGCGCGTGTGTATCTTTCTTATTGCCACTCACTTACAAAGTGGTGCAACACTCCACCTTATAAGGTGGTGCAACTCTCCTCCAACTTTCCATGTGGGACTAAACTTTAGCGTCCACTCCACTCCCATGTGAGCTGCCACAAACATGGGCCCAAACACATATGGGCTGCCACAAATTTGAGCTTTGAGATTTAGGGAAAATCTGAAATACACATACGCCTAAATGGATTAGCCCCATTATTTCTAACAATCCCCCACCAGATCTCAAATGCCCATTTGAAGATTTGCCAATCCTTGCTACTTGTTTATATACCACTGTTTCAGCAGAGACTGTTAAGTTGAACTTCCGCCTAGAATCTTGAACTACGTCTATCAACAACTTGAATAATGGACGAACCTTGAATTGCAAGTTTGGTGCCAATAGATTTTGCTCAAAATCATAACTAGTACTTGGCTGTCAGTAGCCTACCCCGCGGGTTGTAGCATATGCGTCATACTCCCTGGTCTCTTTATGAGTTTACTAGAGATCACCCAAGTCTCATAGACCGCGACGTTTAAAGTCGAGCTCATATAGGTGTGTTCTTTCAAGAATGCCCTTTAGGACGGCACCTTTGCTAGTTAAATCCAACATAAACACATTAAGGCATGTTGCCAACCTGCCTTACAGATTATGAGAGTTATGCATCTTCACATAGAGAGGGTTACAAAATACTCTCCTCGGTCCACCCACTAGCTTGTTCTTCCTAGGTCCTAATTCACGGGATCTCCGATCACATAGTTTGGGTTACCACTAGGTGTGACATCCATGGGTCTCAACTCCATCTCCCCCGATGCACTTTCTATCACATTTCGTGATAGTCCCTTTGTAAAGGGATCTGCCAGGTTTTTGTTTGTTTGAATATACATAACAGTTATTACTCCAGAGTTTCTCAATTTCCTGACAGACTTCAAACATCTCTTCACGTGTCTTGATGACTTCGCGTTATCCTTAAAATTATTCACTTTGACAATGACAGTTTGGTTGTCACAATTCAAAAGGATTGCCGGCACAGGTGTCTCAATCACAGGCAAGTCCATCAAGAGCTCACGCAGCCATTCTGACTCAACAGTGGATGTGTCTAAAGCAGTAAGTTCTGCTTCGATAGTTGACCTCGTCAATATGGTTTGTCTACGAGGCTTCCATGACACTGCGCCACCTCCAAGGGTAAACACATACCCGCTCGTGGCGTAGAGTTCATCAACGTCAGAGATCCAGTTCGAATCACTATATCCTTCAAGCACAACAGGGTGCCCTGAATAGTGAATCCCATAGCTCATTGTACCACATAGATAGCGCATGACCCTTTCAAGTGCATGCCAATGATCAATACCCAGGTTAGACATGAACCTACTCAACTTGCTCACAGCAAAAGAGATATCGGGTCTTGTAGCGCTTGCTAAGTACATGAGAGAACCAACAACTTGTGAATATTTCACCTGATCTGTTGGTTCCTTCTTATTCTTCCATAATGTTAAACTGGGATCATAAGGTGTTGGAGAATTCTAGCCCTCAACAAAGCCAAATCGTCTCAAGACCTTCTCAATGTAATGAGATTGCGTTAAAGTAATCCCATTCTCGTTCTTAATAAGCTTGATGTTTAGAATCACATCAGCCTCGCCCAGATCTTTCATATCAAAAGTATTTGACAGGAAAGACTTGACTTCATTTATCACTTTCATGTTTGTACCAAAGATTAGAATATCATCCACGTACAAACATAATATAACGCTATCACCCCCACCATGGTGATAGTAAACACACCTATGAGCCTCATTAATGACAAAGCCAGCAGAAAGTAGAGTTCTGTCAAACTTCTCATGCCGTTGCTTAGGTGCTTGTTTCAGGCCATATAAAGATTTTAATAACTTGCACACCTTTGTCTCTTCACCTTTTACCACAAACCCATCCGACTGATCCATGTAGATCTCCTCTTCCAACTCTCCATTCAGAAAAGCTGTCTTCACATCCATTTGATGAACGAGAAGACCATAAGAGGCATCTAGGGATAGTAGTACTCGAATGGTGGTCAGTCTAGTGATAGGTGAATATGTGTCAAAGTAATCTTCGCCTTCTTTCTGTGTGTATCCCTTAGCTACAAGACGCGCCTTGTACTTCTTAATAGTACCATCAGGCCTTAGCTTCTTCTTGAACACCCATTTACAACCCATAGGTTTACAACCATAGGGTCATTCTGATAATTCTCAAGTTCATTACAAAGAATTGAGTCCATCTCATTTTGGGCAGCTTCTTTCCAATCATCTGCACCAGGAGATGCATATTCCTCTGCAATGGATCTGGGAGTATCGTCCACAAGGTACATGATGAAATCATTACCAAAGGATTTTGCAATCCTCTGTCTCTTACTCCTCGTGAGAGGTTCATCGTCATCCTTCTCAAGGACTTCCTCATGTGGTTGTTCAGAATTTTCAACAAATGCACTAGATTCAGGAAGTATTTCAGAAGAAATTCTACCAATGCTATGCATATATTTCATAGGAAAAATATTCTCAAAGAATGTTGCATCATGAGATTCCATTATAGTATCAACATGCATATCAGGTACCTCAGATTTAACCACTAGAAATCTCTAGCCTACACTCCGTGGAGCATATCCTAGAAAGATACAATCCACTGTCTTAGGTCCGAGCTTGCGTTTCTTGGGAATCGGTATGTTGACCAAACACCCCCAAGTGCGCAGATATGAAAGTGATGGTTTTGTCCCAGACCACTCCTCATCAGGGGTCTTTTCTTTATTCTTGTTAGGAACCCTATTCAGGACATGACATGAAGTCAACAAAGCCTCCCCCACCATGCCTTTGATAAACCAACAGTGGCTAACATGGAATTCACCAAGTCAGTCAGCGTGCGGTTTTTCCTCTCGGCAACCCTGTTTGATTGGGGCGAGTAGGGAGGCGTCCTCTAATGAATAATTCCATGTTCCTGACAGAATTCATCAAATATTTTGGGAAAATACTCACCACCACGATCCGACCTAAGACGCTTGATCTTTCTCTCTAATTGATTTTCAACTTCGGCCTTATATATTTTAAAGTAGTCTAAAGCCTCATCTTTAGTTTGCAACAAGTAAACATAGCAGAATTTAGTAGCATCATCTATCAATGTCATGAAATTTCACCTTTTGTCAACACACCATTCATCTCGCATAGATCAGAATGTATGAGTTCTAGAGGTGCCAAGTTTCTCTCCTCGGCAGCCCTTTGAGGCTTTCGAGGTTGCTTTGATTGCACACAACTATGGCACTTAGAACCTTTGGCAATAGTGAAATTCGGAATTAAACTCATACTAGACATCCGAGACATCAAACCAAAATTAATGTGACATAAATGAGAATGCCAAACACTGGTATCATCATTAACATCACCACAAATATGATTCACGGATTTATTACAAAACTCTGAAAGTGAAAACCGGAACAAGCCTCCGAACTCATAACCTTTACCAATAAATTGTCCATGTTTCAAAACAACGACTTTATTGGACTCTAAGACAACCTTAAACCTATCTCTGCAAAGAAGGGAGCCACTAACGAGATTCTTGTTCATAGTAGGGACATGCTGCACGTTCCTCAGCTGCACGATCTTTCCGGAAGTAAACTTCAGATCCACCGTGCCAACACCACGAACAGAAGCATGTGATCCATTCCCCATTAGGACGGGTGAATCCAGAGCGACCTGATAAGAAGTGAACATAGAGATGTCAGCACACACATGAACATTAGCACCCGTATCAAGCCACCAACACGGTGATTGAAATACTGAAAGAACAGTAAATAAATTACCATACCCATCAGTATTGCTAGCGGTCACAATGTTGACAGTCTTGGCCTTTTTCCCTCTGCGGTCTGCGCGTTCTGGACAGTCCTTGGAAAAGTGGCCGGGCTCTCCACAAGTGTAACAAGACAGTTCACTCTTGTCCCTGTTCGTCTTCTTCTTCTTGAAGGTTGTAGTCTTTACAGGCTTGTTAAATGAGGGTTTGAAGTTCCCTTTGTTCTTGCCTACAGATTTGCCTTTTTCACAAAGTTGGCAGTAGCATGACTCTCTCCTTTCTCAGTAGTGTCCTTAGCCCGAGCCTTCTCCTCAACATCAATGGACGCTATTAGATTTTCAATTGATATCTCCTGTCTCTTGTGTTTGAGAGTTGTGGCAAAGTTCCTCCATGAAGGGGGCAACTTAGCAATAATGCAACCCGCCACAAATTTGTCGGGTAAGGTACACTTAAGGAGTTCGAGCTCTTTGACAATGCACTGTATCTCATGAGCTTGTTGAACCACAGGAAGGTCCTTAGTCATCTTAAAATCATGAAAGCTCTCCATGATATACAATTCACTGCCAGCATCTGCAGCACCAAACTTGGCATCCAGTGCATCCCAGAGCTCCTTCCCGTCTTTTATGTGCATAAACACATCACACAGACGGTCAGCAAGAATGGTTAAAATACATCCCACAAAGACAGTATTGGCATCCTCGAACTTCTTCTGATCCTCGTCAGATATAGTTCCTTCAGGTTTGCCTTTACTGATATGGAACACTTTCATCGTGGTCAGCGAAAGCTCAGCCTTGTAATGCCACCTCTTAAAGTTCACACTGGTAAACTTATCCGGCCTCAGTGCATCGGTAAAACCAGCCATTGTTAATTCAGGAAATTGCCTACAATAAGGTTTTTGGATTGTTGGAATATTAGGCATAATTTCCATGATTAATTCTAGAATATTAAGCATGACAAAACCAGCTACTAGCTCATGATGAATAACCAAACATGAGCACGTAGAACGTACCGTTCGGTTGTCGTAGTAGAAACTTTGGGGAAGACTGATCGAAGCAGATGGCAACGAAGACAGCGGTAGGAAGAACCGCCCGACTTGGATGGAAGACGACACGTGATGGAGAACTCGAGAAGCCTCCCGGAGCGCTTTCCAAAAACCTTATTCTCCCTCTCCCGTACAGGATCACAAGGGCGAGTGGTTCCGGATACCTGCTCTCCCGTCCGCCGGTGCACGCCGGAAAGCGGGATGGAGTAGACTACGGTGACAGCGCAAGTAGAGAGGATGGCAAAACCCTAGATTGGTTTTCGGTGGTATTGTGGTGGTAGACGCGCAGGACTTTATATAGAGCGGCTCAGGAAACCCTAACGGAGACACGTCTGTCAAATTTCATGAGCAGCAAAATAAAGCTCGGCTCGGCGAGATTCCCGCAACCTGCGGCGCGCGCGTCGTCGGAGGAGGAGCGCGCGTGTGTATCTCTCTTATTGCCACTCACTTACAAAATGGTGCAACACTCCACCTTATAAGGTGGTGCAACTCTCCTCCAACTTTCCATGAGGGGCTAAACTTTAGCTCCCACTCCACTCCCATGTGAGCTGCCATAAATATGGGCCCAAACACATATGGGCTACCACAAATTTGGGCTTTGAGATTTAGGGAAAATCTGAAATACACATGGGCCTAAATGGATTATCCCCATTATTTCTAACAGTTACATGACTACAACAAATTATTGTACCCAACTTGTGAAGATAGCCAGAAGAAGCTAGGTAGCACACTGAAATTGCTGAAGTGGAAACTATTTGTTCTAAGTGTGAATTATTTTTCTCATGCCTACTAAATGTATTTCATGTGCTTATTATGTACATGAAGAACTTTGTTTGTTAAGTTTGAAACTACCTCTTCTCCTAACTATAAGACGTTTTAGGAACACACAAAAGTCATTACCAATGGTTCCCTGGGAAAGTTCGATGCATTTGATTGTCACATCACACATACATAGTATTAAATCTCTATTTCCATTACTTAGGATACCAACGCATATTTAAGCCCGTTGTTGATGTTTATCGGGTCGTGGGGTGCCCAGATGGCAAGCCTTCATTGAACCATGAATATTTGTTAACCAATGACTATATTGCTGCCATTTTCATATTGGTTTGCCCTTATGGTCATTCTGTACTAGTGATATTCAGAGAGTGGCTAGATGGAGGAAAAACGATGAGATTACTAATACTAAAGTAGAGTGATAAACGTTCTTGCAGGGGCTCCCGTGCGGCTGCGCCTAGCCGCACCGGGGTGTCCACCGCCAGCGCTCGCCTCCCCTAGCCACCGTCAGAGGCATCACCGGGGTAAGTCTGTAGGGTTCGCAGCATAGAAAACAAAAATTTTCCTACGATGTGAACTATATATCAAGATCTATCTACTAGATACAAACAACGGGCGGATGTATATCCGTAGAGAACATACCCTTGAAGACCGACAAAGCTTAACGAGTTCAAATCGTGGTTGATGTAGACGATCTCTTGCCGATCTCAAGATCGAGAGGAAGTCCTAGCGCCGCAAATCAGCAGCGCATCCGTGCTCGCACACACGTTCGAGGCACCGAGCAACCTCCGCCTCCTCGCTCCAGCGATGCGGCGGAAGCAAAACTCTTTCTTGCCGAATAGCCATCGGGAACATGTATCTCGCTAGTCCGAGACCATGGGGGATAAATTCTAAAGGGGGAGAGAGATCCTTCACGAGGAGGTGTGTGCGACAAGTGAGGAGGGGGCTCCTTTTATAGGAGGAGGGGGGAACCCCAAGGGGGTGGCCGGCGCATGGGGCTGCCCCTTGCCCTCCCCTCTTCATGTGGGTGGACACTCCACTCACAAATCTCCTTTAAATTCCCTCCACTCAAAAGTCCACTCAAATTCCCATTAAATTTCCACCAAATATAATGCAAACTCTCATTAAATAAAAATCTTTTATTTTATTCAGAATTTTGTCAATTACTTTAATGACAAACATTCACAAATATCCCCTTGCTAGAATTCTATTTCACATGCATAACCACTTTATGCAATTTCACCCGAAAACCTGTTTCGGTATCTAGTGAAATAAATTCCTGCGCTTGTTCATTCTTTCGGCATGAAACATTTGCTCCAATTGGATGTCGGTGTCTCTTAAGGGTGTCACCCTATGGTTCATGAATAATGCGGACATGATCGAGACCCCTCTCGGATCAATAATCAGAAGCGGGATCTGGAGACCCATACTGACTCCCACACATTCAACGATGACTTTCTTGTGATCGTCGGAACCTTTTATGCTAGTATCTTAATCCCTTTGTTTCACGATATATTACATGTCCGAGATTCGATCATCGGTATCTCCATACCTAGTTTGATCTCGTTACCGACATGCACTCTTTTCTAGTTCATGTGATATAACATTCTAGTGATCAAATCACTTGCTTGCAAGCTAATCAACGTGATATCACCGAGAGGGACCAGAGTATATCTATCCGTCATCGGGATGAACAAATTCCACTCTTGATCCATGAGCCTCAACATAACACTTTATTAGTTCTGAATCCATCTTTATTATCACCCTGTTACGGTGTGACGTTTGATGTTATCAAGAAACTCTTCCGGTGTTAGTGATTGACATGATCTCATGGTCTAAGGATTAGGATCACTTCGTAAGTTGTTATAGCAATATAAACTCAGTGACTTTGATCGTAATGCTATACTTCGTATGAATGTTCATCACACCATTACACTAATGTTGTGATCCCATTATTAACAACATCCAATGTCCATGATCAGGAAACCTTGATCATCTTGTTAATCAACGAGCTAGTTTATGAGAGAGGCATAACTAGGAACTTTCTGTTTGTTTATTAAACACACATGTATTAACGTTTCCGTATTAATACAATTATAGAATGCAAAATAAACATCTATCATATACTTGGAATACACATAATAAACACTTTATTATTGCCTCTCAGGGCATATTCCCTTCAGTCTCCCACTTGCACTAGAGACAATAATCTAGTTACATAGTGATAAATCTAACACCCATTGAGTTCTGGTGTTGATCATGTTTTTCTCTAGGGAGAGTTTTAGTCAACGGATCTGCTACATTGAGATCCGTATGTTCTTTACAAATCCTTATATCTCCATCCTTGACATGCTCGCGGATGGAGTGAAACCAGCGCTTAATATGCTTGGAATGCTTGTGAGACCTTGGCTCTTTGACATTGGCAATGGCACCATTGTTGTCACAATAGATCACCATTGGGTCCAACGCGTTTGCCACCACTCCTAGTTCGGATATGAACTCCTTCATCCAAACTGCTTCCTGAGCCTCTTCTGAAGCAGCAACATATTCGGCCTCCGTTGTTGATCCCGCTACCACAGGTTGTTTGGAGCTCCTCCAACTAACCGCTCCTCCATTCATGAGAAATACGTATCCGGATTGAGACTTAGAGTCATTCGGATCAGTGTCAAATCTAGCGTCGACATAACACTTAGCGACGAGCTCTTCTTCACCTCTGTATACAAGAAACATATCCTTAGTTCTTCGTAAGTACTTAAGGATATTCTTGACCGCTATCCAGTGTTCCGAACCTGGATCCAATTGGTACCTACTAGTCAAACTAATAGCATGTGCCACATCCGGTCTTGTACATAGCATGGCGTACATTATAGAGCCTATGGCTGAAACATAGGGGACTTTGTCCATTATCTCTCTTTCTTCCGCCGAAGCCGGACTTTGAGTCTTACTCATTGTCTTGCCTTGCAACATAGGTAAGAACCCCTTCTTACTTCCGTCCATTTTAAACTTCTTTAAAATCTTATCAAGGTATGTACTTTGCGATAGCCCTATTAGGCGCCTAGATCTATCTCTATAGATCTTTATGCCTAATATGTATGACGCTTCACCTAGGTCCTTCATTGAAAATTTGCTGTTTAGATAACTTTTAACACTGTTTAAAAGATCTATATCATTTCCGATCAATAATATGTCATCCACATATAATATCATAAATGCCACATTGATCCCACTCACTTTCTTGTAAATACAAGCTTCTCCCTAAGTTTGGACAAATCCAAACTCTTTGATCACCTCATCAAAGCGGAGATTCCAACTTCGTGATGCTTGCTTCAATCCATAGATGGATCGCTGAAGCTTGCACACCTTGTTAGCATCCTTAGGATCGACAAAACCCTTTGGTTGTATCATATACAACTCTTCTTCGATATTACCATTGAGAAACGCGGTTTTGACATCCATCTGCTATATCTCATAATCGAAATATGCAGCAATTGCTAACATAATCCTAACTGACTTTAGCATCGCTACGGGAGAGAAAGTCTCATCGTAGTTAACTCCTTGAATTTGTTGAAACCCCTTTGCGACAAGTCGAGCTTTATAGACGGTCACATTACCATCAGCATCAGTTTTCCTTTTGAAAATCCATTTGTTCTCCACGGCCTTTCGGTCGTGAGGTAATTCCACCAAGTTCCAAACTTGATTTTCATACCTGGATTCCATCTCGGATTTCATGGCTTCTAACCATTTGTTGGAATCTGGGCTCATCATCGCTTCTTCATACGTCGCAGGGTCATCATTTTCATCAACCATGAAATTCATGATAGGATTTCCGTACAGCTCGGGAGCTGCACGCGTCCTGTTTGACCTGCGAGGTTCGGTAGTACTCTCTTTCGGAGTTTCATGATCATTATCATTAGTTCCCTCTTCAACAGGTGGAGCCAACTCCGGAACAACTTCCGGCGCTGCGCTACTTGCCATACTTTGAAGAGAAGGTTCCACAACCTCTTCGAGTTCTACCTTCTGACTACTCACACCTTTCGCGAGAAACTCTTTCTCTAGAAAGGATCCATTATTGGCAACAAAAACCTTGCCCTCGGATCTGTGATAGAAGGAATACCCAATAGTTTCTTTAGGGTATCCTATGAAGACACATTTTTCCTCTTTGGGTTCGAGTTTATCCGGTTGAAGTTTCTTCACATAAACATCGCATCCCCAAACTTTAAGAAATGACAGCTTAGGTTTGTTTCCAAACTACAATTCATACGGTGTCTTTTCAACGGATTTAGATGGTGCCCGATTTAAAGTGAATGCAGCAGTTTCTAGTGCATAACCCCAAAATGACAACGGCAAGTCCGTCAGAGACATCATAGATCGAACCATATCTAATAAAGTACGATTACGATGTTCCGACACACCATTTCGCTGTGGTGTTCCGGCAGGTGTGAGTTGTGAAACAATTCCACACTCTTTCATGTGAGTGCTAAACTTGTAACTTAGATACGCACCTCCACGGTCGGACCGTAGAAATTTGATCTTTCTATTACGATGATTTTCCACTTCATTCTGAAATTCCTTGAACTTTTCAAAGGTTTCAGACTTGTGTTTCATCAAGTATATATAACCATATCTACTCAAATCATCCGTGAAAGTAACAAAATAACGATATCCACCTTGCGCCGACACACCCATTGGACCACATACATCAGAATGTATGATTTCCAATAAATCTGTCGCCCGTTCCATTGAACGGAAAACGGTGTTCTAGTCATCTTGCCCATAAGGCATGGCTCACATGTATCAAATGATTCATAATCAAGTGATTCCAAAAGTCCATCCGAATGGAGCTTCTTCATGCGTTTAACGCCAATATGACCTAGACGGCAGTGCCACATATATGCGGATATATCATCATTAAGTTTAATCCTTTTAGCATCAACATTATGAATATGTGTAACATTATCATCGAGATCTAATAGAAATAAACCATTCATCATCGGTGCATGACCATAAAATATTTCATTCATATAAATGGAACAACCATTGTTCTCGGATTTAAATGAATAACCACTTCGAATCAAACACGATCCAGATACAATGTTCATGCTCAGTGCAGGCACCAGATAACATTTATTCAAGTTTATAACTAATCCCGACGGTAAGTGGAGAGGCAGCGTTCCGACGGTGATCACATCAACGCTTGATCCATTGACGACACGCATCTTGACCTCACCCCTTGCTAGCGGTCGCTTGTTCCGCAGCCCCTGATTCGAGTTACAAATATTAGCAACTGAACCGGTATCAAATACCCAGGTGCTACTGCGAGCACTAGTCAAGTACACATCAATAACATGTATATCATATATACCTTTGTTTGCCTTACCGGCCTTCTTGTCTGCCAGATACTTGGGGCAGTTGCGCTTCCAGTGGCCAGTCCCCTTACAATAGTAGCACTCGGAATCAGACTTAGGTCCAACTCGGGGTTTCTTTTCAGGCGCGGCAACAGGCTTGCCGCCCTTACTTCCCTTCCTTTTTCCCTTCTTGTCTTTCTTGAAACCAGTGTTCCTATTGATCATCAACACTTGATGTTCCTTTTTGATCTCCACTTCTGCAGTTTTAAGCATTGACAGAAGCTCGGGGAGAGACTTCTTCATGCCTTGCATATTATAGTTCATCATGAAGCTCTTATAGCTAGGTGGCAGAGACTACAGAACACGATGGATGCCTAAGTCAATGGGAATCGATATTCCCAAGGACACAAGCTTATCGGCGTAACCCGACATCTTGAGTACATGCTCACTAACGGAGCTGTGCTCTTCCATCATGCAGCTAAAGAACTTTTCTGAAGCATTGTAGCTCTCTACAGCAGCATGTGTGTCGAAAATCATTTTCAACTCACCCATTGTATCAAATGCATTGCCGTTTTCGAAACGCTTTCGAAGTTCCGGCTCTAGCCCATACAATATGCCGCGATGAACTAAGTTGTGGTCCTCCTGACGAGTCTGATAGACATTCTTCTCCTCGTCAGGGGCATCATCAAAAGGTGGGGGGCCTAACGGTGCTTCTAGCACATATTGCTTTTGTGCAGCAGAGAGGAGAATCCTCAAATTCATGGCCCATTCGGTAAAGTTGCTACCGTTCGTTGCTAGTTTCTCTTTCTCCATGAACACATTGAAATTAAAAGCAGGTGGTGCCATCTACAACAGAATTTGTAAAGTTTAGACTAAGTGTATGATAGATTGAGTTCAACTAATCTATATTATGAATGAACTCCCACTCAAAAACGACATCCCTCGTGCCTTTTTGGTGATTACATGAACCAAATCCACTACACCAAGTCCGATCATCACGTGAGTCGGTATAGCTTCAAAGGCGAGCATCAAATGGGCATCATATCAACTATATGACTCATGCTTAACCTTTCGGTCCGTGTTCCGAGGCCATGTCTGTACATGCTAGGCTCGCCAAGTTAGAACCTTAGTATTCGCGTGTGTAACTGTTTTACACCCGAAATATGGTCGTGGATCCAAGAACACCCGATTATCACATGATGTCTTGGAGCGACGAAAACATAATCGGTGCATACTAAAGGAAGAACACATTCTTATCTTGATATTTAAATGAGGGATCATCTTATTATGCTAACAAAGTGCTAAACAAGCAATATAAGATGCTATCAAACATCATATGTTTATTAGTGAAATTATATGGTTCCCGCAGATGATCTCTATCATGTGCATCGTGGTATGATCACTATCATACCTATATGTGTAAATCCAAGGTCTATGGATTTTACACGCTATGTGTGTTGTAAGAGTATCATCTCATACTTCTACTTACAACACTACCATATCATAACACTAGCCCAGCAACAATCTAAACTAGACGCCTCTAATTTATCCATTGCAAGTTTTACGTGGCTTAGGGCTTTCGAGATAGAACCGTTCTTACCTACGAACATGAACCACAACGAGGATAATCAAATTGTTGACAACTCGCTTGCAAAATAGATATTAACTATAGTGGGTGAGACAGACACCCGCTAGCCACTTATGCAAACTAGTTGCATGTCAAGCGTGGAACAGGTCTCATGTGCGAGGACATGTAAAGTTTGTCCGGGCCACTTCATCCCACTATGCCACCAATATCCAAAATTACAACAAAGGAGCAACAACATGATCATCATCGCCCACATACTCATGTGTACTACCCATGTAAAGTATCTACGCATAGATCCGGCTCTGATACCACTGTAGGGTTCGCAGCATAGAAAACAAAATTTTCCTACGATGTGAACTATATACCAAGATCTATCTACTAGATACAAACAACGGGCGGATGTATATCCGTAGAGAACATACCCTTGAAGACCGACAAAGCTTAACGAGTTCAACTCGTGGTTGATGTAGACGATCTCTTGCCGATCTCAAGATCGAGAGGAAGTCCTAGCGCCGCAAATCAGCAGCGCATCCATGCTCGCACACACGTTCGAGGCACCGAGCAACCTCCGCCTCCTCTCTCCAGCGATGCAGCGGAAGCACAACTCTTTCTTGCCGAATAGCCACCAGGAACATGTATCTCGCTAGTCCGAGACCATGGGGGATAAATTCTAGAGGGGGAGAGAGATCCTTCACGAGGAGGTGTGTGAGACAAGTGAGGAGGGGGGCTCCTTTTATAGGAGGAGGGGGGAACCCCAAGGGGGTGGCTGGCGCATGGGGCTGCCCCCTTGCCCTCCCCTCTTCATGTGGGTGGACACTCCACTCACAAATCTCCTTTAAATTCCCTCCACTCAAAAGTCCACTCAAATTCCCATTAAATTTCCACCAAATTTAATGCAAACTCTCATTAAATAAAACTCTTTTATTTTATTCAGAATTTTGTCAATTACTTTAATGACAAACATTCACAAATATCCCCTTGCTAGAATTCTATTTCACATGCATAACCACTTTATGCAATTTCACCCGAAAACCTGTTTTAGTATCTAGTGAAATAAATTCCTGCGCTTGTTCATTCTTTCGGCATGAAACATTTTCTCCAATTGGATGTCGGTGTCTCTTAAGTGTGTCACCCTACGGTTCGTGAATAATACGGACATGATCGAGACCCCTCTCGGATCAATAATCAGAAGCGGGATCTGGAGACCCATACTGACTCCCACACATTCAACGATGACTTTCTTGTGATCGTCGGAACCTTTTACGCTAGTATCTTAATCCCTTTGTTTCACGATATATTACATGTCCGAGATTCGATCATCGGTATCTCCATACCTAGTTTGATCTCGTTACCGACATGCACTCTTTTCTCGTTCCTGTGATATAACATTCTAGTGATCAAATCACTTGCTTGCAAGCTAATCAATGTGATATCACCGAGAGGGCCCAGAGTATATCTATCCGTCATCGGGATGAACAAATTCCACTCTCGATCCAAGAGCCTCAACATAACACTTTATTAGTTCTGAATCCATCTTTATAATCACCCTGTTACGGTGTGACGTTTGATGTTATCAAGAAACTCTTCCGGTGTTAGTGATTGACATGATCTCATGGTCTAAGGATTAGGATCACTTCGTAAGTTGTTATAGCAATATAAACTCAATGACTTTGATCGTAATGCTATACTTCGGATGAATGTTCATCACACCATTACACTAATGTTGTGATCCCATTATTAACAACATCCAATGTCCATGATCAGGAAACCTTGATCATCTTGTTAATCAACGAGCTAGTTTATGAGAGAGGCATAACTAGGAACTTTCTGTTTGTTTATTAAACACACATGTATTAACGTTTCCGTATTAATACAATTATAGCATGCAAAATAAACATCTATCATATACTTGGAATACACATAATAAACACTTTATTATTGCCTCTCAGGGTATATTCCCTTCAAAGTCGTCTTGACACAGTAGCGACAAACTCACTCTGGTCGCGGCCCTAGGGTTACGCCTTATCTGTTTCCTCTGGCAGCGGTTGGGCGGTGGGACAGAGGCCAAACTACTGTTAGGCGCATTGTATGCAGGTGGGACAGTAGCTAGCGATGACATGGTGTTGGTCCAGATTTGGACCCATTTGTGACGGAGAGCCATAGTAGCATGCTCATGCCCCTTCTTCTGTGGGTGTATTTTCCCATATCATATGGGCATCAGGGCAGCTGCACTGGGTACAGTGGCGGCATACTCCTTCCGGATGTGGTCGGTCGATTGGCTGCTAGTTGTGGTGGATCTCGGGTTCCCATGTCTACTCCTGGCTACGACTGGAGGAGGCACGACTACAGGTGAAAACCGTTCTATAACTTAGGTCATGGCGGGTGATGGCGACGATAGACCATTACATTGTTGAAGGCATCATCATTGCATCCATGAATAACTCGCACGAGATCCTCTGAGGAGAACACTAGATCCAGGGCTCCCAGATCAGATGATAGTGCCTCTTTTGGTGTCACTCTCCCTCCTTGGGGGGCATTTTTGGAATAGGTGCTTGATGGAGGATGCAAATAGATGGAGCATTGTTACATATATTTCCTTGACGATGGCGGGTCTAGGCGGCATTGCGCAGGGGGACTTGTTGTCAGAAGTGACATGATGGACTCACGCAGAGCGGGGGCGCTATCTAGAGTTGTGGGCGGTGTCGACGGCAGTCCTGGTGGTGACTATGCGGATATCTTCCCTAAAGATTGCTTGACGGTTTGACACTGATGACGTCTTCTGGAGAGTGTGCATGAGGTTCTTGTTGAGGGTCTTCTAGATCGGATGTGTGCTCCCGGTTCACCATAGGCTGACTTGGTGATTCCCTTGATACCTAGTTGGATGGTTGTCGTTTGTATTTTTATGGCATAAGATCCTGATGGCATGATCATCCCCATTGCATGTTTGTAGGTGTTGTGTATTGGCTTCACGTTGTTTGATGCATGCTCTTGCCAAATTTTTGTTGAATAAAACATAAATAAAGTCCGTATGCATATTTTCAATGCAGTGTCCCTAGGTCTTAACCTCCTTTTCGAAAAAATAAAGAAGATAGAGAAGAAGCGAGCATTCGAAAATTCCTCATTTATAATTATTTTCAATAGCAAGACATTAAGAAAAATGATGTTACCATCTAGTGAACAATCCTCAATATGCATGTGTATTGATCGAGTTATTGAAGTCATCACTAGATCGCCTAGTACATGTAATCAATTATACTAGTGCACAATTAACGTTGCCCCTAATCGAAATCTATAAAAATGATGTCACCATATTGTTTTAAGAAGACGTCATAGCTCTCTTTATTTTGCTACCATATTTTTCTTGGAAATGGACGCTTTATTATAAGTAATAAGTTTTCACACGGCCTCTGCATAGTTAGGATGCACACAGCCGATCAACCACACAACTTCAGACCAAAGCAAAAGTTCTAGAAATACATAAAAATACCAATAAAAATAAAGTTCTCCGTAGTAGCTAAGAGAGATCTATCTGTAGATCATGTTGCCATCCATGTCGGGAGAAGATATCCCTCGCCGTGTCCTCCAACCGCATACAGCCTTCCGTAAACAAGTTGTCACATCCCAACTTTTAGATTTGGTTCTGCATATCATTCATATCATCGCATCATACTTTTTCATGCAAAACCGTCGAATTGAAAAGAATCGGCGAAACGCTATTTTCTAAACCCTATTCTATTTTGCTACGAGGCTCCTGCGGGAGGCTTTAGTAGGACTTGCTTTGTCCACCCTTGTAGCCTAGTGGTTTCGCTCAAACCTTGACCCTAGATTGTTCCCCTCGATTTTACAAAACCGTAGGAGCAAGAATCGCTCGATTCGGAGCTCGTACGGAAAAGTTATCGCCGTTTCATTAAAAGTTGGAAAAACGGGCCGATTTCCGAATCCTTTTCCAATTGCGCGCCGTATCCGCGTAGGACCCACGGAGGGGCCCCACATAAGAGGCAGCCGCCGCTGCCTCGTAAACCGCACCCACCTGCCCGCCTCGTAGATCGCGCTCGCTCCTCGGGACCCATACCTCCCGCGATCGCCGCCTCCTCCTCGAAACCGAGCCCCGCCGCCACCCGATCTCCTCGGGATAGCCGCCGCCACCTCGAAGCCCGCGCCCCGCCGCCTCCTTCCCGTGCTGCGCCGCCACCCGCCCGGCTCCGCCGACCCCCGCCGTCCCAGGTACCCCGCCCCGCCTCCAGCGCGACCGCCCGCCGCCAGCGCACCCCGCGCCCGCGGCCAACCGCCGCCTCGCCGCCCTGCCCCGCTGCGCGCCTGCGTGCTGCTGCTCGCGCTGCGCGCGCTGCGCACGCTGCTGCCGCGCGCCCCTGTGCGCTAGCTGCTGCTGCTGCGCCGCTAGCTGCTGCATGCGCGCGCGCTCGCCTCGTCGCTGCGCCGCGCCACGCTGCTTCACGCGCACACACACACGCACGCACGCGCGTCGCCTCGCCCGCCTTGCGCCGCGCCCGCTCGTCCGTGTCGTGCCGCACCGCCATCGCCACCGCACGCGCCGTCGCCGTGTTGTTGACCGTCCCATACTACGCGCTGATCGTTTCCCCTACCGCGCAGGTAACCGTCGTCGCCGGAACCGATCGCCGCACCGTCCGGAGTTCGTTCCGCCGTTTGTCGCCGGTAAGCCTGCATCCACCGTTAGATTTCAGATCAGCGGTTTAGATCAGCCATTGACCGGTCAGTCCCAGGCGTTGACTAGTCAGACGCCCAGTCAGCAGACGCGTTGACCAGTCAACAGACACAGTTGACTGGTTATTTTCGTTAATCGTTTTAGTTGACAAATTTCGGTAGAAACTTGTAAATTGCGTAGAAATTAAACCGCTGGGCCAAAAATTGCAAATAAAATATGTGTAGATTCAGTAAGTCGTGTAGGATCCTGCTGTACCTTTGGTTCAGACTTTTGCCGCAAGATTTAGTACAGCTTAATCAAATAGGTTAACGGCCTTTTCGGAGTATTTAATTCGTAGAAAAAGATCCGTAGCTCCAAAAATCGTGTACGATATGTCCCTGGATTCAGTGGAACGAGGGGAATCTCATCGTGAATTAAAAAGATAGGCTTACAGTAAAAACTTCTGCAGAAACTGTCTAGTGGCTTTCTGCAGTGTTTTAATTACTCGGGGAGTTTTATAATTCCTTTTTGAGTAATTCCAGTTGGTACTGTTTCTAAATAGCAATACCTATGCGGTAGAATTTTCCCAAGATTTTACAAATAGTATACTACCGGTAGTGAATTAATTGAGTTCTAGCTCTAGTTTTGGGCGTTACTTTTTGCATAATGGTTTTCCTTGCGCTAAAACTATTTTCCATGCATGCATTCAGTACCTCTACTGATTTCTATTATGTGGTGCAGCTGTAGCACCAATCCGCTTGTCTTGCATACCTTCATGCATCATCTTTGTTGCATATGCTTGTGGATTGTCTGTTTATGATTGCAATTGTATCGTGTAGATTGTGACGAGTGCAACGCTTGCTCGTGTGTGGATTGTTCTTCCGACCGCTACAACCAAGGCAAGTAGATGCTACCTTGTTCATGATATCGTCCTACTATTTTCATTGCGTTGTCGTGTATTTTGTAGATGCATGTGTAGGATGATACTATCGCTATGCTATGTCCTATTATGTGGTAGGGCTTTCCTTGTAGATGAACCACCGTTGGTAGATGTGCTTAGCCATGCTATGTTGAACGAGGGCTGGGTTATATCATTGAGACTTGTTTCTAAAAGTATTGGTTTGTGAAAACTAAAACAACTTAATCAATGAATCTCTTGGGTGTAATGGTATTGATAATTTTTGGTGGTTTCATTGCGGAAAGGCACCCAGGTATCGAGAGAAATTGATTGGCTTCTTTATTGTGTAGCTTACGTGTACAACCATGTGCCAATAATGGAATGGGCAGTTGGTTGGACTTAGTAGGTTTTGGTAACTCGAACCCGCGTATCCAGAGATGTAGAATTTTGGTAGGTTGGACCGGTGCGCGTCGGGATTGAGGAGCTACTTCCCGAACAGTCTCTTCTTGGACTTCTCCCTATCATCACCCAAAATGAGAGTGATGGTACGAGCTGGGCTGGCCAAGTCACATGAGTAAAGTGTACTAACCTCTACAGGGTGTATAATCTAATCGATTAGCCGTGTCCCCGGTTATGGACAACTGAGTTGCTTGATATTGATTCCATGACAAGTTTCTCGCTCATTCCAACTTTATAATTGTTTTAATACTGTTGGGTTAACATAATTGGGATCTTTTCAAAGAAAATCAAAACTGTTTACGAAAGTAGGACAAATGTATTTGCAAATGCAAGCCAGACACAGCTCCACTTGCCAAATATGCATGTAGATGTTAGTACTATTGTCTCCATTACTAGCTCTACTTTCCATACATTCCATGTATTGACCCTTCGGGGCTGCTACGTTTCATGTTGCAGGTTATTCCGATTCTGAGTAATCGATATAGGCCACGGTACTCCACTCGGCACTTGTTCACTTGTGGGCAATTTGAAGAATGGAGGATTTACTTTATTTATGTTGCTACCTGAATAATTTGAGCTAGCTTTGGGCTAAGATTTTATTGTAATAATGGTACTCTGGATCTTCGTTATTCATGATACACGGATATTTTTCTATGTTATTCATCTTATTCTATTGTGGGCCAATGAACCGATCCAGGGATTGGCATGTCACATAGAAGTCTCGGTCTTTTCAGAACCGCGGTGTTACAAGATGGTATCAGAGACCGTGTGTCGACTGTAGGATCGTGACCTAGGATTGGATTAGGAAGCCATAGATTTATTAAAGCCTATATTAACTCTCTCTTTCATCTTATACCTTTCACCCTCGTAAATTCTTACCATATGCTATTCTCACACTTTCCTCTTTCACTTGATAGATGGGAGAAGTCAGGACTGAGTATGCAACCATGGAGTCACCAAGGCCCTTTGCAAGGCAGTTAGCACAGCTCTCGCAGTCATTGGGATTGCCACTGCCCATGTTCAAGGGAAGAAGGCTGTACACCTATGGATATGGAGAGGATGCATGGGAGATCACTACCTTTATATTAAGAGATGCCGCCTTGCCAAATCCAGTGCATTTGATCTACACCAAGACATACTGCAACTGGGGACTTGGAATCAACTTGGCCATACATGAAGCCCTGTCTCGCCAGTGCCATAATGTCCGACACCTACTGCCAGCAGATTCACCCTACCGTGACTATGGGAGGCGTGATGAAGATGGGCACATTGTGGTTACCCCGCGCGACAGGAACAATATGCCGCCCCGTCGGAGGCACATAGAGGACATGGAAAGGGAGAATGGAGCTCTAGCTGAGAAGGTGATAATGATAAAGGAGATTGCAGACTTTGCTAGCAATGGTATGGTGGTCCAAGGATAGGAGATTGACACCTTGCATGAAGCTGTGGGGGTTCTGGAGAATGCCCTGATAGCCAGATGCAACCATAGCTCATCTACATGGTACGGTGCAGGAGAACACCCAGAATATACAACAGTTGCGAGGGACCGTCCAGGAAAGGGATCAAACTATTGAGGCTATGACAGCCCAGATTGCCGCTCTCCAAGCACAGCTGAATCCACCCTCTGATGATGACAATGGAGATGACGGCAACAATGGGGATGATGATGACAGTGGGAACAATGATGATGATGAGGAGGAGGATGATGATGATGGAGACGATGATGGTGGAGGAGATGAAGCTGTTGCAGTTGCAGCTGAGAGTGAAGAAGAAGAGGAGGATCCAGAAGAGGTGGAGTTTGAGATCTCAAGTGATGATTCAGGAGAAGTGTACACTCCGCCACCATGGCTGTACCGCGAATCGAAGCGCCAACGCATAATAGCAAGGACCTACCGCAACCTCTTCAAGGAGTAGATAGAAGTCCACCAGTTAGTCCACGTTAGGCAAATTCGTTAGGATTAGTCTCGATCGATGTGAAGCTTAGTTCGTGTTAGTTTAAGAGTGTTTAGTTGCTTATTTGTGTACTCCAATATCCCAGGAATTATTTGTGCGAATTTTATGAAAGAGTTATGGCAATTTTGGTTACTATCTGTGTTATTTTCGCTGCAGTTTTCTGCTGATACAGCAGTACTGCACGATTTTTCATATTTTTCTGGTAACTCGGAAAAATCTGAAAAAAATTGGGCTCATGCGAAACTCTATGTACTATATGTGAAAAAATCAGCTAATGTTTCTGACGAGTTTAAGTCAGGCGAAAAATTCGTGAACGCTGCTGGACTGTTCTGGCAAATTGCTATTTTTGTTGTTTAGATGGTCAACTGTTTAGTTAACCATTGCCAACTCTTGTAAACCTATTTCAGTAGATATATACTGCTAGGATAACCCCTGGGATGTTGCTGGATCACTTGTTTGTTGATGTGTTGCTTGCTTGTGATTGTCTGCTATTGTTTGTTGTTGATTGATCATATGCATGGGTAGAATCCTATTATCGTAGTTGATTCTTTCTAAACTTATCTGTACTGAACCGCAGATGCCTCCCCGCCGTCAACCCACTGAGTTGGAGCAGCTCATGGCAGCTCAGGCATAGCTGACCCAAGTGATGACTCAGTTCATGGCAAATCAGAACAACAACAATGGAAACAATCAGCCTCAGGGAGATGCTCTCACCAGATTTCTGAGGTTAAGGCCAGCTAAGTTCTCTACTGCAACGGAACCAATGGTTGCTCTCGACTGGTTGCGTTCAGTCAACAAGGATCTAGTAACTGTTGGATGCACTGATGCTGAGAAGGTGAGGTTTGCCGCTCACCTACTGGAGGGACCAGCCGCTTCTTGGTGGGACACTTTTCAGATCACCAACCCGCTGAATACTGTGACTTGGGCAATGTTTGAGGAAGGTTTCAGGACCAACCACGTGTCTTCAGGAGTTCTGAGCCTGAAGAGGAAGGAGTTCCGCAACTTGCGCCAAACCAATCGCACCGTGGCTGAGTACATTGAGGAGTTCAACAACCTGTCTCGTTATGCACCTGAGGATGTTGACACTGATGCAAAAAGGAGGGAGAGATTCCTGGATGGCCTCAGTGATGAGCTTTCAGTACAGCTACTGGTGGTTTATTGCCCCACTTTCCAGGAACTTATGGACAAGGCCAGGATCTTGGAAGGGAAGCACAAACAGGTGGAGAACCGCAAGAGAAAGAGCAACAATCACCACCCTGGTTCACACCACAAGTCTCGCACTTCATATGATGGATACTCCAAGCATGGAGGGAGTGACCATGGGAGCCATGACCGCCACCACCATGGAGGCGATGGGCATCTTCATGACAACCATAGGAGCAGCCACCACAACCACAAGGGAGGACACTCTCACCACTCTGGAGGACACGGTGGACATGACCGCAACCGTGATCGTAGCTTTGTGAAGAAGGATCTGAGTGAGGTGACATGCTTCAAGTGTAAGCAGAAGGGACACTATGCTGACAACTGTCCGGAGAGGAAAGGACTGAAGCCAACCAACAGCGAGAAGGCCACAGTGAACCACATGAATGTGGAGGAGATTCCAGATGCGCCTGACCTTGTGATTGGTAAGTTCCCAATCAACACTTACCCTGCACTTATACTTTTCGATACTGGTGCATCGCATTCATTCATATCAAGGGCATTTGTGGATAAGTATAAGTTACCGACTGAGTCTATGAAAAGGTCTATTAGAGTGAGTTCACCTGGAGGAGATATGATAGCTCGCGCGGGATGCCGCGACTTAACTGTGAGGATTGGAGCACACAACTTCATTGCAAATCTATTAGTGTTGGAATCACAGGGATTAGACGTTATTCTGGGTATGGATTGGATGTCTATGCATGGGGGACACATAGATTGTGCATAGCGAGCTGTTTCACTCAAAACCCTGGATGGTAAGAGGATTAGATTCAAGTCGGCTGCACGACCGAGAAGGTGTAAGTTGAATTCTCTTAAGGGGGTTAGCATGGATACTGTGCCAGTGATTAGGGATTACCCCGACGTGTTTCCGGAAGAGCTGCCAGGGATGCCACCTGACAGGGATGTAGAGTTTCTTATCGACCTGATGCCGGGAACAGGACCAATAGCAAAGAAACCATATAAGATGGATGTGGATGAGCTGAAGGAATTGAAGAAGCAGCTGAAAGAGCAGTTGGACAAGGCATTCATTCAGCCTAGTTCGTCGTCATGGGGTGCACCTGTTCTGTTTGTGGAGAAGAAAGATAGCAGCAACAGATTAGTGGTAGACTATCGCTCGCTGAATGAGGTAACCATCAAGAACAAGTACCCTCTGCCGAACATAAATGATTTGTTTTATCAACTGGAAGGAGCAAAGGTGTTCAGCAAGATTGATCTACGATCTGGCTACTTTCAATTGAAGATCCGGGAGGAGGACGTACCAAAAATCGCCTTCACCACTAGGTATGGTTTATATGAGTATACGGTTATGTCTTTTGGACTAACGAATGCCCCGGCATATTTCATGACCATGATGAACAAGGTATTTATGGAGTACCTGGACAAGTTCGTGGTGGTGTTTATTGATGACATACTGATATATTCCAAGGATGATGCTGAGCATGAGAAACATCTGCGACTGATTATGGAGAAACTGAGGGAACACAAGCTGTATATCAAATTCAGCAAGTGTGAATTCTGGCTTAACACCGTTGGGTTTCTTGGACACGTAGTGTCAGGAGAAGGAATCGCTGTTGATCCAAGCAAAGTGACTGCAGTGACTGAGTGGGAAGCACCCAAGAATGCAGGAGAGATTCGAAGCTTTTTGGGACTTGCTGGATACTACAGGAGGTTCATTGAAAACTTTTCCAAGATTGCTAAGCCGATGACTGAACTTCTGAAGAAGGAGAGGAAGTTTGAATGGTCAGACGTATGTGAAGCCAGCTTTCAGGAACTGAAGCGTCGATTAGTGACCGCACCTGTTCTGTGTTTACCAGACCTTCAGAAGGATTTCCAAGTGTACTGTGATGCTTCTCGACAGGGACTTGGGAGTGTGCTGATGCAAGATGGGAGAGTATTGTCATATGCCTCGCTACAACTCAAGCACCATGAGCGGAATTACCCCACACACGACTTGGAGTTAGCGTCAGTGGTTCATGCGCTCAAGGTACGGAGGCATTACTTAATGGGAAAACACTGTGATGTGTACACCGACCACAAGAGCCTGAAGTACATATTCACGCAGAAGGAACTGAACATGAGGCAAAGGAGATGGTTGGAGCTTATCAAGGACTATGATATGAATCTACAATACCACCCAGGAAAGGCCAATGTAGTAGCAGATGCTCTGAGCCGGAAGGTTTACGCCAATGGATTGACAATTGGTGAATTGCCTAAGGATTTGTGCAAACAATTCAAGGACCTTAGACTGGAGGTAGTATCTAAAGGATACTTGGCAACAATGGAAGTCCAACCAACACTACAAGACAGGATCATGAAAGCTCAGGTGGGAGACAAGGAGATCGAGGATATAAAGGAAAAGATGAAGGAGAATCGGGAAAAGGATATTCACGAGGATGAGCATGGTACCCTGTGGTATGGAGATCGTTTGTGTGTGCCCAATGACCCGGAGATAAGGGAGTTGATTCTGCAGGAGGCTCATAACTCGCCATACTCCATACATCCAGGCAACACAAAGATGTATATGGATTTGAAGAGCAGATTTCGGTGGAACAACATGAAGGGAGATATCGCCAAGCATATTGCCCTATGTGATGTGTGCAGCCGAGTGAAGGCGGAACACCAGAAGCCAGCAGGACTGCTACAGCCGTTGCCCGTGCCAGATTGGAAGTGGGATAGAGTGGGAATGGATTTTATCACAGGACTGCCCAGGACCAGGTCAGGATATGACTCCATTTGGGTAGTGGTCGACCATTTGACCAAGGTAGCCCACTTTATACCGGTAAAGACGACCTATACGAGTGCAAAGTTGGCCAAGATTTACATGGACAGAATTGTGTGCCTACACGGAGTTCCCAAGAGTATCGTATCTGATAGAGGCACCCAATTTACCTCACACTTCTAGCGCCAGCTGCATGAGTCACTCGGTACTAGATTGGAGTTTAGCACAGCGTTTCACCCACAGACTGATGGACAGACCGAGAGGGTGAATCAGATTTTGGAGGACATGCTGAGAGCTTGCGCTTTGGCTCATGGTTCTAGTTGGGATGAGAATCTGCCGTATGCGGAGTTTTCCTACAACAACAGCTATCAGACAAGCATCAAGACGTCACCGTTCGATGTGCTATATGGGAAACGGTGCCGAACACCATTGCTATGGGATGGAGTAGGAGAACGTCAGTTGTTTGGACCCGATTTGATCAAGGATGCTGAGGAGAAGGTCGCCTTGATTAGGGACAGGCTGAAGGTAGCACAATCAAGGCAGAAGAGCTACGCTGACGCCAAGCGCAATGAAGTGGTGTATGAGATTGGTGATAGAGCATACCTCAGAGTGTCGCCACTTCGTGGAATCAAGAGATTTGGAATTAAGGGTAAGCTGGCACCTCGATTTATTGGACCGTACAGGGTCTTAGCACGCAAAGGAGAAGTTGCTTATCAGTTGGAGTTGCTAGAGGCTCTGTCCGCTGTTCACAATGTGTTCCACGTATCCCAGCTGAAGAAGTGCCATCCGGAGATGGCGGATACACCATTGAGAGACATTGTACCGCTAGAGGAGGTTCAGCTTGAGAACGACTTGACCTATGAGGAGAAACCGGTCAAGATTCTGGAGACAGCGGAGAGGATTACCCATACCAAGACAATCAGGTTTTGCAAGGTGCAGTGGAGCCACCACACTGAAGAGGAAGCCACCTGGGAGCGTGAGGATGACATCCGAGAGGACTATCCACACCTATTTGCTAGCCGTGCCGAATCTCGAGGACGAGATTCACCTTAAGGGGGTTAGTCTTGTCACATCCCAACTTTTAGATTTGGTTCTGCATATCATTCATATCATCGCATCATACTTTTCCATGCAAAACCGTCGAATTGAAAAGAATCAGTGAAATGCTATTTTCTAAACCCTATTCTATTTTGCTACGAGGCTCCTGTGGGAGGCTTTAGTAGGACTTGCGTTGTCCACCCTTGTAGCCTAGTGGTTTCGATCAAACCTTGACCCTAGATTGTTCCCCTCGATTTTACAAAACCATAGGATCAAGAATCGCTCAATTCGGAGCTCGTACGGAAAAGTTATCGTCGTTTCATTAAAAGTTGGAAAAACGGTCCGATTTTCGGGCCGATTTCCGAGTCCTTTTCCAATTGCACGCCGTATCCGCGTAGGACCCACCGAGGGGCCCCACATAAGAGGCAGCCGCCGCTGCCTCGTAAACCGCACCCACCTGCCCGCCTCGTAGATCGCGCCCGCTCCTCGGGACTCGTGCCTCCCGCGATCGCCGCCTCCTCCTCGAAACCGAGCCCCGCCGCCACCCGATCTCCTCGGGATCGCCGCCGCCACCTCGAAGCCCGCGCCCCGCCGCCTCCTTCCCGTGCTGCGCCGCCACCCGCCCGGCTCCGCCGACCCCCGCCGCCCCAGGTACCCCGCCCCGCCTCCCGCGCGACCGCCCGCCGCCAGTGCACCCCGCGCTCGCGGCCAACCGCCGCCTCGCCGCCCTGCCCCGCTGCGCGCCTGCGTGCTGCTGCTCGCGCTGCGCGCTTGCTGCTGCTGCTGCACCGCTAGCTGCTGCTGCTTGCGCTGCTGCATGCGCGCGCGCTCGCCTCGCTGCTGCGCCGTGCCACGCTGCTGCACGCGCGCACACACACGCACGCGCGTCGCCTTGCGCCGCGCCCGCTCGTCCGTGCCGTGCCACACCGCCATCGCCGCCGCACACGCCGTCGTAGTGTTGTTGACCGCCCCGTACTACGCGCTGATCGTTTCCCCTACCGCGCAGGTAACCGTCATCGCCGGAACCGATCGCCGCACCGTCCGGAGTTCGTTCCGCCGTTTGTCTCCGGTAAGCCTGCAGCCACCGTTAGATTTCAGATCAGCGGTTCAGATCAGCCGTTGACCGGTCAGTCCCATGCGTTGACTAGTCAGATGCCCAGTCAGCAGACACGTTGACCAGTCAACAGACACCGTTGACTGGTTATTTTCGTTAATCGTTTTAGTTGACAAATTTCGGTAGAAATTGTAAATTGCGTAGAAATTAAACCGGTGGGCCAAAAATTGCAAATAAAATATGTGTAGATTCAGTAAGTCGTGTAGAATCCTGCTGTACCTTTGGTTCAGACTTTTGCAGCAAGATTTAGTACAGTTTAATCAAATAGGTTAACGGCCTTTTCGGAGTATTTAATTCGTAGAAAAAGATCTGTAGCTCCAAAAATCACGTATGATATGTCCCTGGATTCAGTGGAACGAGGGGAATCTTATCGTGAATTAAAAAGATAGGCTTACAGTAAAAACTTCTGCAGAAACTGTCTAGTGGCTTTCTGCAGTGTTTTAATTACTCGGGGAGTTTTATAATTCCTTTTTGAGTAATTCCAGTTGGTACTGTTTCTAAATAGCAATACCTATGCAGTAGAATTTTCCCAAGATTTTACAAACAGGACACTACCGGTAGTGAATTAATTGAGTTCTAGCTCTAGTTTTGGGCGTTACTTTTTGCATAATGGTTTTCCTTGCGCTAAAACTATTTTCCATGCATGCATACAGTACCTCTACTGATTTCTATTATGTGGTGCAGCTGTAGCACCAATCCGCTTGTCTTGCATACCTTCATGCATCATCTTTGTTGCATATGCTTGTGGATTGTCTGTTTATGATTGCAATTGTATCGTGTAGATTGTGACGAGTGCAACGCTTGCTCATGTGTGGATTGTTCTTCCGACCGCTACAACCAAGGCAAGTAGATGCTACCTTGTTCATGATATTGTCCTACTATTTTCATTGCATTGTCGTGTATTTTGTAGATGCATGTGTAGGATGATACTATCGCTATGATATGTCCTATTATGTGGTAGGGCTTTCCTTGTAGATGAACCACCGTTGGTAGATGTGCTTAGCCATGCTATGTTGAACGAGGGCTGGGTTACATCATTGAGACTTGCTTCTAAAAGTATTGGTTTGTGAAAACTAAAACAACTTAATCAATGAATCTCCTCGGTGTGATGGTATTGATAATTTTTGGTGGTTTCATTGCGGAAAGGCACCCAGGTATCGAGAGAAATTGATTGGCTTCTTTATTGTGTAGCTTACGTGTACAACCATGTGCCAATAATGGAATGGGCGGTTGGTTGGACTTAGTAGGTTGTGGTAACTCGAACCCGCGTATCCAGAGATGTAGAATTTTGGTAGGTTGGACCGGTGCGCGTCGGGATTGAGGAGCTACTTCCCGAACAGTCTCTTCTTGGACTTCTCCCTATCATCACCCAAAATGAGAGTGATGGTATGAGCTGGGCTGGCCAATTCACATGGGTAAAGTGTACTAACCTCTGCAGGGTGTATAATCTAATCGATTAGCCGTGTCCCCGGTTATGGACAACTGAGTTGCTTGATATTGATTCCATGACAAGTTTCTCGCTCATTCCAACTTCATAATTGTTTTAATATTTTTGGGTTAACATAATTGGGATCTTTTCAAAGAAAATCAAAACTGTTTACGAAAGTAGGACAAAAGTATTTGCAAATGCAAGCCAGACACAGCTCCACTTGCCAAATATGCATGTAGATGTTAGTACTATTGTCTCCATTACTAGCTCTACTTGCCATACATTCCATGTATTGACCCTTCGGAGCTGCTATGTTTTATGTTGCAGGTTATTCCGATTCTGAGTAATCGATATAGGCCACGGTACTCCACTCGGCACTTGTTCACTTGTGGGCAATTTGAAGAATGGAGGATTTACTTTATTTATGTTGCTACCTGAATAATTTGAGCTAGCTTTGGGCTAAGATTTTATTGTAATAATGGTACTCTGGATCTTCGTTATTCATGATACACGGATATTTTGCTATGCTATTCATCTTATTCTATTGTGGGCCAATGAACCGATCCAGGGATTGGCATGTCACATAGAAGCCTCGGTCTTTTCAGAACCGCGGTGTTACACAAGTCACGGAACTCCATGCGTTGTAGAGTAGCAGAAGATCGGAGGATAGTCGTGGCTTGATAGATAACCTGCAGGGGAGAAGACACATTGTTATTAAAAATCTTATCATTTCTATATAGTCAAAGCGACCAAATAATGACAATCGCTCCCATCCTAAATAAAGTCTCATATTTATCCTCAATCCCATCCAGCCAGTTGCCAAATACATTGACTACCAAACGTGGAGGAGATAAACCAGAGGCTATTTGGATGATTCACCATATAGCACGAGCGAACTTATATTGGAAGAATAAATGGCGTATTGACTCATTATGGTGACAAAACACACATTTCGTACTTCCATGCCAATTCCTCCTAACAAGATTATCTTTTGTGAGAATGACCCTTTTACGGAGATACCAAGCGAAAATCTTTGTTTTAATGGGTATTTTCATCTTCCAAATTTTACTATTATCATCGACTGGAATATCAGTTTGGATCAAAGCTCTATACATTGAGTCAACAAAAAATTTACCACTCGGTGATAATTTCCATTGGAATTCGTCCACACCCTCAGATAACTGTATCCTGGATAATCTTAATAAAAGATTGTTCCAAGACACTAGTCTTGTGCCTAATAGACTTCTTCTGAAGGACACATTAGGGGGATTAGTTTCCATCACCTTGTAAATTGTATCCCCTTTGTGCCTGACAATCGAGTAAAGAGCTGGATATTGTTCACGAAGAGAATTTTGGCCAAGCCATCTATCTTCCTAGAACCTAAATATTGAAAGTACCAAACCGGAAGAAATGCTTTCACGACGCCATTAGTTCAACCCAAAAATGTGAATCACCAGGTTTCCAAACCATTTGAGACACCGCTTTTGAGCCTTCATATTTCCTCCATAGAATGGTTTGCCAGGCCCCTTCTTCTGTAAGAAGTTTGAATAGCCATTTACCCAGGAGTACGGTGTTTTTGACTTGCAAATCATGTATGTCCAGTCCACCGTATTTTTTGGGTCGGCAAACCACATTCCATCTGGCCAGTCGATATTTCTTTTTCTTACTATCCCATTGCCAAAAGAATCTTGAGCGAAAATAATCTACTTTTGACAAGACCCCTTTTGGTATCTGGAAAAACGAGATCATATATAGTACCATGTTGGTGAGTACTGAATTTATGATTACTAGTCTTCCACCAAGGGATATAAATTTTCCTTTCCAACTATTAAGACATTTCTGTAACCTTTCCTCAACGAGCTTCCATTCAGCAATCGTGAGACGCCGATAATGTATTGGTATTCCTGGATAATTGATTGGAAACTGCCCCTGGCCACAACCAAAAAGTTCGGCATATAGGTGGCCATCGTTTTTAGCCTCGCTAAAACAATACAAGTCACTCTTATGAAAGTTAATTTTCAATCCAAAGAGTTGCTCAAATGCTGATAATATTAATTTTAGATTCTTAGCTTTCTCCAGATCGTGTTCCATAAATAAGATTGTATCATCAGCGTATTGAAGTATAGATAGTCCACCATGAACTAGATGTGGAACCAGTCCTTCAATTTGGCCATCAGCTTTTGCTCTTTCAATAAGGATACACAATATATCAGCTACTATATTGAATAATATAGGTGATAATGGATCCCCTTGTCGCAGCCCTTTTTTGGTCTGAAAATATTTTGCTACCACATACCATCATCTTTTACCTTCATCAGTTTCTTGGTTAATAAGTTCCCATTTGTAACCTTTTTTTAGGTAAAACATCATATATTAAGCATGCAAGCCGCCTCATTAAAACCTTCTAGTCCCCTTAGGTACCCTGGTAAGGAAAAACAGTGCGTCTGAAACTTGCAGCCCGTTAAACAATTGTTACATCGTTTACAAGAGTTTGCAAAATGAAGCTAGGGGGTTCATCGACCCAGATATAAGAGACTTTCAAAATAAAACACTCTCTAGCTATGAAGTGAGCGACTGTATTGAACTATCTCCCGCAATGGCAGAATTCAACATTTCTGATAGCTCCAGCATGTGCTATGATCTCGGCATTGAAGGAAATATGCCCTAGAGGCAATCATAGAGATGATTATATTTCATATGAATCCATGAGTTATTGTAATGTTCCTTGAATATACATATCAGGCAACTTGTATTGATTGGCAATTATGTGAATTGTTTGTGAAACTCTTTACTTGTATGGTTATTTAAGAGTTGTCCCTAGTCGGAGTTCATGTGAGGACACACGTGAATATTAGACTAGCACATCGATTGGTTGATGACTATGTTTCGCAAGTCATAGACATGGAGATGTCAAACCAATGATGTGGACACATGTTATGAACATGGGGTTGGACTGACCCAACCTGAGACTAGCAATTAGTTGGAGCTCTCTCTCTACACATCGTGTACGTTTTGTCCTTAGACATGAGATTGTCGCATGTACTTGAGATGTGGTTCGGCCTACTTTGGGGCTATCAAAAGCTGCACCGTAACTGGTTAGTTATAAAGGTAGTTTTCGGGTTTGTCCTGAAGCATGCTGCAAGGCATGGTCAATCAAGATGGGATTTTCCCCTCTCTACTTGAGAGAGATATCTCTGGGCCCCTCGAGTGATCGGATCCAGAAATGCATGGCCGTGCTACATAAGGTTAAGAGTTAACCTAGTAAAGGGATTCCGAATCACAGTATCGAGAAAGGGAGGTCAGCTTGGAGCTAGACCAAATATCGTGAGGCAAAGGGAAAGACATGTACTAAACCTTGTGATGGTTCGTCTGATATGATCTTTGTATGCGTTTAGGAGTTGGCACGTCTTGCTAGAGGCCGCTACCAACTATTGACAGAATAAGTGTATTCATGTCATGTCTATACGCATATGAACCTATAGGGTCACACACTTAAGGGGCTGGAAGCCTAATGAGGATTGGATCCGAATTAGACTAGGCTCAGGCTACTAAATGGGCTGCTAATGTAGAAGCCCACTAGGAACGCCTATATAAGAGAGGGTGGGGCGAGCTGACCAGGGTTAGACCTCAGATCATTCCCATCCGCCACTTCTCACGCCTATGTCGCGCGCGCGGACCTAGCAGTCCGACGTCTGACACTTCCACCCTGTACATGTGTATACCTCGGAGGAGCTGCATCTGTAGCGCTTGGACGAGCCGCGCAAGGGGAGCTTCTCGTGGGACAAGGACAAGGAGGAGACGTGGAATGTCTGCACTGCCTCGACGCGCTTCATCGATTCCCCAACTGCGCGTCTAGTGGTAATCCCGTGATCTATGACAACAGTAATCCTGGTACACGCGGTAGAAAATTTTGATTTGTGCTAGTGTAGCCTACCCGTATCCCTACAGTGGTATCAGAGCCGATGCTGTTCAGTTATAGGTTCGGGATGTTTGCATATGGTGATATGCAGATTGATATGAATGATGTGATCGTTTATATGGCGGTGGTTCAGGATTGATCTATGATCTTTCTTTCCGTGATCGTGATTCTGAGGTTGTCGAACGACTTACCACTACTGGTCGGTTTCCGCCATCGGGGTAGACAGTGACACATAAATCCTGTTGAAACACGCGAAGATCAATATGATTGATCGAATCAGAACCTAGATCTAAAATCGATGTACCGTGATCAAAGGAGTTTGATTGGATCGGGACAGGAGTCGGTTTATGGTAAATTTTATTTGCCGATCAAAATACCGCGAGGGGCGCTGCCCCTTCGAACCCCGCAGGGGGAGACACCCTAGACCCCCCTTAATCGTAGCCCCTTTTGTATCTCGTTAAGGTAACTAGGTGCTGCGATGCCACATGATCCGGTAGAATGCGATTCTATGCGTAACTTGTTTTTGCAGGATGTATGTGATCAGTATGGCCCATATATGTATGTGATGCATGTATGAAATTTTGCATGACCTGCGTGTCGTGAGTAGGGCAACACGGCTGGAGCCATATGTGTTGTCATTTATTGTAATGGCATGTGTGCCAACTTGTGATGTTCCCAATACTATGTAATTTTGATTACTAGCTGTTAGGAGTAATAGCTTGTATTAGTTCTTGAAGGACTCATCACTTGGAGGATGGCTCACATGGAACATGAAGATGGAGATCATCATGGTGGACAGGTTCTATGGCGATGGAGATCACCATGAGAAAATGGGCCATACTATGTCACATCTATGTGAATGTTATTCTTATGCGTTTTACTACTATGCATGCTTAGATGATAGAAGTATAACGATCCCTCAGAAAGTTCTAAACCATGCCCTCCCAACCAAACCTTGCACCATCCTATGACCTGTACAATCGTTGGTGGGCCTATGAAATTAGGGTGCCGCGGTTTTCCTTGGCTGGATGGGTCTGTATCGGATACCTACACGCATAAGGGTTGGTGAACTTGACAAGGTCATCTTAATAGTTAAGGACCTTGGGGCATAAAGGTTGGGCGCCTAGTTTTGACATAGAGATGTCAACCAACAACAAGAGTCATATGTGATATGATTAGCAAGTGTTTCTTACCGATTTACCTTGTCTTCTAGCAGTGATGCTAAAGCTCACTAGTCAACTTGTTAATTGTGGATCTTGAATCACTTAGTATCAATAGAGGGATATTGATTTAAGTGGGAGTATATGCTATTAAACTGTTTAATATGTTTTACTCTTTCATGGTTACATGGCTTAGTATTTTGCATCTTTTCTGTTGTAGATCAATGGCACCGAACACTACATCACCTTTCTCTTTGCGTTCGATTCTTGACAAAGATAAACTAAATGGAACAAACTATTCGGACTGGGTCCGTAACCTGAGAATTGTTCTCAGGTCTGATAAAAAGGAAACGGTTCTGGATACCCCAATCCCCGATGAACCTGCTGATAATGCATCTGCTGCCCTAAAGAACGCCTACAAGAGAGCATTTGATGATTCTCTTGACGTTAGTTGTCTTATGCTTGCATGCATGGAACCTGAACTCCAAAAGAAGTTTGAGGATCAGGAAGCGTACGATACGATCGTAGTGCTTAAGGACATGTTCCAAGATCAGGCAAGGACTGAGAGGTACAATGTTGCCAAGTCCTTTGTCGAATGCAAGCTAGCAGAGGGAGCAGCTGTAGGCCCCCATGTGATCAAAATGGTTGGTTACAGTCAGACTTTGGAAAAGCTTGGTTTTCCACTAGGCCAAGAGTTGGCCACTGACTTCATTTTGGAGTCTCTTCCATCCAGCTATGGGCAGTTCATTTCGAACTACCACATGCATGGGGTGGAGAAGGGCCTTAATGAGTTATGGGGGATGCTTAAAACAGCAGAAAGTGACATGAAGAAGTGTACAGGGCATAGCCATGTGATGGCTGTGCAGAACAATCCTAGCTTCAAGAAAAAGGGTACTTCTTGGAAGAAGAAGGGCAAGGCTAAGGATACGATCCCTAAGTCTGCACCCAAGCAAAAGGCTGGACCTGTAGAAGACACTGAGTGCTTCTTTTGTCATGAACATGGCCACTAGAAGAGAAACTGCAGCAAGTACCAGGCTTCTTTGAAGAAGAGTGGAAGTAAGAGTACTTCCAACTCAGGTACGCTTGTTGTAAATGTTGTGGACATTCTTCTCGCTGATTCCTATGTTAACTCTTGGATATTTGATACCGGATCGGTTGCTCATATTTGCAATTCGATGCAGGGGCTAATAAGGACTAGAGAAGTGCAGAAAGGCGAAGTGGATTTTAATGTCGGAAATAAAGCAAGGGTTGCTGCATTGTTCGTCGGCGTCATGCAACTTCACCTTCCGTTAGGATTTATCATGGAGTTGAATAATTGTTATTACATTCCTAGTATGGGTCGAAACATTTTGTCACCTTCATGTTTGATGAGGGATGGTTATTCATTCGCGAGTGCAAACAATGGTTGTGTAATCTCTAAGAATGATATGTTTATGGCTAATGCTCCCATTGTGAATGGGTTATTTATTTTAAATCTTGATGATCCATTTGTTTACAATTTTAGTGCTAAAAGGCTTCGGCCTAACGGTTTGAGTCCTACCTATTTATGGCATTGTCATTTGGGGCATATAAGTGAAAAGCGCATAAAGAAGCTCCATGGTGATGGTCTTCTAACTTCATTTGATTTTGAATCATACGAGACATGTCAGGCTTGTTTACTTGGAAAGATGACCAAGTCACCTTTTTCGGGTTTAGCCGAGAGAGCGACAGACTTGTTGGAACTCATACATACTGATGTATATGGGCCAATGAGCACGACAGCCAGAGGAGGATATCACTACTTCATTACTTTCACTGATGATTTCAGTAGATATGGTTATGTCTACTTGATGAGGCATAAGTCTGAAACTTTTGAAAGGTTCAAGGAGTTTTAGAGTGAAGTAGAGAATCAACATGGCAAGAAAATAAAGTCCTTGCGATCTGATCGTGGAGGTGAATATTTGAGTCACGAATTTAGCGATCATCTTAAGAGTTGCGGAATTGTTCCACAACTTACGCCGCCCGGAACGCCTCAAAGAAACGGGGTCTCCGAACGGCGTAATCGAACTTTGTTGGACATGGTTCGATCTATGATGAGCCAGTCGGATTTACCATTATCATTTTGGGGTTACGCTCTAGAAACGGCAGCTTTCACACTTAATAGGGTACCATATAAATCTGTAGTTAAGACACCATATGAGATGTGGACTAGAAAGAATCCCAGTTTGTCTTTTCTAAATATTTGGGGTTGTGATGCATTTGTCAAGCGACTTCAGTCGGACAAGCTAACACCCAAATCGGATAAGTGCATTTTCGTGGGATATCCGAGGGAAACCCTAGGGTATTACTTCTACAACCGAGAGGAGGGCAAAGTGTTTGTCGCTCGTAGCAGTGTTTTCCTAGAGAAAGAGTTTCTCACAAAGGGAACAAGTGGAAGGTTGGTGCGACTTGAAGAAGTTCAAGATGAGCCAGTTGGGGATGCTTCTACGAGTGATGCTATTGTAGCAGAACAAGTTGAGGAACCCGTGGCAACAGAAGCACCACAACCACGAAGGTCGGCGAGGCTCCGTGAAGCGCGGGAATTATTATTGTTAGACAATGATGAGCCTGTGACCTATGCAGAAGCGATGGTGGACCCAAACTCTGAGAAATGGCTGATCGCCATGAGATCCGAGATAGAGTCCATGGGAGACAATCAAGTTTGGAACTTGGTTGACCTGCCTGATGGTTTTAAAGCCATCGAGTGCAAATCGATCTATAAGAAGAAGATTGATTTGGATGGAAATGTTCACATCCATAAAGCTCGACTTGTTGCAAAAGGTTTTATACAAGTTTAAGGAGTTGACTACGACGAGACTTTCTCGCCCGTAGCGATGCTTAAATCTATACGGATAATTCTAGCCATTGCTGCACATTTTGACTATGAAATATGGCAGATGGATGTCAAGACGGCTTTCCTAAATGTAATCCTAACTGAGGACGTGTATATGATGCAGCCCGAAGGTTTTGTCGATCCAAACAATGCTGGAAAGGTATGCAAACTTCTGAAGTCCATTTATGGGCTGAAGCAAGCATATCGGAGTTGGAACATTCGATTTGATGAAGTTGTAAAGGAGTTTGGCTTCATCAAAAACGAACAAGAACCTTGTGTTTACAAGAAGGAAAGTGGGAGAGCGCTGGTATTTCTAATCTTATATGTAGATGACATATTACTGATTGGAAGTGACATTCCTATGCTCGAGTCTGTTAAGACCTCATTGAAAAATAGTTTTTCGATGAAGGACTTGGGAGAAGCGGCATATATTCTGGGCATCAAGATCTATAGAGATAGATCAAGGAGGCTAATTGGATTAAGCCAGAGTACATACATTGACAAAGTGTTGAAATGGTTCAGCATGGAAGAGGCTAAGAAGGGGTTCTTGCCCATGTCTCACGGCATTAAACTCAGCAAGACTCAGTGTCCTTCGACTACCGATGAGCGTGAGAGCATGAGTAGAGTTGCATATGCTTCGGCTATTGGATCCATTATGTATACAATGATATGTACTCGCCCAGATGTTTCCTATGCTCTAAGTGTTACGAGCAGATACCAGGCTGATCCAGGTGAAGGTCACTGGACAGCGGTAAAGAACATCCTTAAGTACTTGAAAAGGACTAAGGATGTGTTCCTAGTTTATGGAGGTGAGAATGAACTCAGTGTAAAGGGTTACACGGATGCGAGTTACCTTAATGACTCAGATGATTCGAAATCGCAATCAGGTTATGTGTTTGTCTTGAATGGTGGTGCTGTGAGCTGGAAAAGTTCCAAGCAAGATACGGTGACCTCCTCTTCAACAGAAGCTGAATATATTGCTGCCTCAGAGGCAGTAAAGGAAGCTGTTTGAATTAGGAATTTCCTGATCGCTCTCGGTGTGGTTCAGGGCGCGTCCAATACCTTGGACGTTTATTGTGACAACAATGGTGCTATTGCATAGGCCAAGGAACCTAGACAGCACCAGAAGAACAAACATATTCGCATGCGTTACCATCAGATTCGAGAGTTCGTTGAGGATGGTAGTGTCATGATATGCAAAATACATACGGACTCAAATGTTGCAGATCCCTTGACTAAGCCTCTCCCGCATCCCGCGCATGAAGCGCACACCAGAGCAATTGGTATTAGATACTCCCTCCGTTCCTTGATATAAGGTGTATAGTTTTCTGTAAAATATTCCAGAATATAAGGTATATGGTGGGATTGTGGGATTTTTTTACATAATTTAGGAGTCAAACTGATTTGGAGAGATGAGATACCGAGATTTCCATATTTTCCTATATTCTCACAACGGTCACCTACATGTATTAACATCTAAAAGTATCCATTTTTTCCTTTTAGCCTATGCGCTAATACTCGTGCAAAAAAACTATACACCTTATATCAAGGAACGGAGGGAGTATATTTTAGATTGACTCTAGTGCAAGTGGGAGACTGAAGGAAATATGCCCTAGAGGCAATCATAGAGATGATTATATTTCATATTTATCCATGAGTTATTGTAATGTTCCTTGAATATCCATATCAAGCAACTTGTATTGATTGGCAATTATGTGAATTGTTTGTGAAACTCTTTACTTGTATGGTTATTTAAGAGTTGTCCCTAGTCGGAGTTCATGTGAGGACACACGTGAATATTAGACTAGCACATCGATTGGTTGATGACTATGTTTCGCAAGTCATAGACATGGAGATGTCAAACCAATGATGTGGACACATGTTATGAACATGGGGTTGGACTGACCCAACTTGAGACTGGCAATTAGTTGCAGCTCTCTCTCTACACATCGTGTACGTTTTGTCCTTAGACCTGATATTGTCGCATGTACTTGAGATGTGGATCGACCTACTTTGGGGCTATCAAAAGCTGCACCATAACTGGGTAGTTATAAAGGTAGTTTTTGGGTTTGTCCTGAAGTATTGCTGCAAGGCATGGTCAATCAAGATGGGATTTTCCCCTCTCTACTTGAGAGAGATATCTCTGGGCCCCTCGAGTGATCGGATCCAGAAATGCATGGTCGTGCTACATAAGGTTAAGAGTTAACCTAGTAAAGGGATTCCGAATCGCAGTATCGAGAAAGGGAGGTCAGCTTGGAGCTAGACCAAATATCGTGAGGCAAAGGGAAAGACATGTACTAAACCTTGTGATGGTTCGTCTGATATGATCTTTGTATGCGTTTAGAAGTTTGCACGTCTTGCTAGAGGCCGCTACCAACTATTGACAGAATAAGTGTATTCGTGTCATGTATATACGCATATGAACCTATAGGGTCACACACTTAAGAGGATGGAAGCCTAATGAGGATTGGATCCGAATTAGACCAGGCTCAGGCTACTAAATGGGCTGCTAATGTAGAATCCCACTAGGGACACCTATATAAGAGAGGGTGGGGCGAGCTGACCAGGGTTAGACCTCAGATCATTCCCAACCATCACTCCTCACGCCTGTGTCGCGCGCGCGGACCTAGCAGTCCGACGTCTGACACTTCCACCCTATACGTGTGGATACCTCGGAGGCGCTGCATCTGTAGCGCTTGGACGAGCCTCTCAAGAGGAGCTTCTCGTGAGACGAGGACAAGGAGGAGACGTGGAACGTCTGCACTGCCTCGACGCGCTTCATCGATTCCACAAATGCGCGTCTAGTGGTAATCCCGTGATCTATGACAACAGTAATCCTGGTATACGCGGTAGAAAATTTTGATTTGCGCTAGTGTATCCTACCCGTATCCCTACAGGCATAGACAGTAGTGGCTTCATTCCAGATGCGCTCCTGGCCTGAACAATACTGTACTACCTCCAGCGAGTCTGATTCTGCTTCGACCTGATGGTAATCCAGCGATCTAGCAAGAGCAGGCCCATGTTCCATTGCTAGAGCTTCCGCCATAGCCACAAACGACACATGCGGTATGAGGTTCGAGGCAGCAGCAACAAACGCTTCCTGACTATTACGGATAATTACTCCAGTAGAGCCAGACCGTTCGCTTTCCACGAAAGCAGCATCGACATTAACTTTAATATGATTTGACCTTGGTTTTTCCCAAATCTTCTTATCTGGCTGCAGAGAGGTAGTAGGCTTTCTTTTAGCATTTGATGTGATTGCTCTAATAGAATTCACACATTTCTGGATCGGAGGGATCTATTCTCCATGTGTCTTTCTTCGTCTTAGCCACCAAATATACCAAGTCGCCACTGCCACGAGGTCCTGGGTTTTAATATCATCCAAACCCGGAGCAACAGAATCATGTTCCATAATCAAGGCTTCAAACACCTGCGCCCAAGGCCTATCAACTACCATTGCTCCATCAATATTCCTCTCCAAATCAAGAGCTCGCCAAATGGCGATCGCACCTTGACACTTGAACATCATGTGCAATAGATCTTCCTCCGCTGCGTTACACAAGGGGCACGTGCCATCTGAACCAATGTGCCTCTTTAACAGAATATTTTTCAAAGGCAGAATCCCATGCAGAACTCGCGAGCAAAAAATCTTAACCTTTGCAGGGACGTTCAGGTTCCACAAAATCTTCCAAGTAGGGTTGTTTAAATCCGTACCTATGATCAACGATCTACAAGCGACACCATTAAATTGGTGTTTCCATTCGACGTGATATGCTGATCGAACAGAAAATGTACCCGACCTGGTACCATGCCAAGCTATGAAGTCATCAAACCCATTAACACTAAGCGGAATCTGCAGGATCCTCCGAGCATTAATAGGATGAAAAAATTTCTGGATCATATCTTGGTCCCAACTATTAGTGACCGGATCAATCAGTTCCCCAACCTTTGTTAAGATACAATTTCCTCTCGGTGTAACAATCTTTCGATTAGGACTACTTGGGACCCAAGGATCCTAGCAAATTTCAATAGACTCACCGTTGCCAACACGCCAAATACAACCACGTTTGAATGTTTGGATCCCCGCCACAATACTTTGCCATGTAAATGAAGAGCCTGATCTAACTCCAGCTTTTAAGACATCACCACAAGGGTAATATTTTGCACGAAGGACTCGAGCGCATAAGGAATTTGGTTCATCAATTAGTCTCCAAGCCTATTTTTCTAACATGGCCAAGTTAAAAGAATGTAAGTCTCTAAATCCCATCCCACCATCCTTCTTTGGGAAACATAATTTCCACCATGCATACCAGTGCATCTTTCTACCTTGCTCATCATCACCCCACCAAAATTGTGAAATAACATCTGTTATCTTCTTGCATATATTTTTTGGTAGGAGAAAAACTGACATCGCATACACCGGAATAGCCAGCAAAATAGCTTTTATTAGGATCTCCTTGCCAACAATGGATAGTAGCTTCTCCTTCCAACCTTTAATACGCTGCAGCACCCTCTCCACAAAGTGCCAAAAACAATCGCTTCTGTCCGCTCCAACTATGGCCAGGAGACCCAGATACTTGTCAGAAATAGCTTCAGTGTTAATATTTAGAGTATTGCAAATCTCTACTTTCACATCCACATTAGTATTTGGGCTGAAAAATATGCTAGACTTCGCCACACTTACCAGTTGCCCCGAGTTTGTACAATAAGAATTCAGCGCTTGTTGCAACGAGATTGCATTGTTCAAGTCTGCCTTCAAGAGGATCAAGGAATCATGGCAAATAATAGATGTGATACTGATGGTGCATTCCAACACACCTTAACCACTTCAATGCCACCAATCTCCTCCGCGTGCAACAAAAGAGTAGATAACCCCTCTGCACAAAGTAGGAACAAATAGGGGGACAGCGGGTCCCCTTGTCGAATACCTCTAGTGGGGGACCTGACCTTATAAGAAACCGATGTAACACAAGTTATCACGAGTTCAATCCACTGATCATGGAATCCCAATCTCCTCATCATATTCTTCAGAAATTTCCACTCCACCCTATCATAGGCTTTATGCATATCAAGCTTCCCCGCACACAGCCCATATTTCCCCTTCCTCTTATTTTTGATCTTGTGAACACATTCGTAAGCCACCAAAACATTATCCGTAATAAGACGCCCCGGTACAAATGCATTTTGAGTTGGGGAAATAATGTCGGGAAGGATCAGTTTAAGCCATCCTGTAATCATCTTATAAACAACATTGCAAAGGGAGATTGGGCGAAATTGAGATACTTCCTCCGGGTTATCCACTTTCGGGATTAGCACCACTACTGTTTCATTCCACCCAGGTGGAATTATCCTCTCATTGATCGCCTGTAGAATAGCTGTTGTGATATCCTGACCAACAAGGTGCCAAAACTTCTTATAAAAAATAGTATGTAATCCATTCGTCCCAGGTGCTTTGAGATCACCAATGCTGAACACAGCTTTCTTAACATCTTCTGTCGTGTATGGTGCAATAAGATCTTGATTCATCTCCTCAGAAACCTTGGGTATGATCTTCATGAAACTCGGGTCTAGATGATTATTATCTAATGAAAACAGGTTAGAGAAATATTGGAGGATAACCGGATTTAGTTCATCCCTACCTTCTATCATCTGACCCGTTGGCCCCTTTAGTTTTTTGATGAAGTTCCTTTTCTTCTGGGTAGATGCGAAGTTGTGAAAATAAGATGTATTTTTGTCACCATGTTGGAGCCAGTTTGCTCTTGCTCATTGACTCCATTTAATCTCCTCTTGCTCCAATAGTTTTTCAATTTCTATTGCTAGATCATGCTTACGCTGCTCATTAGCATCTACCGGCCCATGCATGATTTCCTCTAACTCTCTCTGGGCTTTCGGTAGCCGTTTCTTAGGCTGCTGCAGAACCCGCCAATCCCATGCATGTAGACCAGCATGCATGCTTTTTAGTCTGGATAGCACGTCGGACACGTTAGAATCCGCAGCCGAGTCCATCCATTGTTGCTCCACCATCTCTCTAAATCCTTCCTCTTTAAACCACCTTGCTTCGAACTTTAATTGCTTCTCTGTTGGATGCACCACAGCAGCAGATTAGTACTCGGTATCCAATAAAAGGGGCCTGTGATCAGAGTGATTGTACTCGAGATGTACAACCGCAACACTTACATGCATTTGGAACCAACTGGAATTAGCTAGCCCTCTGTCCAGTCTTTCTCTCATCTGACCTGTGCCAAGTAAAAGGATCGACAACATAACCAATATTTTCTAGACCGCACACCTCCAAACAGTCATGAAAAGCTTTAGTATACCTTTCTGGTCTAATTCTCCCTCCTTCTTTCTCGTGTGCATATAACATTTCATTCATATCTCCCATGACCAGCCAAGGTAAATTATTCTGCAGATGGATATTCATCAATCTGTCCCACGTTTTGTATTTATCCGCCCATTTAAATTCACCATACATATCAGTAAATCTCCAAATTTTATTCACTTCCTCCTCTACCTCAACGTCAATGTAATTTGGGCATGCATATAATTGAGAAATCTTCACTTCACTTCTCCACATCATTAGAATACCGCCCTTTCGTCCATCACTTGGTTGAATAATACTAATGTTCATCCTTAGTCTTCTCCGAAGACATTCAGCCGGATACCGATCAAGGTGTGTCTCCAACAAAAACACAACCTCGGGGTTATGGCGCCTCAAGACATCCAGAAGCGCAAGAACTGCCGCGTTATTCCCCAAACCGCGGCAGTTCCAAACTAATATCTTCATTGCGACCGGACAGGTTCCACCTGGGAACCCGCCGATCCTAGTGAAGGGTAGTTAGCTCCATCCTTCTTTGGTCTCTTGTTACTGTCGCTCTCAGCATCAGAAGTTGTTCGCTTGCCAGTAGGATCACCTTCCGTTAGCATATCAACTACCCCATCAGCAAGATTTGTCGGTAGCGTCTCAGATGGTCCAAAGTCAATAGTTCTTTTGACCCCTGAATCTGTGCTCTTTTCCTCCATAATTACATCAGCCTTTTTTCCTGGACAAGTAGCCGTGTCAACCAGATCCGGGTCCTTTTCTTCAGCAGGGATAATCGCATGTTGTCTCCAATTTTCAGTATCACCACCTCTACAACCCTGGTTTTGACCACGTCCTCTACCGTGCATGAAATCACGTCCTCCACGGCCCTCCCGGCCACGGCCGGCCCTGCCACCACCTCTGCCACCAGCAGAAGTACGAACATGCCAAGTTTCCCAGTCCTCTTTCAGCCACTCTCCCCACTTCAGATTATCCACAATATGCTCTCGTGAACCACACTCTAGGTAGTGTCCGATGAAACCACAAGCACCACAAAATCTGGGCATCTTCTCATACTTTAGTTGGAAAATCTCTCGCTGTCCACCCCTAGACATGGAGACAAAGCGAGCCAAAACTGCACGGACATCCAGCCTAACCAAAACTCGAACGAAATTTCCAGCACCTAGGACATTGAGCGGAACATCCTTTTCCTTACCAACCTTCTTTTCCGTAAGATTTGTGATTAGAGATTTATTTCTATAGCCAACAGGAACTTTGTGAATCTGCATCCATGTAGTAAAAAAATTCAGATCAATAGAGTCCGGATCCGAGAGTCCATCATACGGCTCAATAGACACCACAGCTTGTCGAAACAGCCATGGCCCGCCTTCGGAAACCTTCAACCAATCCCCAAACAAAAGCACTGTATCGTGAACATATTTCCTTCAAGATGTTGGAAATTGACTTCTGTTACAGGGCTCCATGCTACCTTCATGTGTTGTTCAAAAGTTTGAGGACTAAAATAGTTTGACGTATGTGCCTTAGCAAGCGCCAACCACTTCATTCCCTCCTTCGGAGCATCTTCTTCATCCTCAAAAACCAGATCATCAAACTCCTCCTATTCAATTCCCAATCGCAATAACATCGCATCAATCGATTCTGCTTGCTTACTGCCCGATCCTCCACCCTGATTCGAAGAATTTGCTGGAGAAGCCATCCTGATCTAACACCAAGCCACGCCCAAGACTCAACCAGGAGCTAAGCTTTTCCCGTCCATAACTAGAAGCGATAGGGAAACAGCTCGTGATTAAAGAGAGGATCCAGACTGCTTCAACCCGGAAAGGAGAAGGAACCGGACCGGAAAAGGATTAGAACTCCACGCCGGCGATCCGGCCACGGAGGCAAAAACCCTAGTCGCCCTGGCTATCGCCAGAGCCCTAGGTCATGCCGTTTTTAAGTAGGGGTAGTATTTAGTTCTACCTAGCACGTCACAAGATTCGGGAGGGTGGGTTTTAAGTTCCCATTTATAACCTAATTAACCAGGCTAGAATCGTGTGAAGAGGCACGCATGTTCCTGGAATGATGCAAGTTATTCTTCCCTTGGGTGGGAGGGTTCAGGACCAACCTATGGAAGTTCCTTTGACTGAACTAGGCCGAATTTGAATATGGATACGAGTCGGATTTGGTGGGTGGGGAAACGAGATGCATGACAACACCAAGGGTGATTTCCTGCATACCACGTGAGGCAATCACAGGTACCCCTGCTCGCCATCTATCATGTCAAGAGGTCGGATTAGGACCAACGGTGACTTCTGTATGACAACATGAGAACAGGCCTGAAACTTGACGGGCTATACTCATGACTCCATTCGAATGGCTTGCAGCTATTATAAATGAACATGCCTTGCCGTCCAAAAGATGGGTATATCACTGAAGGTGCAAAAAACTATTGATCTACAGTACAAAATAGTAAATTTCAGGAGTTATGATGCAGGTATATGAAGGGTTATGCCGTCGTGAGATAGTGGAGTAAGCCAAATAAGGGAGATTCCTTTTTATGAATGGCGATGTGACCTAGGTGCTTGAAGCCGATGACAGCCGTTTGCCTTTGAGTGTCTTGAACGTGTAAGACGTTGATGATGTGACCAACCACAGCGGACCTCAAGCCATTGGAATGAAGTTGGTCGAGAAGATTAATCCCGGCAGAAACCTACGTTTTTCACTATGTATCAGCAGGTTTAGGATCTGCATGCTCTCCCCTTCACAAAAACCATCAGTTTGGTCTCGGCTGGATATGTAATGACAACGTCCCAGTTGTTCGGCTGGATATACACACTGATACAAAATAGTAAAGCTCAACTGAGAATTTGATTATAAACGACATGTCTACTACTTTCTCGATGCAAGTTGCCGTAGAGTTACATGATCAGAAACAGAGTATCCGATTTAGTATGTGACTGTATGTTAACACATGAGACTGAAGTGCATCCTTCATTTACAACTAGGGGTACTTTTAGTTTATCTATTGACTGCCACCGTGGAATGGTTCACTGTATCCCTAATAATGGCAAGTGAGACGAGAGCCTTTGTTGACTGCTTCGATATTGTACCGCAGAATCAATTGCAAATGTGTTAAACTTAAATTATAAGTCTGTGCCAATACAAGGAATTGGGGGGAAAGAATGTCATGAATATACTGTAGTGAGCACCCAGCACATTATGCATGTGTACCCGATCAATTATGTGCTCATGTGCCTAGAATTATATATACTAGTGTACTGTGTACAACAATGCCCTGAACTAGCTAATATAAGGACACTACGTATATATAGTGTTTGTCAAGAGAAGGCAGATCTCTATTCATTATGTGATGGTGTGCTACAAAGATCAGCAACTTCTACCTTGATCTTCCCCCATTTCAAAAAAAAATTACACCAATTAATTGCTCAACTATAACTTAATTAAGCCCAACTCCAGAACATGCTCGCCGCATTAATTTTTGGCGGATGCTTCAACCGATTCATCCGGCAAAGCGTGCATTCGCTTGGAATGATGGACGTTCCTTCGTTAATAGGGTTGTGGGTACATGAGAAAATTGTGAAACTTTCCAGTTTGTGCATGATAGCATGGCACAAGCCGAATGATCTTGGTTCCCATCCAGTACTCACCGTTCAAACAGAGGCGGGGCAGCTATAAAACATATCCTCTCGAGGTAGTAATTCAACAATATGTACTCCCTCTGTCCAGAAATAGATGACTTGGGTTTATCTACATCTTCTTACGTACCATGAATTATGGTTCATGCCTGAGACATTGGAGTAGACCAAATATTTGTTATACTTAAACCAAGCCTCTCCAGCGATGTATGCTTGCAAGAACACCATTAGTTCACTTCGCATTAAGGAAGAGATGAGTCCTGCACCACAGAGTCCTACGAGCCTACGACGTGGTCGGGTGAATACTGAAGCCAAACATGCATCTTGACTTCTTTGCTTTAAATGTCACACAGTAGCCAGAACTCGCCGGTGGTACAAGAGCCGATACCGTAGCCAAAATTACTCGGACCTGGTGTAGTGTATAATTTCTTCAATTTACTAGAATGTATTCAGTAACAATCTCGTTTGTGTCCAATTGGTTAAGCTAGCTATCCATTGTTGTACATCTGGTGGTTTATTTGGGGAATGGAAAACTCCTGATAGGAAAATCCTCAGGGAAATCATGTGTAGAAGTGTTTTGGCAAAAATCTAAATGGATACCTTCTGCAAATTGTGGAGTAATTCCTCGAGCAGAAACAAAACCAATACTTTATATCAGTATTCACGTTCTAGCTTTTTGTGGGACATGTTTCCACTGAAAAAAATCATCACAAACAAAATATACATGCCACACAAAACATTCGTTACATAAGCAACTTAGAAATTTCTATGATCCGCATCAGTGATCTAATACTTCCAAAGTAAGAGTTGATATTTGCGCCGCTTGGCACTGTTCGGGTCCATGAAGAACATCACTAGGTAGTCCAACAAGCCCTTGAAAAAGACTACATATCAGTATCACTTACGACTGAGCCATACATGTCAATTTGTTGAAATCCTAGAGCGCCTCATTTCTCTAATCATGGATAAAACGTTTGTGAAACTGCTATAATATAATTGCTCCTTACAAATTATGAAGCTTAGTCCTAGAAAAATTACTCCAACTAATAGTTTAGGTAGTATTTCTAGCAAATTTTGACTGAGTTGAAGAAGCATGAGTTAAATAAACATAGATAGTCCGCCTTAGGCAAGAACAACAAAATCAACATAGTGCATCAATTTCTAGCTTCATATGTGAAGAACCATACGAAAAAAGCAAGCAAAGACTGTCAATCCTAGGGTCTTGGAGAGCGGAGTTCAAACGATAGGTATATGGGCTTAATTTCTCGTTTCATCTCAACCGATGAAGAAAAATAGTAGACGCTTTCACACGTGAGAAATCACCAACATGTTACCGAAAACAATAAAAAATAATTTGATTTTACATGGAAATACTGAGAATTGACATGCTTTGAAGTATGCCATCAAAAGTCCTTTTGTTTTAGAACTATAAAAATCCTTGCCCCCCCCCCCCACCCACACCCACACACACCTCCACACACAGATGACCATTGGTAAAAGTCCCACACGACATGCCCTAACAAGTCTCATTGCTTTTCCCCCCTCACAATAGAGCATGGAAAGAGCAGGTTGAACACGCCATCCTTTATTCTAGTCTTCGACAAGTCATTGTGTTGAGGTGCGATAAACTTGTTCTTCTCGACATCACATTTGCATGTTGTTTATTCAATATTTTCATTTCTCCGGTTTCTCTATTACTGTTGTCTATTCAATATTTCTCCGGTTTCAATATTCTCGATAAACTTTTTCTATTACTGTTGTCTATTCAATATTTTCATTTCTCCCAGTTTCTCTATTTTCTATTCTAACTTTTTGATCGGTTTTCCAAATTTTTATGATTATTTCTATTCCAAATTGGCTCATGGTTTTTTCTATTCCAATTTTATGAGTTCGAAAAATTATTTATGAGTTCTAAAAATAGTTCATTATTTGGAATGTTGGTTCATGGCTTAAAATAGTTCCTGATTTTAAAAAAGTTCAGATTTTAAAAAGTTGTTCGCGACTTTTTAAAAATGTCCATGCTCTTTGAAAAAGTTAAGATTCTTTAAGTCACAATTATAAAAAAATGTTTTGTTTTTAAATGAAAAAACAAAAATACAAAATAAAATGCAAAAAAAAGAAAATAAACATAATGAAAAAAGAGAAAACAGAATAAAAACAAAAAAGAGGGAATACCTTACTGGGCTTTGGCCCAATTAATACCTCGCGTGGGTTCGCGGGCTGAACGGCCTTATCGTACCACCACGGCGGTGTATAGAAAACCCATTTACCCATGCAACACGTTGTTGTGTCCAGATCCAGCGGCGTAAACAGACAAATGTACTAGTAAGCAACGTGAAGCAGCAGCCGTGCACTTCGGAATTGTGAGTATCCGATTAGTATGTGACTGTATGTTAACACATGAGGCTGAAGTGCATCCTTCATTTAAATTTAGAGGCGCTTTTTGCTTTATCTATTGACTGCCACCGTGGAGTAGTTCAGTGGATCCCTAATAATGGCAAGTGAGACGAGAGCCTTTGTTGACTGCTTCGATACTACCACAGAATCAATTGCAAACGTGTTAAACTTAAATTATGAGTCTAGTGTCAATCCAAGGAATTGGGGGGAAAGAATGTCAGGAATGTACTGTAGTGAGCACCCAGCACATCATGCATGTGTACCCGATCAATTATGTGCTCATGTGCCTACATTATACTCCCTTCGTCCGCAAATAAATGTACATCTAGCTTTTGCCTAAGTCAAATATAATCAAATTTGACCAATTTTATAGAAAAATATAGAAACATATATTACATCAAATTGACATATTATGAAACTAAATTGAAAAATAAATCTAATGGTATCAATTTAGTGTCATAAATGCTGATACATTTTCCTAAAAAGTTAGTCAAACATAATAAAATTTGATTTAGTACAAGGCTAAAAGTACACTTATTTGCGGACGGAGGGAGTATATACTAGTGTACTGTGTACAACAATGGCCCTGAACTAGCTAATATAAGGACACTACGTATATGTAGTGTTTGTCAAGAGAAGGCAGAGCTCTATTCATTATGTGATGGTGTGCTACAAAGATCAGCAACTTCTACCTGCTTGATCTTCCCCATACACCAATTAAATTGATCAACTATAACTTAATTAAGCCCAACTCCAGAACATGCTCTCTACATTAATTTTTGGCAGATGCTGCAACCGATTCATCCGGCAAAGCGTGCATTCGTTTGGAATGCTGGACGTTCCTTTTTTTTGCAAAGGGATGGTCGTTCCTTCGTTAATAGGGTTGTGGGTACATGAGCAAAATGTGAAACTTTCCAGTTTGTGCATGATAGCATGGCACAAGCCGAATGATCTTGGTTCCCATCCAGTACTCACCGTTCAAACAGAGGCGCGGAGGATTTTGGGGGGGGGGGGGGGGGGGGGGGAGCTATAAAACATATCCTCCCGAGGTAGTAATTCAACAATATGAACTCCCTCTGTCCAGAAATTGGTGACTTGGGTTTATCTACATCTTCTTACGTACCAGGAATTATGGTTCCTGCCTGAGACATTGGAGTAGATCAAATATTTGCTATACTTAAACCAATCCTCTCCAGCAATGTATGCTTGCAAGAACACCATCAGTTCACTTTGCATTAAGGAAGAGATGAGTTATGCACCACGGAGTCCTACGAGCCGACGACGTGGTCAGGCGAATACTGAAGCCAAACAGGCATGTTGACTTCTTTGCTTTAAATGTCACACCGTAGCCAAAAGTAGCCGGTGGTACAAGAGCCGACACCATAACCAAAATTTCTCGGACCTGGTGTAGTGTGTAATTTCTTCAATTTACTAGAATGTATTCAATAACAATCTCGTTTGTGTCCAATTGGTTAAGCTAGATATCCATTGCTGTGCATCTGGTGGTTTATTTGTGGAATGGAAAACTCCTGATAGGAAAATGCTCAGGAAAATCATGTGTAGAAGTGTTTTGGCAAAAATCTAAATGCATACCTTCTGCAAATTGTGGAGTAATTCCTCGAGCAGAAACAAAACCAATACTTTATATCAGTAGTCACGTTCTAGCTTTTTGTGGGACAGGTTTCCACTGAAAAAAATCATCACAAACAAAATATACATGCCACACAAAACATTCGTTACATAAGCAACTTAGAAATTTCTATGATCCGCATCAGTGATCTAATACTTCCATAGTAAGAGTTGATATTTGCGCCGCTTGGCACTGTTCGGGTCCATGAAGAACATCACTAGGTAGTACAACAAGCCCTTGAAAAAGACTACATTACTGTATCAATTACGACTGAGCCATACATGTCAATTTGTTGAAATCCTAGAGCGCTCATTTCTCTAATCATGGATAAAACGTTTGTGAAACTGCTATAATATAATTGCTCCTTACAAATTATGAAGCTTAGTCCTAGAAAAATTACTCCAACTAATAGTTTAGGTAGTATTTCTAGCAAATTTTGACTGAGTTGAAGAAGCATGAGTGAAATAAACATAGATAATCCGTCTTAGGCAAGAACAACAAAATCAACATAGTGCATCAATTTCTAGCTTCATATGTGAAGAACCATACGAAAAAAGCAAGCAAAGACTGTCAATCCTAGGGTCTTGGAGAGCGGAGTTCAAATGATAGGTATATGGGCTTAATTTCTCGTTTCGTCTCTACCGATGAAGAAAAATAGTAGACGCTTTCACACGTGAGAAATCACCAACATGTTACCGAAAACAATAAAAAATAATTTGATTTTACATGGAAATACTAAGAATTGACATGCTTTGAAGTATGCCATCAAAAGTCCTTTTGTTTTAGAACTATAAAAATTCTTGCCCCCCCCCACCCACACCCACACGCACCTCCACACACAGATGACCATTGGTAAAAGTCCCACACGACATGCCCTAACAAGTCTCATTGCTTTTCCCCCCTCACAATAGAGCATGGAAAGAGCAGGTTGAACACGCCATCCTTTATTCTAGTCTTCGACAAGTCATTGTGTTGAGGTGCGATAAACTTGTTCTTCTCGACATCACATTTGCATGTTGTTTATTCAATATTTTCATTTCTCCAGTTTCTCTATTACTGTTGTCTATTCAATATTTCTCCGGTTTCAATATTCTCGATAAACTTTTTCTATTACTGTTGTCTATTCAATATTTTCATTTCTCCCAGTTTCTCTATTTTCTATTCCAACTTTTTGATCGGTTTTCCAAATTTTTATGATTATTTCTATTCCAAATTGGCTCATGGTTTTTTTCTATTCCAATTTTATGAGTTCGAAAAATTATTTATGAGTTCTAAAAATAGTTCATTATTTGGAATGTTGGTTCATGGCTTAAAATAGTTCCTGATTTTAAAAAAGTTCAGATTTTAAAAAGTTGTTCGCGACTTTTTAAAAATGTCCATGCTCTTTGAAAAAGTTAAGATTCTTTAAGTCACAATTATAAAAAAATGTTTTGTTTTTAAATGAAAAAACAAAAATACAAAATAAAATGCAAAAAGAAAGAAAATAAACATAATGAAAAAAGAGAAAACAGAATAAAAACAAAAAAGAGGGAATACCTTACTGGGCTTTGGCCCAATTAATACCTCGCGTGGGTTCGCGGGCTGAACGGCCTTATCGTACCACCACGGCGGTGTATAGAAAACCCATTTACCCATGCAACACGTTGTTGTGTCCAGATCCAGCGGCGTAAACAGACAAATGTACTAGTAAGCAACGTGAAGCAGCAGCCGTGCACTTCGGAATTGTGAGTATCCGATTAGTATGTGACTGTATGTTAACACATGAGGCTGAAGTGCATCCTTCATTTAAATTTAGAGGAGCTTTTTGCTTTATCTATTGACTGCCACCGTGGAGTAGTTCAGTGGATCCCTAATAATGGCAAGTGAGACGAGAGCCTTTGTTGACTGCTTCGATACTACCACAGAATCAATTGCAAACGTGTTAAACTTAAATTATGAGTCTAGTGTCAATCCAAGGAATTGGGGGGAAAGAATGTCAGGAATGTACTGTAGTGAGCACCCAGCACATCATGCATGTGTACCCGATCAATTATGTGCTCATGTGCCTACATTATACTCCCTTCGTCCGCAAATAAATGTACATCTAGCTTTTGCCTAAGTCAAATATAATCAAATTTGACCAATTTTATAGAAAAATATAGAAACATATATTACATCAAATTGACATATTATGAAACTAAATTGAAAAATAAATCTAATGGTATCAATTTAGTGTCATAAATGCTGATACATTTTCCTAAAAAGTTAGTCAAACATAATAAAATTTGATTTAGTACAAGGCTAAAAGTACACTTATTTGCGGACGGAGGGAGTATATACTAGTGTACTGTGTACAACAATGGCCCTGAACTAGCTAATATAAGGACACTACGTATATGTAGTGTTTGTCAAGAGAAGGCAGAGCTCTATTCATTATGTGATGGTGTGCTACAAAGATCAGCAACTTCTACCTGCTTGATCTTCCCCATACACCAATTAAATTGATCAACTATAACTTAATTAAGCCCAACACCAGAACATGCTCTCTACATTAATTTTTGGCAGATGCTGCAACCGATTCATCCGGCAAAGCGTGCATTCGTTTGGAATGCTGGACGTTCCTTTTTTTTGCAAAGGGATGGTCGTTCCTTCGTTAATAGGGTTGTGGGTACATGAGCAAAATGTGAAACTTTCCAGTTTGTGCATGATAGCATGGCACAAGCCGAATGATCTTGGTTCCCATCCAGTACTCACCGTTCAAACAGAGGCGCGGAGGATTTTGGGGGGGGGGGGGGGGGGGGGGGGGGGGGGGGGGAGCTATAAAACATATCCTCCCGAGGTAGTAATTCAACAATATGAACTCCCTCTGTCTAGAAATTGGTGACTTGGGTTTATCTACATCTTCTTACGTACCAGGAATTATGGTTCCTGCCTGAGACATTGGAGTAGATCAAATATTTGCTATACTTAAACCAATCCTCTCCAGCAATGTATGCTTGCAAGAACACCATCAGTTCACTTTGCATTAAGGAAGAGATGAGTTATGCACCACGGAGTCCTACGAGCCGACGACGTGGTCAGGCGAATACTGAAGCCAAACAGGCATGTTGACTTCTTTGCTTTAAATGTCACACCGTAGCCAAAAGTAGCCGGTGGTACAAGAGCCGACACCATAGCCAAAATTTCTCGGACCTGGTGTAGTGTGTAATTTCTTCAATTTACTAGAATGTATTCAATAACAATCTCGTTTGTGTCCAATTGGTTAAGCTAGATATCCATTGCTGTGCATCTGGTGGTTTATTTGTGGAATGGAAAACTCCTGATAGGAAAATGCTCAGGGAAATCATGTGTAGAAGTGTTTTGGCAAAAATCTAAATGCATACCTTCTGCAAATTGTGGAGTAATTCCTCGAGCAGAAACAAAACCAATACTTTATATCAGTAGTCACGTTCTAGCTTTTTGTGGGACAGGTTTCCACTGAAAAAATCATCACAAACAAAATATACATGCCACACAAAACATTCGTTACATAAGCAACTTAGAAATTTCTATGATCCGCATCAGTGATCTAATACTTCCATAGTAAGAGTTGATATTTGCGCCGCTTGGCACTGTTCGGGTCCATGAAGAACATCACTAGGTAGTACAACAAGCCCTTGAAAAAGAATACATTACTGTATCAATTACGACTGAGCCATACATGTCAATTTGTTGAAATCCTAGAGCGCTCATTTCTCTAATCATGGATAAAACGTTTGTGAAACTGCTATAATATAATTGCTCCTTACAAATTATGAAGCTTAGTCCTAGAAAAATTACTCCAACTAATAGTTTAGGTAGTATTTCTAGCAAATTTTGACTGAGTTGAAGAAGCATGAGTGAAATAAACATAGATAATCCGTCTTAGGCAAGAACAACAAAATCAACATAGTGCATCAATTTCTAGCTTCATATGTGAAGAACCATACGAAAAAAGCAAGCAAAGACTGTCAATCCTAGGGTCTTGGAGAGCGGAGTTCAAACGATAGGTATATGGGCTTAATTTATCGTTTCGTCTCTACCGATGAAGAAAAATAGTAGACGCTTTCACACGTGAGAAATCACCAACATGTTACCGAAAACAATAAAAAATAATTTGATTTTACATGGAAATACTGAGAATTGACATGCTTTGAAGTATGCCATCAAAAGTCCTTTTGTTTTAGAACTATAAAAATTCTTGCCCCCCCACCCACACCCACACGCACCTCCACACACAGATGACCATTGGTAAAAGTCCCACACGACATGCCCTAACAAGTCGTATTGCTTTTCCCCCCTCACAATAGAGCATGGAAAGAGCAGGTTGAACACGCCATCCTTTATTCTAGTCTTCGACAAGTCATTGTGTTGAGGTGCGATAAACTTGTTCTTCTCGACATCACATTTGCATGTTGTTTATTCAATATTTTCATTTCTCCAGTTTCTCTATTACTGTTGTCTATTCAATATTTCTCCGGTTTCAATATTCTCGATAAAATTTTTCTATTACTGTTGTCTATTCAATATTTTCATTTCTCCCAGTTTCTCTATTTTCTATTCCAACTTTTTGATCGGTTTTCCAAATTTTTATGATTATTTCTATTCCAAATTGGCTCATGGTTTTTTTCTATTCCAATTTTATGAGTTCGAAAAATTATTTATGAGTTCTAAAAATAGTTCATTATTTGGAATGTTGGTTCATGGCTTAAAATTGTTCCTGATTTTTAAAAAGTTCAGATTTTAAAAAGTTGTTCGCGACTTTTTAAAAATGTCCATGCTCTTTGAAAAAGTTAAGATTCTTTAAGTCACAATTATAAAAAAATGTTTTGTTTTTAAATGAAAAAACAAAAATACAAAATAAAATGCAAAAAGAAAGAAAATAAACATAATGAAAAAAGAGAAAACAGAATAAAAACAAAAAAGAGGGAATACCTTACTGGGCTTTGGCCCAATTAATACCTCGCGTGGGTTCGCGGGCTGAACGGCCTTATCGTACCACCACGGCGGTGTATAGAAAACCCATTTACCCATGCAACACGTTGTTGTGTCCAGATCCAGCGGCGTAAACAGACAAATGTACTAGTAAGCAACGTGAAGCAGCAGCCGTGCACTTCGGAATTGTGAGTATCCGATTAGTATGTGACTGTATGTTAACACATGAGGCTGAAGTGCATCCTTCATTTAAATTTAGAGGCGCTTTTTGCTTTATCTATTGACTGCCACCGTGGAGTAGTTCAGTGGATCCCTAATAATGGCAAGTGAGACGAGAGCCTTTGTTGACTGCTTCGATACTACCACAGAATCAATTGCAAACGTGTTAAACTTAAATTATGAGTCTAGTGTCAATCCAAGGAATTGGGGGGAAAGAATGTCACGAATGTACTGTAGTGAGCACCCAGCACATTATGCATGTGTACCCGATCAATTATGTGCTCATGTGCCTACAATTATACTCCCTCCGTCCGCAAATAAATGTACATCTAGCTTTTGCCTAAGTCAAATATAATCAAATTTGACCAATTTTATAAAAAAAATATAGAAACATATATTACATCAAATTGACATATTATGAGACTAAATTTAAAAATAAATCTAATGGTATCAATTTAGTGTCATAAATGTTGATACATTTTCCTAAAAAGTTAATCAAACATAATAAAATTTGACTTAGGACAAGGCTAAAAGTACATTTATTTGCGGACGGAGGGAGTATATACTAGTGTACTGTGTACAACCACGGCCCTGAACTAGCTAATATAAGGACACTACGTATATGTAGTGTTTGTCAAGAGAAGGCAGAGCTCTATTCATTATGTGATGGTGTGCTACAAACATCAGCAACTTCTATCCGCTTGATCTTCCCCATACACCAATTAAATTGATCAACTATAACTTAATTAAGCCCAACTCCAGAACATGCTCTCTGCATTAATTTTTGGCAGATGCTGCAACCGATTCATCCGGCAAAGCGTGCATTCGTTTGGAATGCTGGACGTTCCTTTTTTTGCAAAGGGATGATCGTTCCTTTGTTAATAGGGTTGTGGGTACATGAGCAAAATGTGAAACTTTCTAGTTTGTGCATGATAGCATGGCACAAGACGAATGATCTTGGTTCCCATCCAGTACTCACCGTTCAAACAGAGGCGCGGAGGATTTTGGGGGGGGGGGGGGGGGGGGGGGGGAGCTATAAAACATATCCTCCCGAGGTAGTAATTCAACAATATGAACTCCCTCTGTCTAGAAATTGGTGACTTGGGTTTATCTACATCTTCTTACGTACCAGGAATTATGGTTCCTGCCTGAGACATTGGAGTAGACCAAATATTTGCTATACTTAAACCAATCCTCTCCAGTGATGTATGCTTGCAAGAACACCATCAGTTCACTTTGCATTAAGGAAGAGATGAGTTATGCATCACGGAGTCCTACGAGCCGACGACGTGGTCAGGCGAATACTGAAGACAAACAGGCATGTTGACTTCTTTGCTTTAAATGTCACACCGTAGCCAAAAGTAGCCGGTGGTACAAGAGCCGACACCATAGCCAAAATTTCTCGGACCTGGTGTAGTGTGTAATTTCTTCAATTTACTAGAATGTATTCAATAACAATCTCGTTTGTGTCCAATTGGTTAAGCTAGATATCCATTGCTGTGCATCTGGTGGTTTATTTGGGGAATGGAAAACTCCTGATAGGAAAATGCTCAGGGAAATCATGTGTAGAAGTGTTTTGGCAAAAATCTAAATGCATACCTTCTACAAATTGTGGAGTAATTCCTCGAGCAGAAACAAAACCAATACTTTATATCAGTAGTCACGTTCTAGATTTTTGTGGGACAGGTTTCCACTGAAAAAAATCATCACAAACAAAATATACATGAAACACAAAACATTCGTTACATAAGCAACTTAGAAATTTCTATGATCTGCATCAGTGATCTAATACTTCCATAGTAAGAGTTAATATTTGCGCCGCTTGGCACTGTTCGGGTCCATGAAGAACATCACTAGGTAGTCCAACAAGCCCTTGAAAAAGACTACATTACTGTATCACTTACGACTGAGCCATACAGGCCCGTCCAAGAGGGCGTGCGAGGTGAGCGATGGCACAGGGCCCCCAAAAAATTGGGGCCCCTAAATCCTATATACATAGTTTGCATTGACATGGATTTGAAGGTTTTATTGTTGTTTGTTCGTGCGTTTTAGGGAAGTTGTGTGAGGAAGAAGATAACCTGTGTTCTGGGGCCACCACGAATGGTTTAAGCGACTCGTGCAGGTGCGTGTGCGGCCCGACCAACTGATGCGATGTATGATCCATGACTGAAAAAAGAGATACCAGCCCACGAAGCCAACTGCTAGGTTTGGTGGCCTCCGTGAGAAAAAAGAAAGCCCCGATGGCATCTGCTTTGCAGCGCAGCCGAACAGCTAAAAAAGGACCCCATAAAAATTGAAAATCACAACTAGGTATAACCACTGCAGATCTTCTAAGTATTAACAACTTTATGTGATAATTTCATGAAAAAATAACTTTATGTGATAATTATAAAATCAAAATGGATCCATGGTCATTCATATGTAGTGAGTTGTTTGGATTCATCTACATTAATTTATTTTTACGGAACATGGAGAATAATGAATTCTAGAGAGAAAAATCAATAATGTCAATCTGATGCTTAAAAGCGTTTTCTCTTCAAAATTTTAGGGCCACATTTTGATTTTCGCACAGGGGCCCCTAATTTCTGGAGACGGCCCTGGAGCCATACATGTCAATTTGTTGAAATCCTAGAGCGCCTCATTTCTCTAATCATGGATAAAACGTTTGTGAAACTGCTATAATATAATTGCTCCTTACAAATTATGAAGCTTAGTCCTAGAAAAATTACTCCAACTAATAGTTTAGGTAGTATTTCTAGCAAATTTTGACTGAGTTGAAGAAGCATGAGTTAAATAAACATAGATAATCCGTCTTAGGCAAGAACAACAAAATCAACATAGTGCATCAATTTCTAGCTTCATATGTGAAGAACCATACGAAAAAAGCAAGCAAAGACTGTCAATCCTAGGGTCTTGGAGAGCGGAGTTCAAACGATAGGTATATGGGCTTAATTTCTCGTTTCGTCTCAACTGATGAAGAAAAATAGTAGACGCTTTCACACGTGAGAAATCACCAACATGTTACCGAAAACAATAAAAAATAATTTGATTATACATGGAAATACTGAGAATTGACATGCTTTGAAGTATGCCATCAAAAGTCCTTTTGTTTTAGAACTATAAAAATTCTTGCCCCCCCCCACCCACACCCACACACACCTCCACACACAGATGACCATTGGTAAAAGTCCCACACGACATGCCCTAACAAGTCTCATTGCTTTTTCCCCTCACAATAGAGCATGGAAAGAGCGGGTTGAACACGCCATCCTTTATTCTAGTCTTCGACAAGTCATTGTGTTGAGGTGCGATAAACTTGTTCTTCTCGACATCACATTTGCATGTTGTTTATTCAATATTTTCATTTCTCCAGTTTCTCTATTACTGTTGTCTATTCAATATTTCTCCGGTTTCAATATTCTCGATAAACTTTTTCTATCACTGTTGTCTATTCAATATTTTCATTTCTCCCAGTTTCTCTATTTTCTATTCCAACTTTTTGATCGGTTTTCCAAATTTTTATGATTATTTCTATTCCAAATTGTCTCATGGTATTTTTCTATTCCAATTTTATGAGTTCGAAAAATTATTTATGAGTTCTAAAAATAGTTCATTACTTGGAATGTTGGTTCATGGCTTAAAATTGTTCTTGATTTTAAAAAAGTTCAGATTTTAAAAAGTTGTTCGCGACTTTTTAAAAATGTCCATGCTCTTTGAAAAAGTTAAGATTCTTTAAGTCACAATTTTAAAAAATGTTTTGTTTTTAAATGAAAAAACAAAAATAAAAAATATAATGCAAAAAAAAATAAACATAATGAAAAAAGAGAAAACAGAATAAAAACAAAAAAGAGGGAATACCTTACTGGGCTTTGGCCCAATTAATACCTCGCGTGGGTTCGCGGGCTGAACGGCCTTATCGTACCACCACGGCGGTGTATAGAAAACCCATTTACCCATGCAACACGTTGTTGTGTCCAGATCCAGCGGCGTAAACGGACAAATGTACTAGTAAGCAACGTGAAGCAGCCGTGCACTTCGGAATTGTGAGTACCCGATTAGTATGTGACTGTATGTTAACACATGAGGCTGAAGTGCATCCTTCATTTAAATTTAGCGGCGCTTTTTGCTTTATCTATTGACTGCCACCGTGGAGTAGTTTAGTGGATCCCTAATAATGGCAAGTGAGACGAGAGCCTTTGTTGACTGCTTCGATACTACCACAGAATCAATTGCAAACGTGTTAAACTTAAATTATGAGTCTAGTGTCAATCCAAGGAATTGGGGGGAAAGAATGTCACGAATGTACTGTAGTGAGCACCCGCCACATCATGCATGTGTACCCGATCAATTATGTGCTCATGTGCCTACAATCATACTCCCTCCGTCCGCAAATAAATGTACATCTAGCTTTTGGCTAAGTCAAATATAATCAAATTTGACCAATTTTATAGAAAAATATAGAAACATATATTACATCAAATTGACATATTATGAAACTAAATTTAAAAATAAATCTAATGGTATCAATTTAGTGTCATAAATGCTGATACATTTTCCTAAAAAGTTAGTCAAACATAATAAAATTTGACTTAGGACAAGGCTAAAAGTACACTTATTTGCGAACGGAGGGAGTATATACTAGTGTACTGTGTACAACCACGGCCCTGAACTAGCTAATATAAGGACACTACGTATATGTAGTGTTTGTCAAGAGAAGGCAGAGCTCTATTCATTATGTGATGGTGTGCTACAAAGATCAGCAACTTCTAGCTGCTTGATCTTCCCCATACACCAATTAAATTGATCAACTATAACTTAATTAAGCCCAACTCCAGAACATGCTCGCTGCATTAATTTTTGGCAGATGCTGCAACCGATTCATCCGGCAAAGTGTGCATTCGTTTGGAATGCTGGACGTTCCTTTTTTTTACAAAGGGATGGTCGTTCCTTCGTTAATAGGGTTGTGGGTACATGAGCAAAATGTGAAACTTTCCGGTTTGTGCATGATAGCATGGCACAAGCCGAATGATCTTGGTTCCCATCCGGTACTCACCGTTCAAACAGAGGCGCGGAGGAGTTGGGGGGGGGGGGGGGGGGGGGGGGGAGCTATAAAACATATCCTCCCGAGGTAGTAATTCAACAATATGAACTCCCTTTGTCCAGAAATTGGTGACTTGGGTTTATCTACATCTTCTTACGTACCAGGAATTATGGTTCCTGTCTGAGACATTGGAGTAGACCAAATATTTGCTATACTTAAACCAATCCTCTCCAGCGATGTATGCTTGCAAGAACACCATCAGTTCACTTCGCATTAAGGAAGAGATGAGTTATGCACCACGGAGTCCTACGAGCCGACGACATGGTCAGGCGAATACTGAAGCCAAACAGGCATGTTGACTTCTTTGCTTTAAATGTCACACCGTAGCCAAAAGTAGCCGGTGGTACAAGAGCCGACACCATAGCCAAAATTACTCGGACCTGGTGTAGTGTGTAATTTCTTCAATTTACTAGAATGTATTCAATAACAATCTCGTTTGTGTCCAATTGGTTAAGCTAGCTATCCATTGCTGTGCATCTGGTTAATTATTTGGGGAATGGAAAACTCCTGATATGAAAATGCTCAGGGAAATCATGTGTAGAAGTGTTTTTGCAAAAATCTAAATGCATACCTTCTGCAAATTGTGGAGTAATTCCTCGAGCAGAAACAAAACCAATACTTTATATCAGTAGTCACGTTCTAGCTTTTTGTGGGACAGGTTTCCACTGAAAAAAATCATCACAAACAAAATATACATGCCACACAAAACATTCGTTACATAAACAACTTAGAAATTTCTATGATCCGCATCAGTGATCTAATACTTCCAAAGTAAGAGTTGATATTTGCGCCGCTTGGCACTGTTCGGATCCATGAAGAACATCACTAGGTAGTCCAACAAGCCCTTGAAAAGGACTACATTACTGTATCACTTACGGCTGAGCCATACATGTCAATTTGTTGAAATCCTAGAGCGCCTCATTTCTCTAATCATGGATAAAACGTTTGTGAAACTGCTATAATATAATTGCTCCTTACAAATTATGAAGCTTAGTCCTAGAAAAATTACTCCAACTAATAGTTTAGGTAGTATTTCTAGCAAATTTTGACTGAGTTGAAGAAGCATGAGTTAAATAAACATAGATAGTCCGCCTTAGGCAAGAACAACAAAATCAACATAGTGCATAAATTTCTAGCTTCATATGTGAAGAACCATACGAAAAAAGCAAGCAAAGACTGTCAATCCTCGGGTCTTGGAGAGTGGAGTTCAAACGATATGTATATGGGCTTAATTTCTCGTTTCGTCTCAACTGATGAAGAAAAATAGTAGACGCTTTCACATGTGAGAAATCACCAACATGTTACCGAAAACAATAAAATATAATTTGATTTTACATGGAAATACTGAGAATTGACATGCTTTGAAGTATGCCATCAAAAGTCCTTTTGTTTTAGAACTATAAAAATTCTTGCCCCCCACCCACACCCCACACACACACATCCACACACAGATGACCATTGGTAAAAGTCCCACACGACATGCCCTAACAAGTCTCATTGCTTTCCCCCCCCCCCCTCACAATAGAGCATGGAAAGAGCAGGTTGAACACGCCATCCTTTATTCTAGTCTTCGACAAGTCATTGTGTTGAGGTGCGATAAACTTGTTCTTCTCGACATCACATTTGCATGTTGTCTATTCAATATTTTCATTTCTCCGGTTTCTCTTTTATTGTTGTCTATTCAATATTTCTCCGGTTTCAATATTCTTGATAAACTTTTTCTATTACTGTTGTCTATTCAATATTTTCATTTCTCCCAGTTTCTCTATTTTCTATTCCAACTTTTTGATCGGTTTTCCAAATTTTTATGATTATTTCTATTCCAAATTGGCTCATGGTTTTTTTCTATTCCAATTTTATGAGTTCGAAAAATTATTTATGAGTTCTAAAAATATTTCATTATTTGGAATGTTGGTTCATGGCTTAAAATTGTTCTTGATTTTAAAAAAGTTCAGATTTTAAAAAGTTGTTCGCGACTTTTTAAAAATGTCCATGCTCTTTGAAAAAGTTAAGATTCTTTAAGTAACAATTTAAAAAAATGTTTTGTTTTTAAATGAAAAAACAAAATAAAAAAATAAAATGCAAAAAAACAGAAAATAAACATAATGAAAAAAGAGAAAACAGAATAAAAACAAAAAAGAGGGAATACCTTACTAGGCTTTGGTCCAATTAATACCTCGCGTGGGTTCGCGGGCTGAACGGTCTAGAAAACCCATTTGCAGCGCATTTGTACTGGTAGTTACTTTTTCTAGCTTAATCAGGGTCAGGGTCATCTACACGATCCATGCAGCACGTTGTGTCCAGATCCAGCAGCGGCGTAAACAGACAAATGCACTAGTATCCAACGTGAAGCAGTCGTGCACTTCGGACTTGGGAGTTTCTTCTGCTACTCGCAGGCTGGCGACTGTCTCCGTGCTGTCCATTCTGCCTCGGTTGGATTCTCCTCTGGAGCACCGCGTGTGGCAAAATAATGGACATCTTCTAACTAAGCCCCTCTCAAGAAAAGGCAAAAATTGAGCCCAAAGGTACTCCCACTAGTGCGACCACATAACCGAACATACACAGTCGCGGCTGCCCCACAACACACTGAGTCCAATCAGCGCTTATTCATCCTCCACTAAGGTGACGACCCCTCTATAATTCTCTTGGCCCCGACATACCTAATACCCTATCGACCGTCTACCCAGCTGATGGCGGAAAACTAAGGTGATCCATACATCAATAGATCATAGCGGAATCGAAGTCAGCTTCTCCACCAAGATAAGCAGAGCATATGCGACCATCAATTTCCCTTTTGCCTTTAGGGCTCACTAAGGTTTTGCCTTTAGAGCATAAGCAGAGCATACGGCGTGGATCGGTCGATCAGTGCATGATGAATCACACCATCGCGAGAGAGTTGTCGTTGTTCTTGCTGCTGCTACGGTTTCCACCGGATAAGTTGATCGGCTAGCTGGCCCGAGGATCACACGTCGTCCCTACACGATCTCAACTTTGAGCGACGATGCCATATGCTAGGAGCCGAGATATAGAGATTCTCAAATAATTGAGATTTGCATTCGAGTTCCGTAGCCAACTTGGATCGAGCCCCAACTTGTCCTCTCTACCAGATACTGCGACTCTGTGATAATCCCAAGTTAGTGGTGTGTTTGATTTGACGGTGCCGAATTGCATACGTAGTTTTCTCACTAATCACATCATACAGAGAATCGTTCACCATTCACCACACCGTCACTGAATTATGACCAAACTGTGAGTCTCTAGTCGGACTGAAAGCCGCCGTGTCATGGTTGGGAAGACGACGACACGACACCGCTCTACTCTACTACGCGAAATTGCTCGCACGGACAAATCTAGAGCCCGAGAGCACCGTCGCTGTGCTGATCCGAATAAAACTTGTACGGTTGGTAAGCCATTCGAGACTTTCGCACGGAAGGTGGAAGATCTTAACCTTTCACGCCATGACAAGGAACTTTTGACTGTCGGTCGAGGCATCTTCATTTGCCAGTTCACACACGCAAAAACAAGTTGATCGAAACGCTTTGGACAAGCGAAGAGGCAATGTTCTTTCTCGTTTTCACTTTTTGCTGGAAGCGGCAATGCGCTGCGCTTTCAACGTGGCCCTGAAGATGTGGCTCCACTTGCATATAGGAGAGACCGACGAGGACACGAGCATATCTCCCTTTTCCTAGCTTTGATGGAGATATGATGTGTTGAGTCGATGCCTCGATAGGTATTGCTTGATGGTACGTAGCCTCATTTATTTTTGTTTGGCTAGACAGGATCAGGTTGTTCTAGGCCTCGATTAGGCTGGTCCTCTCTTCTCTAGAAAACCGTCTGACCGCGTAGAGACCCTTTGAATTCGATGGCAGTAGGAAAATGCCTGCCGGCCGGTCAGGATATTATTATTATAGGGAGCGCATCTCAGGCGTCTGACACTGGTTATGTTTCAAGCAGATGGGTGACTGAGATATAAGAAGTTTTCATGCGTTTAAGAATGATTATTACGCTAAAAGAAAGCTGGGTACGAATATAAAGATTCAGTGGATATTTTAATGCTTCTGGTAGAGAAATTTTCCTCTCCAATAATGTCATTACTTTAATTGTATGGATTAGTAGAAAAATGTGTAAGCTAAACAATGCTGCGCCCCAGGCTTCCGGAATGATGAAAGTTTTGACGTTGGGCGGCCGGTACACGAGCAAATTGTGAAAGTTCCGCAGTTAGTGCATGATAACATAGCACAATCCGGATGATCATGGTATTCTAATGCAGTACTCATCATTGTTTAAATATAGATGGTGCGCACAGCTATTAACACATGATCGCCATTGGTAATAATATGCATGGTAGTAATTCAGCATCTCTTAGACCTTCCTGTCATCCTGTGAGACATTGGAGTAGACCAAACATACCTTATAGCTAAACCAGTCCTTATCGGACCAGTGAAGAGTGTCATGTGTGTTAACTAGGCGTCGAGGAAGAGGGCAGTCCAGCGCTCCTGGCGTCTATCATGGCAAAAGATGTCCCGACTTACAGCCCAGCAACGTGGTCAGGCGCATTTAGGTGCAGAATCGAGCTATACCACCGGCCAGGAAACCGAAAATCGGTAGCCAAGAGCTGACATGAACCTGGGGACCTGGTGTACTGCTCGTTATTCTCCCTATAGTGCAGCTGCCTATGTCCGTTATTGCTGCGCATATGGTGGTTGACTTGACATGCATATGGGATGTATAATGTATCTAGAAATAGTTTACTTTCCAATTTGGGAAAATGCATGTGGGAAACACCACGGTACAAGAATTCCTTGGAAACCAAGTTCTTAGAAAACAAATCAGTAAGTTGTGGTAAGTTTCTTCAGCCAAAGAAAAAAAAGGTAAATGCTTTACACCGATAAAAAATTTAAAATCTGAACTTTTTAAATAATGTGAACAGTTTTTCAAATTGAAACTTCTAAAATTTTGAACTTTTTCGAAAGTAGAACATTTCTCTTATCATAATTTTTAAAATCTTAATTTTTTTAATCACCAAATATTTTAAAATTTAAAACGAAAAGAGAAAAAGAAGGATAAGAAAAAGGAAAAAAGGGCGAATTGGGCCCGTATTGGGGCAGCCCATGAAATTGTTTCTTCAGACGGAGGGAATCCTCTATCCCCCTTAGGCCTTGTTTACTTCTTCGGTATTTTTATTCCCAAAAAACGCGGGGATATGCGGGAATTTGGTGTTCTCCCAATACTCCCAAATCCCCCCAAATACTCTTCTCCAAAAATACTTTACCATGATGAAGAGTTTTTAATCTAGTCAAAAATACACTAGTATCAAGGGGATTTGTGAGGATATTTCGGGATTATCCCCTCAAAACCCGGCCTAGTAAACAACCTATCAAGGAAATTTCAGGATACAAAATAATCTTCTCTCATCTCCTAAAATAACCTAGAAGTAAACAAGGCCTTAGGGTATGTACAACTGGGGGTGCTAAGCGTGGGTGCCAGGTTTCTAATCCCAACAAATCGGTAGTTGTTTTGTAAAATCCCGGCCGATCGATGCTTAATTATAGGCGTCGGTGCAAGATGTTGTGCCAAGCTCTTGCTGGGATTTGGCTTGTGCCATAAAAATCGGACCAGAATCAGTTGGAGGAATAAGCGCGGGAAATTAGGACCTGTACAATGCTAAAGAAGTCATGTCTTTCCTTTGCTCTGCACATCATCTAGAGAATACAACAAATTTAAGTTTTGCAATGTTTTATCTTTTATTGTTATCTCTAACAATTAATGAAATTAACTATTTTTAGTAATAAAGTGGTTTGCTAAGGGAAGACATGTGGTACAATGGAGAAAGCAGTCTTCTCTTATTTTTTAGAGATCATTACTTAGCTAAGGGCACGTACAATGCGGTGACGTCAGCCTTCCCTTATGCTCGCCACGTTGGATTTTTGCTTAGTTGGAGGAGAGAGAAATAAGAAAGAGAGGGTTGTCTTCCCTTAGCTAAGGGATGATCTCTTAGCAATAAGAGAAGACTATTTTTCTCCATTGTACCATATGCCTTCTCTTAGTAAACCATTTTTTTACTAAAAATAGTTAATTTTATTAATTGCTAGAGATAGCAATAAGAGATAATGCATTGTACAAGTTATATATTGTGTCTTCTCTAAATGATGTGGAGAGCTAAGAGAAGGCATGCCTTCTCTAGCATTGTACATGCCCTAAGGAAAAATAGTCTTCTCTTTCTTATTTCTCTATCTTCCAACTAACCAAAAATCCAGCCGTTGAAAGCCTAGACTCTTGGTTCGGACACTGGGATTGATTTCCCATTTTTTCTCAGCTCAAGCGCCTACTCAAGCATTCACCATTATACTTACCCTTAATGCGGGAAATAGGAGCACCCGCCGTGCGCATCTGATTTCGGAGCATCTTGTTTTACAGGCGCACGCTGCCGGCGACCGTCGCCATGCTGCCCTCTCTGCTCCGGTTCTGTCTTGCTTGATTTTCTGCAGGTGCGCAGTGTGTAGCGAAACTATATATGTGTTTCTTAGCGTCAGGTCTCGTCGTCTCTCATTCTGAACATATAAAAGTTACTCCACAATCACAACCGACACCATGACTTTTCTGGTAAAATTCTCATCCGAAACCCCCAACAGACTATATCTTTATGCCGTGAGAAAGAAGATACTATATATCACCTGAAGAGAAGAAGAGGAAAAGATACCTCATCACGTTGGTCGAATCTAGTTAGAGCACCGAGGCAAAAATGGAGCCTGCAGGCAGGTATTCCCACTAGCGCGACCACACAACCAAAAAGCATGCAAAGGTCACATATGCCCACATACACACACACACGCGCGAGTCCAATCAGCGCCTAATCGTCCTCCACTATGCTCGGCCCCTCTCGAATTCCCTTGGCCCCGACATACCTAATACCCGATCGACCGTCCACGGCAGTAAACCAAGGCGATCGATCTCAACGGAATCCTATGGATTATCGGAACCCAAGGCAAGAAAACAACTTCTCCACCGAGATGAGCAGAGCATATGCTCACTGACCATTTCCCCTTTCACCTTTCTGGCTCACTATGGTTTATCCATCCGAAAACTCCACCGAAAAGAGGGCATCGATCGATCAAACGGTGCGCGGTGACTCACGCCATCGTGAGAGAGTTGTCGTTGTTATCGTCGTTGTTGCTGCCCGTGGATAAGTAGATCGGCTGGACCCAGATGACACGTCGTCCCTACACGATCTCTCAACTTGTTGCGATCGGCATAGCACAATGAAAAGTGCTATTCGTTCTTTTGATATTTTATTATATCGTTGGTCGCTTGCCAATCATGAAGAAACAACCCGGTGTGTGTGTGTGGGGGTGGGGTGGGGGGGGGGGGGGTGGGGGGCAGCTAGGGAGAAAAGATCAAGCTAGAATTTCATACCTTCCCACGTGAAGTGTTGATGAATTCTGTGTAGTCTTATACTCTTATAGTTCCCACGTCGTGGCCAGATCGTCTATCGTAGTGATAATATAGCCAAAATGTTTTTTTTTAAAAGAGTACATAATAATATCATAGAGATACCAATTACATCCAGCCTCTGCAACAACGCATGCCCTAGCGGCCCTACGGATGCCCATAACTCAGAAAAAATAAAGAAGAATTACAAAAAAGAAAAGTCCCGCTATAGAGAACTAATCGTCAAAGCAACAACACTGACACCATCAGAACAACAACAATAGTCTCCCACTCCAATAACTACGCCTTCAAAAAGAAAAAAATGCCCAAATGATTTTAAAAGCTTTGAAGGATGCGTGGGTGATTGGATCGAAAGCTTGCCTTTTTATCCAGTGAATATGGCCAATTGGCCAATTAGCGGATAATCTTGTCTTGAGAGGAACCTTAGCTCGTAGTAGTAGCTACTAGCTTTAGAGTGTTCGCCACACCGGTGCAAGCACGCGTTAGATGTACCGTGTATAGCAAGCCTTTTTTTTTGGGTGTGTCTACCTCTCATCTAAGCGAGAACTAACTTAATTCTCGGTCAGGTGACAGTCGGGCACACGTTTTGACTACTTAAACAAAAAATTGTGCTATATGAACATTTTTTTTGTACTAACTGGACATTTTTATATGGTATGAACATTTTTTTGCCACGTGCAACTCAAAAAATCTACGTAAACTTTTTTTGTACTGCGTGAATTTTTTTTATCTGTTGCAACCCACTTGTAACTAAAAAAACTCACTTGCAATCCAGTTGCAACTGAAAAAACTCAGCTATAACCAACTTGCAACTCATAGGAACATACGAATCCCGATGATGATCTGAGGGCTAGAGAGGTGACCGAGCACTAACTAGTTCTCGGTCAGATGAGAGCTAGCAAAACCGTTTTTTTTCTAGGTCCCGAGGATAAGACTGCAACGCGATAAAACAGGGAAACACATGCGACTATATATATACAAAATGCAAGTAGCTTTGCTTTGAGAAATATTGGATTGAGTGATGCCATGCTAGGAGCCGAGATATAGATTCTCCAATAATGGTGATGTTCATTCTGAGTTCCGTAGCCAACTTGGAGCCCCACAACTTGTGCTCACTAGAAATTGCGCCTATGATTTTCCCATGTTAGTGTCGTCATATCGTGATAATAATACCTATAAAGTAAGGGTGTTTGATGTCCCTCCCGGTGACATCCCATAAAATTGGAACGATACAGAGACACGGTGTTCGGTGTGACGGTGCAGAATTACACATTTTTTCTCACTAGAGACATGAAACGGAATTGCTCGCCATTCACCACGATTATGATTAAGATAGCGACAGATTGGTGAAGTGTTGCAAAACTCTACCTGGTGGCAATAGCACTGACTGTTGACCAAACTATCAGTGCCTAGTCGGACTTAAACTAAGCCGCGCCGTCTCATGCGAAGAAGACGACCTCAACATCGGTCAGGTCACGTAGACGCCTCTAGAGCCCGAAAGCACCGCCGCGAATAAAACTTGTACGGTCGGTAAGCCATTCGAGAATTCCACATGGAAGGTAGTAGAAGATCTGCACCTTTCACATGGTGACAACCAACTTTTGACCTCCGGTGCTACTACGAGAAACCACTTCACGCACGTAAACAGATCGAGTTCTTTCTCGTTTCCCACTTTTGCTTCGGTCCCCCTCCCCCACTCCTCCCTCTTTTTCAAACTTTGACAAACAAAAACTCATACCAATTGTTTTCAGGACCGTACGAACCCACCCGAAGTCCATATGGTCCTCTTAGACGTATACTCCCGTACACGAATACTCATGTGCCTGCAGAAGCGAAAATCGTAAGTTATATAACAACAACAACAACAAAAATTAAATATGACATGCAAAGACGTAGATCGCGATAATAAGAGGTGAGATCAGCCGTCTAGGACATGGATTATACTCAATTCGACCGAGTACACATATACGAAGATATACGTGGGCTCGATATGGGTTTCGACGGGTCAAAGAAATAAAATGGCCCATAAAACTTAAATTTAGGGGGGGGGGGGGACCGAAGCACACCTCCTCGTTTCCAACTATTCGTGGCCTTCTTCAGGCTCCACTTGCATATTACGAAGAGGCTGACGGCGACACGAGCATCTCACTTTGGCCAACTTCGATGGAGATATGATGTGTTGCGTCCATGGTATTGCTTCATGAATCATGATAGACTCTTTTATTTTTGTTTGGCTAGATATACAGGATCAGGTTGTTCTAGGCCTCAGGCTGGTCCTCTCTAGAAAATCGTCTGACCGCATGGAGACCTTTGAATTCAAGGGCAATAGGAAAATGCCTGCCGGGTCGGGGATATTATTGTACCGAGAGAAAACTGGGTGACTATTCTACCACTAGACCACTCAGGGGTAGAGGCGAGAGTCCGAGAAAAAGACCGCTCCCTCGCGTCGCTCCCTCCAGGGCGACGAGGGGAGCCAAACCCTAACCCCCCGCCGCCGCCCCCCAATACCACCTCCCCCCTCGCCGCCCCCAGAGACGACCGCCGAACGCCGTGCACGCCGCCAGTGAAGGGGGGCGGCGGGGTTTGTTTTCTCGTCGTCTGGCGCGGCTCGGAGGGACGCGGCGCCTCGCGGTGTGTGGCTATTTCCTCGCCGGCGCGCGGGGGGAGCTTGGCGGCGCGGTGGCCCTCGGGCAGCAGCGGGCGGAGGCGTGGGCCGGCAAACCCTGGCGGCGGCAGTGCGTGCGCAGTTCTGGGCGGCGGAGGCGCGGGCAGCCAGGGGACCCTAGGAAGCGGCCGGCCATGGTGGTCCTGGCGGCACGCTCCGGGGAGGCCGGGGAGGCCAGCGAGGAGCGGGCCGCGGAGGGGCTGTCTGGCCCCGCCCAGGTCGGGTCTGGACCTCTGGGTCTAGGCCCTTCCAGGCCCTACTCTTGGATGAAGATGGTGGGTTGCAGCGAGGCTACGTCCGCGACTCCACTCGCGGCGGTGCTCTTCGGCAGGCGGCGCTCTGGCGGTGGTCTGGATGGCGTTGGGGCGAGGGGGCTACTGGTTGGTGGCGGTGGTGGCAGGGACGAGATTGGCGGTGGCCCCAAACCCTAGATATGGGCTCTTTGGACATGGTCTGGGTTAGGGCGGGCTAGCTCGTACTCAGGCCGCTACCCTGGTTGGTCTGGGAACTCTTCGGGACAGGGGGAGTGGCGACGCCACTACGTCTCCTGCAGCGCGGCGGTGGGAGCTTCATGGGCCCTCTTTGGGCCCAGCCGGGCCTAGATTGGCCTGGTATGCTTCTGCAGCTGTGTCCGATCTGCTACTGCTATGGCGGTGGAGGTTGGTCCCTCCCACGTGGCAGCGGCGCCACTCTACCTTGTCTCGGCAAGGTTTCTTGGTCCGGCCAACCTCGCGGTGTTTGCCATGGTGAGACGCCGATGAAGACTGCAAGACCGTTTTGGCAAGGGTTGGCCGGGGTTGTGGTTTGGGGGGGGGGGGGGGAGAAATCTTGGCCGGCTCCGACGTGGTGACATCTGCGGATGCCACCTTCCTTCTTAAAGGGCGTCAGATGTACCTCCCCCCACTCCCCCATGTGCACCGGGAGAAATCCTAGGGGAATTCCGGGTAGCAGCGTCGTCATCGTCGCCATCCTTCTTGAAGGTGTTGCTTGGTACATGGCAATTCGGAGGCATAGGATCGGGGGTGGGATTTCTTTGGGGGGGGGGGGGGGCAGTGATCGCGAGTCTTTGTCGGTTGTCGATCCGGCGTTGTTGTGCATTTCTTCTCTTTCTTTCTTTTGTATTTTGTCAGCAGTGTTCGTCAGAAAACTGGGTGACACTGAAAGATTCAGTGGATATTTTAATGCTTCAGGGAGAGAAGATCCCTATCCAATAATGCCGTTACTTTAACCGTATGGAGTAGTAGAAAAATGTGTCCACGTCAGCCAGCAAGCATCGTCCACATGTAAGAAGGAGATGGTGGTTGAGCTCGTGTTGTCGTCGTCAAGGCTAATTCGAACTTCAGGAAGAAGTTTGTCATTTGGACGTGATCTGGGTTTGGGAGTATTGCATGCAATGTTCGAGGTTTGAGTATGTGTTTTCTCCCCCTACTAGCAGCAAATAGTAATGTGGGTTAGTGGAGGAGGATCAATCACATAGACACGTGTTATGTTTTCTCTAACCACTCGAAATCAAATATGCGTCTGCAGTGTGACTGTGTCTATAGCCCCAGTTCTTTTTTATTGGTGGACATCAGATCCGGTGACCGCCCATGATTTGTTACGAGTCGCCATGACGCACATCACAAGCCGGCCAACAGCTGTTGCGTCCATCGATCGAATCCTCCCAAGTTCAGATCAAATCTTGTTGTCTCTTAGCTTACTTTATGGTTTACCAGTGATCAACCTCCTCTATATTAGCTTATCAAAACGTGCTCCCTGGATCCATATTACTTGTTACAGAAATGAATGTATATATAGACATGTTTTAGTGCTAGATATATCCAATCTAGTGACAACTAATATGGATCGAATGAAGCACTATAATTTAGAAGGGCGGTAATATTTGTCTGACATGGCACACATGACAGAGAATGTAACTTGCGAATTGATACTGAGCAGCGGTGCCATCTTGCACAAACTCAGACGGTGTTATTATTGTATCGTCAAAATTATACCGTTGCTTATGAAAATTAAATTAGGTCATGGATAAAAAGATGTGTCTTAGCAAACGCGGTGCCTTGTGGCATCATATACTAAGCGACCGATTTTAGTGTCGAACTGTCGGGGAAACAACCTCTTCAAGGTCGCTGCATTTCTCCACAAATGGAACACACAAGTGTCTAGTCCCCCGGGCTTTCTAGAAGGGTGCCAATCAGCCACTACTTCTTCCAAGTGTCACAAGATAACCTTCTGCAAGCAGTCGCAGGAGGCTGGCGCTTGGTTACATTAGCAAGGAAACATGAACAAACACGATTCGGAAGCATATATTCCATAGGGGTGATGACTCCAAGACGATCTTAATTTCAGTGGTTGCTTTCTAGGCTGCTGTTGTGTGCTCTGAAGGAAACATCTATTACTAACGGTTTGGACCTGACTAAGGCCCAATTCTTTTGGGGCTTCTCCGAGAAGCCGCCCTCCCCTCAGCTTCCTGGGAAAGCCGGTTTAAAAAAATTGCGAGGCTTCCAAAATAATTAAGGTTAAACAAATTTGGAAGCCTCGTAAATTTTTTGAACCGGCTTCCCCAGAAAGCTAGGGGTAGGGTAGCTTCTGGGAGAAGCCGTCAAAAGAACTAGGCCTAACACTCATCAAGAATCCAATAGGAAATGTGAAAGCCACCTCTTGAGACTCAGTTCAACGTTTTTTAAGCAGAAGGTAGAGGATTCTATGTATTATTATAGTTCCAACATAGAATCAACTAATATATGAAATTCAAGTGTATTGTAATTCGGTTTATATTAGTATTTCACATTTGGTAATAAGTTGCTCGATAGATTTTTGTTTTTCCTAGATGCAATGGTGGACTTATTGTGAACGGTAGATTTTTTAAGGAAATCCACATACAAGTAGAAAAAAATTATAATCGAAGCGGGCACATGAAATGGCACAACCATGACAGTACAAGCAAAATATGGTAACAAACACTTGCTACTCTACCAAATGCAGCGATGGGTCCATCTAGTGAATGCCACCTTAAGTCCTACAGCAAAGACAGAGCAGCCTGCAGGCACCGGTGTTCCCACTAGCACGACCACACAACCAAGCATGCACCACACACAAACAAGTCCAATCGGCGCCTAACCACCCTCCACTACGAGTCGACCGTCCACGGCAGAAAACCAGGGTGATCGATGCGTCCATGTATCAGTCAGGTAGGAAATTAATTTTTCCACCGAGATTTTTTCGATAAAAAGCGCTTTATTATTCTCCACCGAGATAAGCAAAGCGAGCACATTAATTTCCCTTTTACCTTTTGGTCTCACTAAGGTTTATCGTCCGACAACTACACAGAAAAGATGGCGCCGGTGGATCGGTGCTCGGTGAGTCATCACGGCATGCTAGAGAGTGGGAGTCGTTATTGTCGTCGTTGTTGTTTCCCCAGTTCCCCTGGATCACAGTCGTCCCTACACGAGACCAACTTTATGCATGCGCGAGATCGGCATCGAGGCGCATAGTGTGGCCTTCATTTTCGTTCCTCGACCTTTTGTATCGTTGGTGGTCGTTTGGCAATCATGAAAAACCAACCCTGGGCCACCATCTAGGGAGAAAATATCAATCTGGATAGTATTTCATATCTTCCACTGCGAAGTGTGCATGGATGGTGTGTAGCCCTATGGCTCCCACGTTATGGCCATCCGGTCCATCGTAATGATCAGACAAAAATATTTCGTCGCGAGTAATAACCAGCATGATTTCAGAAGCTTGGATGGATGATGACTGGGAGCCAGCCCACGTGTCTGGCAAGAGGTAGAAGCAGAGTGGATGGATCGAAGGCTCGTCGTTCTGTGACTCCATCCAGTGGTCCATATCGCATGGGATAATCTTGTCTTGAAAGGAACCTTTGCTAGCCTAGACTAGTGTTCGTCACAGGGGAGACATGTAAGGGGTCGATTTGAGATAGCATATGGGATTGAGAGTGATGCTATGCTAGGAGCCGAGGTATAGAGATTATATTACCCAATAATCGAGATGTCCATTCGAGTTCAGTACCCAACTTGGAGACCCAACTCGTCCTCTACCAAGATATCGAATACGATTATACCTAGTCGGTGCCGTGACGAGAGGAGGGTGTTTGATTGGACGGTGCCGAATTGCATAAATTTCTCAGTGATCACATGAATACAGAACACCTCACAAATCCTCCACGTCCTGATTAAGATCAATGAAAAAGAAATAATGTGACCCTTCACTACTGGAAAACAGGCCTTCGGTTCGATCTGAACAACGTCACCAGTCCCGGCCCGTCACGAACCGCGACTAGTGCTAGCACTAGTCCCGGGCCGTGAGGCCTCCAACGGCTAGAAATGGCCAAAGACACTAGTCCCGGGCCGGACCAGAGCTCTAGTCCCGGTCCGTAATACGGTCCGGGACTAATAAGCTGGAGTGGGCCAACAGCTCTTTTCAGGGACTATTAGTCCCGGGTCGTATCACGGTCCGGGACTAGTTGTCCATCAGTATATATACAGCTTCCTGGCCAGCTGCGCCCTAAAGCATATGGTGGCCTTTTTTTTCAAAGAAGCAAGAGAGTTTGTCAAGATTTAGTTTGCACACCTAAATCCAAAGGTTTAAAAGGTTAGAACTTCATTCTTTCATCTCTTATTGCTACTTTAGCTCTATAATGCTCTAGAAGTATAGAGATATGGATCAAATGCATGCATGCTCTAGAAGTAGCTAGAAGGATTTTGATATATATGTGTAGAAAATTTTGATTAGGCACATAGTTACTGAAAATTAAAATGTGTAATTTTAGAGTTTCAGAGCTTAGAATGGAATGAGGTTTTCACTGATAGAACAGTAATAAAAAACTCCACATTTATCATGTTGATTGTTTTCTCCAATTGAGAAATTGGTGCATGTAAATTTTTCAAAATTCAAAATTAATGCTCTAGAAGCTCTCAATATAACTTGTAATAATTTTATCATGTTGTGTAATGGTTTTTGATATACTTTTACTATAATGCAGATGGTCCGGAAATGGATGTACGGTACTGACCGACGCTCTGGCGAGTTCATTAATGACGTGCATGAATTCATCCGTGTTGCTGATGCAAACAAGCACAATGGTTTTGTATTCTGTCCATGTAATAGATGTAGGAATGAGAAGGATTACTCTGACTCAAAAACCCTTCACAGCCACCTGTTGAAGTCCGGCTTCTTGCCCAGTTATAATTGTTGGACCAAGCACGGAGAGAGAGGGGTTATAATGGAAGACAATGAAGAAGAGGAGGAGGATGACAACTATCATGGTTTCCCTGAGTACAGAGATACTTCCATGGGGGATGCTGAAGGGGAGGATGAAGAAGAGACACATGATGAACCCGCTGATGATCTTGGTCGCACCATTACCGATGCACGAAGAGATTGTGAAACTGAAAAGGATAGGGAGAAGTTCAATCACATGCTAGAGGATCATAAAAAGTTGTTGTACCCAAATTGCGAAAATGGTCTGAAAAAGCTGGGCAGCACACTGGAATTGCTGCTATGGAAGGCTGAGTGTGCTATACCTGACTCCTCATTTAAAAAGTTGCTGAAAATGATGAAGAATATGCTTCCAAAAGATAACGTATTGCCCGCCAGTACGTACGAAGAAAAGAAGGTTGTCTGCCCTCTAGGTTTAGAGGTTCAGAGATACATGCAGCCAATGAACAACCTGTCCTTCAAGGTGGCGATCGACACTCCTTTACCTTGTCTACAAGGAGCACTCCACCATTCACTTCTGATTCCACCAGGCTATGCTCGTGTCACGGTGGATGACATAGTGGAGGATTTTGCGGACCTAGAGATTGAAATCTCTATGCCTGAAGGCCTTACGAAACTAGGAGATGTCAAGCGCAATATCATTCTATGGAATAAGAAGTACATCAAGTTTCCAGGCTCGGCGCCAAGGCCACCGACTCCAAGGAATCCAAATCCACCCCACATCGAATATCGTCAACCTCCAAGTCCACCCCAACCCGATTATCGCCAACCTCCAAGTCCACCCCAACCCGATTATCGCCAACCTCCAAGTCCACCCCGCCCCGCTAACGATCGCCGCAGCAGGAGTACATCAACGCGATCTCCGCCTCCGCCTCCGTGCAATACTACTACCTCATCGAAGAAACGGAAGTTCGACGGTCCCCCGCGCCCCACATCGAAGAAAGGTCAAACGCCGAAGATAGTCGATATCCTGTCGGCTCTTCCAAAGAGACCTTATGACAAGACCGATGAGGAAACTAACGCGGATGTGGCTGCCCAAGTTAAGGCGCATTTTGCACCCAAAAAGTCTGAGCCAAAGCCGGTATATAACGAAAAACCAAAAAGTGGGCTAAGTCCTTTCTTGAGCAACCATCCTAGATATCGATGAATCTGGAATCATACTATGACCGGGAGATTATTAAGCAAGCACAGAAGAAAAAAATCACAAGTGCAAAAAGCGCGAAGCAAGTTGCCCAGCTCGGAGCACAGAAGAATCAATCGGTCGCCCCGCTCAAAGTCATTTCAGACCTCGACAAGGCCTTCAGAGCTGAAATGGATATGGACATGCAAATAATGGACCCTAGAGCCCGTAATAATGCTACACTTATGGGAATCACTGTATCAGAGGCCAAAGCACTTGCTAACGAAGCAAATATTTCTCTTGGTCAATATTTAGGCTATGAAGATACGCCAGTGGGTCAGATAGTACGGCAGTATGTCCAAGGGGATCCTGTAGTCAGTAATGAGGAGTTCGCGCGTCTATCCACACATATGCAAAATCTGCATGAATGGTACATGCCGCAAACAGAAAAAAAAGCATCATAAAGATTGGTTTTTGGTGGACGTTTGAAAGGAGCATCACTTCAAACCATACTCGATACAGGTTCAAATGACCGAACTGTTTCAGTTATACAACCAGCGCGCCCTCGACAAATCTATCATTGGTTGCTATTGTCTGTAAGTTATTTATTTCTATAATTAAGTTTGTAGCTTTAGCTCGTTCATTGCATTTAATATATTATCCTAACTATATATCCTTTTGTATGATGATATTATATTCCGCAGAATGAAGATGCTTGAATGCAAAAGAGCTAGAAGATACGACGTTGGGTTCATTGACCATTAATGAATATATGTTAAAGAATCACCCCAAAGACGTGGAGGAAGACCTGTGCAGGTTCTTAACCGAGCATAATTTTGTTAAGAAAATACTATTTCCTTACAACTTCAAGTGAGTGTTTATATCTTGTACACATTTTATTTTTGCTTACTGGATGAGCTATGCATGTATGCTTATGTAAATGTCCGCAGATTCCACTGGATCTTGCTAAACATTAAAGTTGACAACTCCCTAGTTGAAGTCCACGACTCATTAAGTTGGGACCAAGAGAAGTGGAGCGACATGAAAGCAATGCTCCATAAGTAATTTCAATCATTATCGCATTATATCGTCCTCTTTTGTTCATTTCCTGATATCAAGTAACTAATAACTCCTTTGTTAATTTTCTTTGCCGATCAGGTGTTGGACACGGTTCAGATAGAAAATACCAGGTCCATTCAAAGAGGAGTTAACTTATAAAATGGTGAAGAGTTTACAGCAGCCACCGGGAACTCATTTATGTGGATACTACGTCTGCGAGTACATCCGCGAGTTGACCAGTGAGCGAAAAGTTAACTCACATTATATTTATGATTTGCGGGAGAAACTAGAGCCAGACCAGCGCATAAGAGCAATTCAAGAGGAGCTGGCGGGATTTATGATGAAGGAAGTCCTTGTTGTATATGGAGAGCATTATGCGGATGACGTGGAACTCGATTTGACTTAGTCATCTTCATGTAGCTGATATGATATATATATATATATATATATATATATATTCATCAATGACCATGTAATTTCAAAACATTTCTTCCTTTTGATATGATTCATTATATGTATGCTTGCAAGGGATCAATTAATTATATAAATGCATCGACGTGTAGTGTGTATGTAGTAGCGTATAATATTGAGACTGAAATATATGTTTGAATTATAGTGAAACACAAAACCAAAAAGAAACGAAATGGCAAAAAAAAGGAAATACACAATCTCTGCCGCGGCAGAGAAATGTGGTGTTTCTCTGCCGCGGCAGGAAACCTTTTAGTCCCGGGTGGTGTTACAGCCCAGAACTAGAGGGTTTCCGCCCCCGCGGCGCTGAAACAGCCACATGGCTGTTATCAGCCGCGGGCTGTTGCGAGCCGGGACTAGAGAGGAGGGCCTCTAGTCCCGTTTTCGCAGTCCCAGGCCCAAAACCGGGACTAGAGCCCGTTGCGGCCCGGGACTACAGCCCTGTTTTCCACCAGTGCTTCTTCAAACACTATACATGCTATTGCATGCCAATAGCGTGCCATAGTTGAAATAGTATAATTTTTTTAAAAAGAATAAAGGATATAGTGAAACATATAGATGTTTTAGCGCGATCATGTTTGCGTACTTCACACCCTCTCATATGCTCTCTTACTCTACACCCACCAACAAAAAAAATAGCATGCTGTATATAAAATAGCGTTAGCGCTATGATATTTTGAAAATAGCGGCATAGTGAGAAAAATTACGAAAATCTAGTGTGGTATCTCCAAATACTCCCTTTGATCTAAATTAATGGACTCTAGATTCGGGTGTACCTATCCTAAAACATGACTATACATCTGAATCTAGACAAATCCGAGCCCATTGATTTAAATTGTAGGGAGTACTATATAGCAGGCGCTATATATTTCATTCATTAAGATAGATGACGTATTGTGAAATTCTTTCAAGCATTGTGACCTGATCTGATGGCACTAAATTCTGACCAAACTTTCAATGCCAAGTCTGACTGAGAGTCGTATCGATGGACCGACGTGAAGACGACCACCGTTCTACTACGTACTCCCTCCGTCCTGAAAATAATGTCACATAATTGTATAGATTCACATGTATTCTATACATAAAAATATTTGAATATATGCAAATTTAAACAAATATACGACATCTTTTTCTAAAAGGGAATACGATAAGCCGGTAGCAAAGACCATCTCCAGAGCCCAAAAATCACCGCCGCCCTGTTGCAAATAAAACTTGTACCGTTCGGAAGAGATGAATGGAAAGATCTGCACCGTTCACATCACTACGGCACACAGGCTCTTTGCCGTGTGGGAAAAATACACGGCAAAGCCCCCCCGGAACTCGGCAAAGGCTTTGCCGTGTGCATGCACACGGCAAAAGCCACACGGCAACGGCAGCCACGGCAAAGGCTCTTTGCCGTGTGTCTTTGCGCCCGGAACACGGCAAAGCCTTTGCCGTGTGTTTACTGCATCCACACGGCAAAGTAAAGTACTTGACGGTTCCGTCCGTCTAACGGAGCCGACACATCTTTGCCGTGTTCCTCCTTTGCCGTGTGTGATGACTCTTTGCTGTGTGTTCTTTCTTCGCCGTGTGCCTCCTCTTTGCCGTGTCCCTGGTCTTTGCCGTGTGCCTCAACCTTTGCCGTGTGCCTCCTCTTTGCCGTGTGCCTCAACCTTTGCCGTGTGCCTCAACCTTTGCCGTGTGCATTGTTTTTGCCGTGTGTGTGCTCTTTGCCGTGTGCTCATTAGGGGTGACACACGGCAACGTTCATTCCTTTGCCGTGTGCCCGTGGGGGGACACACGGCAAAGGCCCTGTGACATTGCCCAGGGGCGCACAGGTGGCTCACACGTGGCTTCTTTGCCGTGTGTATACACACGGCAAAGTGACCATTTCACTTTGCCGTGTGTATACACACGGCAAAGGGGCTGTCATTTTTCTATTTTTTTCCTGTTTCCAGTCATTTCCTGCAATTCAAAACATAATATATATATATATGATCTACAGATCATCAACAACAATAATATACTCATCAACAACAATAATATACTCATCAACAACAACAATATAATCATCACCAACACCAAAATGCATCATCAACACTAGCAAACATCATCACCACGAAAGCAAGAGATTTCACAAATATTACAATTGTCAAATGCTAGTGTTTATTCTTGCCACAAGTGTCAAATACTACCAAGTGCATAACCAACAAGTTATAAGACCTAAACTAGACAAATATTACAAGATCATCAACTCCGAGTGCTCCACAAGCTCATGCTCCATCGTGAGATCCTACAAGTTCAAGACAAGCACATAAATATGAGAAGTAAAATCATCAATATGTACAAGTTTCTAGGCAAGTTGATGGAAATGGAAATAACATGGGATTTTGACGAGTCTCATGGCAAATTACATCAATATGACAAGTAAAATCACGAATATCTACAAGTCCCATGGCAAGTCTTGAATTTCTATAAGTGTCATGGCAAGGCTAAAATTTCTACAAGTGTCATAGCATGGCTAAAATTTTGACAATGGCATAGAATTATCTACAAGTGTTATGGAATTGCTAAATTTGCTATAAGTATCATGGCAAGGCTAAATTTCCTACAAGTGTCATGGAATTTCTAAATTTTCTATAAGTATCATGACAAGGCTAAAATTTCTACAAGTGTCATATCATGGCTAACATTTCTACAAATGCGATGGCATGGATAAATTTGACAAGTATAAGAAAACAAACCTGGAGGACTCTGATTCAGCCTCCGGACGACCGACGGATTGTTGACGGTGAAAGACGGCGGCGCCTGGTTGTTCGATCCACCGGCGGACCCACCAGGCGGCGGCATCGCATCGTCCATCTGCAGCATTGGAAATTGTGAGCATTAGACAATAAGGCAAGATTGAAAATTGCGAGCATTGGACAATAAGACACTTGATCACTTACCCACGAGAAGGCAAAAGGAGGAGTGGGAAGAGTCCCTGGTTGAGAATTGATGAGCATTTGCTATGTCATCCACCGCATCATCTGCCCCTGTTGCTCCAGCAACCCCTGCTGATGGGCCATCTGCTGCTCCAGCTGCTGCTGTCGCTGCTCGGCCGCCTCTCTGCGTGCCCTATCAGCGGCCATCTCCTCCTGCGTCGTGTCGCCACGATTAGATGAACATTGCAACACAAAACATGTAGTAAAACATAGATGACCGAGGAAGAACATACCCGTAACTGCTCGAGAGCTACAACCGAAGGCCGTGGGCGGGTCTCTATAGCAGGCTGGTCGCTCGTCCTACCACGCCGGACCTGGCGCATAGATGGGATGGTCTTAGGGTCGACGGACCCGTGACCGATCCATAGGCGACCATTCTTCTGGCCTTCTCCCGCCAGCACGGCGACCTCGGGGTCGAAGGGGGCGGTCTCAGGGTTAGAATCTTCTCCATGCACCTCCTTGTACTTCTCAGGGTACTTCTCACCCCGGAGCCTGGCTCCCTCGTTCATCCATAGGCTCCCGTTCCTAGGCTCATCTAACGTGCGTGTCTTCTTCCAAACGGCAAACACGGACGGCTCTTGACCTGTCTTTATTTTCTGCACAAAAGAGCACGAAGTTAAGTGAAGGGGGACTCCAAAGGGCGAAGTAAAGAATAAAATTACAAGCAAGAACAAATAAAGCATTTTCTCACCTCTTTTTGCCTAAGAAGGGCGAGGGGGATGCTGCCTTGGCGGTGTGATCCACACCCCATCTCCTCTCGCCGCTTCTTTGCATCGGCGTGTTTCTGGAGGTAATTGGGGTGTGTCCACCACGCTACCATTGCCGTGAAGCACCGCTCGTCATTACCCACGAACTGAGGAGGGTTCTACTTCCACAAGACACACGTATTAGTACAATAGAAAATAGAATAAGGTCAAGAAATCAATAAAACAAAAATGCAACTACCTGCAGGTACTGCCACGACTCGAAGAGCATCTCCCGGGCTTGGCTCTTGTTCATCCAAATCTTGCGATCGCCGAACCAGTTGCGAACGCAGTTCACGCGTGCCTCGTAGTGCATGTCTTGCACCTTCCTCTTGGCAAGCTCGTGAACAATCATCAAACACTCCCTTTTGCGCGTCCTGTCCATGTCGAAGAACTTCTACAAGTATGCACATAGGGAAAAAAGGGGGGTCAAAGGCGATTGAATTATGACAAGCCACGAGTTCAAGTGTATTTCATCCTCAAGGTGATTGAATTATGACAAGCAAAACAAACTTACCCAGAAAAAAACCTGAACCTTCTCCGCGATGGTGGTGTACTTTTTGTCGGGATCTTCGGCATAGTGATAATGCTTCCAAGTCCAAGCCACATCCTTTGAACCATTTGGGAGAGTGACAATCCCAGGAAAATACTTTCTAACCAAGGCTCCAAGGATGCTTGAGTAGCCACGATATGGCTTGATCCCATCCTCATATAAAAAGGCACTGCAAAATGAAAAGGACATGGTCAGTATGTGATAAAAATTACAATGTATGGTTTAGGGTCAAATCATGTACCTCGACCCAGCGGGCACGAGTACCTTGTCCGCATAGGGATAAGGTAGGTCGGGGAGTCTCGAAACCCCACGCCGATATGGAGCCTTCTCCCGTGGCACCAGGCTCGGGTCCATGGCCGCGTACTCCTGAAGGTACTCCGTCTCATCCTCCGGAGGCGCCCACCTCAAGGACGTGTCAACCTCGTAGGGTAAAGACCCCAACCCCTCATCCTCATCCTCCTGCTGCTCCTGCTCCTCCTCGTCAGAATCCGAGTGCGTCCCCTCATCCTCCTGACGCCGAACTGGCTCCTCCTCCTCCTCGTCGTCCTCCCCCTCCTTCTCCTTCTCCTTCTCCTGCTCCTGCTCCTGCTCCTGCTCCTGCTCCTGCTCCTGCTCGTCCTCCTCGAAGACCGGAGGGGGACTAGGAGTCCTCGCACGCCTCCCACGCCCTCGCCGCTGTGAAGTGCGCGGTGGAGCACTAGCAGTAGCACTAGTAGGCTGCTTCCCCCTGACATCTTTTGAACCACCAGTCACCAGTTTTGCCAAGCTTTTCAGCTTTCTTGTAACTCCCTTTCCCCCCGGCATCTTTCAATCACCTGCAAAACAGAGTGAAAAGAGTAGTTTATTAGTACACATCAGTGACACAAGATTCATAACAGTACAATAATACTCAAGTTTTAAACACACACTATATTCGTATCGGCAAAGACGAAAGAAGAGAAATACTTCCATGATCCATATAGCATGGGTATGATACGCGGCAAGCCAAGGAAAAGATTCGGTCTCCACGGCAACGACTCCTCGAAAGGAATCGTTGTCGTGGATCGAGAATCCTTTCCTGGGCTTGCCACCGTCACATCCCCATGCTATATGAATCTCGAAAATACCTGTCCTCTCTCGACTTGGGGGATACGAGATGAAGCCTTCCTTGTGTTTCTCCAAAGACGAAAGGAAAGAAACCATTTCACGATTCATATAACAATGTCGCCCATGCTATACGAATAGTGAAGTAATGTCTTTCCTTTCGACTTTAGGGCTATCTAATATATTCCATTTAAGTCACGCTAGCTAATCTATATTCATATCGGCAAAGACGAAAGAAGAGAAATACTTCCATGATCCATATAGCATGGGTATGATACGCGGCAAGCCAAGGAAAGGATTCGGTCTCCACGGCAACGACTCCTCGAAAGGAATCGTTGTCGTGGATCGAGAATCCTTTCCTGGGCCTGCCACCGTCACATCCCCATGCTATATGAATCTCGAAAATACCTGTCCTCTCTCGACTTTGGGGATACGAGTTCTTACAAATACAAACACAAAAGGAAAGAAATTTTATTACATAGAATAGAGTTCTTACAAATACAAAGACAAAAGGAAAGAAATTTTATTACATAGCCCGGCGGGATTACATAGCAAACACTACTACAAAGATTATTACTACTACATGCATGGATCAGAATCCTGAGTCGGGATTATGAATTGGACGAGAGATTTCGTCATCGCTATCATTTTCCGGCCACCAATAATCATCCACGAAACCTGGAGGTGGTCCCTGTGGATCGTTCACGTCAAGGCCTGCATGGAACGCCTCGAGCAAACTCACATCTTGTTGGTTGTGAACCTCCTCAGCTTCATCTTGCGCAGTGTCTTCCTCCTCAGCTTCTTCTTGCTCATCGTCTACGACCATGTCACCATCGGCGGACAAGTCGATAGTGAATTGCCCGGGGAGCCCTTCTTCTTGATAAAACTCGCCATCATTTGTTGAGGGGTCTAGGCGGCGGTAATCATCCTTGTTTGGGAAGGGCGGCCTATTGCGTGTCGGTACCGTCATCACAACATCCCAGTCCTGTAGACGTTTTGTCGGGTTTTGGCATGGGTACGGAAGATAGAATACTTGGAAGGCCTGAGTAGCCAAAATGTAAACATCATCTCCCGCATAAACGGAGTTTCTCTTAACTTCGACCAGTCCAATTTCAGTATCCCGTTTCACCTTATGTGGGTCAAACCAATGACATTTGAATACAACGGGATTTAGCCCTTTGCCAAAACCGTAATTCAGCTCATATATACCCTCGACTCTTCCATAGTACTGGAGGCCATCTGAGCCTTCACAAAAGACCCCGCTATTTGTTGTCTTCCGGTTGGGCCGGCTAGTTGTGTATTCATGGGTATGGAAGCGATACCCATTCACGTCATAAGCATTGAACGTGTCGACTGAATGGTTAAAGCCCCTGGCAATATTTCTTAGCTCGGGTTGCATCTCTTTGTCAGTTCTTGCCTACAAGTTAGAACGAGAAGTTTAGCATAAGAAGTTTATCACAAGAAGTGTAGCACAACAAGTTGGCTCGAATAGTTCCAAACCACAGAACCAGCTGACGAAACCGAAACCACCACCCTTATCGAAAAGATCCTGCTCCTCTTGAGGGTTAGGCTCCCTATTTGGATTCTTCCAATGTGCACTCTTGAATCGTCTATAACAATTTAAAGGACAGTTAGGCACGGACATAGCAGTGAATGTTTGCGGAAAACTAAATGGTGATCACTTACTCGATGTACGGCTTCACTTCTTCCATGGTGTTCAAGACATACGAGTGGATCAACTCCCGCTCAAGTTTTTTCATTGCGAACCTCTTTGTGCCACTTGATTTGCCACCTAGCCCAACGAAGATGCTAAGATTGGGTACATCTTCAGGGTTGGCGGCATTGTAACGAAACACTGGGTTGTGCTTTGTGGGAATGTTGGCATCATAGTGCTTTGTGGTGAAGTTTGCAACCTCCTCGTTAAGGACTGCCTCGGCTATGGATGCCTCGATCTTGCATTTATTTCCTGTTTTCTTACGAAGCTTCTTTGTTTCTCTCTCGGGCGGATACTGCAAACGGGCCCACACAGGTCCCCCCTTTAAAGCCTCGTCCGCAAGATGCAAGATCATATGTTGCATCGGATTGAAGAACCCTGGCGGAAGGAGCATCTCTAGATCGCAAAGCAACTCGGGTGCCTGTTCATGTAGCTTCTCAAGCACTTTACGGTCTAACTCCCTAGCACAAATCTGGCGGAAGAAAAAGCTCAACCTCGACAGCACTCGCCAAGTCTCCTCATCGACATAGCCTCGAATCATCACCGGCATTATCCGCTCAAGCCATACGTGGTAGTCATGACTCTTGAGCCCTTGTACTCGCAATGTTTCCATGTTCGCACCCCTCATCCAGTTGGCCGCATAACCATCAGGGAAAAACAAACTTTGCGCGATCCACTGGAAGATCTCCCTTCTTTGGGGCTTTGTTGGGCAGAAAGGAGCCTTTGGCTTAGACCACCTTTTTCTGCCTTTGGCTCCGGGTGGCTGCATGTTCAACTTTGGCCTATCGCACAATGCTTCTTGATCAATTCGAGCCTTGATGTTATCTTTCGTCTTCTCGGTTTGCATTATGGTGCTCCAAAGGGCCTCACCGATATTCTTTTCGGTGTGCATTACATCAATGTTATGCGGGAGCTCAAGATCCTCAAAGTAAGGGAGCTTCCATAAGCACGGAATGTGGGTCCACTGGTGCGTATCCCCGTATCCCACGAAACCATTCCCATCGGAGTTTGGCTGGAGAGCTTCCAACTCAGCCTTGATTTCCTTTCCGGTCTTTAGACGTGGCTTTGGATCAGGGACAACACGACCTTTCTTGAACCTCTTTTTATCACTCCTATATGGATGATTCGGCTCAAGACACTGTCGATGTTCATCAAAGCAGGAATACTTGCCTCCCTTCGACAGCCAGAAGAAAGTCAGAGATTGCATGCACACTGGGCAAGGCCACTTCCCATGTGTACACCAGCCGCAGAACAACGCACGTGTTGGTAGGTCATGCAGAGAGGTATGGTACCAGACATACATATCGAAGTGCTCGTTGTTTGAAGCGTCAAATGTTCGGATCCCCCGACCTTCCCAGCCACGAAGCAAGTCATCCACCAGCGGTTCTAGATACACATTCATGTTCTTACCCGGGTATTTCGGCCCTGGGATTATCATCGAGACAAACATGTTCTCTGATCTCATGCAGACGCCAGGGGGGAGGTTCAGGGGAATAACAAACACTGGCCAACAACTATATGCTGAAGCCGACATGCCATATGGATTGAACCCATCGGTTGATATGGCAACTGCTACGCTCCTCTTGTCACCGGCTTTATCAGGATATTTCTTGACAAAGTTCTTCCATGCACTACCATCCGACGGATGTATCATCTTGTCGAGGTATCTGTTCCCTTCTACTGCCCACTGCATCTGCTGGGCAGTATCCTCGGTCATGAAGAGTCGCTGGAGCCTCGGTATGATTGGAAGATACCGAAGAATGTTTTGGGCAACCCCGGTCTGTCTCTTCTGACCATCACCATCGGGATCGACCTCAAAGTACCTAGAGGATTTGCAGCGGATACAATAATTTGTCTTAGCATGCTCCTTTGTGAATAGCATGCATCCCTTCGGACAAGCGTGTATCGACTCATATGACATCTTAAGGTCACGGAGGAGTTTGGTCGAATAGTAGAAGTTCTCCGGCAAGAGGTGCCCTTTCGGCAGAATGCTGCCAACGACGGCAAGCATATCATCAATGTCCTCTCTGGTCAAGTTCCTGTGGCTCTTGAAGGCCAAAAGGCGAGCTATGGCATCCAGTTGGGTAACATCTGTATGTGCATGAAGGGGTCTCTGTGAGGCAAACAAAGTCTCGTAGTACTTTGTCGTGTTTTCCTCCGGCTCCTCACTTGTCTCCGCCTCCTGAGGAGTCTCCGCCTCTACATGAGGGCTTTCAGGCGCATTAGCATTCACAAAGTTTTCTATGCACCTATCAAAACCAGCATCAAATTCTCCCCTTGGCTGACTCTGCTGCTGACCCTGCCGTGACTCCCTCCTAGCACGTTTCGCTAACTTTTCACCATGGAATGTCCAAGTCTTATAGGATGGTGTGAACCCGTAATTGAGCAGGTGAGTACTCACATCATCCTTCGAATGTGTATTCAGGTTCTTGCATCTTGCACAGGGGCAGAAAATTCTTCTGGGTCTGCTAGGGACGGCAAATGCCCGGTTCACAAAGTCCTCGGCCTTTTCTTGCCATTCTGAGGTAAAGTCCCACTTACTGACATAGCCATCATACATCCAGTCACGATTCTCCATCCTCTAATTAGTACCAAAAACGACATATATAATGCTTTCAATTAATCATGCCATATAAATAAATCCGGTATTAGTTCGGTTAATTTTAGCAAACATATATTTTACGCCATAAATATATCCACCTATCTCTCTAATAGGTAAAGAGGGTCCTATCAACCGCCGGATCCGTAGATTGAGTATGTTCTCCCTGCTCTACCCCGATCCGACACAGAATTTCGGCAGCACCTCCCCGCTGCTCTCCCGATACACGTCTCGGCAAAAAGCCAAGAGGGATGTGCATCCGGAGAACAACAGGGAGGCGCAGCCGAAATCCTATCTCGGACTGGAGTAGAACAAGGAAAACATACCCAACTACGCATCCGCCGGCTGTCCCGATAAATGCCGTAAGAGTTACGCTTCATAATATGCGAGACCACTAATGCATATTTATCCGCGTAACCCTTACGGCCGGGAAGAGACGCCTAGGTAACGCGACAGACTTGGTGATCTACACACGAAAATAACCCTAGGTATTTGCAAGATAGGAGAATAGATTTTTACCCTTGAAACGTGATCGAGAGGTGAAGAAGATGCTCGACCCTCCCGCAAAATGACCTACGCCGTCGACAACCCCACCCTCAGACTCGACACATATCCCCTGCATGAAGAAAAATTACTAAATTACTACTATAGACATGCCAAAAAATTACACATAATTCCTAAATTACTACTATACACATGCATATATGAAACAACATATATACATACTACTATACATATATGTAACAAATACATGGGACAAATACATGCTATATATATCTAACAATATATATACTAGAAATATATACTACACATACATACTAGCTACACATACATATATATACTAGCTACACATACACATACATACTAGCTACACATACATATATATACTAGCTACACATACATATATATACAACACATACATACTAGCTACACATACACATACATACTAGCTACACATACATATACTACACATATATACTAGCTAGCTACACATACATATACTACACATACACATAAATACTAGCTACACATACATACTACCTAGCTACACATACATGCATACATACCGATGGTGATGGGGCGGCCGGCGGTGGGTGGAGGGGGGGCTGGACCGGGCGGAGGTGGAGCCGCCGGCGAGATCCCAGGGCCAGGGGCGGTGGCTGGCGCGGAGGTGGAGGGGGCGGGCCGGCCGGGGAGGATGGGGCGCGGGGCGGATGGGCGCGGAGGCGGGTGGGGGGTGGACCGGGACGAGGAGGAGCCGGCAGCGGCGGCGCGGTGGCAGGTGGCGGCGACGCGGAGGCGGTGGCGGCGGCGCTTGATCGAGGCGGCGGGGTCGGGTGTGGGGAGGCGCGGGTCGGGTGTGTGGGGAGAGGATAAGGCAGGAGGGGGCGGGGGCGGGCCCGAGCCTATCTAGTTAGCTGCCTTTGCCGTGTGCCAACCAGGGAGGAACACGGCAAAGAGCTTTGCCGTGTACCCCCAGGAAAACACACGGCAAAGGCTTATTTTTTTTTGCTATTTTCTAATTTCTTGCTAAAGGTGGAAAAAAATTCTTTGCCGTGTGTCTGTGGGATAGAGACACACGGCAAAGGACCTTTGCCGTGTGTTTGACGGCCACAGGCACACGGCAAAGGACATCTTTGCCGTGTGCTTTGTCCTTTGCCGTCTGTCTCATGCTATTTTCTAATTTCCTTTTTATTTTTTCTTTCAAATGATTTAACTTTTTGTTGCCTATTTGTTAGTATTCAGACCATGGAAACACTAACTTTGCAATAGACCATAAGGTTCTAGAGGATGCTGAACTTCATTTCCATTAGGTAGACGATCCGAGGCCCGCAGATCATCAGGGTTTCGCCGGTGGAAGTCCGCGAGAACGTCGGAATCATCTGAAAACTTGCATGTGTCCCTAGCATATGTTTGTGAGTGTGGTGCAAGGTTGGTATAGGTGATTGCATGTGTCCCCCCTCGCATCCATGCGCTCTAACCTAGAAGCGAAAGGTTATGGACCTGTATAAGGGGGAATCTCCCCGTTACGATGAAACCGGGCCGTATAGTGCCCCAGCTTGTGAACCCACATGGTTTCACATCAACCTATGACCTAGTGAGACACAAGACAAGAGTGAGCTACGCCGGGCTACCCCTGTCAGAAGAATGTCTAGGGGGGTAGACGATCCGAGGCCCGCAGATCATCAGGGTTTCGCCGGTGGAAGTCCGCGAGAACGTCGGAATCATCTGAAAACTTGCATGTGTCCCTAGCATATGTGTGTGAGTGTGGTGCAAGGTTGGTATAGGTGATTGCATGTGCCCCCCCTCGCATCCATGCGCTCTAACCTAGAAGCGAAAGGTTATGGACCTGTATAAGGGGGAATCTCCCTGTTACGGTGAAACCGGGCCGTATAGTGCCCCAACTTGTGAACCAACATGGTTTCACATCATCCTATGACCTAGTGAGACACAACACAAGAGAGAGCTACGCCGGGCTACCCCTGTCAGAAGAATGTCTAGGGGGGTAGACGATCCGAGGCCCGCAGATCATCAGGGTTTCGCCGGTGGAAGTCCACGAGAACGTCGGAATCATCTGAAAACTTGCATGTGTCCCTAGCATATGTGTGTGAGTGTGGTGCAAGGTTGGTATAGGTGATTGCATGTGCCCCCCCTCGCATCCATGCGCTCTAACCTAGAAGCGAAAGGTTATGGACCTGTATAAGGGGGAATCTCCCCGTTACGGTGAAACCGGGCCGTATAGTGCCCCAACTTGTGAACCAACATGGTTTCACATCATCCTATGACCTAGTGAGACACAACACAAGAGAGAGCTACGCCGGGCTACCCCTGTCAGAAGAATGTCTAGGGGTAGACGATCCGAGGCCCGCAGATCATCAGGGTTTCGCCGGAGTAAGTCCACGAGAACGTCGGAATCATCTGAAAACTTGCATGTGTCCCTAGCATATGTGTGTGAGTGTGGTGCAAGATTGGTATAGGTGATTGCATGTGTCCCCCCTCGCATGCATGCGCTCTAACCTAGAAGCGAAAGGTTATGGACCTGTATAAGGGGGAATCTCCCCGTTACGGTGAAACCGGGCCGTATAGTGCCCCAACTTGTGAACCAACATGGTTTCACATCATCCTCTGACCTAGTCAGACACAAGACAAGAGAGAGCTACGCCGGGTTACCCCTGTCAGAAGAATGTCTAGGGGGGTAGACGATCCGAGGCCCGCAGATCATCAGGGTTTCGCCGGTGGAAGTCCGCGTGAACGTCGGAATCATCTGAAAACTTGCATGTGTCCCTAGCATATGTGTGTGAGTGTGGTGCAAGATTGGTATAGGTGATTGCATGTGTCCCCCCTCGCATGCATGCGCTCTAACCTAGAAGCGAAAGGTTATGGACCTGTATAAGGGGGAATCTCCCCGTTACGGTGAAACCGGGCCGTATAGTGCCCCAACTTGTGAACCAACATGGTTTCACATCATCCTCTGACCTAGTCAGACACAAGACAAGAGAGAGCTACGCCGGGTTACCCCTGTCAGAAGAATGTCTAGGGGGGTAGACGATCCGAGGCCCGCAGATCATCAGGGTTTCGCCGGTGGAAGTCCGCGAGAACGTCGGAATCATCTGAAAACTTGCATGTGTCCCTAGCATATGTGTGTGAGTGTGGTGCAAGGTTGGTATAGGTGATTGCATGTGCCCCCCTCGCATCCATGCGCTCTAACCTAGAAGCGAAAGGTTATGGACCTGTATAAGGGGGAATCTCCCCGTTACGGTGAAACCGGGCCGTATAGTGCCCCAACTTGTGAACCAACATGGTTTCACATCATCCTCTGACCTAGTCAGACACAAAACAAGAGAGAGCTACGCCGGGCTACCCCTGTCAGAAGAATGTCTAGGGGGGTAGACGATCCGAGGCCCGCAGATCATCAGGGTTTCGCCGGAGGAAGTCCACGAGAACGTCGGAATCAGGGGGTGCATGTATATAGTGATCAAGACCACAATAACCTATCATCATATGTGTGATCTCATGATCCTTTGAAATAATATCACCTAACATATATGGAATAAAAGCCTTGCTAAAGGTGAAAAAGTTCTTTGCCGTGTGTCTGTGGGATAGAGACACACGGCAAAGGACCTTTGCCGTGTGTTTGAAGGCCACAGGCACACGGCAAAGGACATCTTTGCCGTGTGCTTTGTCCTTTGCCGTGTGTCTCATGCTATTTTCTAATTTTCTTTTTATTTTTTCTTTCAAATGATTTAACTTTTTGTTGCCTATTTGTTAGTATTCATACCATGGAAACACTAACTTTGCAATAGACCATAAGGTTCTAGACGATGCTGAACTTCATTTCCATTAGGTAGACGATCCGAGGCCCGCAGATCATCAGGGTTTCGCCGGTGGAAGTCCGCGAGAACGTCGGAATCATCTGAAAACTTGCATGTGTCCCTAGCATATGTTTGTGAGTGTGGTGCAAGGTTGGTATAGGTGATTGCATGTGTCCCCCCTCGCATCCATGCGCTCTAACCTAGAAGCGAAAGGTTATGGACCTGTATAAGGGGGAATCTCCCCGTTACGCTGAAACCGGGCCGTATAGTGCCCCAGCTTGTGAACCCACATGGTTTCACATCAACCTATGACCTAGTGAGACACAAGACAAGAGAGAGCTACGCCGGGCTACCCCTGTCAGAAGAATGTCTAGGGGGGTAGACGATCCGAGGCCCGCAGATCATCAGGGTTTCGCCGGTGGAAGTCCGCGAGAACGTCGGAATCATCTGAAAACTTGCATGTGTCCCTAGCATATGTGTGTGAGTGTGGTGCAAGGTTGGTATAGGTGATTGCATGTGCCCCCCTCGCATCCATGCGCTCTAACCTAGAAGCGAAAGGTTATGGACCTGTATAAGGGGGAATCTCCCCGTTACGGTGAAACCGGGCCATATAGTGCCCCAACTTGTGAACCAACATGGTTTCACATCATCCTATGACCTAGTGAGACACAACACAAGAGAGAGCTACGCCGGGCTACCCCTGTCAGAAGAATGTCTAGGGTGGTAGACGATCCGAGGCCCGCAGATCATCAGGGTTTCGCCGGTGGAAGTCCACGAGAACGTCGGAATCATCTGAAAACTTGCATGTGTCCCTAGCATATGTGTGTGAGTGTGGTGCAAGGTTGGTATAGGTGATTGCATGTGCCCCCCTCGCATCCATGCGCTCTAACCTAGAAGCGAAAGGTTATGGACCTGTATAAGGGGGAATCTCCCCGTTACGGTGAAACCGGGCCGTATAGTACCCCAACTTGTGAACCAACATGGTTTCACATCATCCTATGACCTAGTGAGACACAACACAAGAGAGAGCTACGCCGGGCTACCCCTGTCAGAAGAATGTCTAGGGGTAGACGATCCGAGGCCCGCAGATCATCAGGGTTTCGCCGGAGTAAGTCCACGAGAACGTCGGAATCATCTGAAAACTTGCATGTGTCCCTAGCATATGTGTGTGAGTGTGGTGCAAGATTGGTATAGGTGATTGCATGTGCCCCCCCTCGCATGCATGTGCTCTAACCTAGAAGCGAAAGGTTATGGACCTGTATAAGGGGGAATGTCCCCGTTACGGTGAAACCGGGCCGTATAGTGCCCCAACTTGTGAACCAACATGGTTTCACATCATCCTCTGACCTAGTCAGACACAAAACAAGAGAGAGCTACGCCGGGCTACCCCTGTCAGAAGAATGTCTAGGGGTAGACGATCCGAGGCCCGCAGATCATGGTTTCGGCGAAGGAAGACCACGAGAACGTCGGAATCGATGAAAACTTGCATGTGTCCGTAGCATATGTGTGTGAGTGTGGTGCAAGGTTGGTATATGTGCTTGCATGTGTCCCCCTCGCATGCATGCGCTCTAACCTAGAAGCGAAGGTTATGGACCTGTATAAGGGGGAATCTCCCCGTTACGGTGAAACCGGGCCGTATAGTGCCCCAACTTGTGAACCAACATGGTTTCACATCAACCTATGACCTAGTGAGACACAACACAAGAGAGAGCTACGCCGGGCTACCCCTGTCAGAAGAATGTCTAGGGGGGTAGACGATCCGAGGCCCGCAGATCATCAGGCTTTCGCCGGTGGAAGTCCGCAAGAACGTCGGAATCATCTGAAAACTTGCATGTGTCCCTAGCATATGTGTGTGAGTGTGGTGCAAGGTTGGTATAGGTGATTGCATGTGCCCCCCCTTGCATCCATGCGCACTAACCTAGAAGCGAAAGGTTATCGACCTGTATAAGGGGGAATCTCCCCGTTACGGTGAAACCGGGCCGTATAGTGCCCCAACTTGTGAACCAACATGGTTTCACATCATCCTCTGACCTAGTCAGACACAAAACAAGAGAGAGGTACGCCGGGCTACCCCTGTCAGAAGAATGTCTAGGGGGGTAGACGATCCGAGGCCCGCAGATCATCAGGGTTTCGCCGGAGGAAGTCCACGAGAACGTCGGAATCAGGGGGTGCATGTATATAGTGATCAAGACCACAATAACCTATCATCATATGTGTGATCTCATGATCCTATGAAATAATATCACCTAACATATATGGAATAAAAGCCTTGCTAAAGGTGAAAAAGTTCTTTGCCGTGTGTCTGTGGGATAGAGACACACGGCAAAGGACCTTTGCCGTGTGTTTGACGGCCAAAGACACACGGCAAAGGACATCTTTGCCGTGTGCTTTGTCCTTTGCCGTGTGTCTCATGCTATTTTCTAATTTTATTTTTATTTTTTCTTTCAAATGATTTAACTTTTTGTTGCCTATTTGTTAGTATTCAGACCATGGAAACACTAACTTTGCAATAGACCATAAGGTTCTAGAGGATGCTGAACTTCATTTCCATTAGGTAGACGATCCGAGGCCCGCAGATCATTAGGGTTTCGCCGGTGGAAGTCCGCGAGAACGTCGGAATCATCTGAAAACTTGCATGTGTCCCTAGCATATGTTTGTGAGTGTGGTGCAAGGTTGGTATAGGTGATTGCATGTGTCCCCCCTCGCATCCATGCGCTCTAACCTAGAAGCGAAAGGTTATGGACCTGTATAAGGGGGAATCTCCCAGTTACGCTGAAACCGGGCCGTATAGTGCCCCAGCTTGTGAACCCACATGGTTTCACATCAACCTATGACCTAGTGAGACACAAGACAAGAGAGAGCTACGCCGGGCTACCCCTGTCAGAAGAATGTCTAGGGGGGTAGACGATCCGAGGCCCGCAGATCATCAGGGTTTCGCTGGTGGAAGTCCGCGAGAACGTCGGAATCATCTGAAAACTTGCATGTGTCCCTAGCATATGTGTGTGAGTGTGGTGCAAGGTTGGTATAGGTGATTGCATGTGCCCCCCCTCGCATCCATGCGCTCTAACCTAGAAGCGAAAGGTTATGGACCTGTATAAGGGGGAATCTCCCCGTTACGGTGAAACCGGGCCGTATAGTGCCCCAACTTGTGAACCAACATGGTTTCACATCATCCTATGACCTAGTGAGACACAACACAAGAGAGAGCTACGCCGGGCTAGCCCTGTCAGAAGAATGTCTAGGGGGGTAGACGATCCGAGGCCCGCAGATCATCAGGGTTTCGCCGGTGGAAGTCCACGAGAACGTCGGAATCATCTGAAAACTTGAATGTGTCCCTAGCATATGTGTGTGAGTGTGGTGCAAGGTTGGTATAGGTGATTGCATGTTCCCCCCCTCGCATCCATGCGCTCTAACCTAGAAGCGAAAGGTTATGGACCTGTATAAGGGGGAATCTCCCCGTTACGGTGAAACCGGGCCGTATAGTGCCCCAACTTGTGAACCAACATGGTTTCACATCATCCTATGACCTAGTGAGACACAACACAAGAGAGAGCTACGCCGGGCTACCCCTGTCAGAAGAATGTCTAGGGGTAGACGATCCGAGGCCCGCAGATCATGAGGGTTTCGCCGGAGTAAGTCCACGAGAACGTCAGAATCATCTGAAAACTTGCATGTGTCCCTAGCATATGTGTGTGAGTGTGGTGCAAGATTGGTATAGGTGATTGCATGTGCCCCCCCCCTCGCATGCATGCGCTCTAACCTAGAAGCGAAAGGTTATGGACCTGTATAAGGGGGAATCTCCCCGTTACGGTGAAACCGGGCCGTATAGTGCCCCAACTTGTGAACCAACATGGTTTCACATCATCCTCTGACCTAGTCAGACACAAAACGAGAGAGAGCTACGCCGGGCTACCCCTGTCAGAAGAATGTCTAGGGGTAGACGATCCGAGGCCCGCAGATCATGGTTTCGGCGAAGGAAGACCACGAGAATGTCGGAATCGATGAAAACTTGCATGTGTCCGTAACATATGTGTGTGAGTGTGGTGCAAGGTTGGTATATGTGCTTGCATGTGTCCCGCTCGCATGCATGCGCTCTAACCTAGAAGCGAAGGTTATGGACCTGTATAAGGGGGAATCTCCCCGTTACGGTGAAACCGGGCCGTATAGTGCCCCAACTTGTGAACCAACATGGTTTCACATCAACCTATGACCTAGTGAGACACAACACAAGAGAGAGCTACGCCGGGCTACCCCTGTCAGAAGAATGTCTAGGGGTAGACGATCCGAGGCCCGCAGATCATCAGGGTTTCGCCGGAGTAAGTCCACGAGAACGTCGGAATCATCTGAAAACTTGCATGTGTCCCTAGCATATGTGTGTGAGTGTGGTGCAAGATTGGTATAGGTGATTGCATGTGTCCCCCCTCGCATGCATGCGCTCTAACCTAGAAGCGAAAGGTTATGGACCTGTATAAGGGGGAATCTCCCCGTTACGGTGAAACCGGGCCGTATAGTGCCCCAACTTGTGAACCAACATGGTTTCACATCATCCTCTGACCTAGTCAGACACAAGACAAGAGAGAGCTACGCCGGGTTACCCCTGTCAGAAGAATGTCTAGGGGGGTAGACGATCCGAGGCCCGCAGATCATCAGGGTTTCGCCGGTGGAAGTCCGCGTGAACGTCGGAATCATCTGAAAACTTGCATGTGTCCCTAGCATATGTGTGTGAGTGTGGTGCAAGATTGGTATAGGTGATTGCATGTGTCCCCCCTCGCATGCATGCGCTCTAACCTAGAAGCGAAAGGTTATGGACCTGTATAAGGGGGAATCTCCCCGTTACGGTGAAACCGGGCCGTATAGTGCCCCAACTTGTGAACCAACATGGTTTCACATCATCCTCTGACCTAGTCAGACACAAGACAAGAGAGAGATACGCCGGGTTACCCCTGTCAGAAGAATGTCTAGGGGGGTAGACGATCCGAGGCCCGCAGATCATCAGGGTTTCGCCGGTGGAAGTCCGCGAGAACGTCGGAATCATCTGAAAACTTGCATGTGTCCCTAGCATATGTGTGTGAGTGTGGTGCAAGGTTGGTATAGGTGATTGCATGTGCCCCCCCTCGCATCCATGCGTTCTAACCTAGAAGCGAAAGGTTATGGACCTGTATAAGGGGGAATCTCCCCGTTACGGTGAAATCGGGCCGTATAGTGCCCCAACTTGTGAACCAACATGGTTTGACATCATCCTCTGACCTAGTCTGACACAAAACAAGAGAGAGCTACGCCGGGCTACCCCTGTCAGAAGAATGTCTAGGGGGGTAGACGATCCGAGGCCCGCAGATCATCAGGGTTTCGCCGGAGGAAGTCCACGAGAACGTCGGAATCAGGGGGTGCATGTATATAGTGATCAAGACCACAATAACCTATCATCATATGTGTGATCTCATGATCCTATGAAATAATATCACCTAACATATATGGAATAAAAGCCTTGCTAAAGGTGAAAAAGTTCTTTGCCGTGTGTCTGTGGGATAGAGACACACGGCAAAGGACCTTTGCCGTGTGTTTGACGGCCAAAGACACACGGCAAAGGACATCTTTGCCGTGTGCTTTGTACTTTGCCGTGTGTCTCATGCTATTTTCTAATTTTTTTTTCTTTCAAATGATTTAACTTTTTGTTGCCTGTTTGTTAGTATTCAGACCATGGAAACACTAACTTTGCAATAGACCATAAGGTTCTAGAGAATGCTGAACTTCATTTCCATTAGGTAGACGATCCGAGGCCCGCAGATCATCAGGGTTTCGCCGGTGGAAGTCCGGAAGAACGTCGGAATCATCTGAAAACTTGCATGTGTCCCTAGCATATGTGTGTGAGTGTGGTGCAAGGTTGGTATAGGTGATTGCATGTGCCCCCCCTCGCATCCATGCGCTCTAACCTAGAAGCGAAAGGTTATGGACCTGTATAAGGGGGAATCTCCCCGTTACGGTGAAACCGGGCCGTATAGTGCCCCAACTTGTGAACCAACATGGTTTCACATCAACCTATGACCTAGTGAGACACAACACAAGAGAGAGCTACGCCGGGCTACCCCTGTCAGAAGAATGTCTAGGGGGGTAGACGATCCGAGGCCCGCAGATCATCAGGGTTTCGCCGGTGGAAGTCCGCGAGAACGTCGGAATCATCTGAAAACTTGCATGTGTCCCTAGCATATGTGTGTGAGTGTGGTGCAAGGTTGGTATAGGTGATTGCATGTGCCCCCCCTCGCATCCATGCGCTCTAACCTAGAAGCGAAAGGTTATGGACCTGTATAAGGGGGAATCTCCCCGTTACGGTGAAACCGGGCCGTATAGTGCCCCAACTTGTGAACCAACATGGTTTCACATCATCCTATGACCTAGTGAGACACAACACAAGAGAGAGCTACGCCGGGCTACCCCTGTCAGAAGAATGTCTAGGGGGGTAGACGATCCGAGGCCCGCAGATCATCAGGGTTTCGCCGGTGGAAGTCCACGAGAACGTCGGAATCATCTGAAAACTTGCATGTGTCCCTAGCATATGTGTGTGAGTGTGGTGCAAGGTTGGTATAGGTGATTGCATGTGCCCCCCCTCGCATCCATGCGCTCTAACCTAGAAGCGAAAGGTTATGGACCTGTATAAGGGGGAATCTCCCCGTTACGGTGAAACCGGGCCGTATAGTGCCCCAACTTGTGAACCAACATGGTTTCACATCATCCTATGACCTAGTGAGACACAACACAAGAGAGAGCTACGCCGGGCTACCCCTGTCAGAAGAATGTCTAGGGGTAGACGATCCGAGGCCCGCAGATCATCAGGGTTTCGCCGGAGTAAGTCCAAGAGAACGTCGGAATCATCTGAAAACTTGCATGTGTCCCTAGCATATGTGTGTGAGTGTGGTGCAAGATTGGTATAGGTGATTGCATGTGCCCCCCCTCGCATGCATGCGCTCTAACCTAGAAGCGAAAGGTTATGGACCTGTATAAGGGGGAATCTCCCCGTTACGGTGAAACCGGGCCGTATAGTGCCCCAACTTGTGAACCAACATGGTTTCACATCATCCTCTGACCTAGTCAGACACAAAACAAGAGAGAGCTACGCCGGGCTACCCCTGTCAGAAGAATGTCTAGGGGTAGACGATCCGAGGCCCGCAGATCATGGTTTCGGCGAAGGAAGACCACGAGAACGTCGGAATCGATGAAAACTTGCATGTGTCCGTAGCATATGTGTGTGAGTGTGGTGCAAGGTTGGTATATGTGCTTGCATGTGTCCCCCTCGCATGCATGCGCTCTAACCTAGAAGCGAAGGTTATGGACCTGTATAAGGGGGAATCTCCCCGTTACGGTGAAACCGGGCCGTATAGTGCCCCAACTTGTGAACCAACATGGTTTCACATCAACCTATGACCTAGTGAGACACAACACAAGAGAGAGCTACGCCGGGCTACCCCTGTCAGAAGAATGTCTAGGGGGGTAGACGATCCGAGGCCCGCAGATCATCAGGGTTTCGCCGGTGGAAGTCCGCAAGAACGTCGGAATCATCTGAAAACTTGCATGTGTCCCTAGCATATGTGTGTGAGTGTGGTGCAAGGTTGGTATAGGTGATTGCATGTGCCCCCCCTCGCATCCATGCGCTCTAACCTAGAAGCGAAAGGTTATGGACCTGTATAAGGGGGAATCTCCCCGTTACGGTGAAACCGGGCCGTATAGTGCCCCAACTTGTGAACCAACATGGTTTCACATCATCCTCTGACCTAGTCAGACACAAAACAAGAGAGAGCTACGCCGGGCTACCCCTGTCAGAAGAATGTCTAGGGGGGTAGACGATCCGAGGCCCGCAGATCATCAGGGTTCCGCCGGAGGAAGTCCACGAGAACGTCGGAATCAGGGGGTGCATGTATATAGTGATCAAGACCACAATAACCTATCATCATATGTGTGATCTCATGATCCTATGAAATAATATCACCTAACATATATGGAATAAAAGCCTTGCTAAAGGTGAAAAAGTTCTTTGTCGTGTGTCTGTGGGATAGAGACACATGGCAAAAGGACCTTTGCCGTGTGTTTGACGGCCAAAGACACACGGCAAAGGACATCTTTGCCGTGTGCTTTGTCCTTTGCCGTGTGTCTCATGCTATTTTCTAATTTTATTTTTATTTTTTCTTTCAAATGATTTAACTTTTTGTTGCCTATTTGTTAGTATTCAGACCATGGAAACACTAACTTTGCAATAGACCATAAGGTTCTAGAGGATGCTGAACTTCATTTCAATTAGGTAGACGATCCGAGGCCCGCAGATCATCAGGGTTTCGCCGGTGGAAGTCCGGAAGAATGTCGGAATCATCTGAAAACTTGCATGTGTCCCTAGCATATGTGTGTGAGTGTGGTGCAAGGTTGGTATAGGTGATTGCATGTGCCCCCCCTCGCATCCATGCGCTCTAACCTAGAAGCGAAAGGTTATGGACCTGTATAAGGGGGAATCTCCCCGTTACGGTGAAACCGGGCCGTATAGTGCCCCAACTTGTGAACCAACATGGTTTCACATCAACCTATGACCTAGTGAGACACAACACAAGAGAGAGCTACGCCGGGCTACCCCTGTCAGAAGAATGTCTAGGGGGGTAGACGATCCGAGGCCCGCAGATCATCAGGGTTTCGCCGGTGGAAGTCCGCGAGAACGTCGGAATCATCTGAAAACTTGCATGTGTCCCTAGCATATGTGTGTGAGTGTGGTGCAAGGTTGGTATAGGTGATTGCATGTGCCCCCCCCTCGCATCCATGCGCTCTAACCTAGAAGCGAAAGGTTATGGACCTGTATAAGGGGGAATCTCCCCGTTACGGTGAAACCGGGCCGTATAGTGCCCCAACTTGTGAACCAACATGGTTTCACATCATCCTATGACCTAGTGAGACACAACACAAGAGAGAGCTACGCCGGGCTACCCCTGTCAGAAGAATGTCTAGGGGGGTAGACGATCCGAGGCCCGCAGATCATCAGGGTTTCGCCGGTGGAAGTCCACGAGAACGTCGGAATCATCTGAAAACTTGCATGTGTCCCTAGCATATGTGTGTGAGTGTGGTGCAAGGTTGGGATAGGTGATTGCATGTGCCCCCCTCGCATCCATGCGCTCAAACCTAGAAGCGAAAGGTTATGGACCTGTATAAGGGGGAATCTCCCTGTTACGGTGAAACCGGGCCGTATAGTGCCCCAACTTGTGAACCAACATGGTTTCACATCATCCTATGACCTAGTGAGACACAACACAAGAGAGAGCTACGCCGGTCTACCCCTGTCAGAAGAATGTCTAGGGGTAGACGATCCGAGGCCCGCAGATCATCAGGGTTTCGCCGGAGTAAGTCCACGAGAACGTCGGAATCATCTGAAAACTTGCATGTGTCCCTAGCATATGTGTGTGAGTGTGGTGCAAGATTGGTATAGGTGATTGCATGTGCCCCCCCTCACATGCATGCGCTCTAACCTAGAAGCGAAAGGTTATGGACCTGTATAAGGGGGAATCTCCCCGTTACGGTGAAACCGGGCCGTATAGTGCCCCAACTTGTGAACCAACATGGTTTCACATCATCCTCTGACCTAGTCAGACACAAAACAAGAGAGAGCTACGCCGGGCTACCCCTGTCAGAAGAATGTCTAGGGGTAGACGATCCGAGGCCCGCAGATCATGGTTTCGGCGAAGGAAGACCACGAGAACGTCGGAATCGATGAAAACTTGCATGTGTCCGTAGCATATGTGTGTGAGTGTGGTGCAAGGTTGGTATATGTGCTTGCATGTGTCCCCCTCGCATGCATGCGCTCTAACCTAGAAGCGAAGGTTATGGATCTGTATAAGGGGGAATCTCCCCGTTACGGTGAAACCGGGCCGTATAGTGCCCCAACTTGTGAACCAACATGGTTTCACATCAACCTATGACCTAGTGAGACACAACACAAGAGAGAGCTACGCCGGGCTACCCCTGTCAGAAGAATGTCTAGGGGGTAGACGATCCGAGGCCCGCAGATCATCAGGGTTTCGCCGGTGGAAGTCCGCGAGAACGTCGGAATCATCTGAAAACTTGCATGTGTCCCTAGCATATGTGTGTGAGTGTGGTGCAAGATTGGTATAGGTGATTGCATGTGCCCCCCTCGCATGCATGCGCTCTAACCTAGAAGCGAAAGGTTATGGACCTGTATAAGGGGGAATCTCCCTGTTACGGTGAAACCGGGCCGTATAGTGCCCCAACTTGTGAACCAACATGGTTTCACATCATCCTCTGACCTAGTCAGACACAAAACAAGAGAGAGCTACGCCGGGCTACCCCTGTCAGAAGAATGTCTAGGGGGGTAGACGATCCGAGGCCCGCAGATCATCAGGGTTTCGCCGGAGGAAGTCCACGAGAACGTCGGAATCAGGGGGGTGCATGTATATAGTGATCAAGACCACAATAACCTATCATCATATGTGTGATCTCATGATCCTATGAAATAATATCACCTAACATATATGGAATAAAAGCCTTGCTAATTAAAGAAAAGAAAAAGGTGAAAAAAATTCTTTGCCATGTGTACAGATGGATGATCTTTGCCGTGTGACTGACGGCGAGGGCACACGGCAAAGATTCTGCCGTCAGCCCCTGTCGGCAGGTGGCACTGCGAGGCCACGGGGCCCACATCTTTGCCGTGAGGAAAACTTTGCCGTGTTTCTTTATTGACTTTGCCGTGGTTCCCTTCTTTGCCGTGTGCTCTAGTCGGTCCATTGCCGTGTTATTTTCTTTGCCGTGTTCTGTTTCTGCTGTTTGCCGTGCACCTGTCCTTTGCCGTGTTCTTGTTGGTTTACACACGGCAAAGATTCTCTTTGCCGTGTTCCGGGACTTTTGGCACACGGCAAAGGAGAGAGGCGACAGCAGCGTCCTTTTTTCCCGTAGTGCATAAAAGGGGCTTTTGACTGCCGGTCGAGGCATCTTCGTTTGCCAGTTCACACACGTAAACACCAGACCAAAACGCTCTGGAGAAGCTAAGAGGCAGAGTTCTTTTCTGTTTCCACTTTTCGTGGCCTAAGCTGTTCAGGCAGTGCCGTCATTCTCCCCATTTTTCGTTGAGAGGGCATCTCCTTTTGGCTGACTCGGATAAAGAGACGCGCCTCCTTATTTCTTAGGCTAGACAGGATCAGGTTGTTCCAGGCTTGTAGCTGCCCCTCTCCAGAAAACCTTCTCACCGCGTGGAGACCTTTGAATTCAAGGGCAATATATAGGAAAATCATATTGGTCCTAGCACTAGTGGAAACGAGACCTTTGGTTAAGGTCGAAAATGGACTTTAACACCGGTTCTTCTACGAACCGGTGTTAAAGGTGGTGCCCGTACCAGCGTGGCCCATACAGCAAAAAGGAGCACCCCCTTTAACACCGATTCGTGCATGCCACGAATTGGTGTTAAAGGCCCTGCACCAGTGGCCCGCGCAGTCCCCCCATTTAGCACCGGTCCGTGGCTTGAACCGGTGTTAAAGGGGGTCTATATAACACACCGCAACCCACACCCCTCTCTTTCATTTTTTTCACTCTCTCATTTTGGAGCCTAGCAAGAGGGTGAGACGTGTGCTAGTTTGTGTTTTTTTCCTATGCACAAGAGGTATTCGGTGAAATGCCCGAGAGCTCGAAATAAGTTTTCTCGTTGCTCTTTCCTTCTCGGTCGAGGTCGGCAACTTTATCCTTTCATGTATCATTGATGTACTATATATAAATGGTCATCTTCCTATTAATTTTTGATATACTATATATTAATGCAGATGAACCGGCAATGGATGTACGGTGACCGACGCACTTCCGAGTACATTACGGGCCTCCAAAATTTCATCGTTGTGGCTAATGCAAACCGTGGTCACAATGGTTTTATGTGTTGTCCATGTGTTCACTGTCAGAACAAGAAAGACTACTCAAATGCCAGAACCATTCACGCCCACCTGCTTCAATCCGGTTTCATGCCCAGCTATAATTGTTGGACCAAACACGGAGAAAAAGGGGTTGTGATGGAAGATAACGAAGAAGAATAGGATGATGACAACTATCATAATATGAATCCTGAATATGATGATACTGCAACGGGGGTAGGTAATGAAGATCAAGAGGCAGCAGATGGGCCCGCTGATGACGATCTTGGACGGGCCATTACTGATGCAAAGAAAGAATGTGAAACTGAAAAGGAGAAGGAGAAGCTGGAGCAGATGTTAAAGGATCACAAAACATTGTTGTACCCAACTTGCGAAGATGGTCACAAATAGCTAGGTACCACACTGGATTTGCTGCAATGGAAGGCAGAGAACGGTGTGACTGACATCGCATTATCAAAGTTGACTGACATCGCATTATCAAAGTTGTTGGTAAAAATGAAGAATCTGCTTCCAAGAAATAATGAGTTGCCCGACAGTACATACCAAGCAAAAAAGGTTGTCTGCCCTCTAGGATTAGACGTGCAGAAGATAGATGCCTGCATTAATGACTACATCCTCTACCAGTGTGAGAAGTACGAGAATTTGGATGCATGCCCGGTATACACTGCACTGCGGTATAAGATCAGACGAGACGATACTGGCGATGTTGAGGGCGAGGCCCCTAGGAAGAAGGTTTCTGCCAAGGTTATGTGGTATGCTCCTATAATACCACGGTTAAAACGACTCTTCAGAAATAAAGAGCATGCCAAGTTGTTGCGATGGCACATGGAAGACCCTAAGAAAGACGCAATGTTGAGACACCCCGATGATGGGTCATAGTGGAGAAAAGTCGAGCGAGAGTACCGGACTTCGCATGTGACGCAAGGAACTTAAGGTTTGGTCTAAATACAGATGGCATGAATCCTTTTGGTGAGCAGAGCTGCAGTCACAGCACCTGGCCTGTGACTCTATGTATCTATAACCTTTCTTCTTGGTTGTGCATGAAGAGGAAGATCATTATGATGCCAGTGCTCATCCAAGGCCCGAGGCAACCCGGCAACGACATTGATGTGTACCCAAGGCCATAAGTTGAAGAACTTTTACAGCTGTGGGCCAAACCAGGTGTACGTATGTGGGATGAGCACAAAGGGGAGCCATTTGACCTATGAGCGTTGCTTTTCGTAACCATCAATGATTGACCTGATCTTAGTAACATTTTAGGACAGACAAACAAGGGATACAATGCATGCACACACTGTTTAGATGAGACTGAAAGTGTATATTTGGAGAAATATAAGAAGGTTGTGTACCTAGGGTATCGTCGATTTCTTCCGAACCTGCATCCAGTAAGAAAGAAAGGCAATCATTTCAAACGTCTGGCAGAACCCCGGAGGAAGCCTGTCCTACGTACCGGTGAGGTGGTATTTGGTATGGTCAAGGATCTAGAAGTAATCTTTGGAAAAGTCCCTGGCAGTCTATCTGTTCCGAATGACAATGTCGGACACGCGCCCATGTGCAAGAAGCAATCTATATTTTGGGACCTACCCTATTGGAAAGTCTTAGAGGTCCGCTCTTCAATCGACGTGATGCACGTGATGAAGAATGTTTGTGTGAACCTGCTAGGCTTCCTAGGAGTGTATGGAAAGACAAAAGATACACCGGTAGCACGGCAGGACCAGCAGCGTATGAAAGACTCTGAAGAGCCTATGCATCCTGAGAACGAGAAGGGTAAACGATGCCACTTAACTCCTGCCAGCTACGCTCTTACAAAAGCAGAGAAGGAAATCTTTTTTGAATGCCTGAGCAGTATCAAGGTCCCGTCTGGCTTCTCGTCGAGTATAAAGGGAATAATAATTATGGCAGATAAAAAATTCCAAAACCTGAAGTCTCATGACTGCCACGTGATTATGAAACAATTGCTTCCGATTGCATTGAGGGGGCTTCTACCTGAAAATGTTCGAGTACCCATTGTGAAGCTATGTGCATTCCTCAATGCAATATCTCAGAAGGTAATCGATCCAGAAAGCCTACCAGGGTTACAGACAGATGTGGCCCAATGTCTTGTCAGCTTTGAGTTGGTGTTTCCACCATCCCTCTTCAATATTATGACGCATCTCCTGGTTCACCTAGTAGAAGAGATTGCCATTCTCGGTCCTGTATTTCTACACAATATGTTCCCCTTTGAGAGGTACATGGGAGTCTTAAAGAAATATGTTCATAGCCGTGCTAGGCCAGAAGGAAGCATCTCCAAGGTCTATGTAACAGAGGAGGTCATTGAGTTATGTGTTGATTTTATTCCTGAACTTAAGGCGATTGGTGTTCCAGAATCACGACATGAGGGGAGACTACGTGGAAAAGTCACCCTAGGATGTAAAGAAATAATATGTAGGGACGGGCATTCTCTCAATCAAGCATACTACACGGTTTTACAAAGATCTATCTTGGTTGCCCCGTATATCAATGAACACAAGAATTTAATACGCCTCAAACACTCGGGACAGTCTGATGAATGGATTATAAGTGAACGCATGGCGAGTTTTGGTGCCTGGCTGCAAAGACTTCTCACGAATAACACCACAGTTGGGGATCAGTTATACTTGTTGGCCAGGACACCATCTTCGACTGTATGTACTTTCCAAGGGTACGAGATAAATGGGAATACATTTTACATGATAGGCCAAGATAAAAAGAGCACCAACCAAAACAGTGGTGTCCGCTTCGATGCAGCAGAAGACAATGGCCAAAAGACCACGTATTATGGGTTCATAAAGGAGATATGGGAACTTAACTATGGACCTAATTTTAAGGTCCCCTTATTTCGACGCAAATGGGTCAAGCTAACAGGAGGAGGGGTTGAGGTAGTCAAGAAGTACGGAATGACAACAGTGGATCTCAACAATCTTATGAAGTGGACAAGAACTTAGATGAACCATTCGTATTAGCCAATGATGTGGCTCAAGTTTTCTATGTGAAGGACATGTCTACCAAACCGAAAAAAAGAAAAAATAAGCAAACAAATACATCACACGATGAGCCAAAGCGTCACATAGTTCTTTCATGGAAAAGAAACATCGTGGGAGTGGAGGACAAGACAGACATGTCAGAAGATTATAATAAGCTTGATGAAATTCCGCCCTTCAGAGTGAAGACTGACCCAACCATCCTGTTATCGGTGCTGATACTCCATGGTTACGGCCGACGCGATCATAAGATTGACTATATGTATTAATTGATCCATTTTTGGCACACATATGTATCTCAACATGGAAATAAATGTCATATTTCTTCTATTAATAGTATATGTATTAAATGAGCCATTTTTCTTCCTGCCATTTCTTCCCGCCATTTTTCTTCCCGCCATTTCTTCCCTCCAGTTCTTCCCGCTAGTTCTTCCCTCCAGTTATCTTCCTACAATTTCTCACTATATATATATATGTAGGGTTGGCCTCCATTGTCATTGCACATCTCTAGACTCATATCTGCAACCTCATCACTCTTTCCCATGGCTTCCACCGTAGCACTAACCCCCAGGGAGGCAGAGGCGCTTTGCGCCTCGAACTACCCCTGCCCGCCGGGCTACTGTGTCCCCATCGGCTGGATGCTGAGCGCCGGAGGCGTGCCGGTTCCTCCTGTCCTTCTAGGTGTGGCGCGCCGGATGGCCATCACGAACCACTACTACTTCGAGCTCACGCCGGAGCAGCGGAGGAATCCCAGATGGCATCCCGACTATTTCCTACTTGGGAAGCCTTCTTTGGGGATCGGCGTGAGAGGGCGCTCGCCAGGCACGAGGAGGACGGCCCACATCCTCCAAACTTCAACGAGGCCGGCCGGCGGCTGTGGTGGCGCGGTCGGACTCTCCGGAGCATCATGGCCTACGACACTACCGCCGACTCTAACCCTCGTCTGCGCTACCCTCAAGTTCAGCCCACGCGTACTCAGCCTTCAAGGTTCAATTACGGCGACCCCGACGACGACAACGACGATGGCCGCGGCGAGTATGACGACTACAGTGGCGAGTATTATAGGTGTAGGCAGGAGCATGACTGAATCACTCCAACACTGCAAAACAAGTTCGGCCAATTGTGACTTAATCTGGCCATGTATCTTAATTTTCAGTTCTTTTATGTATCTTAATTTTTAGTCGTGCTTTATGTAACTTACTGTTAGTTGCATTATGTACTTTAATTCCAGTTCTATCATAATAAAAATATCAAACTTGGTATATTGATTATGTCTCAAAAAACCCTTCACAAAATGACCTATCCCAGTCGTGGTTTCTTGGTTTTCGGGTCAAATGACCAATGTTATGGCTAGAATCAAGGCATAGTTTGTGATAATGTGGACATATTGTGCATACATGTGCATCATGGGATGGCAAACAATGTTGCAAGAGGAAGTTTTCCTTTTTATCGCACAAAAAAAGCACTTTCCATTTTCCGAGCATAAAAAACGGACGGTTTTGTGAAGCAACCACCAAATGGCTAATTCAAAAAACTACCACCACATTTTACAAAAATACTAGACCACCTTATATGGACAATGTACCAACAGAGGGATCTGAAACCTTTCCGTCCACCTCTGGTGAAGAAGACAAATTCATGCCGAATCGGTAGGAAGTGGGTTAGATATGAACTACAGGTACATGATACCATGCTCATGATTTTTTACAAAAATGATTTTTAGGTTCAAAATATGCTATTTTATCAAAAATCCAATGCAAGTTTAGCGAGGTTTGGCCCCGAGATAAGAATCTTCATGCCCGTTGTTCGACAAAGTTTGACGATAGTTTAAAACGGGGATAAAAAATTAAAAAACGATCGAAACAATGCGAAACCTTCGCGTGGTGTTATATTATGTGACATAGTTAGAAGAAAAAAATATCAAAATTGGTATATTGATTATGTCTCAAAAAAACCTTCACAAAATGACCTATCTCATTCGAGATTTCTTGGCTTTCGGGTCAAATGACCAATGTTATGGCTAGAATCAAGGCATAGTTTGTGATATTGTGTCCATATTGTGCATACATGTGCATCATGGGATGGCAAACAATGTTGCAAGAGGAAGTTTTTCTTTTTGTCGCAGTAAAAAGGCATTTTCCATTTTCCGAGCATAAAAAACGGACGGTTTTTTTAAGCAACCACCAAATGGCTAATTCAAAAAACTACCACCACATTTTACAAAAATACTAGACCACCTTATATGGACAATGTACCAACAGGGGGATCTGAAACCTATCCGTCCACCTCTGGTGAAATAGACAAATTCCTGCCGAATCGGTAGGAAGTGGGTCAGATATGAACTACAGGTACATGATACGATGCTCATGATTTTTTACAAAAATCATTTTTAGGTTCACAATATGATATTTTATCAAAAATCCAATGCAAGTTGAGCGAGGTTTTGTCAGATTCCAAAGTATACAAAAGATGCGGCATTTAAATATCCAAACAATTCAAAAATGTTAATACAAAATAAAATATGATTTGCTCTAATAAAATAGGGTTAATTTCCTTTTTAGATGCTTAATATTTCTTATGTTCAAAGGTTTAGGGTTTGACTATTTTATTTTTGTTTCAATTGAATAATCAAAATTTATATGTAAGTGTTTTAATCATTTTGAAAATTTTCATCTAAAGTAGCTATAAAATGTTTTTATATGAATGGATAGATCTTTTTTTCTGAAAATTAAGATATATTATTCATATTTTTCTGAGTTCGAATTAAAAAGATATGATTATTCTAAATTCTATCATATTTTTGAATTAAAAATGCCCCCACCCCTTTAATGTACGAAATAAATGCCCCCCTTTAACACCGGTTCCAGCCAGGAACCGGTGTTAAAGGGGGGGGGGGCGCATTTATTTTGTTTCGCTCGCACCCCCCCTTTAACACCGGTAGGGGGGTGCGGGCGTGAAACGAATCCCCCCCTTTAACACCGGTTCCAGCCACGAACCGGTGTTAAAAGGGGGGGGGGGGTATAACGCGCACCTTCCTCTTCCTTCTTCCCCCCAGCCAGATCGAAAGCGCGCGCGCAGAGGAAAGCAGAGGAGAGCGCGAGCCGTCGCCGTCCACGCCCTCGTCGTCGCCGCCCTCGTCGTCGCCATCACGCAGGAGCGCCGTCGCCCCCCCCCCCCCCAGCCAGATTAATCAAGCGCGCGCGCAGAGGAAGAAGGGGAGAGCAAGCGCGCGCGCAGAGCTGTCGCCGCCGTGCCCGTCCAATCGCGGGAGATGTCTCCGCCGCGCCGTTCCACGCCGGCCCGTCCACTCGCGGGAGCGCCATCGCCGCCACGCCGTTCCATGCCGCCGTCGCCGCGCTCGTCTCCCGTCCACGTACGGCCCGTCGCCGCCGGCGCCGGCGGTGAGCTATCATCATGCATATCATCAATAGGTGTATCTATAGGTGTATTTATATGTTTATTTGAGTATGTGTATATATATGTATGTATGTTTGTATGAGTATGTGTGTATATATATGTATATTAATTTTATCTATAGGTGTATTTATATGTTTATGTGTATATATATGTATATATGTTTGTATGAGTATGTGTATATATATGTATATTAATTGTATCTATAGGTGTATTTATATGTTTATTTGTATATATATGTGTGTATTTATATGTATATATGTTTGTATGAGTATGTGTGTATTTATATGTTTAATTGTATCTATAGGTGTATTTATATTGTATGAGTATGTGTGTATGTATATCTGTATTGTATTGTATGTGTATTGTATATGTGTATATTTGGTGCCACCGACGACCACCGCCACCATTATGCCGTCGACCCTGACCTCCTCTGCCCTCGCTGAGCCTACACATGCGTCGAGGGTGAGTCTCCCATTTTAGGTAGCCCACGTCGTGCTAGTTCGAACGCACACCCCCATGCATCCCGGCCCCTCTCTCGTCCTAGCGCCGCCAGCCGCCGCCCTATCACACCTCTCATTGTCAATATAGCATTATAATAACCTCTCATATGAATCCAGGGTTTCTCCGAATTAGGATTTGGAATGAACAAGCATGTATTAATTTCAATACTTTTAACCTGTCGTATCATCATCCTTAATTGAGCATTTCAATAGATGTATTACTGATATTTGTGTGATATATTATTGTTTTAGAAACTATGGATCCACTCAGTAGAAACCTTGAAGAGGAAGAAATAATGGAGAACATGATCCACAAGGACACCTCACAATATCTGAACTTGGAGGGACATGATGACAGCTCAAGTAGTCATGGAGAAGATGACGACTCCGGTGAACGCACTTTAGTGATTACAAAGTCCGTCGAGGTATATGCATAGATTAAGCCTCCGATTGATTTGTATATATGTACATGTATTAATTAACGCTTCTTTCTTCTTTTAGCCCTCTGGATCAACCAGCCAGCAACAATCTTCTTCTACGAAAAAGAGCAAGTGAGGCGCGAGCCATCGGTTGAAAGACCGTGCAAAGTTCACGATCGAAGCAGTCTGTGTTGATGGCAGGCCGATGGAGCCCAAGAAGGCCGCAGACAAATTTGTACGTCAGGCTGGAGTTCTTGTTAGAGACCAAATCACAATCATAATTGAATATTGGAATAAGTCAAAGAAGGGCGACGGTACCTTTGTCGATGAAAGATCCAAAGAAATGCTTTGGAATTCGCTGTTGGTAAATTTCACCCTTCCGCCAGAGGAGGATGAAATCAAACCGGTTATAAAGGAAAAGGTCAAAGAGTGGACTCTAAAGAAGATGGCTGACGCTTTCCGCAACTGGAAGACAAAATTGAACAAATTTGTCCAAACTCGCGAGACTCTAGATTTCGAAGACGCATATTATGCGAAGATAAGACCTCACTGGCCCAAATTTGTGGCATACAAGGAAGGTGCTATAGCTACAAAGAGGTCAGAAATCAATACGCTAAATGCCCAGAATAAGGAATATAACCAGAGGATGGGGTCATGTGGCTACATATCTCAGAGGCCTAAGTGGGAGGAAGATGAGAAGGCCCTGCGCGATAGAGGGATCACACCCCAGACATATGGGTGGGACCTACGTGCAAAGACTTGGTTCTACAGAATCGGGGCAAGGTTGGACCTAGAAACGGGATTGTGTATCTTCCCAACCCTCCTTGACAAACCCGTCACTGAACTCATCACGGCATACGAGGAAACAGCCGCCAGGACCTTCCATCCCGACAGAGAGAATGACCATCTCACACCCTGGACTTGCACGAGGCACAGAGGGTATGATGTGGAAGGATGGGTTTGTTGAGTGGGGCGACTCTTACAGATGGCGCGGCAGAATAGAAAAAGAGCATACATAGAGGATGACACAGATAGAACATGCACTTGTGGCGCTGCAGGCGCAAGTGAATGCACAAAAGAGCCAGCAAGCTACCGGCCCATCACAACGGCACGAAGATCCTGCATTGGAAGCTGCCGGCGGCCTAGACTCTGCGCGGAAAAGCAGCGTGGCATCCACAGAGAACGTGCAGCTCACGCTTGAAATGGCGGGTCCTCGATACCCCGTGGATGAGATCACGGAGAGCGAACACGCCGAGATGCACTACTAGAGAAAAGCCTATGCGAGGCGCACCAAAAATCCTATCCGAGGCGCATATCACATGTGCCTCTAGCTTCAAGCCTCGGGTATTTCTTATACGAGGCGCATATGCGCCTCCTATAATTCACATATGCGAGGCGCATATCGATATGCGCCTCGCATATGTGAAGTATAGGAGGCGCATAACATATGCGCCTCGCATATGTTTCAGAATGCGCCTCGGAATTTATAGTATATGCGCCTCCTATAGTATCCTATATGCGCCTCCGGTAATATTTTTGAAATTCAAGTTTTACAGACCACTATAAATAATAATATACAGATATTCAAATATACAATATAGTCCAGAATACAGTATAAAGAGCACAGAATTTTTCAGAAACTTGCAATTTGCCAAAGCATAATAGAACCAACATGAATACAATACATTACACATCAATCATGACATACAAGTTCATACATCAAGTGTTTGTGCCACAAGTTCACACCTCCGAGTACAAGTTCACAATCACATTACACCTTCGAGTACAAGTTCACAATCACATTACAACTCCAACGACGTAGCTCTACCTAGATGAAGTAGAACACATAACCTACAATGAAGATCAACAAGGTGGTGATCACGAGGAAGTTCCTCCACTTCTTCCTTCCATGCCTCCTCCACTTCTCTTCTGCCACCTCTCTACTCTCATAGCCTTGGTAGTTGTTGCCCGAGAAGTTGTTCACTTGCTTCTGGCAGTCTTTCCACTCCTCGTACACACCTGGAACCCGACCAACGTACACGACATAACACCTCGGCATCTCCTACACATAATAAAGATGATATTACTTATGTCAGTGGAAAGCAATAGCTAGCAGTTCACAAGATAGAATCATGCATATATATATATATATATGGGTGCAACAAAATGTAAGAAATCACGTTCTAATCATCGGCATTTCGAAGAAAGACCAAAAAAAGCAAACCAAGAATGACTTGGATTAGTGCCTCATACTTAGATTGGGCACGGAAATAACAATGCTCGCTGTTCGATCTCATGCGTCAAGTAGAGTATATGCCCAAATTACTAGTCTACTTGGCACACAAGATCGAACAGCGGCATAGTCATACACGTCACACCACAACACGTTCTAATCATCGGCATTTCGAAGAAAGACCAAAAAAAGAAAACCAAGAATGACATGGATTAGTGCCTCATACTTAGATTGGGCACGGAAATAACAATGCTCGCTGTTCGATCTTGTGCGGCAAGTAGAGTATATGCCCAAATTACTAGTCTACTTGGCACATAAGATCGAACAGCGGCATAGTCATACACGTGACACCACAACACGTTCTAATCATCGGCATTTCGAAGAAAGACAAAGAAAGCAAACCACAAGAAAGTAGGGAAGCAATGACAAATGAAAAGCAACAAGCACTTAAAATAGTTCGTAACACAAATAAATAGCTAGTGTCTCTCACAATCAAGTTCAACGGTTGACGAAACATATTCTAGAGGTTTTGCTAGGCAAGTTTAACATAGTGATAAGAGGTTACAACACGAGTTCGGAACTAACAGCTAGGTACCCAGGCAATGCAATCATGAAGTCTTCTTCGGCTCTTGAGTCGGCTTTGGGGGGGCATTGATGAAGCCCGACCGAGTTTTTGCCATTTGCATGAACATCCTGCTGTCACCCTGCTGCGCTAAGCGTTCGTCTATCTCCCTGTTGGACGGTGTAAAGCCGCCGTGGAAGTTGCCTCCGGCTTTTATGACTCCCTGGTACACGATTGTCACGATCTCCTCCTGGATGTTGAAGAAGTGTTGCTTGAGGTTGCGAGCCTGTATGCATGCAAGCTTTTCAGCCCACTTCACGAGGTCAGATGGCAGCATTTTGGTCTCCATGTCATTGAAGAACGCCTTCATGTGGTAAATGGTGTAGAAGGCATCCTTCCCACTGCCAGGCAGCTGCTTGACGCAGGCAAACTTCGTCGTGTGGCGAAACACGTGCGCGCCGAACTTTACATGTGGCCTTGCCGGTTTGACGCCTCCCGCTGCGACGTAGCCGGTGAGAGCGCCATCAAGAATTTTCTTGATATTGGTGTAGTTTTTTTGGATCGCACTGTTTGAGTTGAGGTACAAGGCTGTTGAGTGTTTCAAATTCAAGCTTATGAGCACACAGCCTGTCCGATCATCCTCCGTGATGGGATGGTAGGGAAGGAGAATCACATCCTTGTCCGAGTATGTTTGCAGGAAGTTTGAGAGGTAGTCGGTCGCCAGATCTATGGCCTCAGCATCTTTCAGGACAGCGTCACGCATGAAGTAGGGATCCACTATCTGGATGCCCGGGATCTTGTCTCTGGTGATCTCCATGGCCATATTGAGCGAGAACAGCCGGACCAGGGTATTGTGCAGTCGAAACCCGTTCAACATGTCAAACAGGTCGGTATGCCGCACGTAGAAGATATCCCCGGGGGGGTACAGTGACGAAGCACGGCATATGAGAAGGCACCTTATCCTTGAAAACGAGGTACGACTGATCGTTGTCGCGAATGCGGCACTGCTCAATTGTGAGACATCCATAATGCATACTACGCATATGCGAGCCTGCGACCTCGAGCATCGATTTACACATCATCGGTACACCTGCCACGTGCTGCTGATTCCTGGCTTGCCCCACAGCGCCGTCCCGGAAAAGAGGATTTGGATCCTGGCCCCGATCACCCTTAGGCTTCCTTTTGCGACCCTTCTTGCTCTTTACGGCTTCGTCCACTGCGTTCACCTCACCGACCGTCTTATGGAGGGTGCCGGGGCTGATCAAAGGAACTACTGGCCTTGGAGGCTCGGTGAAGGGGACAGGTGGCGGCGTCTCCTGACTAGTTGGGAAGAGACGCACCTTGCAAGGGGGTTTCGCTGGTGCTGGCTGGGTCTCGGCAACTTGATGTGTGCCTGATGGTCCTGGCTCATACAAATCAGAAAACCTTGTGTTAACAAACTGGTCACTGTAGTTCGGGTCAATTTCTTCAGCATCATTGGGATTCTGTGCCATGTTGTCCAAGTCTCCCATCTCGAAGTCTTCATCACGTGCTGGTTGTGCTGCCTCTAGGGTGATGTTGAGCTGGTCCTCTGTCCCCAAATGGATCTGGCTCTTCGGCCATAGGTACAAGTAGCCGAAGCCGGTATTGAGGACCGCTACCGTGTCCTCATCATCCCATCCTTGAGGTTGAGAGGGAGGTTCCACTTGCTCGTAGCCCAGAAGCACCATACTGTATTTGACCCTCATCATGTCAGGTGGCATTGTGACATTGTGCATTTTGCGGTTCTCTGGTTGAACAATAGTACCCTTGGCAACATCCATCAACTGGCCGCCCACCCAATGCATTAGAGTGCAAGGAGTGTCTCTCTGCGAAAGATCGACATGTAGGACGAGCGTTAGAAAAACAGAGATCAAGTCATCGGTGTGGTTGAGCCTCCCAACTCTCGCTTTAATTAGTTAGTTACCTTGATGGCGTCAAACTCGGCCAATGTCGAGGCACCGACGCCGACAGGCTTGACCACGCAAGTGGCGGAGTGGCTGCCTGATGGCACGGTGGTGCGGGCCGGCGCCTTCGCCGCAGTGGGCAAGTTAAGCTCCGGAGCTAGAGGAGTCTCCACCACCACCGGCCCTGCTGGAGGAGTCACCAATGCCTCCGGCCGCGCCACATTGTCCGATTGGGCGCTGTTGAGGTTGGGAACCGGTGGCGGCCCCCGTTTACCACCCTTCTGCCACTTGTTGTACTTCTCCATGTAGACGGGAAGGATGGTGTTGAGCTTCTCGTTCACTTGTGAATGGACTTGTGACTGGACTTGTGTCTGGACTTGTTCTTGGAACTTTGTCTCGGCAGCCGACACAGCCTTGTTCACGGCATCTTGGACTATATTTGGAAAGGCTTCCACCTGTTCCCTTAGGAGTTTTACCTCGGCGCTTTCGGCCTTCTTGCCCTTCCGCTCCGGGGTGCCATAGTACTCGGACCATGATATGCCGCCAAAGCTGACCACACGACCAGTCGACGGGGCCGCCAGGGATCGACACTCTTGGTCCGGTTCACCGCCCTATTAAAAGTGGTGTCCCACTTGGCGACAGGCGGTGGCGCTGACCCCTGGGATGAGGAGCTCCTACACTCCTCATCCTGCGCACAAGGAACGCGAAGCATTTGATCAGAAAACTGGACTTCATTGATTAATCATGAATGCAATTAATCGACTTGCATGCAAACTACTTACATATTTTTGCATGAAGTCCGTCAACCTCGGAGCAAAGGGGCCGGCGGGCTCCGAAGAATAATCAGAACCCCTTTCTTCGGCGGGGCAAACCGGGCCCTGACGAAGTTCTTTGCCTGCTCCTCCTTTATATCGTCAAAGGGACGTGTCAACCCCTTTGCACGAGCGTCGGCATCCTCCTTATCCCATTTGGGCCTCGCGGCTCTATAACCGCCGGAGCCGAGATGGTGGGTACCAATGTTTCGGGATCTCATATTCTTGCCCTTCTCAGTCCTGGCCTTGCCCAAGGCGGAGTTACATCTGTCCTTGAAAACATTGTAGTCTTCTTCCTTGACCAGAGGCTCCTTCTTGACGAGCTCTGGATAACTTAGCTTCTCCTCGAAAATCAGATTCTTCACCCGAGCCTTCCAATTTGACAAGGCCTTGGTCAATCTCCCGAGGGCATACTTGTTCACCGGATTCCCTTTGAGATTGTCATTATTATACTTGTTTTCCTCATCCCCGGGAACGCGTATCTTGCGTGCAGCTTCCGGAAAAGCTGGATGAGGAAACCCTAGTTCTCTTCGGCCTTCAGGTTCTCCATGTTGATCGTGACGGTGTTCCGGAGGATTGCCGCGAGCTGGTTAGAGTAACCCCCAACAAATTCTTCTGGCTCCAAAGGCGCACCTTTAGGGCTCACGCTTTTGATGATGGACCTTTTGAGGTCGACCACGATCGGGGTCCGATCCTTCCGAGACTTCTTCGATGCGCTACCATCGTCTGTAGTAGCTTCACCGCCACCATCAGTGGTTGTGGCGTCGCCATCGGCGTCCCCCATCTCCTCATTGCCCGACGAGGTATCCTCGTCCTCCTCCATCTCGTCGTCCCGCGGAACAAATTCCGGGGCCTCTAGGGATTCCATCTCCTCCTGCTGCTCCCAAAAGGGCTTCTGGCTAGAAGGGCCCGGATCCGACATTTCTAAACACACAAATAAATGAAACTAATAAGCACAAAAATTCACAGAAAATTTTGGCATGAACTTTGCTAATTTTCTATGTCTAGGAGTGCCAGAAATTCGCCGGAACGGAAATGAATCAACATTCCGGCGAAACATTGGCAACTCAAAAAGAAAAACCTGCACAAAAAGGATCAACTGCCATCATCACAGCCATTTTGCTAGCATACATACACAAATACCATGTATATATATCATGCTCCAGGCCATACATACACAGAGGCACCAACCCTGTATACAAAAATTAACCCTGTATACACAGAGGCACCAACCCATACATACTGAAATACTGAAATCAGAACAACCCTGTATACACAAATTAGAACAACAGATGTATCAGAAAAGGTTCTCTTCAAATACTGAAATCCTCCAACACCAGGTGCTAAATAATACAGATATATCTTCATGGTTTTACACTCTCTAAGCTAGTAGTACAATAATACAGATGGCAAGCATGACTTCAAAGATGTGAAAGCACTACTGATCACCAAATCAGAGAAAATAGTACAGTTACCAGGAGCTACTGATCTGAAACTATAGGACTACTGATCACCAAACTAGGTTGTTCCAATATTTCTATAAACTAGAATCGACTGAATTATAGCTACAACAATTCCTATAGTCCAACCTTGGGCAAGAAAATTAGCTACAACCTGAGCATGAACTACATGTGCTTAGATAGGGGATTATCTATGTATCATCTGTTTGATTGTCAACAACCTGAGCATGAATAGTACAGTTACCAGGAACTAAAGGAATAAATGATCAGAAGCTCAAATGTACAGAACTGCAGGGGCACAATAAAGTTCAAAAATTGTCACCACTAGGTTCAGAGAAAACAAAATTGTCACCACTTGGTTTAGACTGAAAAATTGTCACCAAAAGGTCTACAAGACTACAAATGGCAAGGGCAAAACAACAACTCAAAAACAAAGGACTCCATGCTGCTCCAAAACAAACAGAGTCCGTCTCCAGTTCCAGAGTACTCTCTTGAGCAGAGGAAGTGCGGCCTCAAGCACTAGACTGTGGAAATAACTCAAAGATGCACATTCAGGAACTTTTACAGTACGGTAGCATTTTTCCAGCTTCTCACCAATTGTTTGTTTGTGTCTCTCATCAAGAATGATAAAGCTGAAAAGCATGCAGAAAAGGGGAAGAGTAGGGAAGCATAAGACTAAAACTCAAGCCGAAGCAATTACTACTCATTCTTGAACCCAGCTAGTGATGAGTCAGGAAAACCCAAATTGCTGGGAAAAGAAGCTCACCTTTAAGCACTAGCAATTCCCTGCAGCAGCGAAGAAGAACCTCGAGCCCAAGATGGTACTTCCGAATTGGCAAGAACCCTACACGAGTCGCAATAGCTTGGCTGTCTCTCTACTTAAAGGAGGAGGGGATCTATCTCGCTGGGTTCCGCTACCTTTCGAATTGCATAGGAGTTCGAAACTATAGCACTACTGATCACCAAAATAATAATCAGAGAATCATGTTTGGGCGCCTGCCTCAGAAACAGTGGCTCCTCATCCCCATGCACATCAACCACATGACCCCTACGACGACCATGGCCGCTGGCTGCAGTAGATCTGTAGTTGCAGCGCGGAGAGCAGTGGGGGAGGAAGGAGTAGGAAGAGGATGAAATGATATCAGAAGGCGAGGAGAGGGGAAGAGGCGTGGGTGGGTGGGGGGCGGGGACTCACCGGAGAGAGGGGAAGAGGCGTGGGTGGGTGGCAAGCCGGCGTCGGGCTCCTCCTCCACGGGGCGGCGGCGTCGGGCTCCTCCTTCACGGGGATGGCGGCGTCGGGCTCCTCCTCCACGGGGTGGCGGCGAGCTCCTCCTTCACGGGGCGGCAGGCTCCTCCTCCACGGGGCGGCGTCGGGCTCCTCCACGGCGGCGACGGCTTCGATCGATGCGTCGGGCTCCTCCACGGCGTCGGGCTCCTCCTCTGAGATATGTGAAGTCGTGTCTGTACTAGCTGCTAGCGCTGTGTGACTTGGTCGATGTGTGCTGGTTATGCGAGGCGCATATCGCAAAGTGCGCCTCGTATAATATTACGCGAGGCGCATCTGGGCTAAATGCGCCTCATATAATATGCACTCCTAGACAAATAGGGCAGTGCGCAAGTTTCTATCGACTATCACACAGCAGCCTAGTGGTAACATGCCTTGTCCTTCACTGCTGGCCACCCAAGTTCGAATCCTAAGGGGGCCAATTTTTTGGAATTTTTTTTAAAGGCCAATTTTCATGTAAAAGCATACAAATATGAACTATAAAATATACTACAAATATTTTAAATATTCAAATATTGCTAAAACAACAAAAGTGAGTATTCTCAATGAATGTGTCTTGTCGATACATAATATTCTCAATGCAATATTATTATAACACACACATAATGAAAATTAAGAATGTTTTGATACATAATAGTAGGCCACACACACGATGGTTCTTGACAATGGTCGGAGCGCGCTAGCGTTTCTTGACAATGGTCGTCTTCTTGCCCTTCTTTGTCGCGGTTGCATAGGTTAGGTCCGGGACGTCTTCACTACTTCTCTTGAACGGAAGTCCTTTCTTAGGTAGGGTTGTGGTGTACGGTGTTTGGTTGCCATACCCGTCTTCTATCTTCGGGTCGCCGTTCTGGTCAAAGTCTTGCTCGTTGGCGACTCCGTACATTCCGATAATGTTCATTTTGCCTCTCCTGACGACAACCCGGCTAGGCTTTGACGGGTCTTTGATGTACCAGCATTGGTCGACTTTGCTAGCCAAAACCCAAGGCTCATTTCTTGCGGGTACGTTCGCGCTAGTGGTCTTTGACGGTATAACCATCGTGGTGAAATACCGGTCTTCTTTCTCGACGCTCTTGGCCCACCTGACACGGAACATCGGCACCTTCTCCATAACATAGTCGAGCTCCCAAATCTCCTCGATCCTTCCGTAGTATCTTTTCGGGATGTCGCCGGTGTAGAATATCCCTGTTACCCCTGAGTTCTGGTAATCGCAGTTATTGTCTTTTTCCTCTGTGTAGAACGTGTATCCGTTGATATCGTAAGCCTGATAGGTCATGAGGTTGTGTGAGGCGCCCTGTGACAATGAGAATATGAGTTTATCTTCCTCCGAGTACTCACCCTGCGGTGGATTAGCTATGACCTTCTCCCTAAACCACCGCGTGAAACCGGAGTTGTGCTCCTTGATAACATCTTCCTCCCTCGGGACCTGGCGCCCCTGATCAGCGTAATTCTTCTTGATAAACTCTTTGTGCTCATGTATGTATGGATCAACCACCTGCAGGTGTTGCAGCGCGACCAGGTTTGCTCTTTCAAAGTCCTTGGTTCGGCCCTCCATGTCGACATGCTTTGCACGTCGACCCTCGCGGTGACCCCATCCAGCGAGCCTCCCGAGGTTCTTGTTGAATGGCATACCAAGAGGGGTCTCGGTTTGTAGAAAGTTCGAGCAGAAAGAGATGCACTCTTCGGCCAGGAAGCCGTTTGCTCTGCTTCCATCTGGACGGGACTTGTTCTTAACGTATCCCTTGATGTGTCCATTGAGCCTTTCGAACGGCATCATGCTTCGCAGAAACGCAGGATCGAGCTGGACGAGTTCCAGTATGGCAAGTCCCAGAAAACAGACCTCGCCTTCCATACCTTCAGCAACGGCTCTGGCTTCTTCTGGGTCTTTCCTGGCGCAGGGCACTGCTTCCAGTTATTCAACAGCTTGTAGATTTCCGCGCCACTCTTCTGGTGTGGGATTCCTCGGAGCTCGATCGTCCCATCGAACAGATGTCCTAGCTTTCTCCAGGCGTGATTCTTGGGAAGCCACCTCCGATCCCCAAGGAACACGGTTTTCCCGGACCCGGGATCTTTCTGTAGCTGGCGGTACGTTGTATTATCCTTGCACCTAACGCACCCATAGAATCCTTGGACCACCTGCCCCGAGAAGTATCCGTAACCAGGATAGTCTTGCACCATCGTGATCACCGCCGCTCTCATGTCAAAGTACTCTTGTCTCGAGGCGTCCCATGTACGGGCTCCTTCTTCCCATAACGTGGCCAACTCCTCTTTCAACAACGTGAGATACAGATTGATGTCTGTACCAGGTTGTTTTGGCCCTTGAACAAGCATACTCATGGTTACGTACTTCTTCTTCATGCACAACTAGGGAGGAAGGTTGTAGATCCATACAAACACGGGCCAGGTGCTGTGTGTGCTGCTCTGGCTTCCAAACGGATTGAGTCCGTCAGTGCTCACGCCCAGCCTGAGGTTCCTTGACTCTTTCCCAAAATGTTGGTAATATTGTAGGTCCAATGCCTTTCACTGGCAAGCATCCGAAGGGTGCCTCAACATTTCCTCCTTCTCCGGATCATCGTCTTCGGGCCTCTTTCTTTCCGCGTGCCAGCGCATGAGCTGTGCTTCCTTAGGGTCTGCGAAATACCGCTGCAAACGAGGAGTTAGAGGAAAGTACCACACCACCTTCCTAGGAGCTTTCTTGGTCCCTCTCTTGTATCGAGAGGTCTTGCACACTGGACACGTGGTCTTCTCCGCGTCCTTGCCCCGGTAGATGATGCAATCATTTATGCAGACGTGGTATTTCACGTGCGGTAGATTGAGAGGGCACACGACTTTCTTCGCCTCAGCGATACTAGTCGGACATGTGTTCCCCTTCTTGGGAAGAATATCGTGCCAGAATACAATGTTGTCGTCGAAACATTCGTCGGTCATTTTGTGTATCGCCTTCATCTCCAGAGCCCTAAGCGTTACATTTAGACGGGTATCCCCGTTGTTGCATCCGTCAAACAATGGAGTGACCGCGTCTTTCTCCATTTGCTCCAGTTTAGCCTTCTCTCTACCGACGGCTCTGGCGTTACTCGTCTCCTTGAGAAGCAGATCTTGGACATGAGGGTCTCGCAACCAGCTCGAATCATGGTCGGCACCACCTTCATCATCTTCGTGTCCATGCCCGACGCCACCTTGATCATCTTCGTGTCCATGTCCAGTGCCACCACCCTGATCTTCGTGATCGTGACTGGCGTCTTGATCTTCGTGATCATCACTGGCATCTTGATCTTCGTGATCATCACGTATCCATCGAGTGTAGCCATCCATGAAACTACGTCGAATCAGGTGCGACTCCAGCATTCCGGAATCATGCCTTATCAGATACATCAGCTTGCAGTCCCGACATGGACATCTTATCTCTTTCTTGTTTGCACGTTCCATGTCGGCCCTCGCACATGTCATCCACCTATCCACGCGGGCTTTGTTGATCAGTGGTCGGACCATGGCCGCCTGCGTGGTACAAAGAGCAAGAGAATAATTAGAGCATATATGGACGTGGATCGCCGGAAAAATTCGGCATGACCTCCCCTAAAAAGAGGACATCCGCGAGTGCCAGAAATTCGCCGGAAAAGAAATAAATCGACATTCCGGCGAAACATTGACATCTCAAATGAAATCCCTGCACAAAAAGTAGCACCACAACACAATCATATAGTCGGTGTCTCCGACAACGCGCATACATGCAAGCAACGCCTTCACGCTTCCTCCAACAACGACTTGCGCAAGAGAGCCGGAGGAGAAGTAAATGGACATGTTGTAGATCTAGAGGAGCAAGAGACTTCACTTACATATGGGTGTTAACCAATGGATGTTGAGAAAGCTTCTATGGTGAATCAATGGGGCAAATGAGGTGGGGAGGAGGAGGGGGGCGACCAGATTTGTCTTGGTGGAGGAGGAAGAAGTGACACAAGTGAGTGGGGTGGTAGTTGCCTCCATGTGCAAAAAGCTGGAAAAAAGTGGTGCCAGCTTATGCGAGGCGCATATTGCATAATATGCGCCTCCTATAATTCAAACTATAGGAGGCGCATATAGCATATGGCAATATGCGCCTCGCATATTGTCAAATATAGGAGGCGCATGTAGCCATATGCGCCTCGCATATTCCTGCACCTACCAACACGCGGACCCACGCAGAATATGCGAGGCGCATTCTGGCCATATGCGCCTCGCATATTATCAAATATAGGAGGCGCATATAGCCATATGCGCCTCGCATATTCGTGCACCTACCAACACGCAGGCCCACACAGAATATGCGAGGCGCATTCTGTCCATATGGGCCTCGCTTACCTTATCTGATATATACGAGGCGCATATGACTAGAATGCGCCTCGTATAATATGGGGCTGCTAGATTCTGTCCGTACAGGGATTATAGGAGGCGCATTCTTATCATATGCGCCTCGCCTATTTTTATACTAGAGGCGCATATCGCAAAGTGCGCCTCCCCTATTTTTATAGGAGGCGCATATGCTAAATGTGCCTCGCATAAGCATGTCTCCTATAGCCTTTTCTCTAGTAGTGATGCATGTGAGATTAATGGGCTTATCCATTAAGGTGGCGGTCGGCTATGCCTTACCTCCTGTAGCTGGTGGAACTTACCACTGCCGACCGATTCCAGATGGCTATGCTATTGTCGGGGTGGATGAGGTTGTGAAGGAATATGAGAAAGCACAGCTTGACCATGCTACAGGTGAAGGGAAAACTCAAATCAAATTTGCAGTGAAAACAACCATTCTTTGGAAGAAGGAACACATCATGCTTCCAAATTGGAGGCCACTGGCACCCCCGCCGTCTCCGCAGCGTCAGTAGTCTGAGCCGCCTCAGCCGTCTCCAAGTCATCAGAATACTCCCCTGTCGTCTCCGGCGCTTCATCCATCTCCTGCGCGACAGCCATCTCCGGCGCGCCAGCCATCTCCTACGCGTCAGCCATCTTTGGCGCGCCAGCCATCTCCTGCGCGTCAGCCATCTCCGGCGCTTCAGCCATCTCCTCAGCGTAAGCGAAGAGCACTGCCACGAAGAGCATCACTACCACTGCCACGAAGAAATCCGCAGGAAACCGTACGCCAAAGAGTTCAACAAACTGCGTCCCGTAGCCTTTCGCCAAGCCATTGCCGGTTTTACCGTGGAATCGCAGCGACGAGGAGACCAATAGGATCTCGGAAGAAGAGGTCAAGAAATTATTTGCACCTAGACGGGCCGAGCCAAAGGAGAAACTAGATCCGGCGTGGTTGAGAAGTTTTACAATAATCTTTTAAAACATGAAACCCCACTTGTGCCGGACTACGAGCGCCAGATTTTGAAGGGGGATGCAAGGCGGAGGGAGACTGAAAGTAGCAGTCGTGCGGCACCCCAGAAAATAGTTCCCATGCTCGGAGAGCAGGAAAACCAATCATGCGCCCCGCTCCAAGTGTTCGACACACAGAACGCTCCTCCTGTACAAGGCAGAGCTACAAAGAATGGCCAATGATATGGGGATGACTTACATTGCATACTTGAACATCATGGGAGACAAATTGCCCAAAGGCGATGCCAACCCCATACAGCCACGGAAGTATGGGAAGAATCTCGTCAAGAAAGAGGAGCTCAAGAATCTACCAACAAAGATGCGAAGATTGCACAAGTGGTACCTTGATTTCTGCAAGACGAGAAAGGAAGAATGGATCACGGCGCATATAAGAGATCAGATTTTCTTGTGCGGAGACGACGAGACCAGCTTCAACATTCAAGACTTGCATTTTATATTCAATCAGAAGGAACTCGACAAAGCTGCCATCAGCCTTTATTGTGTGTAAGTACTATTTCTTTAATTTCTATCTCATCTCATTCAATTCATTAATTGCATGTATATATATATGCTCACCATATATGTATATATATACTATTATGCAGGAAAAAGGTTATGGAATGCATGAAAGGAGGCCCTTTTGACATTGGGTTCGTTGACCCAAATAGAGTTCATGAACAAGTGGTAAAACTCAAACCCGGGCAAACAGAAGATTTCTTGCTAACGTCTTTACTGAGACAACAAACCAAAAGGGAAATACTATTGCCTTACAACTTCTCGTGAGTGTTACCCTCTCTTGTACACATTCTGTTTCGGCTTACTCGATGTTAAGTGTAACTGATGATTAGTTATGCGTGCGTAGGTTCCACTTTATTCTGCTAGTCATTCAACCAGGACTCGTTACGAAAAGACCAAGAGCTATGGGCAGACTTCAAAGAGATGCTCCAGAGGTAATTTCAATCATATTATCGCACTAGATCGGAAACTTTCGTGACACCAAGTAATTAATTACTCCTTTATCCATTTTCTTTGTCTGACAGGGTTTGGAAAAGGTTCACAGGCAGGGCCATGGGTGAATGGTCAGAAGAACTAAAATTTGTAGACCAAAATCTAAGTAATACTAGCTAGCTAGGTCTGCGTATCTCTTTGATTCTGCTTCCAATTTCATTATATCATGCTTTATTGATTATTATTTTGATTGAAATCTCTATTCTCGTAAAGTGCGCGCATCAGGGACCCGGCAATAACTTATGTGGATATTATGTTTGCGAGTTCATTCACAACACTATATGTGCGATGGGCCAAGCCGCACTAGAACAACTTAGAGTAAGTAAACAAAGTACACAACATTATTTTATTACTATCAATTGTGTTGAGTTTTATTCTTATATATATATTGATCCCATTCTTCATATATATTTAGATCGAACGGATGCGGAACCAACTCCTACCATTTGACCGCTTACGAGCCATTCAAGAGGAATTGGCGGGGTTCATACTTGATGAGGTCGTCACGCCTGGCGGAGAACTCTTTAGATATCCACCAAAATGAACGTTGTATATATGCTTGAACGTGTTTGTCTTGTACTTGATGCTTCAACATTTACGGAGAATACCACACAATGCCGATGTTTGTGTATAATAATAGTTGCTTAATTATTCATGTATTCGTATGTACCGACGACGACGTATGTGTATACCGCTGCCGATCGATTCCCCCTCGCCCCTCCCCGTCCCTGCCGCGCCGCAGAAATACGCCCAGAACGGGGCGGCGGCAGAACTCTGCCGCGGCAGAGATTTAGGCCGTTTTCCTGTCACGGCAGAGATTTATCTCCTTTTCCTGCCGCGGCACAGAACCTTTAACACCGGTTCGTGTTACGAACCTGTGTTAAAGGGGGAGGGGCTGAGCGCTGCGGCAGCCCCACGTGCGCCACCCTTTAACACCGGTTCGTAAGAACCGCTGTTAAAGGGAGGGGCCTCTAACACCGAACCCCCAATAGCGGTTCCAGAACCGGTGTTAGAGGCCTCTAAGAACCGGTGTTAGAGGCCTCGTTTCCACTAGTGTAGATTGAGATATTATACTGTGCAAAAAATTGGAGGGAATCGAAAGATTCAGTGGATATTTAAACGATTTTGGTCGCCTCTCTCACAATTGGATATACCTTGCGATTCATGCAATGTAGAAGGACACATGAGCTGTAACTAGATTGTATCTAAGAATTTAATAAGGTTGTAACTAAGAATTGATACAAATTTTATGAGTTACAACTAGATAGCAACTGAGAATTCGTACAAAATAGTAGGATGATGTCAGCGACTGAGACAAAACTAAAAATCAAACACCTAAGATCTAGACGCTCACATATTTGAATGCTTCAGGGAGAAGTGTTCCCCTCCAATAATGTCACTACATAATTTTATGGATCAAGTAGCCACATACTTCCACGTCAACCCGTGGGCATCATCCACATACGTGTACACCGCCGGTAGCAAAGAGTAAGCTGGTGGTTGAGCTCTTATCGTCGTCATCAACCATGGTTTGAACTTCAGAAGAAGTGAAGATGGTTACCATTGGACGTTTGCATGCAGTGCGGTAGTCGACAAGGATCGATCACATCGACATGTATGCTTTGGTTAACACCTCCAAGTCAAATATAAAATTGTCCGTCTGCCTATCCGAAAACCACCTTCTTTATTCGTTTACATCTTATCAGGTGACCGCCCATGATTTTTTATGACTCACCATGATGCACACTGTACAAGTCCAAGGCCGGTCCATAGATTTTGGGGGCCCAAGGACAACACCGTATCAAAGGCCATTTGTTTAATGTGGAAGACATTCCCTAGGGTTAAGGGGGCAATGGCCCCCCTACTACAGAAAATTTCATAAGGATATTTTTAATGTTTATTATACTTAAAAAAATTAAGATTAATCTATCATTAAGAATGATTAGAGTTCTTAGGCGTCTCAACAGTTGCTTTCAAGCTATGCTACTTGTTTAGACACGGAAGGCTTAAAAAATATTAGTATTCCACGAAAGAAATATTTGGGTAATGCAATTGCATGTTAAAGAATATTCATATTTGATAGATCTATAGTCTTTGGAATGACGGTAAAAATTCAAAACTAATTAGTTTATCAAGTGAACTATATACCATCACTGGTAGAAAACGTGCCATGCGTCCCGGTTGGTAAGGGGCTTTAGTCCCGGTTGCCCAACCGGGACGGGGCAATCGGGACTAAAGCCCGAACCTTTAGTCCCGGTTGCCCCACCAACCGGGACAAAAGGCCACACACGTGGCATCTGCTCCGTGCGAGGGGGGGGGCTTTAGTCCCGGTTCGTAACACGAACCGGGACTAATAACCTGCTGTCGCGGCAGAGATTTGGCCCATTTCTCTGCCGCGGCAGAGAATTCATTTTGGCACATTTTGTTGCCGCGGCAGCATTTTCGCCACTTTTTGTGCCGGACAGAGAATTCATTTAGGTTGTTTTATTGTCTATTTAGTGTTTTGCACTTATCAATGAAGGAACCTTATATTACACAAGATCATCATGACAACATTTTACATTCAATACACGGATCGAGTTCATGCACTACATACAAAAGTTGCTATTCGATGCTACCGGCCAATTTCTTGAAAGTTGCTATTTTTACAATTCCTATTGTCTATACACAGCCGAGTAGTATTCCCCTTTTGGGTCTAGGACTTCTGCATCCAAGAATCCCGCCAATTCCTCCTGTATTGCTCGTATGCGATCCTTTGGCAGAAGACCGTCCCGTAGACGTTCGATCTGATTTAAAAAAGGAGTCAGCCTATATGAATATGAAACTAAACACAATTTGATTGTAATTAAAAACTATAAAAATTGTTTACGTACGTGGAGTTGCTCTAAATTTCTGCTCTTCTCATCGCACGTCTGCCGGATGAACTCGCATACATAGTATCCACATAGATTGTTACCTGGTCCCTGCGTCAGGCACTTTACGACAACAGAGTTCAATCAAAATAATAATCAAGCATGATAATAACTGTATCAAAACTAGAATCAAAGAGATGCGCGGATATAGCTAGTGGTGCTTACATCTAGTGGTTGAAATGTAAGCTCCTCTTTCCAAACACCCCTAGCCTTCTTGGTGAACCGTTTTCAAGCGCTGCCCGGCGTAGAAAACGAATAAAATAAGTTATTAAGTACTTGATATCATAAAATTCACGAACGTTGCCGATATAGTGTCGTAATGATTAGAATTACCGCTGGAGAAGTATCTGCATGTCCTTCCACGTCTCAAGGGGTTTATGTTTCGAGTCCATGACTAGTACACGCCCTTTGTCAAGTTGAATGATTAACAGAATATAGTGGTACCTGCGAATGCAGAACTTATCAATTATATACTAAACATCGAGTAAGCGAAATAGAAAGTGTATACAAGACAATAACACTCACTCGAAGTTGTAAGGAAATAGTATTTCCCTTTTGGTTTCTTGAAACCTTAACGCGTGTACTATATTATCCTCCGTATCCTGGGGGTTTGTTTTGAGATTAGCTTGATGAACCCAATATGGGTCAATGAAGCCAATGTCATAGATTTGTCCTCTGCTGCATTCGAGAATCTTCATTCTGCATATTACAATATGATTATATACATGGAATAAACAAGGTGAGATAGCTGGAGACTAAATTAATTACAGAATTAGTACTTATAGACAATAGGCACTGATGATCGATTTGTCCAAGGCGTCTTGATTGAATAATTGAAATAGTTCATCAAATTCAATGGATATCATGTCATCCATATCTTTCCCATAATGCTTTTTTGTAACCTTCAGCACTATCCAGTTAGCCCCGGCCTTTGTGGCATGCAAGTACCAGTTATGCAATCTTCGCATTTTTGTTGGAAGATTGTTTACCTCCTCAGGTTTAATGAGCGGTTTGCCGTACTGGTATTTGTATGCTACTTCACTCACGGAGAAGAACTCTAACTGGGATAAGTACTGGAAAATACTCATACCTTGAGTAGCGGCAACTTCTCCGTATTCTGCAACTACCTCTGGATCATACTGCTCTTCGGCCCCATATTTGCTCGACCCCACATTGGTTTGGGAAATCACCTTGAGAGGGGCGCAAGTCTGTTTTGCTTGTTCTCCGAGCTGGGCAACAGATTTCTCGCTTGCATCAGTACTGCTCTTCGAGGCTTTTTGTGCCGCATGTGACTTGAGAATAGAACGCTCATAGTTTGATGACAACTTTGGCTCGGGTTGATGAAGAGTCTTTAGCATTTTCAACACTTTGGCTTTTTCTTCTTTGGTGCTGGGGAACTCTGGCTCTTTCGGCCGCCTCAGCTTAGCGAAAAACGCTGTCGTTTCCGCATCAACGATCGCCGCAGTCTCCTCTTCAGTACAGTCATAAGCTCTCTTGGGAGGAACCGTTGGTACTTTTGGAAGAGGCTCTTGTTTACGTTTCGGCGATCGCTTACGAGGCACAGTAGCGGTACACTTACGCTTTTTATCCTGAGGCGCCGGCGATGGCTCCCGCGGCGATGGCTGCACCGGAGATTGGTGAGGCGACGGAGCCGGGTGAGGCGACGGAGCCGGGTGAGGCGACGAAGACGGCTGCCGCGGCGGCGACGACCTCGCTGGAGACGGGTGAGGCGGCGACGAAGATGGCCTTGGCGTGTGATTTCGAAGCACGATACAATCCTTCGGCCATAGAATGGTGACATTTTTTGCGTCACCCAGCACAGTCACATCCCCTTCACCAGCATGGTAGTGAAGATCCAAAACCTCAAAGGTGGGCATGATTTCATCCACGCCGACAACAGCGTAGCCCTCTGGAACCGGACGACTTTGGTAAGTTGGTGTGGGTCCAATTGGTAAGGCATAGCCGACCGCCACCTTCATTGATATGTTCACAACTTTGACATGTAGCTCGCAGTGTGTCATCTCTGTGATATCATCCACTGGGTAGCCAATAGGAGCCATCGTCGGTGCATCATCGGCATCGCCATTGTCATCACCCGGGACCTCGGTGGAAGCCACACTGCTTTTTCGATTATTCGATAGGCCGGTAGCATCGAATGCAGTGTGCTGCTGAGATGGGCCGGTAGTACTTTGCTCTTTAAGTGAGTTAATTTCATCTTGTTGTTGCTTTAATCGTTCTTCAATTAAACGCATTCGCTCTTTCTGACTTTCTGCTTCAACTGCCGCCCTGTCCTTACTCCTCTGACGGCTTCTATCAGGATATTTCTTCCTCTCTTCGGGAAACCCAGTCCTCCATGATTGGGAGCCTATTGTGCCTCGTGTTCGTCCATCATGTTCCTTATTTCCAAGGGCGAGTGTGAGCTCATCATTCTCTCTATCGGGAATGAAGTCCCCATCTTTAACAGCCTTTACTGCTTTTCTCATCCTCTCGATTGGCAAGGGGTCTTCTTTATGTCGTATGTTATATATGCACCTCCCTTCCGAGTCCAACGTGCCCCCAAGCCCGTAAAACCAATTCCTTGCATGTTCTAGCCAATCGTCTGTCTCTGGGGTGATATTTTTATCACGCAGTTCCTGCTCAAGTTTCTCCCACTTAGGAATGCCAACCGTGTAGCCACCTTGCCCCATAGTATGGTGATACTTCTTCTTAGCAGCATTCAACTTATTCGTTTCAGACATTTTCTTAGCTTTTTCTGATTTCTTGTATTCCACAAACTCATCCCAGAATGGTTTTATCTTCTCAAACTGAATATTCTTGAAATCGGGAGTCTTCTCTTTCACGACATAGTCAAGGTGCAATCTTTTCTTCCAGTTGGTGAAACACTGGGCCATCTTCTTCAAAGCCCACTCCCTGACCTTAGCCTCCATGGCTCTCCCATGTTGTAAGGCGTCCTCAACTGGATCCTCCGCATTTGGATCCAGCTCTATCTTCGGTAGTTTGAAATTAACCATGAGCCTCTTCCACAGTAAATCTTTGGCGTGGTTAGGGACAAATAAACATGTTCCCTCTTCATCCGCTTTAGCGGGCCTATTCCAATTTCTAATGGTGATCGGGATTAAGTCCCTAACGATTACTTCGCATTGTGCCACAAATTTGGTTGCGACAACTTCGGGAGCTGTCGGTCTGCCGTCTTCAGCGACATCTTCGATCCTAAACCTCTCATGGTCTTGCAACTTTTTGGTTGGGCCTCGTCTGCTCTTTTCAGTAGATTCCTTCGATCCGGAGGGCTAAAAGAAGAAAGATCGTCGTTACTATTTCTATATAGATAGCAGATGATTAATTAATGAATTGATTTATATTACATGCACCTCGCCGGAGCGGTCGTCTTCTCGATTACACAAGGCATCGCCTTCTCCCTCGCGAAAGGCAACACCTTCAACCTCAAACAAGTTGTCTACTCCGGTAAAAAGAGGATCACCCTCACCGGAGTTGTTCAGAAACGTTGATACGTCTAAATTATCTTCCCCACGGATCACACCTTGGATCAACTCTTCCTTTTCTTCGTCTCTGACGTGTGGGTCCATATTTTCTGCATAGGTGGAAAAACGAATAAGTCAAAGCGGCTAAAGGAGAAAGTTAAGGAGAAACCCTAATATATACATACACAATAATAAAAATGAAGAGAAACCCTAAACCTAGCTACAAAAAGGAAACTGTGTAGTAGATAGGTAACTCTAGCTAAAATCAACTAAAATCAATATTCCGGAGTTCCGAGGGGTGTAACCTAGTTCGGAGAAACCTCCGATGCATATGAGAGGGGAACATGAGTATAAGGCTACAAAAGGGAAACTATCTAGCAGATAGGTAACACTAGATACTAACAAAATACCATATTGGAATCGATTTAAGAGGGTTCAGAATGCCCTGGCGAAGGCACATCGTCGAACCCACATGCACCTAAGGGGTATTAATGATTCCTTATCTAACCACAGTGACTGACAATGTGAATCGGGTCTGGGGCTACCCACATTGACTGACCAGTGGGGTCGAAGACCAATAATACCAAACTAATTAATAAACCTAATAATACCTAACTAATAATAAACCTAATAATCGAAACACCGAAAAGAAAGGGAAACAATCAACACATGGCATCGATGCAATGCTCAAGCAAGTATGATGATATGACAAGTTAATTTGCATTGGAATGTAACCCTAAGACATGCTCGACGATTTAATCGGGGTTTCGACGGGTGAAAACCCTAACTCGGGGAAACTCCGAAACATATGAGAGGGGTGCATTTCTTCTTCTAATTATACTTGTCATTTAAATTGTTGAACAATGCATGATTATAGGTTAAATAGATAGGTTTCATTTTTCTGAACAATTTGATATATTATTTGTATTTTTCTGACTTATAAATAAAAAGATATTGAATTTACAAGTTTATATCAATTTCTGGAATTATTAAATCATTTAAAATTGAATTACTGTGTCAATATGACATCAGCAACGGGTTGGGTTTTTTTTACCAAGACAGAACCTAGCCATGTCACTGAGTGCTGGGCCCTAGGCCACATCAGCAAGCCACCGTGGGCCACGTCAGCGGGCCCGTGGCCACGTCAGCGTGACGCCGTGGACAAGGACGACGCGGCGGTGGAGGAAACGGCGCCGGCGACGATGCACCACCACCAGCAGCAGAGGGAGGGGGAGGACAGAGAGGGGCAGGGAGGGGCGGCGCCGTACCTGACGCGCGGCGGTGGGGGAAGGGCGCGGTCGTCGACGGGAAGCAGAGAAGCGGGCGGCCGGTGGTCGTCGGGGGAAGGAGACGCGCGGGCGGCGCGGTCGTCGGCGCGCGGGAAGAGACGCGGGTGGCGGCCGGAGGCGGAGGCGTTGACGACGGAGCCGCTACGGGGAGCGCGCGACGGTGGCGGGGGCAGCCTGGCGGCATCATCGTCGGCGAGGGCGCGGGCAGAGGCAGAGTGGGGAAGGGAAGAAGAAGAGGAGGCACGCGCTGTTATAACTAAAGGGCCTTTAGTCCCGGTTCGTGGCTCCAACCGGGACTAAAGGTGCATACGTCCCGGTTGGAGCCACCAACCGGGACCTATACTCCAAAATTTTCAGCAGACCAAGGGTTGGCGCGCAGTGGGTCTTTAGTCCCGGTTGGTGGCTCCAACCGGGACATATTCCCCTGTTTTCAAAAAATTTCAGGTATTTTCTCTCTGTTCCCGCCTTATTTTTTATTTTGCGGTTTAAATTTGTATTGTTTTTTAAATGATAATTAATTTGGAATTTAGAAAAACTTTAAACATAAAAAGTGTTTGGATTTGAATAAATAATTCAAAACCATTTTCTGTTTTAAAAAATAATTAATGTAACCATTTAAAATATGAACCATTTACAATTAAAAATGAATTAACTTATATTTTTTTAATATCAATTTGGAATTTAGAAAAACTTTAAACATAAGAAGTGTATGGATTTGAATAAATAATTCAAAAACATATTCTATTTTTAAAAAATAATTAATGTAACCTTTTAAAATGAATTAACTTATATTTTTGAATATTAATTTGGAATTTAGAAAAACTTTAAACATAAAAAGTGTTTGGATTTGAATAAATAATTCAAAACCATTTTCTGTTTTAAAAAATAATTAATGTAACCATTTAAAATATGAACCATTTACAATTATAAATGAATTAACTTATATTTTTTTAATATCAATTTGGAATTTAGAAAAACTTTAAACATAAGAAGTGTATGGATTTGAATAAATAATTCAAAAACATATTCTATTTTTAAAAAATAATTAATGTAACCTTTTAAAAGGAATTAACTTATATTTTTGAATATTAATTTATAATTTAGAAAAAATTTAAACATAAAAAGTGTTTGGATTTAAATAAATAATTCAAAAACATTTTCTGTTTTAAAAAATAATTAATGTAACCATTTAAAATATGAACCATTTACAATTAAAAATGAATTAACTTATATTTTTTTAATATCAATTTGGAATTTAGAAAAACTTTAAACATAAGAAGTGTATGGATTTGAATAAATAATTCAAAAACATATTCTATTTTTAAAAAATAATTAATGTAACCTTTTAAAATAGGTCGAACCGGTGTGCATGAGGATAGGGGACGGGCATCGTTAGAACTTGCATTGGATATCTGAAGAAACCACATATTGCGAGTCTAAAAATGATTTTTTCAAAAAATCACGGGCGATAGATCATGTACCTGTAGTACAAACCGGACCCACTTCCTACCGATTCGGCAGACATTTGTCCTTTTTACCCGGGATGGACGAAAAGGTTTGAGATGTACCGGTTGGGATATAGTCCATGTAAGGTGGTCTAGTATTTTAGGAAAATAGGACGGTAGCATTCTGAAACGGCATTTTGGTGGTTACGTCACAAAACGACCCGTTTTTTGCGCTCGGAAAATGGAAAAGGGATTTTCCGTGCGACAAAAAGGAAAACTTCCTCCTGCAACATTGTTCTACATACCAATGTCCACACACATGCATAATATGGGCACAACATCACAAACTATGTCGTGATTCAGCACATAACATCGGTCATTTGGACCGAAAGCCATGAAACCTCGAACATGATAGGTCATTTTGTGAAGGTTTTTTCGAAACATGATCAATATACCAAGTCTGGTATTTTTCCTTTCAACTATGTAACATAATATGACACCACGCGAAGGATTTTCATTGTTCGGATTTTTTTTGAATTTATTATGCCCGTTTTGAATTATCTGAATTTCTAACTATGGTCGAACCGGTGTGCATGAAGATAGGGGACGGGCATTGTTAGAACTTGCATTGGATCTCTGAAGAAACCACATATTGCGAGTCTAAAAATGATTTTTTCAAAAAATCACGGGCGATAGATCATGTACCAGTAGTACAAACCGGACCCACTTCCTACCGATTCGGCAGACATTTGTCCTTTTTACCCGGGATGGACGAAAAGGTTTGAGATGTACCGGTTGGGATATAGTCCATGTAAGGTGGTCTAGTATTTTAGGAAAATAGGACGGTAGCATTCTGAAACGGCATTTTGGTGGTTACTTCACAAAACGACCCGTTTTTTGCGCTCGGAAAATGGAAAAGGGATTTTCCGTGCGACAAAAAGGAAAACTTCCTCCTGCAACATTGTTCTACATACCAATGTCCACACACCTGCATAATATGGGCACAACATCACAAACTATGCCGTGATTCAGCACATAACATCGGTCATTTGGACCGAAAGCCATGAAACCTCGAACATGATAGGTCATTTTGTGAAGGTTTTTTCGAAAGATGATCAATATACCAAGTCTGGTATTTTTCCTTTCAACTATGTAACATAATATGACACCACGCAACGGATTTTCATTGTTCGGATTTTTTTTGAATTTATTATGCCCGTTTTTAATTATCTGAATTTCTAACTATGGTCGAACCGGTGTGCATGAAGATAGGGGACGAGCATCGTTAGAACTTGCATTGGATCTCTGAAGAAACCACATATTGCGAGTCTAAAAATGATTTTTTCAAAAAATCACGGGCGATAGATCATGTACCTGTAGTACAAACCGGACCCACTTCCTACCGATTCGGCAGACATTTGTCCTTTTTACCCGGGATGGACGAAAAGGTTTGAGATGTACCGGTTGGGATATAGTCCATGTAAGGTGGTCTAGTATTTTAGGAAAATAGGACGGTAGCATTCTGAAACGGCATTTTGGTGGTTACTTCACAAAACGACCCGTTTTTTGCGCTCGGAAAATGGAAAAGGGATTTTCCGTGCGACAAAAAGGAAAACTTCCTCCTGCAACATTGTTCTACATACCAATGTCCACACACATGCATAATATGGGCACAACATCACAAACTATGCCGTGATTCAGCACATAACATCGGTCATTTGGACCGAAAGCCATGAAACCTCGAACATGATAGGTCATTTTGTGAAGGTTTTTTCGAAACATGATCAATATACCAAGTCTGGTATTTTTCCTTTCAACTATGTAACATAATATGACACCACGCGAAGGATTTTCATTGTTCGGATTTTTTTTGAATTTATTATGCCCGTTTTTAATTATTTGAATTTCTAACTATGGTCGAACCGGTGTGCATGAAGATAGGGGACGGGCATCGTTAGAACTTGCATTGGATCTCTGAAGAAACCACATATTGCGAGTCTAAAAATGATTTTTTCAAAAAATCACGGGCGATAGATCATGTACCTGTAGTACAAACCGGACCCACTTCCTTCCGATTCGGCAGACATTTGTCCTTTTTACCCGGGATGGACGAAAAGGTTTGAGATGTACCGGTTGGGATATAGTCCATGTAAGGTGGTCTAGTATTTTAGGAAAATAGGACGGTAGCATTCTGAAACGGCATTTTGGTGGTTACTTCACAAAACGACCCGTTTTTTGCGCTCGGAAAATGGAAAAGGGATTTTCCGTGCGACAAAAAGGAAAACTTCCTCCTGCAACATTGTTCTACATACCAATGTCCACACACATGCATAATATGGGCACAACATCACAAACTATGCCGTGATTCAGCACATAACATCGGTCATTTGGACCGAAAGCCATGAAACCTCGAACATGATAGGTCATTTTGTGAAGGTTTTTTCGAAACATGATCAATATACCAAGTCTGGTATTTTTCCTTTCAACTATGTAACATAATATGACACCACGCGAAGGATTTTCATTGTTCGGATTTTTTTTGAATTTATTATGCCCGTTTTGAATTATCTGAATTTCTAACTATGGTCGAACCGGTGTGCATGAAGATAGGGGACGGGTATCGTTAGAACTTGCATTGGATCTCTGAAGAAACCACATATTGCGAGTCTAAAAATGATTTTTTCAAAAAATCACGGGCGATAGATCATGTACCTGTAGTACAAACCGGACCCACTTCCTACCGATTTGGCAGACATTTGTCCTTTTTACCCGGGATGGACGAAAAGGTTTGAGATGTACCGGTTGGGATATAGTCCATGTAAGGTGGTCTAGTATTTTAGGAAAATAGGACGGTAGCATTCTGAAACGGCATTTTGGTGGTTACTTCACAAAACGACCCGTTTTTTGCGCTCGGAAAATGGAAAAGGGATTTTCCGTGCGACAAAAAGGAAAACTTCCTCCTGCAACATTGTTCTACATACCAATGTCCACACACATGCATAATATGGGCACAACATCACAAACTATGCCGTGATTCAGCACATAACATCGGTCATTTGGACCGAAAGCCATGAAACCTCGAACATGATAGGTCATTTTGTGAAGGTTTTTTCGAAACATGATCATTATTCGGCACACATTTAGTCCCGAATGTAGTCACAAACCGGGACTAAAGGGATTGCGGCAGAGTGGGCTAGACAACACTAGTAATAGGGGTGAGTGTCGACATTATGTCATGCGGCTTGTACCTTGTCCCGGATGGTGTCACCAACCGGGACTAAAGATGAACCTTTAGTCCCGGTTGGAGACACCAACCGGGACTAAAGATGAGTCAGCACTAATAATAGGGGTGAGTGTCGACATTATGTCGTGAGTGTCGACATTATGCCGAGCTGCTTGTACTATAAATATGCATCCTTGTGAGTCCAGTCCTCCAGCCAGTTTGAGGCATCTCCAAGATGGTTTTAGAGAGCAGGGACACCACTACGGCCAGTTTCAGGGAGATGCCGACGGAGCCCAGTCCTCCGGCATCTCCGAGAAACTGGTCATAGAGGCACTCCCTAATATGTGAAATTAGTTAGCTCCGAGGCGTATTGATCTAGTTAGTGAAGTTACAAGCTGCAAGATGGTTTTCGAGAGCAGGGACACCACTGCGGCCAGTTTCAGGGAGATGCCGACGGATCCCAGTCCTCCGGCATCTCCGAGAAACTGGTCATAGAGGCACTCCCTAATATGTGAAATTAGTTAGCTCCGAGGCGTATTGATCTAGTTAGTGAAGTTACAAGCTGCAAGATGGTTTTCGAGAGCAGGGACACCACTGCGGCCAGTTTCAGGGAGATGCCGACGGAGCCCAGTCCTCCGGCATCTCCGAGAAACTGGTCATAGAGGCACTCCCTAATATGTGAAATTAGTTAGCTCCGAGGCGTATTGATCTAGTTAGTGAAGTTACAAGATGCAAGATGGTTTTCGAAAGCAGGGCCACCACTACGACCAGTTTCAGGGAGATGCCGACGGAGCCGAGTCCTCCGGCATCTCCAAGAAACTGGTCATAGAGGCACTCCCGCTCCAGCCACAAAATGGGACTAACACTCAAGACATTTATTAATATTAAAAACTGAGACTACAAAACCGGGACTAAAGGCCACAAACCGCGAAAGATATCCTTCGGTCAAGCCACAAACCGCGAAAGACATGAACTAGATCTACATAATATGAGCATGAACTTCTTGGCATATGTCATTCCTTATGACCGCTTCAGACGTAACCATGGAGCATCTTCTTTACTTAACGGAATGCTTGGGTCAGTTTTCACTGTGAAGGGCGGAATTTCATCAAACTTATTATAATCTTCTGACATGTCTGTCTTGTCCTCGATTCCCACGATGTTTCTTTTCCCTGAAAGAACTATGTGACGCTTTGGCTCATCATATGATGTATTCGTTTGCATATTTTTTCTTTTTTTCGGTCTGGAGGACATGTCCTTCACATAGAAAACCTGAGACACATCATTGGCTAGGACGAATGGTTCATCTCTATAACCAAGATTGTTGAGATCCACTATTGTCATTCCGTACAACTGGTCTATCTTTACCCCTTCCCCATTCAGGTTGACCCATTTGCAGCGAAACAAAGGGACCTTAAAAGAGACTCCATAGTCTAGTTCCCATATCTCCTCTATGTAACCATAATATGTGTCCTTTTGTCCATTCTCGTCTATTGCATCAAAGCGGACACCACTATTTTGGTTGGTGCTCTTTTTATCTTGGGCGATCGTGTAGAATGTATTCCCATTTATTTCGTACCCTTGGAAATTCAATACAGTAGAAGATGGTGACACGGCCAACAAGTATAGCTGATCTCCAACAGTGGTGTCATTCAAGAGATGTGTCCGCATCCAACCACCGAAAGACTTCATGTGTTCATCTGTAATCCATGATTCAGGCTTTTCCGGGTTTTTGGAGCGTACAATATTCTTGTGTTCCTCGATATACGGAGCTGCCAAGGTGGAATTATGTAGAACTGTGTAGTGTGCTTTAGTGAAAGAATCCCCGTCCCTACATATCATTGCTTTCTTTCCCAGCGTGCCTTTTCCACTTAGTCTTCCCTCATGCCGCGAGTCAGAAACACCAATCGGCTTAAGGTCAGGAATAAAGTCAACACAAAACTCAATGACCTCCTCTGTTCCATATCCCTTGGAGATGCTTCCTTCTGGTCTAGCACGGTTATGAACATATTTCTTTAAGACTCCCATGAACCTCTCAAAGGGGAACATATTGTGCAGAAATACCGGACCGAGAATGGCAATCTCTTCCACTAGATGAACCAGGAGATGCGTCATAATATTGAAGAAGGATGGTGGGAACACCAATTCAAAACTAACAAGACATTGTACCACATCCTTCTGTAACCTTGGCAGAATATCTGGATTGATTACCTTCTGAGATATTGCATTGAGGAATGCACACAGCTTCACAATGGGTACTCGAACATTTTCCGGTAGAAGCCCCCTCAATGCAATCGGAAGCAACTGCGTCATAATCACGTGACAGTCATGAGACTTCAGGTTTTGGAACTTTTTCTCTGCCATATTTATTATCCCCTTTATATTAGATGAGAAGCCCGACGGCACCTTGATACTGTAAAGGACTTCCAAAAAGATTTCCTTCTCTGCTTTGGTAAGAGCATAGCTGGCACGACTTAAGTGACGCCCTTTATCCGTCTTGTTATCTGTATGCATGTTCTTTGGGTCTTTCATAATTTGTTGGTCCTCCCGTGCTTCAGGTGTATCTTTCGTCTTACCATACACGCCTAGGAATCCTAGCAGGTTCACGCAGAGATTCTTCGTCACGTGCATCACGTCGATTGAAGAGCGGACACGCAGGACTTTCCAATATGGCAGCTCCCAAAATATAGATTTCTTCTTCCACATGGGTGCGTGTCCTGTAGCGACGTCGTTCGGAACTGATTGACCGCCGGGACCCTTTCCAAAGATTACTTCTATGTCCTTGACCATACCAAATACATCATCACCAGCAGGGAGTTCAGGCTTCTTCCGGTGATCTGCCTCACCTTTAAAATGCTTGCCTTTCTTTCTTACGGGATGATTGGTCGGAAGAAATCGTCGATTCGCTAGGTACACAACCTTCTTGCATTTATGCAAATATGTACCTTCGGTCTTATCTAAACATTGGGTGCATGCCTTATATCCTTTGTTTGTCTGTCCTGAAAGGTTACTAAGAGCAGGCCAATCATTGATGGTTACGAATAACAACCCTCGTAGATTAAATGGCTCCTGTTTGTTCTCATCCCACGCACGTACACCTGGTTTGCCCCACAACTGTAAGAGTTCTTCAACTAATGGCCTAAGGTACACATCAATGTCGTTGCCCGGTTGCTTCGGGCCTTGGATGAGCACTGGCATCATAATGAACTTACGCTTCATGCACAACCAAGGAGGCAGGTTGTAGATACATAGAGTCACGGGCCAGGTGCTGTGACTGCAGCTCTGCTCCCCAAAAGGATTCATGCCATCCGTACTTAGACCAAACCATAAGTTCCTTGCGTCACCTGCAAAGTCTGGGAAGTCTCTCTCGATTTTTCTCCACTGTGACCCATCAGCAGGGTGTCTCAACTCCCCGTCTTTCTTACGGTCTTCTTTGTTCCATCGCAACAACCTGGCATGCTCTTTGTTTCTGAACATGCGTTTCAACCTTGGTATTATAGGAGCATACCACATAACCTTAGCAGGAACCCTCTTCCGGAGGGGCTCTCCCTCAACATCACCAGGGTCATCTCGTCTGATCTTATACCGCAACGCGTTGCATACTGGGCATTTATCTAAATTCTCATACTCCTTACCGCGGTAGAGGATGCAGTCATTAATGCATGCATGTATCTTTTGCACATCTAATCCCAGAGGACAGAGAGTCTTCTTTGCTTCGTAGGTACTCTCGGGAAGTTCGTTATGTTTTGGAAACTTCGGCTTCATTATTTTCAGCATCTTTTCAAATGAGGAGTCAGTTAGACCACACTCTGCCTTCCATCGCAACAATTCCAGTGTGGTACCGAGCTTTGTGCTGCTGCCATCTTCACAATTTGGGTACAACAATTTCTTGTGATCTTCTAACATGCCCTCTAACTTCAACTTCTCATTTTCTGTTTCACAGTCTCGCTTTGCATCAGAAATGACCCTACCAAGTTCATCAGCCGGCTCATCTGATGCCCGTTCTTCACCTTTTTCCTCTCCATTGTCTTCCATTGCAGTATCACTGTATTCAGGAAACATATGATGATAGTTGTTATCATCATCTTCTTCTTCACCATCTTCCATCATAACCCCTCTTTCCCCGTGCTTGGTCCAGCAATTATAGTTGGGCATGAAACCTTTCATAATCAGGTGGCCGCGAATGATTTTCGAGGAAGAGTACTCCTTGTTGTTCCGACATTGAACACATGGACAACGTATAAATCCATTCTCTTTGTTTGCCGTAGCCACATCGATAAATTTATCCATGCCTTTGATATACCCGGCTACCCGCCGGTCACCGTACATCCATTCCCGACCGTTCATCTGCATCATATAAGTAAGTTTATCAAAAAACAGGACATCATAAATAGTGAAATAACCAATTCACACCGACAGATGAATTGTATCAATGACCTAGAAAAGATAAGATTGCTAACCTCGATCGAGGGAAATAAAGAGGAGAAAGCTCAAGTGCGTCTCGGACACCTTCTATATTTTTGTTCTATGAGAAATTCAACTGGATTTTTCACTCAAACATTTCAACAAACACCTTCAATGCATGCATGAGAAAAAACTAGCACACACCCTCACACCTTACACCATTCGAAAAACAGAGTGGAGGCAGAGGGGGCTGGGGCGTTGCATTTATAGAGGGCAAGGGGTCTTTAGTCCCGGTTGGAGCCAGCAACCGGGACTAAAGGTGCGTGCCACGCCACGTGGCTGTGGCCAAACCTTTAGTCCCGGTTGGTGGCTCCAACCGGGACGCATGCCCCCTTACCAACCGGGACCCATGCCCCCTGGCCCCGTGCCCGCTCCAACCGGGACGCGTGCCAGCATTAGTCCCGGTTGGTGGCGCAACCGGGACTAATGCTCCCAGGGGTCGCGAACGGATGGCCCTTTTTCCTCTAGTGCATGATACTTATTTCTACCGATTGATCATTGTGTATATGTGTATATACATACGCACCTCTAAAATTAATTACAGAACAAATTTATGGGAATAATAAGTTTATATGACTTTGCAAAAAATGAGTAGAAAAGCATACATAAGATTAATATTAAGATAAAATACTCTCAAAAATGTATGATAGGACATGTGGAATCATTGAAACCGGAGGAGAGCCGTTTGTAAAATGGTATGGTTATGTGATTGCATCTTTAGTATCTACTACTCACAACCATATAAATACACATGAGGGATGGTGTTGGCTTATCAATTTGGAGACGCTAGATAAATAAGACATTCGAGAAACATATTCAGAAATGACGAAGTATCTTTTGGAAAAGAAGAGTAAGAGTAAAGCAATATTGCACATCTTGAAGCATTTATATTTTCTATAATTATTGTACATGCATGGTTAGGTATTAAAAATAAAAGCTACTATAGATACATAAACAAGTCTTTGGTCGAGGCCCCTACATCATGAGGGCCCAGGGCGAGCGCCCTTGCCCCGCTTTATGGGTCGGCCCTGCACTAGCCAGCCACCAGATGTTGCCGTCCATCGATTTGTGTTTAATCTCGCTATCTCTCTCACTCTCAGCTTACTTTATATTTTACCAGTGTTCTGTTTGTCTGACAGGGCATGGAACAGTATGTGTCTTCGTAGATCAGTACTAAACTTGTGCCATGGTTTTCAGTCTGCAGTCTTGTAGTCTTTAGATGCAAAGAGTATAGTTGCACGAATGCGCTTGGAATTTGATGCGTCCTGTCCGTTTTAGGCATCATCTGCCGACCTGAATAAGTCTGCTGTCTGATTGTTGGCTGAGCTAAAAAGTTGTCAATTCTCTCGTGCTTCTCTGGAGACTGATACAACGAACGCATGCGCGCGGGGCGGCTTTCTTCATGGGCTATATCAAAGCTGGAGGTGTGTTAGGTATGATCGTCATTGGTCCATTTGTTAATCAGATTTGGTGGTGCATTTCAGGGCATATGCAAAGCACGAATGCGCATGCTCACAACCTTCGGATATCACTGATCCTTTTCATTCGGGTTTGGGTTTAGAGTAACTTCTACATGTATTTTTTGGAAGTACACCTACAACATAGTACTCAAATATGCTGCAAATAAAAACAGTCTGCCAAAATATATGTATTTTTGGCTTTATTTTTCTTATTTTGCAGTTACGAAAGGACACTTCAATCATGGTACGATCCATGTCGCAACAAACTTTTTTTGAAAAAAAACTATGCGGTAGGGCAAGCCCCTATAGGCAGCATTCTTTTTAAAAAAAATATAAGAACCGCAAATCTACGGCCATAAGGACTTGAACCTAGGTGGCTGTATTGTACATCCACTTCTAGCTAACTTCTTATAAACCCATATCATGAGTGTAGACTGTTGGAAAAATAGAACACCACATTCCGCCTCATGCATTCCTCCACAAATATGCATGTAGCACCTAACTTGGTCACTCTCCGGCTTCTAGAAGAGTACCATCAGTCACTGAGAACTTCCTACTATCATAACATAAATATTGGCAAAACAAGTAGACAAAAACCTTGTGCAAGCTGTCGCGGGAGGGCAGAGGGGGGAAAGAGACATGAGAAAAATGCGAATCGGGACTACCTTAATTATATTCTGATGGTGTGATGCTTCCCATGAGGATTTTAATTTCAGTAGTTGCTTTCTAGGCTCCCTCATGTCTGCTCTTCTATAGAAAAGAAACCCACTATATTACTAACGGTTTCGTCCTTATGGACCTGATCTCTATAAAGATCCCGCTTGAAAATGTGAAAGATACCTCTGGGCACTCGTCCAATACCTGTGTAGCGATAGTTACACGATTCTCTATATTATAGTTCCAACATATAATCAGAAAATCTATGAAAGTAAAGCCGATTTTGGGACGCAGTTTACAATTAGTATTTCACATTTTCTTATAAGACGCTCGATATTTTCCTCTTTGACTTTCTTTCCTTTCTTCTTACATGCAAAATGCTGGACTAATCGAGTAAATGTGGTATTCTCTCCGTCCAAAATTAACCAACTTAACTTTGTTTAAATAAATACAAATGTATATCTAGACACGTCTTACTGTGATGCATATCTTAGACAAAGCTGAGTTTTTAGAGTAGCATTTTGTAAAGGGGGACCTATATATGACTTCGGGCTTTTGCATTTTGTTTAGGCAGGTACTCCCACTAGCGCGACCACAGAGCGATCGAAAAGCATGCACACGTCGCGGATGCCCACAACAAACACAAGTCTAATCTGTTAAAACACTATTTGCATCAACTAGTCTAGATCTATTCGGTAGCTCTTTGCCTCTGCATATCTAGACATGAAACTGAGAGAGGGAGAGAGGGATCTGAGAGGAGAGGAACCACCTGCTCCCTGGCTCGACAAGCACGAGCCAGAGGGGATCCCCGAGCTGGTGCCGGAGCTGGATCCGCCGTCGTTGGCCATGGGTGGTAAAGGGGGTGAGTGTGGCGACGGTGGAGCTTCCCGTCAGCGCAGCGCTAGCCTAGATCAGGTAGGGGTTGTAGGTGGGGCGGCTAGGGCACGGCTAACCTCGTGAGGCGTGCTGCCGGCCCCCCACCTCTTTATATAGCGCTGGCGACAGGGGTCCACCCACCAGATGAGGTGGGGCGCCCCCGATCAGGGCGCGGATAAGGGACTCCGTTCGGCCTTTGGGCTCGAACGGGGAGAGATCTATCTAACATTCTCCCCCTTGATCTTGACTTTACTTTTAACTTTGTTCTTTACTTATTTCATCACAGAATGATACATAGAGCATGTTTCATCCTCTCAGCTCAATTGCCGATAGAATCAGACAGCCACTATATACCTTCATGTTTTGAAACAAATCCTATTACTTTTGGGCCTCTGTAGTCCCGGAGTCATAGGCTTCCCATTAAACTCATGCCGGCTATGTGTTCCTTGAACACATTGAGTGGTAAGCCTTTCGTTAGCGGTTCCGCAAGCATATCCTTTGTCCTTATATGCTTGAGTCTTATAGTTTGATCCTGGACTTTGTCCTTCACAACATAATACTTTATATCTATAGACTTTGTACCATTACTCGACTTGTTGTTATGAGCATAGAATACTGCGGGCTCGTTGTCACAGTACATCTTTAGTGGCCTGCTGATGCAGTCAACCACTTTCAAGTCGGGTAAGAATTTCTTTAACCATAACGCATGTCCCATGGCCTCATAACATGCTATAAATTCTGCATACATCGTAGATGATGCAACTATCGACTGTTTGGCGCTTCTCCACGAAATAGCACCTCCTGCGAGAGTAAAGACATACCCTGTCGTGGACTTTCGGTCGTCTTTATCTCCCGCAAAATCCGCATCTGAATACCCTTTTATCTCTAGGGAATCAGATCTTTTATATGTAAGCATGAGGCCTTTTGTGCCTTGCACATAACGCAAAGCTTTCTTTACCATCTTCCAGTGCTCTATGTCTGGATTCTCTTGATATCTACCGAGTACCCCGGTGATAAACTCTAAGTCAGGGCTAGTGCACACTTGTGCATACTGTGAGCTTCCAACAGCCGAAGCATATGGTACTGACTTCATTTGATCGATCTCATATTGATTCTTTGGACATTGGGATTTTCCAAAATTGTCGCCCTTGACTATGGGAGCAGGTGTTGCATTACTCGCATGCATATTGTATTTCTTTAGAATCTTTTCACAGTACGCTTTCTGCGACAGTCCTAACACTCCATTATTTCTATCTCGGTGAATTTCTATGCCCAAAACATAAGAAGCTTTACCAAGATCTTTCATGTCAAAATTTGATGACAAGAACTTTTTTGTCTCTAGTAGTAGACTAACATCACTGCTGGCAAGCAGGATGTCATCCACATACAGAATTAGGAAAATATATTTCCCACTTTTGAACTTTGCATAAATGCAGTTGTCCTCAACATTTTCCTTGAATCCAAATCTTTTAGTTGTATCATTAAACTTTAAATACCACTGCCTAGAGGCTTGCTTTAACCCATAAATGGATTTCTTTAGGCGGCATCCCATATGTTCCTTCCCCTCCATGAAAAAACCCTTGGGTTGTTTCATGTAAACATTTTCTTCTAAATCTCCATTTAGAAATGCCGTCTTAACATCCATTTAATGTAACTCTAAATCAAAATGTGCAAGTAGTGCCATGATGATTCTGAAGGAGTCCTTACATGAGACCGGAGAAAAAGTCTCATTGTAATCTACGCCTTCTCTTTGCGTAAAGCCTTTTGCCACAAGTCTAGTTTTGTACTTTTCTACATTCACATTGGAGTCATACTTTGTTTTGTAGACCCATTTGCATCCTACTGTTTTGGCTCCTTTAGGAATTTCCTCTAAATCCCAAACATTGTTGGAACTCATTGATTTCATTTCATCTTCCATTGCCTCCACCCACTTGGCTGAGTGAGGGCTACTCATGGCTTCTTCATATGAGGTAGGATCACCCTCCATATGAACTACATTGTAGACTTTGTAAATTTCTTTGGAAATGGATGGTCTTCGTTCTCTTTTAGACCTTCTGAGTTCATCAGACTCTTGCTCATTTCTTGCCTCGGGTTCAGGCACATTTACAGTAGGTGGCTGTTCTGGCTCCCTTTCGTGCTCAACAGTGGGTTCAGGTGGCTCCTGATGGACAGGTTCCGAACTTTCCCCATTGTTGTGACGTGTGGAGTCACAACAGGTGCCGGCACCACAACCTCGGGGGTTGTAGATGGTGGCACAACAGGTAGCGAGAAAAATGGCTCCTGAGTCATCGGATTAGGTGCATGCACCCTCTTCTCCTCAAGATCAATTTTCCTAGCTACCGTGCTCCCCCTCATCAGTTCGTCCTCCAAGAAGACTGCATGTCTCGTTTCTACAAACTTTGTGTATCTGTCGGGACAGTAGAAATGATAGCCTTTTGACTTATCTAGATAGCAAATAAAGTGGCAAGATACTGTTTTGGGGTCTAACTTTGCAATGTTTGGATTAAAAACTTTTGCCTCAGCTGGGCTCCCCCAGACCCTCAAGTGGTGCAGAGAGGGGACTCTGCCTGTCCACAGTTCATACGGTGTTTTGGGCACCGACTTACTTGGTACTCTATTGAGAATGTGAATGGCGGTTTTAAGCGCATCCATCCACAATCCCAATGGGAGGGTGGAATAGCTCATCATGCTGCGCACCATATCCATAAGGGTACGGTTACGCCTTTCAGCTACTCCGTTTTGCTGAGGTTCGCCCGACATAGAATACTGGGCGACTATTCCATTTTCTTGCAGGAACCTTGCAAAGGGTCCTGGTACTTGACCATATGGAGTATGCCGACCGTAGTACTCCCCCCCCCCCCCACGATCGGACCGAACTATCTTAATTCTTTTATCATGCTGATTTTCTACTTCAGCTTTGAAAATTTTAAATTTATCCAATGCTTCAGATCTTTCTTTAATTGGATAAATATAACCATACCGGGAGTGATCATCCGTGAATGTTATGAATGAATCATAGTCATCCACACTTTTCACCGGAAACGGTCCACAAATATCCGTGTGGATTATTTCTAGTGTAGCTATGCTTCGGTTTGCACCCTTTTTAATTTGTTTGACATACTTTCCTTTAATGCAATCTATGTATTGTTCTATGTCTGAGAACCCTAACAGAGGAAGAATGTCATTTTTAACGAGGCTTTCTATTCTTCCCCTCGAAATATGGCCTAGTCTGCAGTGCCATAGCTTCGATGAGTCAAGAGTTCGCTTTCTTTTCTTTTGTTCTTTGTTCGACAAGGGAACTTTTTCATTCACATCACACAGAAAAAATACTTTCTTATACAAAGATAATAAATATAACTTGTCATGTAAGGTAGCAACACCCACACAAATATCTTTTAACCAAATGGCACATTTGCCATTTCCAAAATAACACTCATAAGAATCTTTGTCCAAGCACGACACACTTATTAAATTTCTATGAATTGAAGGAAAAAAAAGAACATCCTTAAGCAAAAGAGAAGAGCCATCAGCCAGCTCCAGAGGGATGTCACCAATGGCCTCCACTTCTGCTTCAATCCCATTCGCCACTTCAATGAGTCTTTCTCTTTTTGGCAAAATCCTTGTCGAATGGAACCCCTGTAAAGAGTTGGCAACATGAATAGTTGCACCAGAATCAATCCACCAAGTAGATCTAGAAAACTTTTCATACAGAGATTCATTAACAAAAGAGACTACATCTTTACCGTTGTTGGCCATGATGTACTTTAGCCAAACTGGACAATCCTTCTTGTAGTGGCCAACCTTCTTACAGTGGTGGCACTGGTCTTTTTCCCCAGGGGTGGACTGCTGGTGCTGGTACTGGTGCTGCATTGGGCCCTTGCCATGTGGCTTGGAGGGTGAGCCACCATGGTTACCGTTTGTGAAGATCCTCTTCCTATTGTCCTTCACGAAGTTCAAGGAACCACCGTGAAGGGCCTTAAGCCTTTCCTCCTCTTGGGAGCACATCCCAATGGTCTTTTCTATCTCCCACATTTCAGGGGACATGTTATAGTTTATTACGAAGTTCTCAAAAGGCTGTGGAAGAGAGGCCATCACCAGGTGCACCAGAAGTGCAGGCTTTAGCTCGAGGTCCTCATCCATGGGTTTCAGCTTGGCTGCCATGTTTGACATCCTCAAGATGTGCTCTCTTATTCCGTGGGGCCCTCCCGTGTACTTTTCAGTCACCAGCTGTTTTAACAGTTGGGTCGCATACATCTTTGAAGAGCCAGTTTACTGGCTCTTTATCTTGGCAAGTTATTCGCCCACAGAGGCACACTATGGCGTTCTCAATTGTGTTCTTTACAAAGGCCAAACATTTCTTGTTGGCGTTCACCCAGTTTTGATTATCAATCGAGTAGGCCAGCTCCAATGGAGCATGGTCCCTCTTCCTTTTCTCAAACGCAGCACTTTCCTCAGCATCGCCCCTGACAGGGTCAACAGGCTTGACTGGTTGCTTGGTGTCAACCACCAATCCACTTCGGCGCATACAAACGCCAAATCAACCTTTTTCCTCCATTCAGAGTAGTTGTCCCCCCTTAGCAGCGGGATGTCCTTCAAACAGCTCATGAGGTTGAGACCTCCTGAAAACCACAAAAGATGTGAGACCACCAAAGAAAACAACTGTATGCATTAACTCAACGTTGGTATAAATTAAGCATGCAATTTTTTTGTGCTATTTAAAATTACATCACCGTTGGGTAGAAATAAAGTTAAATGCAACTTTAATACTCAATGGAAAAGATCATGATCATGTTTATTAACAACGTTGGTCAATTAATAACATGGGACACAATCATCTTTAATTACTTTGTCACATCTTTATAACAAAATTTAAACAAACTTTGTTGCATTATTGCAATTTAAATCATCTATTTGCAGCGGAAACATTAATAATGACTTTCATAAACCTTAGACTTTACAAAAAAAAATCTGCCTTTATATCATTCTCTAGTCAAAATATACTTGTAATAAGATAACTAGAGAAAAAACCGTTTGAAATTGCTTAAAAAACTAAGCAAAAACAAAATAAAACAGCTAAAACATACTCTATAAAAAAAAGACAGAAAACTGTCTGCAAGCTTTACTGGGCCACCATGGCCCAGCGGCCCGGCGGTATCTGCCGCCCGCGCGCGCTCACTTGCGCCGCCAGTAGCCGCAGCCTGGCCCGCCAGCATGGCCCGCCGGCAGCCTGCTTGCGCGATGCTCACGCCCGCGCGCTGCCCAGCACTGCCCGCCAGCAGCCCAGCTAGAGCCCGCTTGGCCCGCCTGGCCTGCCTTGGCCCGCCAGCGACCGGCCGCCAGCCGCCCGCCCCCCGCGCAGATCCTGGCCGTTCATCGCGGTCGCCCTAGATCGGACGGCTGAGCGCGCCTTTCGGCCGTATAAAACGCCCAGGCCGCCTCCCCCAAACCCTAACCATTCTCCCCCCCACCCGCGTCCTCCACGCGTGCCCTCTACGGAGGCGGCGCGTGCACCCCGTGTCCACCCCGCGGCGGCGCCGTGTGCACCCCGTGTCCAGCCCGCGGCGCTGTGGAGGAGAGGCGAGGCGGCTGCGGCCCCTTCCCTCCCCATGCCCTTCTCGCACTGGCGGCGCAAGCTCGCGGGGGCCGAGGCGAGGTGGCCGCCCCTCGGCGAGCCCCTCCTTCTCCTCTCTCAGGCGGCGCATGCGCCCGCCGCTGAGGCGAGGCGGCCGCCTCTCGGCGAGCCCGTCCCTCCTCTCTCTCTCTCTGGCAGCGACGGCATGCAGCCCCGCGCTTGAGGAGGCAGCGGGGTCTTCGGTGGCGCTCTCTATGGCGGTGTTGGGGGGGAGGCGGCCGTCCGTCCGGCGACTGCGCCGGCGACGGTCCCCTCCCTCTCCTCCATCGCCACCCCTTCCTTCTTTCTTACACCTCCCCCCTTCCCCCTCGAGTAGCAGAGAAACAGAGAGGGAGACGGCGGTGGTGCCTCCCCCTTGGCTCCTTGCCGATGTGTGCATCCACTCGAGGGTGGGTGCACCGTCGTCAAGTGGCCGAGGTGGGGGCAGAACCTTTCCCGGCGACGGCCGGAGCGACCCCCTTTTTTTCGACTTTTCTTTGGGGATCTGTGGGGATCTATGGGGTTTGGGGTTTTGTCTTTGATTTGGGATGCTTTGGGGGCTTAGATCTAGGGTTTCCTTTGCCTCCGAAGGAGAATTTCTTCTTCTAGATGTCTCCCAAAGGGATGCCCATCTAGATCGAGAGGAAAGGCGCGGCCATAGGGCAGGCGCTCTTTAGATCTAGGTCTTTTCCTTTGAATTTCTTTTGCAGCGAACAAACTAGCCACTAGTGGCTCTGATACCAATGTTAAAACACTATTTGCATCAACTAGTCTAGATCTATTCGGTAGCTCTTTGCCTCTGCATATCTAGACATGAAACTGAGAGAGGGAGAGAGGGATCTGAGAGGAGAGGAACCACCTGCTCCCTGGCTCGACAAGCACGAGCCAGAGGGGATCCCCGAGCTGGTGCCGGAGCTGGATCCACCGTCGCTGGCCATAGGTGGTAAAGGGGGTGAGTGTGGCGGCGGTGGAGCTTCCTGTCGGCGCAGCGCTAGCCTTGATCGGGTAGGGCTTATAGGTGGAACGGCTAGGGCACGGCTAACCTCGTGAGGCGTGCTGCCGACCCCCCACCTCTTTATATAGCGCTGACGACAGGGGCCCACCCACCAGATGAGGTGGGGCGCCCCCGATAAGGCACGGATAAGGGACTCCATTCGGTCATTGGGCTTGAATGGGGAGAGATCTATCTAACATAATCAGCGCCTAATCACCCTCCACTACACACTGGGCAACCAGCTGACGGCAGAAAACCAAGGTGGTCGATGCGTCGATGGATCGCAGCGGAATAATCCTACGGATCGATCGGAACCCAATAAAGGCAGGAAATCAGCGTCTCCACCGAGAGATAAGCAAAGCATATGCTGAGTTGCTCGCTGACCATTAATTCCGCTTTTGCCTTTAATTAGGGCTCACAAATTAAGGTTTATCATCCGAAAAACTCCACAGAAAAGACGGCGCCGGTCGATCTGTCGGTGCGCGGTGAGTCACGCCATCGCTAGTCTAGAGAGTGCTCGTCGTTGTTGTTTCCCCACGATAAGTAGATCGGCTTGCTGGACCCAAGATCGTTGCTGTTTCCCGACACGATCTCAGCTTGATGCATGCGATCGATGAGCATCGAAGCGCACAGTGAAAAGTGGCCTTACTTCCTTACCTTTTCTATCGCTGGTCTTTTGGAAATCATGGAAAGCCAACCCCGGACCAGCTAGCGATGAAAAAGATGAAGCTATATCACGGGAAATATTGACTTGACAGGAACCTTATTAGCTACCTTGAGGGGAGACATGCAACCAAGCAAGCAAACAAGCTGCGATGCGATGACCAGGGATATCGTGTTGAGTGGTGTCGTGCTATGAGCCGGGATATATATAGAGATTCTCCAATAACTCAGATGTTCATTTGAGTTTCCGAGCCAAGTTGGAGCCCCAAGTTATACGAAGAGGATGGTGTTTGATTGGATACGTTTGCCGAATTACATGATTTTCTCACTGATCGCATCAAAGAGACAATTGCTCACCATTTGCCACGTCGTGACTAAGATAGCAACAGATGGATGAAGTCTTGTTTCAACAGATGGATGAAGTATCGTGAGATTCTTGGGAGCGTTGTGACATCGTGCAGATGGAAATGACTTCTGTCCAAACTGTCAGTGTCTAATCTGACCGAAAGTCACGTCTTTCACGCAAATACGACCTCACAAAACCTCAAGTGCCCGAAAGCACCACCATGCGGAGGCACCCTTGCTGCAGTGCGGCGGCGGGGCTTTACGAGACTTGACGGGCTCGGCTGGGCCAAGAAGGTCTGGTATGACCTGCTGCTGCATGCGGTCGGCTATCGCCTTCGGACGGTGGAGATTGTTCTCTCCCGCGTGTTGATGTCATGCCTATCCACGTCGATGGCCCCGCTCTCTCGCTCCTACCGGCCTCGGTCTATGTTCCACGGTGTGACGGTGGTGAAGTCCTCAAGACCGTGTTGGCGCGTGCAGGTTGGCAGCAAGCTTGGCGGAGCAATACATAGCGGTCGGGAGGGTCGGTGGAGGGACCGGGAGAAATCTTTGTCTCTTTGACACCTGCGTGGTGACGCCTTTGGGTATCGCCATCCTTCTTGAAGGGCGTCGGGGGTATCTCCTCCGCGTCTCCCATGGCGTACCGGGGGAAACCCTAGGACTAGTCCGGGCAGCAGTGTCGTTATCGTCACTCCCCTTCTTGGAGGTGCTGATTTGGTACGTGGCGCTTTGGATTGCTAGTGATGTGGTGGTACTTCTCCGGTGGGCGCAACGGTTGCGAATCTTCTCTGTTTCGTCGCTCCGCCGTTGTCGGCTTTGTTTTCTTTTCTCTCTTCTTGTTTTTGTTTGTGTTTTGGACTTGCCTGTTCGGTCCGTGTATCGTGTTGGTCCTTTGGGAGTTGTGCTGTCTGGCCCAGCAGCGGTCTCACATATGTTCTTTATCTATAAAGCGGGGCGAAAGCCTATTTCGAGGAAAGCACCACCATGCTGATCTGAATAAAACTTGTACGGTCGGTAAACCATTCTAGACTTGGGCACGGAAGGTGGAAGATCTGAACCTTCCACATGGTGACAAGGAACTTTTGACACTGTCGGTCGAGGCATCTCCATTTGCCAATTCACGCACGCAAACACCAGCCGGTCGAAACGCCCAGGAGAAACAAATAGGCAGAGTTCTTATCCTCTCAGAAACGAATCTCTGAGCCATCCTCAATGGAAAATATGCCAAAGAGGAAAAAAATGCTTTTTCGTAGCCATCAGTTCGGTCCAAAAGTGCGAGTCTCCTCGCTTCCAAAGAATTGAGACACCTCCTTCGAGCCAACATATTTTCTCATTAGGAGAGTTTGGCATACACAATCCTTAGTAAGTAGCTTGAAAAGCCATTTACCAGTAGAGCGATATTCTTGACCTTTAGTTCATGAGCCTTTGGGACGGCAAACCACACTTCATTTGGCCGAGATATAGAGATTCTCCAATAACTGAGATGTTCATTCGAGTTCTGTAGCCAAGTTGGAGCCCCAAGTTACTGTCTAATAAAAAAAGGATTGCACGTTTGCCGAATTACATATTTTTCTCATTGATCACATCAGAGAGAGAATTGATCACCATTTGCCACGTGGTGACTAAGATAGCAACAGATGGATGAAGTCTTGTTTGAAGAGACGCATGAAGTATTATGAGATTATTGGCGTGGTGACTTCGTGTCGGTGGCACAGACTTCTGACCAAACTGTTCGTGTCTAGTCGGACTGAAAGCCACGTCGCCCCCGCAAAGACGGCCTCCCAAAATAGTCCGCACACACACCTCAAGAGACTGAAAGCACGGCCACACTGATTGAAAAAAACTACTTGTACGGTCGGTAAACCATTCTAGACTTGGGCACGAAAGGTAGAAGATCTGAACCTTCCACATCGTGACAAGGAACTTTTGACCAGCGGTCGAGGCATCTCCGTTTGCCAATTCACGCACGCAAACACCATCTGGTCAAAACACCCAGGAGAAACAAATAGGCAGAGTTCTTATCCTCTCAGAAATGAATCTCTGAGCCATCTTTAATGGAAAATATGCCAAAGAGGCAAAAGTGCTTTCGTAGCCATTAGTTTGGCCCAAAAGTGTGAGTCTCCTGGCTTTCAAAGCATTTGAGACACCTTCTTAGAGCCAACATATTTCCTCCTTAGGAGAGTTTGGCATACACCATCCTCAGTAAGCAGCTTGAAAAGTCATTTACCAGTAGAGCGGTATTTTTGACCTTAAGGTCATGAGTCTTTAGGACGACAAACCACACTTCATTTGGCCGAGATATAGAGATTCTCCAATAACCGAGATGTTCATTCGAGTTCCGTAGCCAAGTTGGAGCCCCAAGTTACTGTCTAATACAAAAAGGATGGTATGTTTGATTGGACGTTTGCTGAATTACATATTTTTCTCATTGATCACATCAGAGAGAGAATTGATCACCATTTGCCACATCGTGACTAAGATAGCAACATATGGATGACGTCTTGTTTGAAGAGACGCATGAAGTATTATGAGATTGTTGGCGTGGTGACTTCGTGCCGATGGCACAGACTTCTGACCAAACTGTTAGTGTCTAGTCGGACTGAAAGCCACAAATAGGCCGCACACACACCTCAAGAGACTGAAAGCACCGCCGCACTAATCGAAAAAAAACTACTTGTACGGCCGGTAAACCATTCGAGACTTGGGCACGGAAGGTAGAAGATCTGAACCTTTCACATCGTGACAAGGAACTTTTGACTGCCGTTTCGTGGCATCTCCATTTGCCGGTTCACGCACGCAAACACCAGCCGGTTGAAACGCCCAGGAGAAACAAATAGGCAGAGTTCTTTCTCGTTTTCACTTTTCGTGGCCTAGCTGTTTCGGCAAGCAGGTGCCGTCATTCTCTCCCCGTTTTTCCTGAAAACGGCAACGTGGCATGATAAAGATGTGGCACCACCTGCATATAAGAAGAGACTGACGATGACACAAGTATCTCGTTTCGTCTTGAATAGAGATATGATGCGTTTCGCCCATGGTGGTATATTGCTTGATGAGACTCTTTTATTTGATCAGGTTGTTCTAGGCTTGTTGTAGCTGCATGGTCCTCTCTAAAATAATCTTCGGACTACGTGTAGACCTTCGAGTTCAAGGGCAATAGGAAAATGCCCCTTGGTCGGACATATTCTACTGAGGAAATTGGAAGGGAACAGAAAGATCCGGTTGATATATATTTAAATGGTTCGGGGGGAAGTGTTCCCTCTCCAATAATGCCATTACTTAATTCTTTGGATCGAATAGGAAAATAATTCCCCACGTCAACCAGGAAGCAGCATCATCCACACATAGTACACTCGTAGCAACAACATATACAGTATGCTGGTAGTTGATCATTTGAGCTCAAGTTGTCGTCGTCAAGCTAAGCTTAGTTTAAACTCCAGGAAGAAGTGAAGAAGTTTGCCATTTGGACGTAATCGGGGGCTTTGGGAGTATTGCATTATATTGCATGCGGTGTTCGAGGTTTGTGCATGTGTTTTTTCCCAACTAGCAGCGTATGCGCCACGAACCGGGACTAATACTAGCACGCGTCCCGATTCGAGCGAACACAGTGGCCGGAGGCATGCGTCCCGGTTGGTAGGGGTGCATGCGTCCTGGTTTGTAACACAAAACAGGACTAAAGGTTGGGCGCCAGCCACTTGGCCTGGCACACACCTTTAGTCCCGGTTTGTGTTACAAATCGGGACGTATGATCCCGTCCTTTATAAATACGACGCCCCAGCCCTCTGTCTCCCCTCCGTTTTTTCCTTGGTGGAAGATGTGAGAGGTGTGCTAGTTTATTTTTTTCCTATGCATGCATTCAAGGTGTTTGATGAAATGTTTGAGTGAATGATCCCGTTCAATTTCTCAAGAACAAAAATATAGAAGGTGTCCGAGATGCACTTGAGCTTTCTCCTCTTTATTTTCCTCGATCGAGATTAGCAATCTTATCCTTTCTCTGTCATTGATACAATGCATGTGTCAATGTGAATTGGTCATTTCACTATTTATGATGTCCCTTTTTGATAAACTTAATTATATGATGCAGATGAACGGTCGGGAATGGATGTACGGTGACCGGCGTGTACCCGGTTACATTAAAGACGTGGATAAATTTATCGATGTGGCTACGGCAAACAAAGAGAATGGTTTTATACGTTGTCCATGTGTTCAATGTCGGAACAACAAGGAGTACTCTTCCTCTAAAATCATTTGCGGCCACCTGGTTATGAAAGGTTTTATGCCCAACTATAATTGCTGGACCAAGAACGGGAAAAGAGGAGTTATGATGGAAAACAATAAATAAGAAGATGATGATAACAACTATCATCATATGTTTTCTGAATATAGTGATACTGCAATGGAAGACAATGAAGAGGAAGGAGGTGAAGAACGGACATCAGATGATCCCACTGATGAACTTGGTAGGGTCATTTCTGATGCAAAGCGAGACTGTAAAACATAAAAGAAGAAGTTAAAGTTAGAGGGCATGTTAGAAGATCACAAGAAATTGTTGTACCCAAATTGCGAAGATGGCAGCACAAAGCTCGGTACCACACTGGAATTGCTGCGATGGAAGGCAGAGTGTGGTCTAAGTGACTGCTCATTTAAAAAGATGCTGAAAATAATGAAGCCAAAGTTTCCAAAACATAACAAACTTTCCGAGAGTACGTATGAAGCAAAGAAGACTCTCTGTCCTCTAGGATTAGATGTGCAGAATATACATGCATGCATTAATGACTGCATCCTCTACCGCGATAAGGAGTATGAGAATTTAGATAAATGTCCCGTATGCAATGCATTGCGGTATAAGATCAGACGAGATGACCCTGGTGATATTGAGGGAGAGCCCCTCTGAAATAGGGTTCCTGCTAAGGTTATGTGGTATGCTCCTATAATACCAAGGTTGAAACGCATGTTCAGAAAAAAAGAGCATGCCAGGTTGTTGCGATGGCACAAAGAAGACCGTAAGAAAGACGGGAAGTTGAGACACCCTGCTGATGGGTCACAGTGGAGAAAAATTGAGAGAGACTTCCCGGACTTTGCAGGTTTTTACGCAGTGAACTTATGGTTTGGTCTAAGTACGGATGGCATGAATCCTTTTGGGGAGGAGAGCTACAGTCACAGCATCTGGCCCGTGACTCTATGTATCTACAACCTTCCTCCTTGGTTGTGCATGAAGCGTAAGTTCATTATTATGCCAGTGCTCATCCAAGGCCCGAAACAACCGGGCAACAACATTGATGTATACCTTAGGCCATTAGTTGAACAACTCTTACATCTCTGGGGCAAAGCAGGTGTACATGCGTGGGATGAGAACAAACAGGAGCCATTTGAGGGTTGCTTTTCGTAACCATCAATGATTGGTCTGCTCTTAGTAACTTTTCAGAACAGACAAACAAGGGATATAAGGCATGCACACACTGTTTAGATAAGACTGAAGGTACATATTTGCATAAATGCAAGAAGTTGTGTACCTGGCGAATCGACGATTTCTTCCGACCAATCATCCTGTAAGAAAGAAAGGCAAGCATTTCAAAGGTGAGGCAGATCACCGGAAGAAGCCTGAACTCCCTATTGGTGATGATGTATTTGGTATGGTCAAGGACATAGAAGTAATCTTTGGAAAGGGTCCCGGCGGTCAATCAGTTCCGAACGACGTCGCTACAGGACACACACCCATGTGGAAGAAGAAATCTATATTTTGGGAGATGCCATATTGGAAAGTCCTACGTGTCCGCTCTTCAATCGACGTGATGCACGTGACGAAGAATCTTTGCGTGAACCTTCTAGGATTCCTAGGCGTGTATGGGAAGACAAAAGATACACCAGAAGCACGGGAGGACCAACAAATTATGAAAGACCCAAAGAACATGCATACACAGAACAAGACGGATACAGGGCGTCACTTAAGTCGTGCCATCTATGCTCTTACCAAAGCAGAGAAAGAAATGTTTTTTGAAGTCCTTTACAGTATCAAGGTGCCGTTTGGCTTCTTATCTAATATAAAGGGGATAATAAATATGGCAGATAAAAATTTCCAAAACCTGAAGTCTCATGACTGTCACGTGATTATGACGCAATTGCTTCCGATTGCATTGAGGGGGCATCTACCGGAAAATGTTCGAGTACCCATTGTGAAGCTGTGTGCATTCCTCAATGCAATATCTCAGAAGGTAATCAATCCAGATATTTTGCCAAGGTTACAGAAGGATATGGTACAATTTCTTGTTAGTTTTGAGTTGGTGTTCCCACCATCCTTCTTCAATATTATAATGCATCTCCTAGTTCACCTAGTGGAAGAGATTGCCATTCTCGGTCCTATATTTCTGCACAATATGTTCCCCTTTGAGAGGTTCATGAGAGTCTTAAAGAAATATGTTCATAACCGTGCTAGACCAGAAGGAAGCATCTCCAAGGGATATGGAACAGAGGTGGTCATTGAGTTTTGTGTTGACTTTATTCCTGACCTTAAGCCGATTGGTGTTTCTGACTCGCGGCATGAGGGAAGACTAAGTGGAAAAGGCATGCTAGGAAAGAAAGCAATGATATATAGGGATGGGGATCAGTGGCGGAGCCGGGAATGGAGCAAGCCCCGGGCCAAAATCTAAACGTAAAAAAAACTATTAGAAAAACTCTTGTAAGAGCATAATTTTTTGGTACGATGGCAAACATGAACATATATTTATAAAATCCATCGTTAATAATCCAATAACGTACATAAGAGATGTCTAAAAGGCTAAAAATAGTAGTACGGAATGCAAAAAATAGTACCTGAACATGAAATCATTTCCAAACATATGTAAGTCAGAGTTATTCATTCTCTATCTAATTATCTCTATCTAATCTATTCCCCAATTCCCTGTCTATTTCTAAATCAAACTTAACCAAGTTCAATTTTTCAATAGTTCAAGTATCAGATTAACAAATGTTATGATTTTAACCAATTAGAAGACGATCTAGCTAGTCCAGCTAGCTAGCTGTTGTTGCTAACTTGGTCACAGCACTCCGCTGTGTCCTCGTGCCTGCTGCTGGGTATACTGTATACAAGACGTACGGCAGGCCTTTCTTCTTCTAGATCGCGGATAGGCCAAAGGATCGCAGACAGCAAGAGGAATACCTAATCACCAAGAGGCAAGGGCCAAGGCAGGGAATAACGTCACGCCATCCCCAGACAGAGGTAGGGCGCCGCCGCCTGGGGACGGAATGGAGGCGACCAATAGTCTCTGGCGAGTGGCGACCAGGCCGAGTCGCCGAGAGGCAGGGGCGGCGCCGCGGCTGCCCTGGGTCAAGCAGCAGCAGTCGAGAGGTCTCGCGGTCGCGGTGCGGGCTCACGGAGTGGGCGCGTGCGCGGGCAGGTGCGGCGCAACGAGCGAGCGAGAGGTGGAGGCGTGGAGCCATCGAGGTCGTCCCATCGTTGGTCGAGGCAGGCCTGGCCTGGGCTGCGCCACGCCACGCGCCAAATTTTTTTTCGCGAATCATAGGTAGGCAAAATCCCAGCGACCAGGGCCATGGCCCTTCTTGCCCTGGGCGTGTCTCCGCCCCTAACGGGGATTATTTCACTAAAGCACACTACACAGTTCTACATAATTTCATCTTGGCAGCTCCGTATATCGAGGAACACAAGAATATTGTACGCTCCAAAAACCCGAGGAAGCCTGACTCATGGATTACAGATGAACACATGAAGTCTTTCGGTGGTTGGATGCGGCCACATCTCTTGAATGACACCACTGTTGGAGATCAGCTATACTTGTTGGCCGCGTCACCATCTTCTACTATATTGAATTTCCAAGGGTACGAAATAAATTGGAATACATTCTACACGATCGCCCAAGATAAAAAGAGCACCAACCAAAATAGTCGTGTACGCTTTAATGCAACGGACGGGAATGGTGAAAAGAACACATACTATGGGCTACATAGAGGAGATATGGGAACTAGACTATGGAGTCTCTTTGAAGGTCCCTTTGTTTCGCTGAAAATGGATCAACCTGAATGGGGAAGGGGTAAAGATAGACCAGTTGTACAGAATGACAACAGTGGATCTCAACAATCTTGGTTATAGAGATGAACCATTCGTCCTAGCCAATGATGTGTCTCAGGTTTTCTATGTGAAGGACATGTCCTCCAGACCGAAAAAAAGAAAAAAAATATGCAAACGAATACATCTTATGAGCCAAAGCGTCACATAGTTCTTTTAGGGAAAAGAAACATCGTGGGAATCGAGTACAAGACAGACATGTCAGAAGATTATAATAAGTTTGATGAAATTCCGCTCTTCACAGTGAAAACTGACCCATGCATTCCGTTAAGTAAAGAAGATGCTCCATGGTTACGTCTGAAGCGATCATAAGGAAGGACATACGCCAAGAAGTTCATGCTCATATTGTGTACCTCTAGTTCATGTCTGGCCGGTCGGCTGTATATTGTGAACCTAAATGCCATGAGAAATGATAGCTCATTTTGTGAAGGATATTTTATGATGTGTGCAATTTTCCAAGTTTAATCAATGTATTGAGTGTTAGTCCCGGTTTGTGGCTTGACCGGGACTATATATAGGGGGGCCTTTAGTCCCGGTTTTGTAGTCTCGGTTTTTAATATTAATTAATGTCTTGAGTGTTAGTCCCGTTTTGTGGCTGGACCGAAACTAAAGGCGGCCTTTAGTCCCGATTTGTAGAACGACTTTCCCGAACTATGAAGAAGTTATTCCGATTCGTACTTACCATTAAGATCTGATCTCTGAACGCGTGTGGTCACATATTATGGAGTGCCTCTATGACCAGTTTGTTGGAGATGCCGGAGCTCCGACGGCATCTCCCTCAAACAGGCCGTAGTGGTGTCCCTGCTCTCGCACACCATCTTGCAGCTTGTAACTTCTCTAACTAGATCAATACACCCGGGACCTAACTAATTTCACATATTAGGGAGTGACTCTATGACCAGTTTCTTGGAGATGCCGGAGGACTGGGATCCGGCGACATCTCCCTGAAATTGGTTGTAGTGGTGTCCCTGCTCTCGAAAACCATATTGGAGATGCCTCAATCTGGCTGGAAGACTTGACTCACAAGGATGCCTATTTATAGTACAAGTTGTTTGGCATAGTGTCGACACTCACGATATAATGTCGACACTCACCCCTATTATTAGTGCTGACTCGTGTTTTGTCCCGGTTGGTGTGTCCAACCGGGACTAAAGGTTCATCTTTAGTCCCGGTTGGTGACACCATCCGGGGTAAGGTACAAGCCGCACGACATAATGTCGACACTCACCCCTATCATTAGTGCTGCCTGGCCCAGCCTGTCGAAATCCCTCCAAACCGGGACTAAAGATGAACCTATCATGTTTGAGGTTTCATGGCTGTCGGTCCAAATGATCAAGCCATTTTCCATTTTCCGAGCGCAAAAAATGGGTCGTTTTGTGAAATAACCACCAAAATGCTGTTTCAGAATGCTACCGTCCCATTTTTCTAAAATACTAGACCACCTTACATGGACTATCTTCCAACCGGGACATCTTAAACCTTTTCGTCCATCCCGGGTAAAAAAGACAAATGTCTCCCGAATCGGTAGGAAGTGGTACGGTTTGTACTACAGATACATGATCTAACGCCCGTGATTTTTTGAAAAAAAATCATTTTTAGACTCGCAATATGTTGTTTCTTCAGAGATCCAATGCAAGTTCTAACGATGCTCGTCCCCTATCTTCATGCACGCTGGTTCGACCATAGTTAGAAATTCAAAAAATTCAAAACGGGCATAAGAAATTCAAAAAAAATCCGAACAATGTAAATCCTTCACGTGGTGTCATATTATGTGATATAGTTGCAAGGAAAAATACCAGACTTGGTATATTGATCATGTCTCGAAAAAACCTTCACAAAATGACCTATCATGTTCGAGGTTTCATGGCTTTCGGTCCAAATGACCGATGTTATATGCTGAATCACGGCATAGTTTGTGATGTTTTGCCCATATTATGCACGCATGTGGACATTGGTATGGTGAACAATGTTACAGAAGAAAGTTTTTCTTTTTGTTACATGGAAGAGCCATTTTCCATTTTCCGAGCGTAAAAACGGGTCGTTTTGTGAAGTAACCACCAAAATACTGTTTCAGAATGCTACCGTCTCATTTTTCTAAAATACTAGACCACTTTACATGGACTATATCCCAACCGGGACATCTCAAACCTTTTCGTCCATCCCAAGTAAAAAGGATAAATGTCGACCGAATCGGTAGGAAGTGGGTCCGGTTTGTACTACAGATACATGATCTAACGTCCTTGATTTTTTGAAAAAATTATTTTTAGACTCGCAATATGTGGTTTCTGCAGAGATCCAATGCATGTTAACGATGCTTGTCCCTATCTTCATGCACGCCGGTTCGACCATAGTTAGAAATTCAAAAAATTCAAAATGGGCATAAGAAATTTAAAAAAAGTCTGAACAATGTAAATTCTTCGCATGGTGTCATATTATTTGACATAGTTGCAAGAAAAAATACCAGACTTGGTATATTGATCATGTCTCGAAAAAACCTTCACAAAATGACCTATTATGTTCGAGGTTTCATGGCTTTCGGTCCAATTGACCGATGTTATGTGCTGAATCACGGCATAGTTTGTGATGCTGTGCCCATATTATGCATGCATATGGACATTGGTATGGAAAACAATGTTGAAGGAGGAAGTTTTCCTTTTCGTCCCACGGAAAAGCCATTTTCTATTTTCCGAGCGCAAAAAACGGGTCGTTTTGTGAAGTAACCACCAAAATGCTGTTTCAGAATGCTACCGTCCCATTTTTCTAAAATACTAGACCACCTTACATGGACTATCTTTCAACTGGTACATCTCAAAACTTTTCGTCCATCCCACGTAAAAAGGACAAATGTCTGCCGAATCGGTAGGAAGTGGGTCCAGTTTGTACTATAGGTACATGATCTATCGCCCGTGATTTTTTGAAAAAATCATTTTTAGACTCGTAATATGTGGTTTCTTCAGAGATCCAATGCAAGTTCTAACGATGCTCGTCCCCTATCTTCATGCACGTCGGTTCGACCATAGTTAGAAATTCAAAAAATTCAAAACGGGCATAAGAAATTCAAAAAAAGTCCGAACAATGTAAATCCTTCGCGTGGTGTCATGTTATGTGACAGAGTTGCAAGGAAAAATACCAGACTTGGTATATTGATCATGTCTCAAAAAAACCTTCACAAAATGACCTATCATATTCGAGGTTTCATGGCTTACGGTCCAAATGACCAATGTTATGTGCGGAATCACGGCATAGTTTGTGATGTTGTGTCCATATTATGCATGCATGTGAAAATTGGTATGGATAACAGTGTTGCAGGAGGAAGTTTTCCTTTTCGTCGCACGAAAAAGCCATTTTTCATTTTCCGAGCGCAAAAAACGGATCGTTTTGTGAAGTAACCACCAACATGCTGTTTCAGAATGCTACCGTCCTATTTTTTTAAAATACTAGACCACCTTACATGGACTATCTCCCAACCGGGACATCTCAAACCCTAAACCCTAAACCCTAAACCCAAGTTTCTTCCCGCCATTTCTTCTCACGATTTCTTCCCGCAGTTTTATCCCGCCATTTCTTCCCGCAGCTTTCTTCCCGACATTTCTCACTACATATATGTAGGATTGGCCTCCATTGTCATTGCACATATCTAGACTCATATCTGAAACCTTATCACTCTTTCCCATGGCTTGCACCATACGACTAACCCCCAGGGAGGCGGAGGCGCTTTGCGCCTCAAACTACCCCTGCCCATCGGTCTACTGTGTCCCCGTCGGTTCTATGCTAAGCGCCGGAGGCGTGCCAGTTCCTCCTGTACCTCTAGGTGTGGCGCGCCGGATGGCCATCACGAACCACTACTACTTCGAGCTCACGCCGGAGCAGCGGAGGAATCCCAACTGGCATCCCGACTATTTCCTCACTTGGAAAGACTTCTTCGGGGATCGGCGTGAGAGTGCGCTCGCCAGGAACGAGGAGGACACCCCATCTCCTCCGAACTTCAACGAGGCCGGCCGTCCGCTGTGGTGGCGCGACCGAACTCTTCAGAGCGTCATGGCCTACGACACGACTGCCGACTCTAAACCCCGCTTCCGCTACCCTCAAGTCCAGCCCACTCGTACTCAGCCTTCAAGGTTCAACTACGGCAACCCCGACGACGACAGCGACGATGGCCACGGCGAGTACGGCAACTATAGTGTCGAGTATTACAGGTGTAGGCAGGAGCATGACTGAATCACTCCAACATTGCAAAACATGTTCGGCCGATTATGACTTAATCTAGCCATGTATCTTAATTTTTTGTTCTTCTATGTATCTTAATCTTTTGTCGTCCTTTATGTAACTTAGTGTTAGTCGCGTTATGTACTTTAATTCCAGTTCTATCATAATAAAATTTTCTTCCCGCCCATTATTTCCCGTCCTTTTCTTTCCGCCCATTAATAAAAATAAATATATGTTAATTCATTTTTAATTTTAAATGGTTCATAGTTTAAACAGTTACATTACTTATTTTTAAAAATAGAAAATGGTTTTGAATTAGTCATTCAAATCCAAACACTTTTTATGTATAAAGTTTTTCTAAATTCAAAATTAATATTCAAAAAATATAAGTTAATTTATTTTTAATTTTAAATGGTTACATTAATTAATTTTAAAAACATAAAATGGTTTTGAATTAGTTATTCAAATCCAAACACTTTTTATGTTTAAAGTTTTTCTAAATTCCAAATTAATATTCAAAAAATATAAGTTAATTCATTTTTAATTTTAAATGGTTACATTAATTATTTTTAAAAACAGAAAATGGTTTTCAATTATTTATTCAAATCCAAAAACTTTTTATGTTGAAAGTTTTTCTAAATTCTAAATTAATATTCAAAAAATATAAGTTAATTCATTTTTAATTTTAAATGGTTACATTAATTATTTTAAAAACAAAAAAAGGTTTTGAACTAGTTATTCAAATCCAAACACTTTTTATGTTTAAAGTTTTTCTAAATTCCAAATTAATATTCAAAAAATATAAGTTTATTCATTTTTAATTTTAAAAGGTTTATAGTTTAAATGGTTACATTAATTATGTTTATAAATTCAAAAAATGGTTTTGAATTAGTTATTCAAATCCAAACACTTTTTATGTTTAAAGTTTTTCTAAATTCCAAATTAATATATAAAAAATATAAGCTAATTCATTTTTAATTTTAAATGGTTCATAGTTTAAAATGTTACATTAATTATTTTTAAAAACATAAAATGGTTTTGAATTAGTTATTCAAATTCAAACACCTTTTATGTTTAAAGTTTTTCTAAATTACAAATTAATTATCATTAAAATTTACACCCCAAAATTAAAAATACGGAAGAGAGAGATAATTCGTGAAATTTTTTGAAAACAGGGTCATACGTCCCGGTTGGAGCCACCAACCGAAACTAAAGGCCCCCTGCACGTGCCGCTTGGACTCATCCCAAAATATAAAAAACAACTGGAGTATACGTCCCGGTTGGTGGTTCCAACCGGGACATATGACCCTTTAGTCCCGGTTGGAGCCACCAACCGGGACGTATTCTCCCTCCCCTTTATACACGACGCGCCTCTTCCTCTTCTTCCCTTCTCCAATCTCTGCAACTCCGACGCGCGCACATAGAGCACAGGGACGCCTCCGCCCCGCCACCAGGCTGCCCGCACTGCCGTCCCACCGTCAGGCTGCCCGTGGTCGTCAGCGTCGCCGCTTCGTCAGGCTGCCCGCGCCGCCGCCCCGCCGTCAGGCTGCCCATGCGTTGTCTCCCCTTCTTCGGCCAGCAGCGCCACCACCTCCAACGACCACCACCACGCGTCGTCACCGGCCGCCAGAAGGTACGGCTTGCATCGGTCCTCCCCCTCTCCATCCTGCGTCCGTCCTCCCCCTCTCCATCCTTCCTCCGTCCTCCCCCTCCTCCCCATCCCCATGTCGCCGCGGTCAGGAACCGACGGGCAAAGCCCGGGTGGGTGCAGCGGTGGCGCGGGATGTGCGGCGGCGGCACGAGATATGCAGCGACGGCGCGAGATGTGCGGCGGCGGCGCGGGATGACTTTCTGCCGCTCCCGCCAATGAGTCCGACGTGGAGGCAGACGTGGGCTGCCACGTGGGCGTCGATGTGGTATGCTTTGCGATGGTGGCAAGCCGACGTGGCCCACGTCCCACCCATCAGCGTTTGTGGGTAGATTAGGGTGCGGTAATAAAAGTATTTAACCAGGACGATGACGTCAGGATGAGTTATAAAATGGCAGAAATTGTTATAAACTTGGAAAATTCATAACTAATTCATATTTAATTAGAAAAATATGAATAATATATCATTTTTTAGAAAAATGAGATCTACCTATTTAAGATGTCATCATACATTTTCAAGCAATTCAAAACCCTAGTTTATCTAAAGAAACATCGAACCCTCTTAAGTACATGTGGGTTCGACGGTGTACCTTTACCAGGGCATCACGAACATTCTTAAATCGATGTTGCACCTAGGGTTAGTGTAAAATATCTAATTTTGACATGTCGTACATATTGATTGCGCTTTACATTATGCCATGTCTTGATTGTTGCCTTCCTATCCAGTATTGGTTCTTCACGATAGGATCCGAGCTCGAGGCTGAAGTCAACGACAACGAAGATCCATACCTGTCTACTAAAGGACAAGGCAAGCGTAAACCTCTCATTCTAAACCTATTACAAAGTATCTATTTTCTCGCTATGATGCATATGATTCCAATGTGGTCTTTTGTCAGTAGCTAGAGTTACCTGTCTACTACATAGTTTCCCTTTTGTATCTAGGGTTAGGGTTTAGGGTTTCCCTTTATTTTTATTATTGTGTATGTATGAATTAGGGTTTCTCCAAATTAGGGTTTATATCTCTCAACGCCCTACCTAAAATTCTCCCTTAGCCGCTTTGACTTATCCGTTTTCCACCTATGCAGAAAATATGGACCCACACGACAGAGATGAAGAAAAGGAAGAGTTGATCCAAGGTGTGATCCGCGGGGAATAAAATTTAGATGTATCGACGTTTCTGAACAACTCCGGTGAGGGTGATCCTCTTTTTGCCAGAAGAGACGACTTGTTTGAGGTTGAAGGTGATGCCTTCCGCGAGGGAGAAGGCGATGCCTTGTATGATCGAGAAGACGACCGCTCCGGCGAGGTGCATGTAATATAATTAATTAATTAATTAATGATCTGCTGTCTATATAGAAATAGTAACGACGATATTTCTTCTTTTAGCCCTCCGGATCGAACAAATCTACTGAAAATAGCGGACGAGGCCTAACCAAAAAGTTGAAAGACCATGAGAGATTGAGGATCTAAGATATCGGTGAAGACGGCAAACCGACGGCTCCCATTGTTGTCGCAAAGAAATTTGTGGCACAATGCAGAAGAAGAGGCCTGCTGATGCGGAAGAAGAGGGAACATGTTTATATCTCCCTAACATGGCCAAATATTTACTGTGGAAGAGGCTCATGCTTAATTTCAAACCACTGAAGATAGAGCTGGATCCAAATGCGAAGGATCCAGTTGCGGACGCCTTAGAACATGCGAAAGCCATGGAGATGAAGGTCAGGGAGTGGGTTATAAATAAGATGGCCCAGTGTTTCACCAACTGGAAGAAAAGATTGCACCTTGACTATGTCGTGAAAGAGAAGACTCCGTATTTCAAAAAGATTTAGTTTCATAAGATAAAACCATTCTGGGCTAAGTTTGTGAATTACAAGACATCAAAAAAAGCTAAAAAATGTCTGCAACGAATAAGCTGAGTGCTTCTAACAAGAAGTATCACCATACTATGGGGCAAGGTGGCTACATGGCTGGCATTCCTAAGTGGAAGAAACTTGAGTATGAACTGCGTGCTAAAAAGATCATCCCAGAGACAGACGATTGGATCGAACGTGCAAAGAATTGGTTTTACGGGCATGGGGGCACGTTGGACTCGGAAGGGAAGTGTATATATAACATACGACATAAATAAGACCCCTTGCCAATCGAGAAGATGAGAAACGCAGTAAAGGCTGTTAAAGATGGGGACTTCATTCCCGATAGAGAGAATGATGAGCTCACACTCGCCCTTGGAAATAAGGAACATGATGGACGAACACGAGGCACAATAGGCTTCCAACCATGGAGGGCTGGGTTTCTCGAAGAGAGGAAGAAATATCCTGATAGAAGCCATAAGAGGAGAAAGGACAAGGCGAAAGTTGAAGCAGATATTCAGAAAGATCGAATGCGTATAATTGAAGAACGAATAAAGCAACAACAAGATCAAATACGCACTTAGCCAGCAAGGTACTACCGCCCATCTCAGCAGCACATGGTGGTAGAACCTGCATTCAATGCTACCGGCCTATCGAATAATCAAAAAAGCAGTATGGTTTCCACCAAGGTCCCCGGTGATGACAATGACGATGATGATGGATCGTGTTAGCTACCCAGTGGATGATATCACACAGATGACACACAGCGAGCTACATGTAAAAGTTGTGAACATATCAATGAAGGTGACGGTCGGCTATGTCTTACCAATTGGACCCACACTAACTTACCATTGTCGTCCGGTTCCACAGGGCTACGCTGTTGTCGGGGTGGATAAAATCATGCTCACCTTTCACGGTTTGAAGCTTGACTACACTGCAGGTGAAGGGGATGTGACTGAACCGGGAGAATCAACAAACGTCACCATTCTATGGCCAAAGGAATGTATCGTGCTTCAAAATCACACGCCAAGGCCATCTTCACTGCCGCCTCACCCGTCTCCAGCGCGATCGTCGCTGCCGCGGCAGCCGTCTTCGTCGCCTCACCCGGCTCTGTCGCCTCACCCGTCTCCGTCGCCTCACTAATCTCCGGCACATCAGGAAAAAAAGCGTAAGCGTACCACCGCTACTCCGCGGAGTGGTAAGCGATCGCCGACACGTAAACAAGAGCCTCTTCCAAAAGTACTAAAGGTTCCTCCCAAGAGAGCTTATGACTGTACTGAAGAGGAGACAACGGCGATCGTTGAGGCAGAAACGACAACGTTTTCACTAAGCTGAGGCGGCCGAAAGAGCTAGAGTTCCCCAACATCAAAGAAGACAAGGCCCGAGTGTTCAAAATGCTAAAGGCCCTTCACCAACCCAAGCCAAAGCTGTCATCAGACTATGAGCGCTCTATTCTCAAGTCACATGCGGCAGATCAACTGTCGAAGAGCAGTACTGATGCAAGCGGGAAATCTGTTGCCCAGCTCGGAGAACAAGCAAAAAAATCTTGCGCCCCTCTCAAGGTGATTTCCCATACCAATGTGGGGTCGAGCAAATATGCGGCCGAAGAGCAGTATGATCCAGATGTAGTTGCACAATACGGAGAAGCTATTGCTGCTCAAGGTATGAGTATTTCCCACTACTTATCCCAGTTACAGTACTTCCCCGTGGGTGAAGTAGCATACAAATACCAGTACAACAAACCTCTCGTCAAACCTGAGGAGGTAAATAATCTTCCAACAAAAATGTAAAGATTGCATAACTGATACATGCATGCCACAAAGGCCAGGGCTAACTGGATAATACTGAGGGTTACAAAAAAGCATTTTGGGAAAGAAATAGATGACATGATATCCATTGAATTTGTTGAACTATTTCAATTATTCAATCAAGACTCCTTGGACAAATTGATCATCAGTGCCTATTGTCTGTAAGTACTAATTCTGTAATTAATTTAGTCTCTAGCTATCTTACCTCGTTTATTGCATGTATATAATCATACTATAATATGCAGAATGAAGATTCTCGAATGCAGCAGAGGACAAATCTATGACATTTGGTTCATTGACCCATATTGGGTTCATCAAGCTAATCTCAAAACAAACCCCCATGATACGGAGGATAATATCGTACACGCGTTAAGGTTTCAATAAACCAGAAGGGAAATATTATTTCCTTACAACTTCGTGTGAGTGTTATTGTCTTGTATAAACTTCCTATTTCTCTTACTCGACGTTAAGTACATAATTGAATAGTTATACATGCGCAACTTCCACTATATTATGTTAATCATTCAACCTGACAAAGGGCGTCTACTAGTCATGGACTCGAAACATAAACCCCTTGAGACGTGGAAGGACATGCAGATGCTTATCCAGCGGTAATTCTAATTATTATGACACTATATCAGCAACGTTCGTGAATTTTATGATATCAAATAATTAATAACTTCTTTTATTCGTTTTCTTCGCCGGGCAGCGCTTGGAAACGATTCACCAAGAAGGCCAAGGGTGTTTGGAAAGAGGAGCTTACATTTAAACCACTAGATGTAAGCACACTAGCTATATCTGCGTATCTCTTTGATTCTAGTTTTGATACCGTTATTATCATGCTTGATTATTATTTTGATTGAACTATGTTCTCGTAAAATGCCTGACGCAGGACCAGGGAACAATTTATGTGGATACTATGTTTGCGAGTTTATCCGTCAAACATGCTGTAAGAAGGGGAGAAATTTAGAGCAACTTAACGTACATAAACAATTTCTATAGTTTTTAATTACCATCAAATTATGTTTAGTTTCATTCATATAGGTTGACTCCTTTTTTAAATCAGATCCAACGTCTACGGGACGGTCTTCTGCCAAAGAATCGCATACGAGCAATTCAGGAGAAATTGGCGAAATTCTTGGATGCAGAAGTCGTAGACTAAAAGGAGAATACTATTCAGGTTTGTATATCCAATAGGAATTGTACGCATAGCTTATTTTGTATGTAGTGCATGAACTCCGTGTATCGAATGTAATATATTCGACGCTTGGATTTATATTGTCATGATGATCTTGTGTAATATAATGGTTTCTTCGTTGATGAGTGCAAAACACTAAATAAAACATAAAACAACATAAATGAATCCTCTACCGCGGCACAAAAAGTAGCCAAAATGCTGCCGCGGCAAAAAAAAGGTTGCCAAAATGAATTCTCTGTCGCGGCAGAGTAACGTGTCAAATCTCTGCCGCTGCAGAGAGTTATTTGTCCCGGTTCGTGTTACGAACCACGACGGTTGCTCCTTCTCCTCGCACTGAGCAGCGGCCACGTGTACGCTCTTCTGTCTCGGTTGGTGAGACCACCGGAACTAAAGATTGAGGCTTTAGTCCCGATTGCCCGTTCCGATTGGGGAACCGGGACTAAAGCCCCTTACCAACCAGGACACATAGGCGGTTTGCACCAGTGCCACATCAGATCCGGTGGCCGCTCTGATTTGTTACGAGTCAACATGACGAACTGCACAAGCCGGCCACCAGAGGTTGGCGTCCATCGATATGTGTCTTGTGTTTGTTCCAAGTTCAGATCAAATCTCTCTGTCCCCTGACCTTACTTTATGTTTTACCAGTGATCGATGATTTGCCTCCAAGGACATGTCAGTACAAAATCTAACTTCGTAGAACGACGCTTACTGAGCAACGATTCTCAGTGTGCAATCTAGCAGCCTTTATATGCAAAGGGTGTGCTCCCACGAATGCGTCTGGAATTTGATATGCCGACCTGATTAAGTCTTCTACTCCTTCCGTCTCGGTCCGACATCTAATTCGAAACAGAGGAAGTATTTGATCCAGGCTAAGCTAAAAGGCTGCCGATGGCCGATGCTATCTCTCTTGACTAATACGTACATGGACGCACACCGGGACGCATTCTTCGCGGCGCTGTGTAAAGAGGCTGGAGGTGTAGTTAGGTATGATCCTCATTGGTCCATTTGTTAGTCAGATTTTGTGGTGGATCTCAGGGTTATGCAAAGCACGTATGCGCATGCGCCATGCTTGCAGGACTTTTGCCTCCAGCCTTCGGACACGTCGGCAGATGCTGCGAGAAAGAAACAAGAGAATATGTCTCCCTACCTTAGGATATCAGATCATGTAGTACACCCATCTCATTTGGGTCTGGGTTTTGATTAGTAACGTTTTACTTTTTCATTTGAAAATCGCCTACGAAAACATTTGAAATACGAGAACATATTGCGAATGCAAAATAATTGTTTGTTTCATGTACGGTGTGCCCTTAGTCATAAGATCACGTTGTCATCCATGTCGAATAAAAACATTTGTACCGGAAAAATATATAAATGCTTAATTGTGTCATCATAGTGACAAAATACACATTGATTACTTTCATTCCAAATCCTTTTAACAAGGTTGTCGTTCATAAGAATCATACCATGTCGCAGGTACCATGCGAATATTTTTGTCTTTAGTGGTATCTTCATATTCTAGATTTTTTTGTTATTACCGACTGACACATCAGACATGACTAGTGCTCTATACATAGAATCTATGGAGAATTTTCCACTCTCATGTAAATTCCACCGAAACTCACTAGGACCATTTGAAAGTCGCATAGTGGTTAAACGTTGTAAGAAAATTTTCCATGATGCAAGTCTAGGTCGAATTAGTTCTCTCATGAATGTCACGACTGGAGTTTTAGCAACATAGCAATGGTATCCCCCTTATGACGAACAACCCTACATTGAATGGATATTGTTTCTGGAGTGTAGAATTTCCATGCCACTTATCCTCCCAAAAACAAATCTCCGAGCCATCCTTAATGGAAAATGTGCCAAAGCGGAAAAAGTGCTTCTTCGTGGCCATCAGTTCGGCCCAAAAGTGCGATCCTCCTCGCTTCTAAAGCATTTTAGACACCATCTTCGAGCTAACATATTTCCTCCTTAGGAGGGTTTTCCATACACCATCCTCAGTAAGCAGCTTGAAAATCCATTTACCAGTAGAGCGGTATTTTTGACCTCAAGTTCATGAATCCCTAATTCACCTTGGTCTTTGGGACTGAAAACCACACTCCATTTGGCTAGTCGGTATTTCTTGTTCCCGTTATCTCCTTGTCAAAAGAATCTAGTTTGGAAATAATCCTATCTATGCAAGACTTTTGTAGGAAGTTGGAAGAAAGAGATCATATATAGTACCATATTACTCAGTACTTAATTTAGGCGAACTAAACTCCCGCCAAAAAATAGCAATTTTCCTTTCCAACTATTTAGCCTTTGTTTAGTCTCCGCTCGACGTGTTTCCTCTTAGGATTTGTGAGTCTCCGATAATGAATCGAAAGAACCGGTACCGATAGTGGGTACTTATATATGAATCAAAAGAACCTGTACCAATAATGAATTGAAAGAACTGGTACGATGAGTGACATAAACCGCTGACTGGGTGGAAGCGATAGCTTCGATGTTGTCACTGGTGACGAAGTCATTCATGGAAGAATTTTCCATTCAAGCAGTCATGCTAAAAAAAACAGAACTACAACAATGGTGTGTGTGCAAAGAGGGAAAGCAGGTCCTGTCCGTTCTGTTACAGCCTTCTTCTGCTTATGTAGCTCATTGGGTTAAGACATCGGATTAACGCCATTTGGAGACAGTAAGACCCCATGAACCATGTAAACCGGAAATAGGCAGCCTTTCCATGGGTATGAGCCCGACTCAGCCCTCTTACAGCACATGCATAAGAGGCGGCAAAAGAGAAGCTTTGCAATGTATTAGCAACGTAGGACTAAATTTAGGCCCACTTTTTTCCATCTAAAAATGGCTCTTTAAGATTTTTGTATTTTTTTATTCATGGGATTCGCTTCTACTCCTGAACCTTGGAAAAAAGGTAATGGAAAGATTGCAGTTGAAGACCACGGTTTAAAAGACTTTTAATGTTTAACTTTTGTTTCTATACGGGTGCTTGATAGTTGTGTGCGTTTTCAATGTTTTGAATTTTTAATGTGTCATCTAATGAATTGAGATTTTTTATCATGTCAATAAAATTAGATCATTGCTAAAAATAAATAGTTGTTTTTGTTTTTGTAGAAGGAAGTGTCATGACAAACACCGCGCATTGTTGCAACATATATAAACCAACACTTTTGGTGCACATTATCGGGCAAACAGCCATCCGCATTCGACCTATGCATTTCTCCACAAACGAGCAATCTCAGCCCTCTTACAAAACATGTGTGACGAGCGGCGAAGGAGAAGTGCGCTTGTACCACTTCTCTCCCCAAGCTCCTACTTGATAGTAGTTGACCAACCATTATAAAGAGTCTCAACTCTCTCTATATTAGCAATGTGATACTTAATTTAGTCCCACCTTTTTCATGCATAAATGACTCTTTGAGATTTTTTGGACTTATTATGTTCATGGGCTTCACTTCTTCTTCGGGGGCATAAAAATGATAATGCAAAGATTGAAATTGAAGACGATAGTTTAAAAGACTTTCAGTATTTAACTTTTGTTTACATAGGGGTCCTTGTTACTTGTGTTATTTTAAATGTTTTGAATTCTTTAATGTGTCATCTAATTAATTGATAATTTTATCAAGCCAATAGAATATAATTATATAATTTCTAAAACTAAATAGTTTTTTTTACTTACACAGTAAAGAAAGTGTCATGACAACACTATGCCTGACGGTGTAAACTGACGGGCAGTCGTGCTTCTAGAAGAGTGTCATCATTAACAACTTCCTACTATCACAATATTGGCACCAACTGTTGAAAGCTAGGGGACATAAACCTTGTGGCATCAACTGTTCATTTAATTAACGGAGGGTGAAAGGGGCATGAAAAAAGTCTGAATCGGAAATAAGTATGGTATATTCCGACAGGGTGATGCCACCCAAGGGGATATTAATTCCAATGTTTGCTTTCTAGGCTCTCTCATGTCTGCTCTTCTGTAGGAAAAAAACTATTGTATTACTAATGGTTTGGTCTTTAATTATTGACCTCTATCAAGATCCCCACGAAATGTGAAAGCCATCTCTTGGGATTCGTCCAACATTCTTTTAGGAGAAGCTACATGATTCTCTACATTATAGTTCCAACATGTAATCAGCTATCATATAAAAATAAAGCCAAGTGGGATGAAATTTACATTACCATTTCATATTTTCCAATAAGTTTCTCGGTATTTCCCTCTTTGACTTTCTTTTGTTTTTTCCTAGATGCAATATAGTAGACTAATCATAAATTGTTACTTTTGTAAGGGTCTAAGGAAGGGTTTTATTTTCTTTTGCTTTTGCATTTGCATAATTCACAGAGTACATGAAGTGCCACAACCATGTCTACGAGAAAAATACGTTAAAAAACAGTACTACTCTACCACCTTAAGTCCTACATGAAACAATTCACCATGTCTTCCAAAGCAATGGTTTTAGGAAGCGAATAACTTGCCCACCCCGGTTTTGCCAGATCCAACCAGTGATGAGTACATCAAAGATATCCGCAATGAGAGGCCACCACGAGAGCTTCTTGTGAGTGGTGTGATCAAACAACAACCTCGACCATGTTCACCAAGTCAACTATATAGGATTGACTACCTTTTGGAGAGGAGGAGGTACGACGAGCCACCACATAGATCCACACAGCTACACTCGTGACCATACGTGTGGCGTGCGGCTAGGCCATCGGCGAAAGCTCGATCCATCACCCCTAGCACACCACTACACTGAGGCCGACAAGCTTGATAGGATCCACTGTAACTCGAAGGAGCCACACAAGAACCCCCGCAAGTATGAATCTACAACCACAAATCACCACTAGTACCACTGAAGCGAGACTGCCATTGCCACTCCTTGTGGATAGGGGCGGAGCCAAGATATGCACCCCTAGGTATAGAACTGCTGACTGCAAAGGCCTGTTCCCCTCGTCGCCCCCGTGTGGTGACAGGGGAACCCTAGCCCCGTCCGCCGTTGCCCCCCTCTCCCACCTCACCTTCCCTCGCTACCGCCAAGAGGGCACGTCCGGGCAAAGCCCAGCCGGCACCGGCGGAGGCGAGGAGTTATTGTTGTCTTCCTCGGGGGGTTGGTCGCGGGGTCGTCCGCCCGGGGCAGATCGTGGCATTGGCGTCGTGCGCCATGGAGGGGTTGCTGTGGCGGTGCGATGGGCGGCGGGGCAGGGTCTGAGGGCGGCGCTAGCCGCATCCGGATTCCTCAGCGGCGGTGGGAGCTTCCAGCGGCGTCCGCGATGGAGGGGGTTGCTGATTCCAGTGGCGGCGGCGGTGGCGCGGCGAGGGGCTCGACTCAGCTCCACGGGGGCAGTGGTGGCGGCGCGGTGACGCCGGCAGGGGTCGGCAGGGTGGCGGCCGACGGGTTTGCTCCTTCGGGCAACTCCGGCTAGCCCAGATCTGGGCCCACGTGGGCACGATCTGGGCCTAAGGCGGGCCCCAGACAGAGCTGCCACCCTCTGGAGGCAGGATGGCAGGTGGGGCGTATAGGAGGGCAGCGGTGGTTGCGGCTGCGCTGCAGCAGCGTGGCGGCAGGGACTTTACGGGCCCTTTTTTGGGCCTGACCGGGCACGAGACCCGGTGTGCCCCTGTTGCCACGCCCCAGTCAGCAACCGCCATCGGCGGTGGAGGTCGGTCTCCTCCGTGCGGCTGTGCCGCTGCCACCACCCTATGCCGACCATTCCTTCCCTGCCTTGCAGGTCACGCAATGAACATGGCCCTGTGGGTGCGAGTCCGTTTAGTTTCGTTGATAAATGGTATTGGGCCATTTTGTTTAGGTTTCATTTCCTAGAACATTTGTAATGCTTAGTTTTTTTTGAGAATTCTAATGCTTAGTTTCGTTGATGTAGTAAAGACGGGTAATTCAATCTGTCCACAAAATTTGGAAGCAACTCTTGCAGACAGGCAAAAGTCGTGAAGCCACAACTTTATCCATTAGGATTATATACCTCGGACCTCAGTGCTCTAACCGATATTTCATCGAACACCTTTAGTGCATATGAAAAAAAGACTAACACAAAACCATGCCACCTCCCACCAGGAAAAAAATAGTTGTGAGGGGAGGGGTTATGCAATATATATAGGGCCAACCCATTAGTCCTGGTTTGATATACAAACTGGGACTAATGGGGGTGCCAGCAGCGTGTAGCAGGCCCCAGACCCATTTGTATCGGTTTGTATATCAAACCGGGACTAATATGATCTAACGGGCCAAGATTAAAGGTTTGGGATGTTTGGGCCGTCCGGTGTGGACCATTAGTCCTGGCCCCAGCCTCGGCCGGGACTAATGGCCCGGACGAAAGGGCCGTTTTTTCACTAATTGTAACTTCTACATGTGTTTTTCGGAAGTACCTACAACATAGTACTCAAATATGCTGCAAATAAAAATAGTCTGCCAAAATATAAGTATTGTTCTTTTATTTTTCTTGTTTTGCAGTTACGAAAGGACACTTCAATCATGCTGCGTCCATGGATTTGTTTTACAGAAAATAACTCATACCATGTTAGTCATATTCATTATGAAAGTTAAGTCTAAGTTTCAAGTGATCTTCCAAAATCAGATAAAATAATACATACGCTGTTAATCAAATTAGATAGTTGCATGTATAAATAAAATTCTATAATTACAAAAAATAACTCTTCTTGCATACATAGGAAAATGAAGTGTCAGGACCAACATGATGCCTCGCAACGTATTTTTTTTTTAAATATGCCTTGGTAACTCTCCGGCTTCTAGAAGAGTACCATCAGTCACTGAGAACTTCCTACTATCATGACATAAATATTGGCAAAACAAGGGGACAAAAACCTTGTGCAAGCTGTCGCGGAAGGGCAGACACTTCATTTCATTAGCAGAGGGGGGAAAGGGACATGCGAAAAATACAATTCGGGACTGCCGTATATTCTGAAGGTGTGATGCATTCCAGGAGGATTTTAATTTCAGTAGTTGCTTGCTAGGCTCCCTCATGTCTGCTCTTCTATTGAAAAAAAAAACCCACTATATTACTAACGGTTTCGTCCTTATGGACCTGATCCCTATAAAGATCCAGCATGAAATGTGAAAGCTAACTGTTGGCACTCGTCCAACATTTTTGTAGCAACTAGCATGGTCACCCTCGCAATTGCGAGGGCATCATCTTTATTTTTTTAGAAAGATGAGCGTTGTTCCTTTTGTGTCAGAATAACCAGGAAATAGATTTATTGATTTTTCTCCCATTCACATTATTTGATGGAAAATAATATAATTATAGACATATATATATATACCCCTACATAGAAAACATCTTTAGTCATCTTTGTTGGTCAATGATTATTAGGATATTTCCAAAGATAGTAGATTGAGTTGGTGTGACACTTTTTCATGACATTATATTTTATATACAATTAAAATTTTATATTTATTATCGTTTGTAAGTTTAGGAATTAGATTGTCAAATAATTATGGGCAACTTGAGCAATGACCAATGCATGTTTAGATAACTTGAGCAATGAATTTATTGTTTGGATCATTCCGATGGAATATGAAATAGTATTGCTGAATGAAGTAAAGACTAATATATCCTAGATAGGACGACTAAGTAGTAAGTGTATCTTATAATTATATTATATTTTCCTTTTAGTGAGTAATTGATTAATGTACAAATCTATAGATAGCGGTATATTATGTACGCTTTTATCGATTTCTATTAGAATATCACCGTGAGTAGTATTATGATAGGTTCTGGATATAAGATTAATATACTTTGAGGAGTTTGGATTACCATTTCAGTTTGTAAGTGTTCTATTTCTTCTTATGTTAGTGTGAAAGTTTTAAGTTTTCAGAAGGAGCCTAGTTGCTTCTTTGACTATGGAATCCCCCTCGCACTGAACCTACTCTCTGACAAATCCCTAAGGTGCATTTTAGCTATGTTAGCTTCATGTGCTATTCGCGACAACATCGATCCTAGTGGCTGAGATTGTGCTATGTAGAATGAAGGTATATTGGCTCTGTTTAGATCTTAGTCTTTTTGTATGTCACATTTAGCGCAATAACACATAGAGATAGTGGTTTCCCGCGGCTCGTCTCTTTTTCCTTGTTAGTTTTGCAAATGCGGAAACTTTGGCATATGTCTTGTGAGCCGTCTGTCCCTCGCAGCCGTCTGCTTGTTGATTTTAGGGTAAAATCGATTTAAATATGAAAATGGGATGCAAATAAATTGTACTTCTTCCAACATAATTGATAACTTGTGTGATTAATTCAACCTTTAAGTGCAACATTTTTATTGCTTTTAGTTTTCGTAGATAGTCCTATAGACGTATGAATTAGTTCGTTTTTGGAGCCTCTACAATGTTGTTCTTGCCACCATTTCCTTTTCTATATACCACCATGTTCTAGGGTAGTAGCACTCATATGTCCTGATTTATATATTGAAACGTTACTATGAGTCAAACATCAACCAAATGAGCCTTGATTTTCCCGTCCGATCAAATATGGGAGTGTCCGATCAAATATGGGAGTCTACGATAGACTAAAAGGATAATATTCCCAATGCTCACGAAATATATGACACAAATTTTCAATCCGACAATAACTGGGTAGCTGGCATTGATTTGTAAGAAGATGCATTGATGTCACATACAAAGAATAACCAAGATGCATTTTGATGTCACACACACAAATGTTGAGATTTTAATATTAGATATTACTTGACTTCTATGTCACTTCCAACCGTTGTAATAATACATGTTGGGTTAGAGCTACAAATAATTTAGAGATTGTTTTTTCATAAATGAAAATTCTATGACACTTAAAGCCATTGTAATAATACATGTCTAGCAAGAAATATATTGTGGTGATGTAATCTTCTACATTTCATCGGTGTAGACTACGCTCTCGACTTAACCGAACAATTGTCTAGAACTTAGATCTCAAATACCCATCTACCGATCTACGTTGCTACCCTGAATATATAATTTCATGTTAGCTTTCAGGTTATGGCAAAAATAGTTTGGGAATGTGTAATGTCTTTTTTTACGGAAGTTTGTGTTTTTATAATCTTCATTATCTGCTAACGTATGATCATGTGGTTTACTCTTATCATGTGGCATAGCTAGTATGCTAATTTTTTCTTATTCACTATTTGTTACATACGGTTTTCTCTATATTTTCTTGGTAATGATTTACTATCGACAGGTTTAAAATTAACTTTTCTGGACAAATCTCCTAGAAATAATCTTTTGACGGTAGAATTGCAGTTTTGAAGAATTTGAGTCTTCATGATATTAATTACAAACTCCTATACTTTATAATCTTGACAATCTAAGATCTTAATTAATTTGCAATACATATGATGTATGTTAGACAACAAAATTGTATAGAATTGAACGGGCTAATATGCCATGAAAATATGCTTCATGTAGTAGTAGTTTAAATGGATGTGGTTTTCAATGTTTTTAATGCATGGATATGTGGGCCTAATCTGTCTCATGGGAAGAAATCAGAAAATAAGCCTGGCCTATGTGCACCGGACCGGATATACGTATATAGGCAAGGGAACGTTCGGTTCGAAACTTTTTTTTTTTGCATGCACCGGTCAATTTAACGTACGTGACATAAGACTTCTTCTGTACACATGTACGTGCTACGTAACATTATTTATATTTTAATCTAAGATTAAATCTTAACCGTAAATTATAGATCTAATAGCCAAAATTAATTCTAATGATGTGGATCAACCTGGTGCCTCGAAATACATCCTTATATTGCTTTTAGTATATAATAGATAGTTAGAGGATTTTTCTATATTATAGTTCCAACATGTAATCAGAAAATCTATGAAACTAAAGCGCGATTGGGATGCAGCTTATAATTAGCATTCCACATTTTCTTATATGCTGCTCGATATTTCCCTCTTTGACTTTCTTTTTTCTCTTCATAGATGCAATGCTGGACTAACCGTAAATGGTATTGTCTCCGTCCAAAATTAACCGACTTAACTTTGTATAGATAAATACAAATGTATATCTAGACACTCATTTTAGGGTGATGCATATATAGACCAAGCTGAGTTTGTAGAGTGGCATTTTGTAGGAATGAGCAGGCACTCCCACTAGCGCGACCACAGAGCGAAAAGCATGCACACGTCGCGGATGCCCACAACACACACGAGTCTAATCAGCGCCTAATCACCCTCCACTACACACTGGGCCCTCTCTAATTCCCTTGGCCCCGACATACTGTACCAAATACCCGATCAGCCGTCCAACCAGCTGATGGCAGAAAACCAAGGTGGTCGATGCGTCGATGGATCGCAGCGGAATCCTATGGATCGATCGGAACCCAATAAAGGCAGGACGATATCAGGGTCTCCACCGAGATAAGCAAAGCATATGCTCAGTTGCTCGCTGACCATTAATTCCGCTTTTGCCTTTAGGGCTCACTAAGGTTTATCATCCGAAAACTCCAGTGAAAAGACAGCGCTGATCGATCGGTGCACGGTGAGTCATGCCATCGCTAGTCTAGAGAGTGCTCGCCGTTGTTGTTTCCACACGATAAGTAGATCGGCTAGCAGATGGACCTTGTTGGATCAAGCGTCGTCCCTACACGATCTCAACTTGATGAATGCTTTCGATCGTCATCGAAGCGCACAGTGAAAAGTGGTAGTTGTTCCTCCACCTTTCTATCGATGGTCTTTTGGAAATCATGAAAGACCAAACCGATGCGCGAAGTGTTGGTTTTTAGTCCTACGGTTCCCACGTCAAGGACGTCAGACAAAAATATCTTGTGGAGAGTTATAAGTAACCAGCATGATTTTAGTAGCTTGGATGGATGATTGCGCATGCATGCACGGGTTCTGACAAGAGATAAAATTGAGAGAGATATACAAGCTCGGATGGACGGATCGAAGGCTCGCCGTTGTATCTGTTATAATTATGACAAGCAAATAATAAAGAACAAAAAGAAAAACGCAGCAGGACACATATTTAACGTGAAAAAACCTGTTCAATAAAAGAGAAAATACGCACGGGTGTCCGCCATCAAAACCTCATTATATCAAGAAGTGTTTACAAATGCCAAAGATTTTCAAAGATGCAACATATCTCAGCCGGCGACTTACAAGAGGTATATATATAGCGGTGGAAATCTAAGTCTTCAACGATTGCTTCAGCCCAAGCCCACTGGTGACGGATCTCGCTCCGCTCGTCAAAAGTTAGCATCCTTAATTGAATTTGGACTATACTTTAACATTATCCAGTGCATATATATGGAATATAAGGATTAATGGATAATATTTTCTTTAGAGGAACCTTAACTACCTTATAGAGTTCTGCCGCGGCAGGAAACCCCGCCCCGTTCTGGGCGTATTTCTGCGGCGCGGCGGGGACGGGGAGGGGGGAATCGACGGGAGCGGTATATAAACATACATCGTCGTCGTTACATACGAGTACATGAATAATTAAGCAACTATTATTATACACAAACATCGTTATTGTGTGGTATTCTCCGTAAACGTTGAAGCATCAAGTACAAGACAAACACGTTCAAGCATCTAAAGTGTTTTTGGATATCTAAAGAGTTCTCCGCCAGGCGTGACGACCTCATCAAGTATGAACCCCGTCAATTCCTCTTGAATGGCTCGTATGCGGTCAAATGGTAGGAGTTGGTCCCGCATCCGTTCGATCTAAATATATATGAAGAATGGGGTCAATATATATATAAGAATAAAACTCAACACAATTGATGGTAATAAAATAATGTTGTGTATTTTGTTTACTTACTCTAAGTTGTTCTAGTGCGGCTTGACCCGTCGCACATATCGTGTTGCGAATGAACTCGCAGACATAGTATCCACATAAGTTATTGCCGGGTCCCTGATGCGCGCATTTTACGAGAATAGAGAGTTCAATCAAAATAATAATCAATAAAACATGATATAATGGAATTGGAAGCAGAATCAAAGAGATACGCAGACCTAGCTAGCTAGTATTATTTATATTTTGGTCTACAAATTTTAGTTTTTCTGACCATTCACCCACGGCCCTGCCCGTGAACCTTTTTCAAACCCTGTCCGGCGAAGAAAATGGATAAAGGAGTAATTAATTACTTGTTGTCACAAAATTTGCCGATCTAGTTACATGGGCGTGTGCGGGTCAGTGGCGGACATGTGTAGCATGGCGCGTGTGGTCCGGAGTGGACACGACATGGCAATGTGCCGGCACTGGACGCACAGACGTGTGCCAAGAGGGGACGTTCCTGGCTTGTGGTTGATCGACGAGGACGTCGATCTTCTAAGGGTGGGTGTATGTGAGACCCTGGCACATGGCTCAATAGGATTGATAGGAAACTCATACCAACAAGTTGAAACTTCTTTTCCGGAAGCTCATTCGAAAAGAACTCTAAGGTTAAGCGTGCTTGGCCTAGAGCAATTCTAGGATGGGTGACCGACCGGGAAGTGGGTAACCGGGTGCGCATGAGTGAGGACAAAGTGCGCAGAAAAGACTAGTGTTGCTGTGTGGGGCTAGTCTAGAGATCCTATTGAGCTGCCAGAAGTGACAGCCGTCGGTCCGGAGTGACCGGGGGTGTTACACTAGTGCGATAATATGATTGAAATTACCTTTGGAGCATCTCTCTAAAGTCTGCCCATATCTCTTTTTCTTTTCGTAACGATTCCATGACAAGGACTTTTCCTGAGTCAGGTTGAATGACTAGCAGAATAAAGTGGAACCTACGCAGCATAACTCATCATCAGTTACACTTAACATCGAGTAAGCCGAAACAGAATGTGTACAAGAGAGGGTAACAGTACTCACGAGAAGTTGTAAGGCAATAGTATTTCTATTTTGGTTTGTTGTCTCAGTAAAGACCTTAGCAAGAAATCTTCTGTTTGCCCGGGTTTGATTCTTACCACTTCTTCATGAACTCTATTTGGGTCAACGAACCCAATGTCAAAAGGGCCTCATTTCATGCATTCCATAACCTTTTTCCTGCATAATAGTATATACATATATGGTGAGCATATATATATATACATGCAATTAATGAAGTGAATGAGATAGAAATTACAGAAATAGTACTTACACACAATAAAGGCTAATGGCAGCTTTGTCGAGTTCCTTTTGATTGAATAGAAAATGCAAGTCTTGAAGGTTGAAGTCGATCTCGTCGTCTCCGCACAAGAAAATATGATCTCTTATATGCGCCGTGATCCATTCTTCCTTTCTCGTCTTGCAGAAATCAAGATACCACTTGTGCAATCTTCGCATATTTGTTGGTAGATTCTTGAGCTCCTCTTTCTTGACGAGATTCTTCCCATACTTCCATGGATGTATGGGATTGACATCGCCTGTGGGAATGTTGTCTCCCATGAGGTTCAAGTATGCAATGTAAGTCATCCCCATCTCATTGGCCTTTCTTTGTAGCTCTGCCTCGTAATCATTTATAGGAGGAGCGTTCCGTGTGTCGAACACTTGGAGCGGGGCGCATGATTGCTTTTCCTGCTCTCCGAGCATGGGAACTGTTTTCTGGGGTGCCGCACGACTGCTACTTTCAGTATCCCTCCGCCTTGCATCCCCCTTCAAAATCTGGCGCTCGTAGTCCGGCACAAGTGGGGTTTCAGGTTTCAAAAGATTATTGTAAAACTTCTCCACCACCGCCGGATCTATTTTCTCCTTTGTCTCGGCCCATCTAGGTGCAAAGAATTTCTTGACCTCTTCTTTCGAGATCCTATTGGTCTCCTCGTCGCTGCGATTCCACGGTAAAACCGACAATGGCTTGGCGGAAGGCTGCAGGACGTAGGGTCTGTTTGGATTGTGGCCGGCGGTTGCCATACCAAAATTTTGGCGTTGACTAGTAGTATGTGCTGGCATTTGGATGGAAGCCAAATTCTCTGTGCCACGCCAAAATTTTGGTGGCCACTCTAGTTTCCACGCCCACGCGCTGGCAAAACGGGGGCTGGGCAATCCTTCGCCAAAATATTGGCGTGCCCTTGAATTGGCGTGGCTGACTTGGGCACAAACCAAACAGCCCCGTAGTTTCTTGAACTCTTTGGCGTACGGTTTCCTGCGGATTTCTTCGTGGCGGTGCTAGTGATGCTCTTCGTGGCAGTGCTCTTCTGCTTACACTGAGGAGATGGCTGGCGCGCCGGAGATGGATGGTGCGCCGAAGATGGCTGTCGTGCCGGAGATGGCTGTCGCGTAGGAGATGGCTGAAGCGCCGGAGATGGCTGCCGCGCAGGAGATGGCTGAAGCGCCGGAGACGACAGGGGAGTATTCTGATGACTTGGAGACAGCTGAGGCGGCTCAGACTGCCGATGCTGTGGAGACGGCAGGGGTGCCAGTGGCCTCCAATTTGGAAGCACGATGTGTTCCTTCTTCCAAAGAATGGTTGTTTTCACTGCAAATTTGAGTTGAGTTTCCCCTTCACCTATAGCATGGTCAAGCTGTGCTTTCTCATATTCCTTCACAACCTCATCCACCCCGACAATAGCATAGCCATCTGGAATCGGTCGGCAGTGGTAAGTTCCACCAGCTACAGGAGGTAAGGCATAGCCGACAGCCACCTTAATGGATAAGCCCATTAATCTCACATGCAGCTCAGCGTGTTCGCTCTCCATGATCTCATCAACGGGGTATCGAGGACCCGTCATTTCAAGCGTTGGCTGCACGTTCTCCGTGGAAGCCACACTGCTTTTCCGCGCAGAGTCTGGGCCGCGGGCAGCTTCCAATGCAGGCTCTTCATGCCGCTGAGATGGGCCGGTAGCTTGATGGCTCTGTTGTGCATTCACTTGCGTCTGCAGCGCCGCAAGTGCATGTTCTATCTGTGTCATCCGCTCTGTACGCTCTTTTTCTTTTCTGTCACGCCATCTGTAAGAGTCGCCCCACTCGGCAAACCCATCCTTTCACGTCATAACCCCTGTGCCTCGTGCATGTCCAGGGTATTCTTTTTTACCGATGGCGCGTGTGAGCTGGTCATTCTCTCTATCGGGATGGAAGGTCCTGGCGGCTGTTTCCTCGTATGCCGTGATGAGTTCAGTGACGGGTTTGGCAAGGAGGGTTGGGAAGATACACAATCATGTTTCTGGGTCCAACCTTGCCCCGGTTCCTTAGAACCAAGTCTTTGCACGTAGGTCCCACCCATGTGTCTCGGGTGTGATACCTCTATCGCGCAGGGCCTTCTCAGCTTCCTCCCACTTAGGCCTCTGAGATATATAGCCACCTGACCCCGTCCTCTGGTGATATTCCTTCTTCTGGGCATTTAGCGCATTGGTTTCTGACCTCTTTGTAGGTACAACACCTTCCTTGTATGCCACAAATTCGGGCCAGTGAGGTCTTATCTTCGCATAATATGCGTCTTCGAAATCTGGAGTCTCGCGGGCTTTGACAAATTTGTTCAATTTTGTCTTCTAGTTGCGGAAAGCGTCAGCCATCTTCTTTAGAGTCCACTCTTTGACCTTTTAATTTATAACCGGTTTGTTTTCATCCTCCTCTGGCGGAAGGGTGAAATTTACCAACAGCGAATTCCAGAGTATTTCTTTGGATCTTTCATGGACAAAGGTACCGTCGCCCTTCTTTGGCTTATTCCAATTTTCAATTATGATTGAGATTTGGTCCCTAACAAGAACTCCAGCCTGACGTACAAATTTGTCTGTGGCCTTCTTGGGCTCCATTGGCCTGCCATCAACACGGACTGCTTCGATCGTGAAATTTGCACGATCTTTCAGCCGATGGCTCGCGCCTCCCTTGCTCTTTTTCGTAGAAGAAGATTGTTGCTGACTGGTCGATCCAGAGGGCTAAAAGAAGAAAGAGGCGTTAATTAATACATGTACATATATACAAATCAGTCGGTGGAAGTCAGCAGAGGCTTAATCAATGCATATACCTCGCCGGACTTTGTAATCACTAAATTGCGTTCACCAGAGTCTTCATCTTCTCCATGACTACTTGAGCTGTCATCATGTCCCTCCAAGTTCAGATATTGTGAGGTCTCCTCATGGATAATGTTCTCCATTATTTCTTCGCCTTCAAGGTTTCTACTGAGTGGATCCATAGTTTCTAAAACAATAATATTATCACACAAATATTATTAATACATCTATTGAAATGCTCAAGCAAGGATGATGATATGACAGGTTAAAAGTATTGAAATGTAACCCTAATACATGCTTGGTCATTTCAAACCCTAATTCGGAGAAACCCCGGATTCATATGAGAGGGTACATTTACTTCTTCTAATTAACATGTCATGAAAGTTGATTAACATAGTATGGTTATTATAATTCTATATTGACAACGAGAGGTGGCGGCGCTAGGGCGAGAGCGGGGCCAGGATGCGTGGGGGTGTGCGTTCGAATCAGCACGACGTGGGCTACCTAAAATGGGCCACTCACCCTCGACGCGTGTGTAGGCTCAGCAAGGACAGAGGAGGTCAGGGTCGACGGCATAATGGTGGCGGTGGTCGTCGGCGTGGCACAAAATATACACATGCATATACAATACACATACAATACAATATACATATATACATACACATACACATATGCCACGTGTTCTCGCGCGGACTTCGTGAGCCCCCACAACACGTCCCGCGCGGCCGTGGCCTCGTGCACCTCCGAGAAGAAATACTACAACTACGCCACACGTGCTTGGACGGTCTCGCCGGTGGAGGCGGCGTCACGGGCTTGGACGGGGTACTGTGTCTGACACGATAACATGCAAACTATTGTAGTACTTCATGGGAATTAAGGCGGTGTGTGAACTGTGTCACGGCGTCACTCTAACATCGAACATGATGCCTGGACGCAGATCCAGAATGACGAGGAAAAGAGATCGTCTCTCGCATCGCATTTCCTCCTCCGTCCGGACGACACAAATGGGGAGAGATGGCCCAGCGCAGCACTACATAAGCAGACACGCAAACAGATCGAGAGGATCAGTCTTAGAGCATCGCCACTAAAATTTGTAGGAGGCCATTTCTACAACGTTTTTTATTGGGATTTCCAAAAAACACCCCCATAGCATTTTCAGAAAGGGTTTCCAAGCCGATTTTTGTTCAAAATATGTCCGGGCTTTCAAGCTGATCCTAGGAAGCCCCCGCTGCGCTAGAGGCGACCTCGACGCGGGCGGCGGCCGCCATGTTGGAGAGGTCGGAGACGCCTGAGAAGACAGCCGCGGAGGCGGAGGCCACGACGACGATCGAGTCGGTGACCGCCGCGACGAGGGCCACAGTCTCGGGTTGGATGTCTTCCGGGAGCGCCGCAGGGGACTTGCTCGCCACGGCACGGGCGGCGGCGGGGAGGTGGGGGAGGTCGCGCCGCGCTGGGTCGCCGCGGCGTAGCGCGGCCCGCGTCTCACCCTGGAGCTCCCGTGCGCGTCGGCGAGGCGGAGGTACTCATCGAGGAGGCGCTGGGCGAGCGGGCAGGACGACGTGGCGAGGCGCCGCAGCTCCGAGAGCTCGGTTAGCACGCGCACGATCTGCGAGGGGGCGGAGGAGTTGGCAGATGCGGACTGCGGGGGAGCACTGCTGCTGCCAGCGGAGGAGGGGGTAGCGAGATCGAGGGGGGAGGGGGCGGATAGGGCGACGGCGACGGCGAGGGCGTACGTGGACGGCGACGTACGGCTCGACGGCGATGGCGACAGTGAGGGCGTACGTGGACGGCGACGGCTGAACGTACGGCGACGGCTTGCCTGCGGCGAGGGGGGCGACGGCGCTCCCGCGGGATGGCGACGGCGAGGGCGGCGACGGCGAGGGCTGGACGGCGACGGCTGGATGGCGACGGCGCGGCTCTCTGATTTTCGATCTGGCTGGGGGGAAGGAAGAGGAAGCAGGCGCGCGTTATAACCCCACCCCCCTTTAACACCGGTTCGTGGCACGAACCAGTGTTAAAGGGGGGAGGAATTCGTTTCGCGCCCGCACCCCCCTTTAACACCGGTTCCAGCCACGAACCGGTGTTAAAGGAGGGTGTGCGCGCGAAACGAAATAAATACGCCACGAACCGGTGTTAAAGGGGGGCATTTACTTCGTGCATTAAAGGGATGGGGGCATTTTTAATTCAAAAAATAGGATATAATTTAGAAAATTCATATCTTTTTCATTTCAACTCAGAAAAATATGAATAATATATCATAATTTTTAGAAAAATAATATCTATCCATTCATATAAAAACATTTTATATTTAATTTAGATGAAATTTTTTAAAATAATTAAAACACTTACATATAAATTTTGATTATTCAATTCAAACAAAAATAAAATAGTCAAACCCTAAAACTTTGAACATAAGAAATATTAAGCATCTAAAAATAAATCTAACCCTATTTTATTAGAGCAAATTTTGTATACTTTGGAATCTGACAAAACGTCGCTCAACTTGCATTGATTTTTGATAAAATAGCATATTGTGAACCTAAAAATGATTTTTGTAAAAAATCATGAGCATTGTATCATGTACATGTAGTTCATATCTGACCCGCTTCCTACTGATTCGGCAGGAATTTGTCTTTTTCACCAGAGGTGGACGGAAAAGTGTCAGATCCTCCTGTTGGTACATTGTCCATATAAGGTGGTCTAGTATTTTTGTAAAATATGGTGGTAGTTTTTTGAATTAGCCATTTGGTGGTTGCTTCACAAACCGTCCGTTTTTTATGCTCGGAAAATGGAAAATACCTTTTTGGTGCGACAAAAAGAAAAACTTCCTCTTGCAACATTGTTTGCCATGCCATGATGCACATGTATGCACAATATGACCACATTATCACAAACTATGCCTTGATTCTAGCCATAACATTGGTCATTTGATCCGAAAGCCAAGAAACCTAGAATGAGATAGGTCATTTTGTGAAGGTTTTTTTGAGACATAATAAATATACCAAGTTTGATATTTTTCCTTCTAACTATGTCATATAATATAACACCACGCGAAGGTTTCGCACTGTTTCGATCATTTTTTAATTTTTTATCCCTGTTTTAAACTATCGTCAAACTTTGTCAAACAACGGGCATGAAGATTCTTAGCTCGGGGCCAAGCCTCGCTTAACTTGCATTGGATTTTTGGTAAAAATAGCATATTGTGAACCTAAAAATGATTTTTGTAAAAAATCATGAGCATCGCATCATGTACCTATAGTTCATATCTGACCCACTTCCTCCCGATTCGGCAGGAATTTGTCTTTTTCACCAGAGGTGAAAGGAAAAGTTTCAGATTCCCCTATTGGTACAGTGTCCATATAAGGTGGTCTAGTATTTTTGTAAAATGTGGTGGTAGTTTTTTGAATTATCCATTTGGTGGTTGCTTCACAAAACTGTCCGTTTTTTATGCTCGGAAAATGGAAAATGCCTTTTTGGTGCGACAAAAAGGAAAACTTCCTCTTGCAACATTGTTTGCCATGCCATGATGCACATGTATGCATAATATGACCATATTATCATAAACTATGCCTTAATTCTAGCCATAACATTGGTCATTTGACCCGAAAGCCAAGAAACCTCGAATGAGATAGGTCATTTTGTAAAGGTTTTTTTGAGACATAATCAATATACCAAGTTTGATATTTTTCCTTCTAACTATGTCACATAATATAACACCACGCGAAGGTTTCGCACTGTTTCGATCGTTTTTGAATCTTTTATCCCCGTTTTAAACTATCGTCAAACTTTGTCGAACAACGGGCATGAAGATTCTTAGCTCGGGGCCAAGCCTCGCTCAACTTGCATTGGATTTTTGATAAAATAGCATATTGTGAACCAAAAAATGAGATAGGTCATTTTGTGAATAAGATAGAACTGGAATTAAATTACAGAATGCAACTAACAATAACTTACATAAAGCACGACTGAAAATTAAGATACATAAAAGAACTGAAAATTAAGATATATGGCCAGATTAAGTCACAGTCGGCCGAACTTGTTTCGGAATATTGGAGTGATTCAGTCATGCTCCTGCCTGTTGGAATTATGCCCTAGAGGCAATAATAAAGATGTTATTATTATAATTCTTGTTCATGATAAAGTTTATATTCCATGCTAGAATTGTATTAAGCGGAAACTTTAATACTTGTGTGGTTTGTGAACAACACCGTGTCCCTAGTACGCCTCTATGGACTAGCCCATTGATCAATGATGGTTAAGGTTTCCTAACCATAGACATGAGTTGTCAATTGATAATGAGATCATATCATTGGAGAATGATATGATGGACAGACCCAAACTAAGAGAAGCAATTAGATCGTATCATCGTTTTCATCTTTGCGAAGCTTTTCCTATGTCAAATATTGTATTCCTTAGACCATGAGATAATGCAACTCCCTGGTATCGGAAGAAAGCTTTGAGGTCATCGAACGTCATCCTATGAGAGGGTGATCATAAAGGTGTCTCTCAGGTGATCGAAAAGTATCTGTTGGGTTGTATGTATCGAGATGGAATTTGTCCCTCCCAAGTCGAAGAGATATACTTCGGGCCCACTCGGTAATCGATATCAACACCGCTTGCAAGCATGTGGTTAAGGATTTAATCACAAAGTGATATCGGATTACGAAACGAGTAAAGTACTTGCTGTGAACGAGATTGAACTAGGTATGACAGTACCGACGATCGAATCTCGGGCAAGTAAAATATCGCGAGACGAAGGGAATATATATATGGGATTGATTGAATCCTGGCATCATGGTTCATCCGATATGATCATCGATGAATGTGTGGGAGTCAATATGGGTGCCCAGACTCCGCTGTTGATTATTGATAGAAGATCATGTCTGCATATTCTCGAACCCGCAGGGTCACACACTTAACGTGTCTCGACGCTAGGATAGATTGGATAATTGGTTTATGAATTTTTGTTCGGAGTCTCGGATGGGATCCGGGACATCACGAGAGGTTCCGGAATGGTCCGGAGAATAAGATTCATATAAGGCAGTGCAGTTTTTGGAGTTCGGAATTGTTCCGGGTTAATCGGTATTGTACCGGAAGCTTCTAGAACCTTCCGGAAGGGGACCAACGTGGCCCCACCTTACGGGAGGGGGCATGGGCCTATGAGGGAGTGTCCTGGCCGCATTGGGCCAGGGGCACAAGGCCCCATAGGGCCCAGCCGATCCTAGAGAGTTTAAATCGTTTAAACTAGAGATAGGGTTTCTAGAAGAGGGGAGAGTCCATGCCCCCCACTCCTTATCCTTTGGGCTTGGGGGAGGGGCTAGGGCTGCACCCCCCCCTCTATATAAAGAGGGGTGGGGGCGCACCAAAACCACACACCTCTCCTCCAAACCCTAGCCGCCTTGCTAGCTTTCCTCTCTCCCTCCCGACTGTTTGTAGGCGAAGCCGTGCTGCAGAAATTCTCCACCATATACACCACGCCGTCGTGTTGTAGATCCAATCTATCTCTCCACCATACTTGCTGGTCCGAGGAAGGAGGAGACGTCGAGGTGCTGCACGTGTGCATCTCACGGAGGCACCGCCACTTGTGGTGCTAGATCGGATCGGATCGCGAGGAGGAGAAGCGAGTACGACTACATCACCCACGTTCCGACGAACGTTCCGCTGTGCGAATCTTCAAGGGTATGAAGATCTAATACAATCTCTCTCGTTGATTGCATCTCCTAGATTAGATCTGGGCTTTCCCTCTGTTCGCATCCGTAGAAAATTTTGATTTACAATGCCGCGAAACCCTTCAGTGGTATCAGAGCTAGATCTATGCGTAGATGTGTTTCACGAGTAGAACGCAACATGGTTGTTGCGGGCGTTGATGTTTTCTGTTGCAAGCCTCTTGTTTGTGTTCTTCTTATGACGCGGGATAGTGAGATTGAAGCGGTCCAGGCCAACCTTACGCGACGTCGTTCGCGAGACCGGCTCCGCACTTGACGTGTGGCTTGTTCCACACATGCGGCTGGTGGATGTCAGTTTCTCTCACTATAGTTGTCATGGGTTTAACACCGGAGTTTGGCAACCATAATATCACCGTTGTTGCTTTCCGTAGGTAAGAATCGTTCTTAGCATCTACTCCCATAAGCCACGTAAAACATGCAACAACAAAGTAGATGCGTCTAACTTGTTTTTGCAGGGAGTGTTTTCTGTGATATGGTATGGCCCAAGATGTGATGTGTATATTGTATGCAATGATCATGTTTTGTAATGTTTCACGACTTGCATGTCGATGAGTACACAACCGGCAGGAGCCATATGGTTGTCTTTATAATTGTGTATGACCTGCGAGTCAACTTCTTATACGCCATGTAATAGCTTTACTTCATCCCTAAGTAGTTAGCAATAGTTGTAGTTGCTATTCGTGGTGGAGGCAATCATGGTGGAGTGGTGGAGATCATTGCGCTGAGATTGGCTATACCATGTCACATAAAGTTATATGCATGTGATGTTTATCCTTTTATGTATCTTATTATGCTTAGATCGCGACGGTAGCATTATAAGATGATTCCTCACTTAAAGATCAAGATAAAAACTGTGTTCTCCCCAAGTATGCACCGTTGCGAAAGTTCGTCGTGTCCAAGCATCACGTGATGATCGGGTGCTATAGACTCTACGCTCACATACAACGGGTGCAAGCCAGTTTTGCACACGCGGAAATACTTGGGTCTAGCTTGACGAGCCTAGCATGTACTGACATGGCCTCGAAACACAAGAACCGAAAGGTTAAGCATGAGTCATATGAATGATATGATCGACACTTTGTTGTCCACCATTGAAACCACATCTCTTCTCGTGATGATCGGATTAGGTGTGGTGAATTTGGATCGTGTTCACTAAACAACTTGAGGGATGTTGAATTTAGTGGGAGTTCATCTAGTAATTTGATTAAGTTGAACTATTTATCATGGACATAGTCTAAATTGTACTTGCAAATACTGTAGATCACATGGCCAAATCCAACTTCAACTTCAACGTTTTTGCTGAGAAGGAAAAGCTTAGAAACAATGGGTCTAACTTCACCAATTGGTTCCGCAATCTAAGAATCATTCTGTCTGGCGGACAAAAGGACTATGTCCTTGGGAAAGCGTTAGGTGACCCCCCTGCTGCAACTGCGCCGGCTGATGAGAAAGTTGTCTATCAGTTGCGCAAAGATGATTATGGTGTGATTAAGAGCACCATGTTGTTTGCTATGGAACCGGAACTTCAAAATCGTTTTGAAACCTATCCCGGGCCCTTTGAGATTCTCGAGGAGCTGAAAACCATGTTTCAGACTCAAGCCCGTTCTGAGAGATATGAGATCTCTGAGAAGTTCTTTAACTGCAAGATGGAGGAAGGGAGTTCCGTTAGTGAGCACGCCATAAAGATGTCGGGCTACACTCAACGCCTTGAGCAACTGGAATGCACGATTCCAGAGGAGCTCAAGATTGACAGGGTTCTGCAATCACTCCCTCCCAGCTACAAAAGTTTTGTAGTGACTCATAATCAGATTGGCTCCACTGATACGATCACCGAGCTCTTCGCAAAGCTGAAGGCTGCGGAGGTGGACATCAAGAAAGATAATCATGTGTTGATGGTCAACAAGCCCTCCTTTAAGAAAGGTAAGGGAGCAAAGAAGCCCTTCAAGAAGGGCGGCGGCAAGCGCAATGCTCCTGCTGAGAAGAAGCTCAAGTCTGGTCCTAAGCCGGACACTGAGTGCTTCTATTGCAAGGACAAGGGTCACTAGAAGCGCAATTGTACGAAGTACTTAGCGGACAAGAAGGCTGGCACCATCAAAGGTATATTTGATATACATGTTATTGATGTTTTCCTTACTAGCCCTCGTTGTAGTGCCTGGGTATTTGATACCGGTTCAGTTGCTAATATTTGTAACTCGAAACAGGAGCTACGAAATAGACGGCGGCTTGCGAGGGATGAGGTGACGATACGCGTTGGCAACGGATCAAGAGTTGATGTGATGGCCGTCGGCACGCTCTCCTTAGTTTTACCTTCGGGATTAGTTTTAAACCTTAATAAGTGTTATTATGTGCCTGCGTTGAGCATGAACATTATTTCTGGATCGTGTTTATTGCAAGACGGTTATTCATTTAAATCGGAGAATAATGGTTGTTCTATTTATATGAGTAACATCTTTTATGGTCATGCACCTCTTGTAAATGGTTTATTTCTTCTAAATCTCGAAAGGGATGAAACACACATCCATAACATTGAAGCTAAGAGATGCAAAGTAGATAGTGATAATACTAATTATTTGTGGCACTGTCGTCTAGGTCATATTGGTGTAAAGCGCATGAAGAAACTCCATTCTGATGGACTTTTGGATTCTCTTGATTTTGAATCATTTGACACATGCGAACCATGCCTCATGGGCAAGATGATCAAAATCCCGTTCTCCGGAATGATGGAGCGAGCAACGGACTTGTTGGAAATCATACATACCGATGTATGCGGACCGATGAGTATTTCGACGCGCGGTGGATATCGCTATTTCCTCACTTTTACCGATGACTTAAGTAGATATGGGTATATCTATTTAATGAAACATAAATCTGAAACATTTGAAAAGTTCAAGGAATTTCAGAATGAAGTGGAGAACCATCGTAACAGAAAGATTAAGTTTCTGCGATCCGATCGTGGAGGTGAATATTTGAGTTATGATTTTCTCACGCATCTTAAAGCAAGTGGAATCGTTTCACAACTCACGCCACCCGGAACACCACAGCACAATGGTGTGTCTGAACGCCAGAATCGAACCCTATTAGATATGGTCCGATCAATGATGTCTCTTATTGATTTGCCGTTATCATTTTGGGGTTATGCATTAGAAACCGCTGCATTCACTTTAAATAGGGCTCCATCTAAATCCGTTGAGACGACACCGTATGAACTGTGGTTTGGTACTAAACCTAAGTTGTCGTTTCTTAAAGTTTGGGGATGCGAAGCTTACGTCAAGAAGTTGATGCCGGACAAGCTCGAACCCAAAGCGGAGAAATGCGTCTTCATAGGATACCCTAAGGAAACTATTGGGTATACCTTCTATCACAGAACCGAAGGCAAAGTGTTTGTCGCAAAGAACGGTTCCTTTCTTGAGAAGGAGTTTCTCTCGAAAGAAGTGAGTGGGAGGAAAGTAGAGCTTGACGAGGTTATTGAACCTTCTCTTGAATTGGAGAGTAGCGCAGCACCTGAAATTGTTCCAGTGCCGCCTGCACCAACAATAGAGGAAGCTAATGACAAGGATCATGAAGCTTCGGACGATGCTGCTACTGAACGTCGCAGGTCGACAAGGTTGCGTGCCCCTCCTGAGTGGTATGGCAACCCTGTCTTGACTGTCTTGTTAGTAGAAGACAGTGAACCTACGAACTATGAGGAAGCGATGATGAGCCCAGACTCTGAGAAATGGCTAGAAGCCATGAAATCCGAATTGGGATCCATGAGCGAAAACCAAGTATGGACTTTGGTGGACCCTCCTAGCGACCGAAAGGCCGTTGAGTGCAAATGGATCTTCAAGAAGAAAACGGACGCGGATGGTAATGTTACCGTCTATAAAGCACGGCTTGTCGCGAAAGGTTTTCGACAAGTTCAAGGTCTTGACTACGATGAGACTTTCTCTCCCGTAGCGATGTTTAAGTCCATTCGGATTTTATTAGCAATTGTTGCGTTTCATGATTATGAAATATGGCAGATGGATGTCAAGACTGCATTCCTCAATGGCAACATTGATGAAGAGTTGTATATGATGCAACCCGAAGGTTTTGTCGATCCTAAGGATGCTGATAAAGTATGCAAACTTCAGCGTTCCATTTATGGACTGAAGCAAGCATCTCGGAGTTGGAACCTTCATTTTGATCAAGTGATCAAGAGCTTTGGATTTATTCCAAATTGCTACGAAGCTTGTATCTACAAGAAAGTGAGTGGGAGCTCGGTGACGTTTCTGGTACTATATGTGGATGACATATTGATTATCGGAAATGACATCAACATGCTTAACGATGTGAAGAGTTATTTGAACAAGTGTTTTTCAATGAAAGACCTAGGTGAAGCTGCTTATATATTGGGCATCAAGATCTATAGAGATAGACAAAGACGCCTGATAGCTTTAAGCCAGAGTACATACCTAGACAAAGTTCTGAAAAGGTTCAGAATGGATAAGGCAAAGAAAGGTTCAGTGCCTATGTTGTCAGGTAAGATATTGAGCAAGGCTCAGTGTCCAGCTACGGTAAATGATAGGGAAGCTATGAGCAAAGTGCCTTATGCTTCGGCCATAGGTTCCATCATGTATGCCATGCTGTGTACTAGACCGGATGTGTCCAATGCTCTTAGTTTGACGAGCAGATATCAAAGTGATCCAGGAGTGGAACACTGGACAGCCGTGAAGAACATCCTAAAGTACCTGAATAGGACTAAAGAAATGTTCTTAGTCTATGGGGGTTATGAACAGCTTGTCGTAAAAGGTTACGTCAACGCTAGTTTTGACACCGACAAGGATGATTCCAAATCTCAGACAGGATACGTTTATATTTTGAATGGAGGAGCTGTGAGCTGGAGAAGCTGCAAGCAAAGCGTGATCGCGGGATCTACAGTGGAAGTGGAATACATGGCTGCTGCAGAAGCGTCAAGTGAAGGAGTTTGGATCAGAAACTTCATCACTGAGCTTGGCGTGGTTCCAAGTGCATTGGACCCACTGGAGATATTGTGTGACAACACTGGCTCCATAGCACTTGCTAAGGAACCAAGATATCATCCAAAGACCAAGCATATCAACCGCAAGTTTCATATAATCCGAGATTATATTGCAGATGGAGATCTGAAGATTAGCAAAGTACATACAGATCTGAATGTCGCAGATCCATTGACTAAACCTCTTCCACGTGTAAAACATGATCAGCACCTCAGTGCCATGGGTGTGAGATTGTTACCAAATGTAAACTAAATTATTGACTCTAGTGCAAGTGGGAGACTGTTGGAATTATGCCCTAGAGGCAATAATAAAGATGTTATTATTATAATTCTTGTTCATGATAAAGTTTATATTCCATGCTAGAATTGTATTAAGCGGAAACTTTAATACTTGTGTGGTTTGTGAACAACACCGTGTCCCTAGTACGCCTCTATGGACTAGCCAATTGATCAATGATGGTTAAGGTTTCCTAACCATAGACATGAGTTGTCAATTGATAATGAGATCATATCATTGGAGAATGATATGATGGACAGACCCAAACTAAGCGAAGCAATTAGATCGTATCATCGTGTTCATCTTTGCGAAGCTTTTCCTATGTCAAATATTGTATTCCTTAGACCATGAGATAATACAACTCCCTGGTATCGGAAGAAAGCTTTGAGGTCATCAAACGTCATCCTATGAGAGGGTGATCATAAAGGTGTCTCTCAGGTGATCGGAAAGTATTTGTTGGGTTGTATGTATCGAGATGGAATTTGTCCCTCCCAAGTCGGAGAGATATACTCCGGGCCCACTCGGTAATCGATATCAACACCGCTTGCAAGCATGTGGTTAAGGAGTTAATCACAAAGTGATATCGGATTACGGAACGAGTAAAGTACTTGCTGTGAACGAGATTGAACTAGGTATGACGGTACCGACGATCGAATCTCGGGCAAGTAAAATATCGCGAGACGAAGGGAATATATATATGGGATTGATTGAATCCTGGCATCGTGGTTCATCCGATATGATCATCGATGAATGTGTGGGAGTCAATATGGGTGCCCAGACCCCGCTGTTGATTATTGATAGAAGATCATGTCTGCATATTCTCGAACCCGCAGGGTCAGACACTTAACGTGTCTCGACGCTAGGATAGATTGGATAATTGGTTTATGAATTTTTGTTCGGAGTCTCGGATGGGATCCGGGACATCACGAGAGGTTCCGGAATGGTCCGGAGAATAAGATTCATATAAGGCAGTGCAGTTTTTGGAGTTCGGAATTGTTCCGGGTTAATCGGTATTGTACCGGAAGCTTCTAGAACCTTCTGAAAGGGGACCAACGTGGCCCCACCTTCCGGGAGGGGGCATGGGCCTATGAGGGAGTGTCCTGGCCGCATTGGTCCAGGGGAACAAGGCCCCATAGGGCCCAGCCGATCCTAGAGAGTTTAAATCGTTTAAACTAGAGATAGGGTTTCTAGAAGAGGGGAGAGTCCATGCCCCCACTCCTTATCCTTTGGGCTTGGGGGAGGGGCTAGGGCTGCGCCCCCCTCTATATAAAGAGGGGTGGGGCCGCACCAAAACCACACACCTCTCCTCCAAACCCTAGCAGCCTTGCTAGCTTTCCTCTCTCCCTCCCGACTGTTTGTAGGCGAAGCCCTGCTGCAGAAATTCTCCACCATATACACCACTCCGTCGTGTTGTAGATCCAATCTATCTCTCCACCATACTTGCTGGTCCGAGGAAGGAGGAGACGTCGAGGTGTTGCACGTGTGCATCTCACGGAGGCACCGCCACTTGTGGTGCGAGATCGGATCGGATCGCGAGGAGGAGAAGCGAGTACGACTACATCACCCACGTTCCGATGAACGTTCCGCTGTGCGAATCTTCAAGGGTATGAAGATCTAATCCAATCTCTCTCGTTGATTGCATCTCCTAGATTAGATCTGGGCTTTCCCTCTGTTCGCATCCGTAGAAAATTTTGATTTACTATGCCGCGAAACCCTTCACTGCCTACACCTATAATACTCGCCACTGTAGTCGTCGTACTTGCCGCCGCCGTCGTCGCTGTCGTCGTCGGGGTCACCGTAATTGAACCTTGAAGGCTGAGTACGCGTGGGCTGGACTTGAGGGTAGCGCAGACGGGGGTTAGAGTCGGCGGCAGTGTCGTACGCCATGACGCTCTAGAGAGTCCGACCTTGCCACCATAGTCGACAGCCGGCCTCGTTGAAGTTCGGAGGAGGTGGGACATCCTCCATTTGCCTGGCGAGCGCCATCTCACGCAAATCCCCGAAGAAGGCTTCCCAAGTAGGGAAATAGTCGGGATGCCATCTGGGATTCCTCCGCTGCTCCGGCGTGAGCTCGAAGTAGTAGTGGTTCGTGATGGCCATCCGGCGCGCCACACCTAGAGGTACAGGAGGAACCGGCACGCCTCCGGCGCTCCGCATCCAACCGACAGGGACAAAGTAGCCCGGCGGGCAGGGGTAGTTCGAGGCGCAAAGCACCTCCGCCTCCCTGGGGGTTAGTGCTATGGTGAAAGCCATGGGAAAGAGTGATGAGGTTGCAGATATGAGTCTAGATATGTGCAATGACAATGGAGTCCAACCCTACATATATATAGTGATAAATGGCTGGAGGGAAGAATTGGCGGGAAAAATAGTGGGAAGAAAAATGGCGGGAAGAAAAATGGCGGCAAAAAATGGCGGGAAGAAAAATGCCGGGAAGAAATGGCAGGAAGAAAAATGGCTCATTTAATACATATACTGTTAACAGAATAAATATGACATTTATTTCCATGTTGAGATACATATGTGTGCCAAAAATGGCTCAATTAATACATATAGTCAATCTTATGATCGCGTCGGCCGTAACCATGGAGTATCAGCGCCGTTTAACAGGATGGTTGGGTCAGTCTTCACTCAGAAGGGCGGAATTTTATCAAACTTATTATAATCTTCTGACATGTCTGTCTTGTCCTCCACTCCCACGATGTTTCTTTTTCCTGAAAGAACTATGTGACGCTTTGGCTCATCGTGTGATGTATCTGTTTGCTTATTTTTTCTTTTTTTCGGTTTGGTAGACATGTCCTTCACATAGAAAACTTGAGCCACATCATTGGCTAAGACGAATGGTTCATCTAATTTCTTGACTACCTTCATAAGATTTTTGAGATCCATTGTTGTCATTCTGTACTTCTTGTCTACCTCAACCCCTCCTCCTGTTAGCTTGACCCATTTGCATCGAAACAAGGGGACCTGAAAATTAGGTCCATAGTCAAGTTCCCATATCTCCTCTATGAACCCATAATACGTGGTCTTTTGCCCATTGTCTTCTGCTGCATCGAAGCGGACACAACCTTTTTTTGGTGCTCTTTTTATCTTGGCCTATCGTGTAAAATGTATTCCCATTTATCTCGTACCCTTGGAAAGTACATACAGTCGAAGATGATGTCCTGGCCAACAAGTATAGTTGATCCCCAACAGTGGTGTTGTTCGTGAGAAGTATTTGCAGCCAGCCACCAAAACTCGCCATGTGTTCACTTATAATCCATTCATCGGACTGCCCCGGCTGTTTCAGGCGTATTAAATTCTTGTGTTCATTGATATACGGGGCAACCAAGATAGATATTTTTAAAACCGTGTAGTGTGCTTGATTGAGAGAATGCCCATCCCTACATATCATTGCTTTACATCCTAGGGTGCCTTTTCCACGTAGTCTCCCCTCATGTCGTGATTCTGGAACACCAATCGCCTTAAGGTCAGGAATAAAATCAACACAGAACTCAATGACCTCCTTTGTTACATAGCCCTTAGAGATGCTTCCTTCTGGCCTAGCACGGTTATGAACATATTTCTTTAAGACTCCCATGTACCTCTCAAAGGGGAACATATTGTGTAGAAATACAGGACCGAGAATGACAATCTCTACTACTAGGTGAACCAGGCGATGCGTCATAATATTGAAGAAGGATGGTGGGAACACCAACTCAAAGCTGACAAGACATTGGGCCACATCTGTCTGTAACCCTGGTAGGATTTCTGGATCGATTACCTTCTGAAATATTTCATTGAGAAATGCACATAGCTTCACAATGGGTACTCAAACATTTTCAGGTAGAAGCCCCCTTAATGCAATTGGAAGCAATTGTGTCATAATCACGTGGCAATCATGAGACTTCAGGTTTTGGAATTTTTTCTCTGCCATATTTATTTTTCCCTTTATATTCGACGAGAAGCCAGACGGGACCTTGATACTGCTCAGGCATTTAAAAAAGATTTCCTTCTCTGTTTTGCTAAGAGCATAGCTGGCAGGAGTTAAGTGACATCGTTTACCTTTCTTGTTCTCAGGATGCATAGGCTCTTCAGGGTCTTTCAGACGTTGCTGGTCCTGCCGTGCTTCTGGTGTATCTTTTGTCTTCCCATACACTCCTAGGAAGCCTAGAAGGTTCATGCAAACATTCTTCGTCACGTGCATCACGTCGATTGAAGAGCGGACCTCTAAGACTTTTCAATAGGGTAGGTCCCAAAATATAGATTGCTTCTTCCACATGGGCGCAGGCATCGTCATTCGGAATAGATAGACTGCCAGGACCTTTTCCAAAGATTACTTCTAGGTCCTTGACCATACCAAATACCTCCTCAACGGTATGGAGGATAGGCTTCCTCCGGGGTTCTGCCAGACGTTTGAAATGCTTGCCTTTCTTTCTTACTGGATGCAGGTTCGGAAGAAATCGACGATACCCTCGGTACACAACCTTCTTATATTTATCCAAATGTACACTTTCAGTCTCATCTAAACAGTGTGTGCATGCATTGTATCCCTTGTTTGTGTGTCCTGAAATGTTACTAAGAGCAGGCCAATCATTGAAGGTTACGAAAAGCAATGCTCGTAGGTCAAATGGCTCCCCTTTGTGCTCATCCCACATACATACACCTGGTTTGGCCCACAACTGTAAAAGTTCTTCAACTAATGGCCTTAGGTACACATCAATATCGTTGTCGGGTTGCCTCGGGCCTTGGATGAGCACTGGCATCATAATGAACTTCCTCTTCATGCACAACCAAGGAGGAAGGTTATAGATACATAGAGTCACAGGCCAGGTGCTGTGACTGCAGCTCTGCTCACCAAAAGGATTCATGCCATCTGTACTTAGACCAACCTTAAGTTCCTTGCGTCATGTGCGAAGTCCGGGTACTCTCGCTCGACTTTTCTCCACTGTGACCCATCATCGGGGTGTCTCAACATCGCATCTTTCTTACGGTCTTCCATGTTCCATCGCAACAACTTGGCATGCTCTTTATTTCTGAAGATACGTTTTAACCGTGGTATTATAGGAGCATACCACATAACCTTGGCAGGAACCTTCTTCCTAGGGGCCTCGCCCTCAACATCGCCAGGATTGTCTCGTCTGATCTTATACCGCAGTGCAGTGCATACCGAGCATGCATCCAAATTCTCGTACTTCTCACCGCGGTAGAGGATGCAGTCATTAATGCAGGCATGTATCTTCTGCACGTCTAATCCTAGAGGGCATAAACCTTCTTTGCTTGGTATGTAATGTCGGGCAACTCATTATTTTTTGGAAGAATATTCTTCATTTTTACCAACAACTTTGAAAATGCGCTGTCAGTCACACCGTTCTCTGTCTTCCATTGCAGCAAATCCAGTGTGGTACCTAGCTTTTTGTGGCTATCTTCGCAAGTTGGGTACAACAATGTTTTGTGATCCTTTAACATCTGCTCCAGCTTCTCCTTCTCTTTTTCAGTTTCACATTCTTCCTTTGCATCAGTAATGGCCCGACCAAGATCCTCATCAGCGGGCCCATCTGCTGCCTCTTGATCTTCATTATCTACCCCCGTTGTAGTATCATCATATTCAGGATACATATTATGATAGTTGTCATCATCCTCTTCTTCTTTGTTGTCTTCTATCACAACCCCTTTTTCTCCGTGGTTGGTCCAACAATTACAGCCGGACATGAAACCGGATCGAAGCAGGTGGGCGTGAATGGTTCTGGTATTTGAGTAGTCTTTGTTGTTCTGACAGTGAACACACGGACATCACATAAAACCATTGTGACCACGATTTGCATTAGCCACAACGATGAAATTTTGGAGGCCCGTAATGTACTCGGAAGTGCGTCGGTCACCGTACATCCATTGCCAGTTCATCTATATTAATATATAGTATATATCAAAAATTAATAGGGAGATGACCATTTATATATAGTACATCAATGACGCAGGAAAGGATAGTTGCCGACCTCGACCGAGAAGGAAAGCGCAACGAGAAAACTTATTTTAAGCTCTCGGGCATTTCACCAAACACCTCTTGTGCATAGAAAAAAAACACAAACTAGCACACCTCTCACCCTCTTGCTGGGATCCAAAATGAGAGAGTGGAAAAATGGAAGAGAGGGGGTGTGGGCTGCGGTGTGTTATATAGCCCCCCCCCCCCTCCACACACACACACACTTTAACACCGGCTCAAGCCACTAACCGGTGTAAAAGGGAAGACTGTGTAGGGGCCTTTAACACCACGAACCAGTGTTAAAGGGGGCTCCTTTTTGCTGCACGGGCCACGCTGGTACGGCCCCCCTTTAACACCCGTTCGTAGAAGAACCGGTGTTAAAGCCCATTTCCAGGCTCAACCAAAGCCTCGTTTCCAATAGTGATTACATAATTTCCTCATCACTGATCACATCAGAGAGACAATTGCTCACCATTTGCCACGTCGTGACTAAGATTGCAAGAGATGGATGAAGTCTTGTTTGAAGAGATGCATGAAGTATTATGAGATTCTTGACTTTGTGACCTGGTTGTGACTTGGTGTCGATGGCACTGACTTCTGACCCAACTGTCAGTGCCTAATCCGACTGAAAGCCGCGTCGTTCACGCGAAGATGACCTCGCAAAACTGTCCGGACAAACAACTCAAGAGCCCGAAAGCACCGCCGCGCTGATCCGAACAAAACTTGTACTGTCGGTAAACCATTCAAGACTTTGGCACGGAAGGTGGAAGATCCAAACATTTCAGATCATGACAAGGAACTTTTGACTGCCTGTCGAGGCATCTCCATTTGCCAGTTTACGCACGCAAACACCAGCCGATCGAAACGCTCTGGACAGCATTCTTTCTCGTTTTCGCTTTCCGTGGCCTAGCTGTTCCGGCAAGCAGGTGCCGTCATTCTCCCCATTTTTCCTTGCAAACGGCAACGCGCTGCGCTTTCAACGTGGGCTGATAAAGATGTGGCACCACCTGCATATAGGAAGAGACTGAGGGTGACACGGGCATCTCGTTTCTGCTTGGATAGAGAAGGTATGGTGTGTTTCGCAGATGGGTATTGCTTGACGAGATTCTTTCATTTTTGTTTGGGCTAGAAATAGAATCAGCTTGTTCTAGGCTGCTTGTTGTAGCTGGTCCTCTCTAAAACCTTCAGACCGCGCAGTTCAAAGGCAATATGAAAATGCCTATTGGTCAGAGATATTATAGTGAGAAAATCAGGAGGGAATAGAAATATTTGGTTGATATTTAAATGCTTCGGGGGGGAGTGTTCCCTCTCCAATAATGTCATTACTTAATTCTGTGGATGAAGTACAGTAAGAAAATAATTCCCAACGTCAACCAGAAAGCATCATCCACATATAGTACACTTGGTAGCAACAATATACATGCCGGTAGTTGATCAATTGAGCTCAAGTAGTCGTCGTCAAGCTTAGTCTATAAACTTCATGAAGAAGTGAAGAAGTTTGCCATTTGGAAGCAATGATCTGGGGGTTTGGGAGTATTGCATTGCATGCGGTGTTCGAGCTTTGTGCATGTGTTTTTCCCAACTAGCAGCATATATTAATGTCAAGGAGGATCAATCACATCGACGTGTATGTTTTATATTGACCGCTCGAGGTCAAATATAGTACTACCTCCGATCCTAAATAAGTGTCGTCATTTTAAACTAGAGTTAGTTTAAAACCGTGACACTTATTTAGGATTGGAGGGAGTACAACTATCCGTGTCTGTAACCCTTGTTCTTATTTATTTGTCCACATCAGATCCTGTGACCGCCCATAATTTGTTACGATCGAGTCACCATGACGCACTGCACAAGCCGGCCACCAGATGTTGCCGTCCATCGATCTGTGTCTAGTGTTTCTTCCAAGTTGAGATCAAATATCGCTGTCTCCTGACCTTACTTTATGTTTTACCAGTGATCGATGATTTGCCTCCAAGGACATGTCAGTACAAAATCTAACTTCGTAGAACGACGCTAACTGAGCAACGATTCTCAATGTGCAATCTAGCTGCCTTTAGATGCAAAGTGCGTGCTCCCGGCCCACGAATGCGTCTGGAATTTGATGTGTCGTGTCAGCGGTGTAGGAATCATCTGCCGACCTGATCAAGTCTTTTACTCCCTCAGTCTCGACATCTAATTCGAAATAGAGGGAGTAGTATTTGATCTCGGCTAAGCTAAAAGGCTGCCGATGGCCGATGCTATCTCTCTTGACTAATACTTGGACGCACGCGGGACGCATTCTTCACGGCGCTGTGTAAATATGTTTGAGGTGTTAAGTATGATCCTAATTGGTCCATTTGTTAATCAGATTTGGTGGTGGATCTCAGGGTTATGCAAAGCACGTATGCGCATGCGCCATGCTTGCAGGACTTTTCCCTCCAGGACTTCTGCCTCCAGCCTTCGGACACGTCGGCAGATGCTGCGAGAAAGAAACAAGAGAATATGTCTCCCTACCTTCGGATATCAGATCATGTGTAATGTGTAGTACATCCATCTCATTCGGGTCTGGGTTTTGAGTAGTAACATATTCGCACGCGGGACACTTTATCATTAAAAACATGTCATTTCTGCTTAGCGATAGCGACCAAATAACCGCGAGCGCTCCCATTCTAAGAAAAATTATGAGCTTATAGTCAATCACATGTAACCAATGCCAATATGTTGGCAACACATCGAGGAGGATACAACTTAGAAGCTACTTGGATGACCAACTATATATAACGACCAAATTTGTACTCGGAGAATAAATGCTTAATTGTGTCATCATGGTGACAAAATACACATTGATTACTTTCATTCCAAATCCTTTTAATAAGGTTGTCGTTCGTAAGAATCATATCACGTCGCAGATATCATGCGAATATTTTTGTCTTTAGTGGTATCTTCATCTTCCATTTTTTATTATCGAGTGACACATCAGGCAGGACTAGTGCTTTATACATAGAATCTCTGGAGAATTTTCCACTCGCATGTAAATTCCACCGAAACTCATTAGGACCATCTGAAAGTCGCACAGTGGTTAAACATTGTAACAGATCATTCCACCATACAAGTCTAGGTCGAATTAATTCTCTCATGAATGTCATGTTTGGAAGAGTTCCAGCAACGTGGCAATGGTATCCCCCTTGTGACGAACAATGCTACATCGACTGGATATTGTTCCTGGAGTGTAGAATTTCCATGCCACTTATCAAACGAATTTCCGAGCCATCCTTAATTGAAAATGTGCCAAAAGCGGAAAAAGTGCTTGTTCGTGGCCATAACTTCAGCCCAAAAGTGCGAGTCTCCTGGCTTCCAAAGCATTTGAGACACCAACTTCGAGCCAACATATTTCCTTCTTAGGAGGGTTTTTCATACACCATCCTCAGTAAGTAGCTTGAAAATCCATTTACCAATAGAGCGGTATTCTTGACCTCAAGGTCATGAATCCCTAATCCACACTTGGTCTTTGGGACAGAAAACCACACTCTATTTGGCAAGTCGGTATTGTTTTTCCCGCTATCTCCTTCGCAAAAGAATCTAGTTTGGAAATAATCCTATCTATGAAAGACTTCTGTAGGAAGTTGGAAGAGAGAGATCATATATAGTAGTATTACTCAGTACTTAATTTAGGAGCGCTAAACTCCCGTCAAGAAATAGCAATTTTCCTTTCCAACTACTTAGCCTTTATTTAGTGTCCCCTCGACGTGTTTCCTCTCAGTATTTGTGAGTCTCTGATAATGAATCGAAAGAACCGGTACCAATAGCAGGTACTTATATATGAATCAAAAGAACCGGTACCGATAATGAATCGAAAGAACGGACACGGAGAGTGACATGAACCACCGATTGGGTGGCAGCAATAGCTTCGATGTTGTCGCCGGTGATGAAGTCATTCATGGAAAAAAATTCCATTCAAGCAGCCATGCTAAAAAATAGAACTACAACAATGGTGTGTGTGCAAAGAGGGAAATCAGGTCCCATCCGTTAACTTTATAGCCTTGTTATGCTTATGTAGCTCATCGGGTTAAGACATGGGATTGACGCCATTTGGAGACATTAAGACCCCATGAACCATGTAAAACGGGAAATAGGCAATCTTTCCATGTGTATAAGCCCGACTCAGCCCTCTTACAGAACATGAGTAAGAGGCAGTGAAAGAGAAGCTTTGCCATGTATTAGCAATGTAGGACTAAATTTAGGCCCTTCTTTTTCCATCTACAAATTGCTCTTTGAGATTTTCGTATTTTTTTATTCATGGGCTTCGCTTCTACTTCGGAAGCATGGAAAAAAGGTAGTACAAAGATTGGAGTTGAAGACCACGGTTTAAAGGACTTTCAATATTTAACTTTTGTTTCTATATGGGTGCTTGTTAGTTGTGTGTGTTTTCAATGTTTTGAATTTTTTAATGTGTCATCAAATTAATTGAGAATCTTTATCATGTCAATAAAATTAGATCATTGCTAAAAGTAAATAGTTGTTTTCGTTTTTGTAGAAGGAAGTGTCATGACAAACACCTTGCCTTGTTGAAACATATATAAACCAACATTTTTGGTGTACACTATCGGGCAAACAGCCATCCGCATTTCACCTATGCATTTCTTCACAAACAAGCAAGCTCATTCCTCTTACAAAACATGTGTGACGAGCGGCGAAGGAGAAGTGCGCTTGTACCACTTCTCTCCCAAGCTCCTACTTGATAGTAGTTGACCAACCATTATAAGGAGTCTCAACTCTCTCTATATTAGCAATGTGATACTTAATTTAGTCCCACCTTTTTTCATGCATAAATGGCTCTTTGAGATTTTTCGAACTTATTATGTTCATGGGCTTCACTGCTTCTTCGGGGGCATAAAAAATGGTAATGCAAAGATTGAAATTGAAGACGACGGTTTAAAAGACTTTTAGTATTTAACTTTCATTTACATAAGGGTCCTTGTTACTTGTGTTATTTTAAATTTTTGAATTCTTTAATGTGTCATCTAATTAATAGATAATTTTATCAAGTCAATAGAATATAATTATATCATTTCTAAAACTAAATAGTTGTTTTTACTTACGCAGTGAACGAAGTGTCATGACAAACACTATGCCTGATTGCAGGATATATAAACCAACATCTATGGTGTAGACTGTCGGGCAGTCGTGCTTCTAGAAGAGTGTCATCATTACTTCCTACTATCACAATATAAATCTTGTCACCAACTGTTCAAAACAAGGGGACAAAAACCTTGTGGCACCAACTGTTCATTTCATTAGCGGGGGCTGAAAGGGACATGAAAAAATCCGAATCGAAAATATGGTATATTCTGAAAGGATGATGCCTCCCAAGGGGATAGTAAAATGTTGCTTTCTAGGCTCTCTCATGTCCGCTCTTCTGTAGAGAAAAAAACTATTGTATTACTAACGGTTTGGCCTTTAATTATTGACCTCTATCAAGATCCCCAAGAAATGTGAAAGCCATCTCTTGGGATTCGTCCAACATTTTTTAGCAGAAGTTACATGATTCTCTACATTATAGTTCGAACATGTAATCAGCTATTATATAAAAATAAAGGAGATTGAGATGCAGTTTACATTAACATTTTTTTTCCAATAAGTTGCTCGATATTTCCCTCTTTGAATTTCTTATGTTTTTTCCTAGATGCAATAGTACACTAACCGTAAATTATTGCTTTTGTAAGGGTATAACGGAGGGTTTTATTTTCTTCTGCTTTTGCATTTGCATAATTCAAGTACCTGAAGTGGCACAACTATGTCTACGAGCAAAATATGTTAACAAACAGTACTATTCTACCACCTTAAGTCCTACATGAAACAATTCACCTTCTCTTCCAAAGTAGTGCTTTTAGGAAGCGAATAACACGCCCACCCCGGTTTTGCGAGATCCAACCAGTGATGAGTACATCAAAGATATCCGCAATGAGTGGCCACCACGAGAGCTTCTCATGAGTGGTGTGATCAAACAACAACCTCGACCCTGTTCACCAACTCAACTATATAGGATTGACCACCTTTTGGTGAGGAGGAGGCACGCCGAGCCAACACTTAGATCACGCAGCTACGCTCGTGACCATACGGGTGGTGCACAGCTAGGACGTTCAGGAAAACTCGATCCATCACCCCTAGTACACCATCGCACTGAGGCCAACAAGCCTGATAGGAGCCATTGTTACTCGAAGGAGCCACACAAGACCCCCCGCAAGTATGAATCTACAACCACAAATCACCACTAGTACCACTGAAGCAACACTGCCATTACCATTTCTCCTTGTGGATAGGGGCGGAGCCAAGATATACACCCCTAGGTATGATACTGCTTGTGGACATTGTCCCTTGCTGCTACATACCGGGGGTAGGGGTGGGGCAAGGCCCTTGGGTCCCTACCCCCCCACCCCACCCACCGACACACACTCTCTCTCTCTCTAGGTGATCCAATGCTTGTGGACATTGTCCAACAGCTTTCTCGGGGGCTTGTCCTTAATGGACAGACTTTTGGGCTAGCCGTTTCATTGATAAATGGTTGTGGGCCATTTTGTTTAGGTTTCACTTCCTAGGACATTTGTAATGCTTTGAGAATTGTAATGCTTAGTTTTGTTAATGTAGTAAAGACAGATAATTTAATCAGTCCACAAAATTTGGAAGCAACTCTTGCAAACAGGGAAAAGCTGTGAAGCTACAACTTTATCCATCAGGATTATATATACCTGAGACCTAGCTAGTGCTCTCATTCATAACCATGTTTTTCCCAAAAAGCTCGCATTCCTAACCTTGTGTTTGGAAAGTGTACTTTCTACAGTGTTCACGTGATGGGGATCGCATACTCCTAGCCTAACTTAAAATATTTGAACACGGCTCTAGCCTGAGCGTGGGTCTCATGAAGAACATGTGTTTGGATTTTGGAACAATCCTTAGTTCCTCACACGCATGCACCTTTATGGGCAACTTCTACGTTGGGGGCTCTGCACCTTTTTTCCTCATTCTATTTTTGAATACTCCTACACACTATAAAAGAAGGTCTCCTGGCTGCTCGACTACCCCAGATCGACCCGGCCAAGTGGGGCTAGATGCCCACCCCACCTTCATCTGGCTCTCATCATGACCGTCCAAAAGTGGTGCTCAACAAATGTATTTTTATGGATTCGGTGATGATGCAGTGGCCAAATTAAGCAGCACAAGGGCGGCCACCTCACGAGAGAGTATCGACACTAGTGCAGAGCCCCCCCTTTAACTCCGGTTGGGAGGGCCCTCTAACAGCGGTTCCCCAACCGCTGTTGAGGGTTCGGTGTTAGAGGGGGGGGCCTTTAACACCGCTTCCTATACGAACCGGTGTTAAAGGGTGGCGCACGTGGGGCTGCCGCAGGCCTCAGGCCCCCCCCCCTTTAACACCGGTTCGTATCTGGAACCGGTGTTAAAGGTTCTTCTGCCGCGGCAGAGATTTAGGCCGTTTTCCTGCCGCGGCAGAACTCTGCCGCGGCAGGAAAACGGCCTAAATATCTGCCGCGGCAGACTTCTGCCTCTGCCCCGTTCTGGACGTATTTCTGCGGGAGGGGGGGGGGGCGAGGGGAAATCGATCGGGAGCGGTATACTTATAAATCGTCATCGGTACATACGAGTACATGAATAATTAAGCAACTATTATTATACACAAACATCGTCATCGGCACATACATCGCCATCGGCACATACATCGTCATCGTTCATTTTGGTGGATATCTATAGAGTTCTCCGCCAGGCGTGACGACCTCATCAAGTATGAACCCCGCCAATTCCTCTTGAATGGCTCGTATGCGTTCAAATGGTAGGAGTTGGTCCCGCATCCGTTCGATCTAAATATATATGGGCCGTCAATATATATATAAGAATAAAACTCAACACAATTGATGGTAATAAAATAATGTTGTGGACTTTGTTTACTTACTCTAAGTTGTTCTAGTGCGGCTTGGCCTGTCGCACATATCGTGTTGCGAATGAATTCGCAAACATAGTACCCACATAAGTTATTGCCGTGTCCTTGATGCGCGCACTTTACGAGAATAGAGAGTTCAATCAAAATAATAATCAATAAAGCATGATATAATGGAATTGGAAGCTAGCTAGTATTACTTACATTTTGGTCTACAAATTTTAGTTCTTCTGACCATTCACCCACGGCCCTGCCCGTGAACATTTTCCAAACCCTGTCCGACAAAGAAAATGGATAAAGGAGTAATTAATTACTTATTGTCACGAAAGTTGCCGATCTAGTGCGATAATATGATTGAAATTACCTCTGGAGCATCTCTCTAAAGTCTGCCCATAGCTCTTTTTCTTTTCGTAACGAGTCCATGACAAGGACTTTTCCTGAGTCGGGTTGAATGACTAGCAGAATAAAGTGGAACCTACGCACGCATAACTCATCATCAGTTACACTTAACATCGAGTAAGCCGAAACAGAATGTGTACAAGAGAGAGGGTAACAGTACTCACGAGAAGTTGTAAGGCAATAGTATTTCCCTTTTGGTTTGTTGTCTCAGTAAAGACGTTAGCAAGAAATCTTCTGTTTGCCCGGGTTTGAGTTTTACCACTTGTTCATGAACTCTATTTGGGTCAACGAACCCAATGTCAAAAGGGCCTCCTTTCATGCATTCCATAACCTTTTTCCTGCATAATAGTATATACATATATGGTGAGCATATATATATACATGCAATTAATGAAGTGAATGAGTTGAGATAAAAATTACAGAAATAGTACTTACACACAATAAAGGCTGATGGCAGATTTGTCGAGTTCCTTCTGATTGAATAGAAAATGCAAGTCTTGAATGTTGAAGTCGATCGCGTCGTCTCCGCACAAGAAAATCTGATCTCTTATATGCGCCGTGATCCATTCTTCTTTTCTCGTCTTGCAGAAATGAAGGTACCACTTGTGCAATTTTCGCATCTTTGTTGGTAGATTCTTGAGCTCCTCTTTCTTGACTAGATTCTTCCCATACTTCCATGGTTGTATGGGGTTGACATCGCATTTGGGCAAGTTGTCTCCCATGACGTTCAAGTATGCAATGTAAGTCATCCCCATCTCATTGGCCTTTCTTTGTAGCTCTGCCTCGTAATCATCTACGGGAGGAGCGTCCCGTTTGTCAAACATTTGGAGCGGGGCGCATGATTGGTTTTCCTGCTCTCCGAGCATGGGAACTGTTTTCTGGGGTGCCTCACGACTGCTACTTTCAGTCTCCCTACGGCGCCTTGCATCCGCCTTCAAAATCTGGCGCTCGTAGTCCGGCACAAGTGGGGTTTCAGGTTTCAAAAGATTTTTGTAAAACTTCTCCACCACCGCCGGATCTATTTTCTCCTTTGGCTCGGCCCGTCTAGGTGCAAAGAATTTCTTGACCTGTTCTCCCGAGATCCTATTGGTCTCCTCGTCGCTGCGATTCCACGGTAAAACCGGCAATGGCTTGGCGGAAGGCTGCGGGACGTAGTTTTTTGAACTCTTTGGCGTACGGTTTCCTGCGGATTTCTTTGTGGCAGTGCTACTGATGCTCCTCGTGGCAGTGCTCTTCCGCTTACGCTGAGGAGATGGTTGAAGCACCGGAGATGGCTGACGGGCCGGAGATGGCTGCCGCGCAGGATATGGCTGACGGGCCGGAGATGGCTGCCGCGCAGGAGATGGCTGACGGGCCGGAGATGGCTGCCGCGCAGGAGATGGCTGAAGAGGCTCAGACTGCTGACGCTGCGGAGACGGCGGGGGTGCCAGTGACCTCCAATTTGGAAGCACAATGTGTTCCTTCTTCCAAAGAATGGTTGTTTTCACTGCAAATTTGAGTTGAGTTTCCCCTTCACCTGTAGCATGGTCAAGCTGTGCTTCCTCATATTCCTTCACAACCTCATCCACCCCGACAATAGCATAGCCATCTGGAATCGGTCGGCAGTGGTAAGTTCCACCAGCTACAGGAGGTAAGGCATAGCCGACAGCCACCTTAATGGATAAGCCCATTAATCTCACATGCAGCTCAGCGTGTTCGCTCTCCATGATCTCATCAACGGGGTATCGAGGACCCGTCATTTCAAGCGTTGGCTGCACGTTCTCCGTGGAAGCCACACTGCTTTTCCGCGCAGAGTCTGGGCCGCGGGCAGCTTCCAATGCAGGCTCTTCATGCCGCTGAGATGGGCCGGTAGCTTGATGGCTCTGTTGTGCATTCACTTGCGTCTGCAGCGCCGCAAGTGCATGTTCTATCTGTGTCATCCGATCTGTACGCTCTTTTTCTTTTCTGCCGCGCCATCTGTAAGAGTCGCTCCAGTCGGCAAACCCATCCTTCCACGTCATACCCCCTGTGCCTCGTGCATGTCCAGGGTGTTCTTTTTTACCGATGGCGCGTGTGAGCTGGTCATTCTCTCTGTCGGGATGGAAGATCCTGGCGGATGTTTCCTCGTATGCCGTGATGAGTTCAGTGACGGGTTTGGCAAGGATGGTTGGGAAGATACACAATCCTGTTTCTGGGTCCAACCTTGCCCCGATTCCGTAGAACCAAGTCTTTGCACGTAGGTCCCACCCATCTGTCTGGGGTGTGATCCCTCTCTCGCGCAGGGCCCTCTCAGCTTCCTCCCACTTAGGCCTCTGAGATATGTAGCCACCTGACCCCGTCCTCTGGTGATATTCCTTCTTCAGGGCATTAAGCGTATTGGTTTCTGACCTCTTTTTAGCTATAGCATTTTTTTTATATGTCTCAAATTCGGCCTAGCACGGTTATGAACATATTTCTTTAAGACTCCCATGTACCTCTCAAAGGGGAACATATTGTGTAGAAATACAGGACCGAGAATGGCAATCTCTTCTACTAGGTGAACCAGGAGATGCGTCATAATATTGAAGAAGGATGGTGGGAACACCAACTCAAAGCTGACAAGACATTGGGCCACATCTGTTTGTAACCCTGGTAGGCTTTCTGGATCGATTACCTTCTGAGATATTGCATTGAGGAATGCACATAGCTTCACAATGGGTACTCGAACATTTTCAGGTAGAAGCCCCCTCAATGCAATCAGAAGCAATTGTGTCATAATCACGTGGCAGTCATGAGACTTCAGGTTTTGGAATTTTTTCTCTGCCATATTTATTATTCCCTTTATATTCGACGAGAAGCCAGACGGGACCTTGATACTGCTCAGACATTCAAAAAAGATTTCCTTCTCTGCTTTGGTAAGAGCGTAGCTGGCAGGAGTTAAGTGGCATCGTTTACCCTTCTCGTTCTCAGGATGCATAGGCTCTTCAGGGGCCTGCAGACGTTGCTGGTCCTGTCGTGCTTCCGGTGTATCTTTTGTCTTCCCATACACTCCTAGAAAGCCTAGCAGGTTCACGCAAACATTCTTCGTCACGTGCATCACGTCGATTGAAGAGCGGACCTCTAAGACTTTCCAATAGGGTAGGTCCCAAAATATAGATTGCTTCTTCCACATGGGCGCGTGTCCGGCATCGTCATTCGGAACAGATAGACTGCCAGGACCTTTTCCAAAGATTACTTCTAGGTCCTTGACCATACCAAATACCTCCTCACCGGTACGGAGGACAGGCTTCCTCCGGGGTTCTGCCAGACGTTTGAAATGCTTGCCTTTCTTTCTTACTGGATGCAGGTTCGGAAGAAATCGGCGATACCCTAGGTACACAACCTTCTTACATTTATCCAAATATACACTTTCAGTATCATCTAAACAGTGTGTGCATGCATTGTATCCCTTGTTTATCTGCCCTGAAATGTTACTAAGAGCAGGCCAATCATTGATGGTTACGAAAAGCAATGCTCGTAGGTCAAATGGCTCCCCTTTGTGCTCATCCCACATACGTACACCTGGTTTGGCCCACAGCTGTAAAAGTTCTTCAACTAATGGCCTTAGGTACACATCAATGTCGTTGTCGGGTTGCCTCGGGCCTTGGATGAGCACTGGCATCATAATGAACTTCCTCTTCATACACAACCAAGGAGGAAGGTTATAGATACATAGGGTCACAGGCCAGGTGCTGTGACTGCAGCTCTGCTCACCAAAAGGATTCATGCCGTCTGTACTTAGACCAAACCTTAAGTTCCTTGCGTCACGTGCAAAGTCCGGGTACTCTCGCTCGACTTTTCTCCACTGTGACCCATCAGCGGGGTGTCTCAACATCGCGTCTTTCTTACGGTCTTCCATGTGCCATCGCAACAACTTGGCATGCTCTTTATTTCTGAAGAGACGTTTTAACCGTGGTATTATAGGAGCATACCACATAACCTTGGCGGGAACCTTCTTCCTAGGGGCCTCGCCCTCAACATCGCCAGGATCGTCTCGTCTGATCTTATACCGCAGTGCAGTGCATACCGGGCATGCATCCAAATTCTCGTACTTCTCACCGCGGTAGAGGATGCAGTCATTAATGCAGGCATGTATCTTCTGCACGTCTAATCCTAGAGGGCAGACAACCTTCTTTGCTTGGTATGTACTGTCAGGCAACTCATTATTTCTTGGAAGAAGATTCTTCATTTTTACCAACAACTTTGAAAATGCGCTGTCAGTCACACCATTCTCTGCCTTCCATTGCAGCAAATCCAGTGTGGTACCTAGCTTTTTGTGGCCATCTTCGCAAGTTGGATACAACAATGTTTTGTGATCCTTTAACATCTGCTCCAGCTTCTCCTTCTCCTTTTCAGTTTCACATTCTTCCTTTGCATCAGTAATGGCCCGACCAAGATCGTCATCAGCGGGCCCATCTGCTCCCTCTTGATCTTCATTATCTACCTCCGTTGCATTATCATCATATTCAGGATACATATTATGATAGTTTTCATCATCCTCTTCTTCTTCGTTGTCTTCCATCACAACCCCTTTTTCTCCGTGCTTGGTCCAACAATTATAGCTGGGCATGAAACCAGATCGAAGCAGGTGGGCGTGAATGGTTCTGGTATTTGAGTAGTCTTTCTTGTTCTGACAGTGAACACACGGACAACACATAAAACCATTGTGACCACGGTTTGCATTAGCCACAACGATGAAATTTTGGAGGCCCGTAATGTACTCGGAAGTGCGGCGGTCACCGTACATCCATTGCCGATTCATCTGCATTAATATGTAGTATATATCAAAAAATAATAGGGAGATGACCATTTATATATATAGTACATCAATGACACATGAAACTATAGTTGCCGACCTCGACCGAGACGGAAAGAGCAACAAGAAAGCTTATTTTGAGCTCTCGGGCATTTCACCGAACACCTCTAGTGCATATGAAAAAAACACAAACTAGCACTCTTCACAACCTCTTGCTAGGCTCCAAAATGTGAAAGAATGGAAGAGTGGGGTGTGTGTGGGCTGGGGTGGTGTCTTATATAGTCCCCACCCCTTTAACACCGGTTCGTGCCACGAACCAGTGTTAAAGGGGGGGGGGGTGCGCGGGCCACTGGTGGAGGGACCTTTAACACCGGTTCGTGGCACGAACCGGTGTTAAAGGGGGGCTCCTTTAATGCCGCAGAGGCCACGCTGGTACGGCCCCCCCTTTAACACCGGTTCGTAGAAGAACCGGTGTTAAAACCCATTTTCGGGATCAACAAAAGCCCTCGTTTCCACTAGTGCGACGATCAGAGCCAAATAAACTATACATGGAAGAACATGTTCCCAGCAAGCGAAAACGCAATACTCCCTCCGTTTTAAAATATAAGATGTTTTATGTTTGTGAAGAAAATGAATCTAGACTTGTTTTACTATGTAGATTCATCCTAAATTTGAGTGAACCTATGTACTAAAACAAGTCTAGATTCATTTTCTTCACAAACCTAAAACATCTTATATTTTGAAAACGGAGGGAGTACTTCACAAGCTAATAATGTAGCATATCCACATAAAATAAGTCCAATTCAGACATCGACATCATCAGGGTGGTCATGCACTTAGCAGCCAAGGTGCAAGAAGACAAACTGCTGATGGAGCTAACCAGGACCAAGTTAATTAGGCCAGCCAGAAAATGAAAAGTAAGGCTCGCTCGTGCCATTTCGACGGAGGAGTCGTTGTCGACGGCGGCAGACGCTGCTTTGGCATTTTTTTTCGGGAGTATATTATATCTGTAGCCTGTAGGGTGGTTGGAACATGCATAAAAAAGGTTTTCTTACATATGTCCTGAAAGGTCTAATGGCACCATCATATCTGTTGGCATTTTTTGCGTTTGCGTCAACCATATGGAGAATTCGAGCGCGACCTTGTTTTGGTCGGGAGAGGAAAAGGTGTACATGATTGGTAAGAGAGGCAAACCAAATCACTACAGGAACAGACTGCTAGGCCGACGGCAAAAAGCCCTCGGCGTAGCCCCTTTCGCCGTCGGCGTACGCTACGCCGAGGGCTGCCGTCGGCGTAGCTCCCTCGGCGGAGGTCTCCCTCGGCGGAGCAACACTGTCCGTCGACGTATAGCTTTGCCGACGGTCGTTGGCGGCCCGTCGGCATATTAGCCGTCGGCGCACGGCATCCTCGCCGTTACACGGCCGGCTAACGGCGCGGCACGTACGCCGACGGCCGTGCCCTCGGCGTAGCCTCGACACGTGGCACGCGCTGGCCTTCCCAGGGGGCGACGTACACCGACGGCCCCAACCCTCGGCGTATGAGGAGCACGTGGCAGGCGCCTGGGCCTCCCAGCCCGACGCTAGGTCGACGGCCACGGCCCTCGGCGTATGGCCCACTGATACGCCGTCGGCCAGGCCCTCGGCGTAGCGCAGACCAAATGGCATACAGCAAGGCCCTACGCCGAAGGCAAGACCCTCGGCGTATCACCTGCCCAGATTTTTTTTTTCTGCTCCGCAGCGATATATACCAAATGACACAGTTTTGTTTCACAGCAATATGTACCAATTTTCACAGCAATACTCACAACAATATGTGGAAATATATTTCATAGCAATTCAAACAACATCACATATGCCATACATGTATCAAACAAAGATCGCATCATTCATACATTATTCAAACATGTATCAAACAAGATCACACCATTCATACAGGGGTATCAACATCATCGCACATGCATAGACAATAACAACCTACAACTCTGGAGGAGACGGGGTGTACCCGAGATCTACCCTGATGAAAAGTGGCGACCTCTGCCGAGGGTTGCGTCCAGTAGAAGCAGCAGAAGAGCCACCTGGCGAGGGAGTAGGAGAAGTGTGAAGCTGGAGAACCACCTGCAGAATGGCCAGGAGATGGACCATGGTCATGAAGCGGTGTGATCTGACGCCCATCCGGCGAAGCGTGGCCAAAGTGCCGGTTCCCAGAAGCTCCCGTTCCCTACATGTTGCCTACATGTTAGCAACTTGCGAGGCAAAGTAAAGCGATAACCAGTGGGTTAGCAAAGAACTTACCGGTGTCGATGCGTAGTAGGTCCTAGCGAAGCTTTCCTTCGATTGCAAAAATGGCGCCGGACCTGGCATGGGAGGCATGGGCCCCAAATCTCTATTCTGTCCAGTTTGAATATTCACCATCATGTCCTGCAAGATAGTTTAGAAGTCAGGCCGTAGTACAACAAACGGGGGGAAGTGGGACTTGTATCTTTTGCAAAAATAAAGGTTCGGACTTACATTTACGTATTGCATGTAGATCGCAAGAGCCTCTTGATGCTGCCGAAAGGCCACCTGATATTCCTCATAAACGGTATCGTAGGCCGCGTCTAACTCAGGCTACAATTTCAAATACAAGGAATCTCGTCAGTGGTTAGCCATGCAGGAACAAAAGTCATAAAGATGATGAGAACGAGAAAAACTTACATCCTCGACGGAGCGACGAGGCTGGCCACGAGGCGGGATAGGGGGGCCGTCGGCGGGGTAGGTAGCCTTGAGACGGCTGAAGCTCGTGCTGAGGGTAGGCTTGACCTTCTTATTCAGAATCTTGAGGCGTCCATGCTGCAATCCGTGCCCCGACAGGACCAACGACTCCTCGTCGATCTCCGCGTGAATGGGGTCATCCACATGGGGGTGACGAGCCTTCACCATCGTGTTGTAGTTCCCCAAGTCGTTCTGGGCAGTGCCGAAGTACACGGGCAACGAGGGTTGAGGCTCCGAGTAATTGGGCTTCTTTCGCCGCATCATCTCATAGACGGCGACGTCATGAATCACCTCCCCGGGTTGTGCCTCGGCCACCTGTATCGCGAAAAGAAAATATTATGCATATGAAGTAGAAACATAAGCAGAAATGCACGCAGGTCGTTCCATGTATATACGTACCACCTTCCCCTTGAAGCGGTCAAAGTTGCGGTTTCCCGCGCAGTGCGTTCCACCATCGCCTCGGTTATCCGCGTTCCGCCTCGACAAGGCTGCAAACTCCTCGTCTTCTCTGAGCCACCTCGTCCTAACCAGCTCCTCCCATGCGAGTCGATGCGGCTCGGCCCAATCGGGGATAACCTGAAAATGCAATAGTCAACTCCAGAGAATGCAATGTCAACTTATAAGCAATGTAGAATCTCATTGACATTTTACTCACCGACATGTACTCTTCTGGCGTCATCGAGTACTCAGGATTAGGGTTCCTACCGACAATGTCTTCCTTCCTGACCCTCACGCCCCTGTCAGCCCAGAAGTGGCTAGCGGCCGTGACCTTCTGGTTGTACCACACCTGGGGGGTCAACTTCACACAAGCCCCAAGCAAAGTCCTCTGCGCCTTCTCCTGGTCCTCCTCGGCCACACGGTAAAATCACTTCAATCATGCATAAGAGTCATGAGTTAGCACGGTGGGGTCATCAAGTATGAACATAACTCGAGAAATATGCCTTACCCAAAACTTGGTGATGACAGCATCAGCAGCTGTCGGAAAGCCCGAGACACGGGTAGTCTGGTAGTCCGCCCAAGTGGTAGCTAGCTTCCTGTCACCCTCGTGGGTAATGTGATAGCCCGGCCAGAACTTCCTAATCAGAGCTCCAACAAGGCTGTTAGGAAGGCGAGGCTTGGTCCCCGGAGGAAATGTCCAATTGCTGCACAATAATAAACATTAGTACACAATAATTATTTATGACCAACATGAAATAAAATGTTTTAAATTGCCAAATTAGTACACTTACTCAAGGCCATCTGGAATAATAAGGGCTTTCGCCTCCTGAGTCCTAGGCTCAAACTTGTCGTCAGGGACTCCCGATTCCCCACGATTCCGCAATTTCTTCGGCCCCACCAACTCGCGGCTAGTGTCCGCCTCCGTATCGGTCCCCGCCTCCCTCTCGGTCCTCGCCTCCCTCTCAGACTCTGCCTCCCTCTCGGACTCTGCCTCCCTCTCGGCCCTGAAAGGCTGCTCTGTCAGGAACAACTCAGGAGCCACGTCGCCAGAAGCAGAGGGTGGTGGGTCAAAGTCCACGCCTCCTCCCGTGGCACCTCGTCCTCGTCCTCCTCGACCTCGGCCTCGACCCCGTCCTCCGCCAGCAGGAGCAAGATCGGGGTAACGCGGATTGGGATTTGGCTGTCTCCCACTCTGTGTAGCTCTTTTCTTGCGCTGCTTCAGCGCATTAAGCAAGGACGAACTGGTTGCCTTGCCGCTGCTCATATTGTTCAATCACCTGCATTAAGTAAGAGAAAACTGTTAAGCACAAAGACATAATAAAATGTATACACAAAGAATAAAGGCATAATGCAATTAAGAAAACAGTTAAGCACAAAAACAAAATAAAATGCATTAAAAAATAAATACTCACTATCATTTTCATTCTCATTCTCATTCTCATTCTCACTATCACTATCTTTTGAGTAAAAATCTGGATTCTCATCGAAGGGTGTAGGCTCATCATCGTTGTCATTCTCGGTATGGAGCTTCTCGAGCATACTTATGTCATGTAGATTCACCACTGACTCACCCTGAGTTTCTACATCATTCCCAAGGTCCTCAAGATCAACCGGTTCTAAATCAAAGTGTCTGAAGTCCTCTTGATCTTGATAGAAAATTCCCTCGTACGTTACAGGGTTAATGTTGTTGTAATCGTCCTCGGAGGGAATCGGTAGGTTACCATGTGGCGATACCTGGAACACGACTTCCCAGCCCTGGAGTTCCGCTTTCTGGCATGGGTAGGGCAAATAATAAACTTGGTTGGCTTGGTGAGCAACAACAAAGACGTCGGCTCCGCTATAGGTGGTTGAAGGCCTAACTTCAACTAACCCAATGGAAGGGGTACTTCTCAGTCCACCCCTTGGGTCAAACCAGTTGCACTTGAACACAACAAGATTGAGTTCGACATTCGTACGATTGAAGGTCAGCTCGTATACATTCTCTAACCTTCCGTAGTAATCAAGGGAATCGGCTCCTTTGGTGAACACCCCATTTACCGTTTTTGCATTCGGTCGCCCTTTCTGGTGCGTCTCTGTATGGAAGCGAAACCCATTCACATCATACTTCTCATACTTCATGACGACACTGTTACAACCTTGGGAAACACATTTCAGCTCATCTGACATCTCAACGTTGGGATTAGCTCCCTACAGGTACAAGAGGAATTTGTTGCGTTCAGTAGTTACGTGGAATAAGAGCGACAAGTCACATATTGCAAGGTAAGAGGGACAGGTTAGAAATTACTTTTTCCATAAACCAGGACACAAAGTTTTTTTTTATTTCTGGGAGCACCCTCTTTCAGTAGAGTGTCCAACTCCATGGGAGAGGGATCAGTCGGTCCCGGCCACTGTTCATCCGTGAAATCGCTAAGAAGGAGAAAATAAGCATTAGACGGGAGACCTAATTACTAGCTGCATAGAGAAATAGGGTGTTCACCATTTTACCTAATGAAATCGACCACTTCCTTCATGTTCATAAGCACATAGAGCATTATGCAATCCTTCTCTTCCTTCGGCAACCTATATTTTAGTCCTTTACCGGCCTTGCCACCGGGAAATTTGAATAGTTTGAGATTGGGGTCATTCTTGGGCAGGTCGACATTGTAACGAGAGACCGGGTTATGCATAGTGGGAACATCATCGGGCCAGTAGGTTGTCGCGGCGTCTGCCATCTCCCGAAGGCATGTTGCTTCAGCTATGCATGCTTCAATCTTGGCGTTGTTTCCAGTTATCTTTCGAATATACTTAAACTCTCTCTCAATACAAAATTGCCAACAAAATTGCACCCCCCCCAATAGTGCCTCGTTCGCGAGGTGCACAATGAGATGTGCCATCGGAGTAAAGAAGCCTGGCGGAAAGATCATCTCCAAATTGCATAGCAACTCCGGCACCTGAACTTGCAGCTTCTGAATCACTAGAGGACATATCTGCTTAGCACAGAGGGTGCGGAAGAAATGGCTCAACTCCGCAAGCACTCGCCATACTTTTTCGGGGAGATACCCTCGAACCATCACCGACATCAGCCGCTCAATCCATATATGATAGTCGTGACTCTTGAGCCCGTTGACTTGTCCCGTCAAAAGATTGACTCCCTTACTTATATTCGAACAATAACCGTCAGGGAACATCACGACGTATTTGAGCCACCTAAATGACTCCTTCTTTTGGACATTATCAAGGCAGTAGTAGGCATGCGGCTTGAACCAATTCTTTCGACGGACAGTAGGAGGCTGCATGTGTAATCTCTTCCTATCACAAAGCTTCTCAACATCGACTCTAGCCTTGACATTATCCTTTGACTTCCCAGGAATGTTTAGGACTGTGTGAAAAAGGGACTCCCCGACATTCTTTTCGGTGTGCATCACATCGATGTTATGGGGAAGTTCGAGGTCCTTGTAATACACGAGATTCGTTAAGGCTGCCACGTGAGTCCAATTATGCGTTACACCATATCCCGCAAATTGATGGCCAGTTCCCGGCGCCGCGGGCACGAGAGCACGTATCTCGGCATCAACAACTGCACCCTCGAACTTTGGTACCTCTTTTACTTCATGCACAACTTTGCCCTTCTTGAAGTTCTTTCTATCTTCTCTGAACGAATGATTTCTTTTGAGGTACTATCGATTCGTGTCAAACGCAACATATTTGAGACCCGACTTTAACCAAAGGAACTCAAGTCGGTGCCTGCACACTGGGCATGGCCACTTACCAGCTGTACACCATCCGCACGTTAGGGCGTACCCGGGCATGTCATGCATAGTATATTGTAACCAAACTTTCATCAAAATTTTCTCTTTGATGCTCGGTCGTATGTCAACGTCCCGTGTATCCAAGAGTGGTTCAAATCATCCACAATCGGCTGCATGTAGACACTCAAGTTCTTCCCCGGATACTCAGGTCCTGGAATTATCAGCGACAAAAACATGGTCTTCCGTTGCATTAATACTCCGGGAGGGAGTTTGAGCGGAATAACATACACCAGCCAGCAGCTGTACGAGGCCATCGACATACCATATGGGTTGAAGCCATCTGTTGCTATTGCAATTCTAACATTCCGAGCCTCTTCTGCCCACCGGGGGTATGTGTCATCGAAGTTCTTCCATGCCATACCATCAGATGGATGTCCCATCTTCTTCCGTCCGTGCCCGTCCTCGTATCTTTTCCCCTTCTTGTGCGACGTCATCTGTTTGGCAGTCTCCTCGCTCAAGTAAAGCCGTTGGATTCTTTTTATGAATGGAAGATACCGAAGTATCTTCTTAGCGACCTTCGACTGCCTCACCTGACCATCCTTCCCCTTTATCTCTTCATATCTAGAGGCCTTACAAATGGAGCAGTACTTGTCACCCTCAAACTGTTTCCAAAACAAAAGGCAGCCTTTTGGACAACAATCTATCTTTTCATAATCCATGTTGAGCTCTTTCATGAGTTTCTTCATTTCGTGAAAGGTTTTAGGCAGACAATGCCCTTCGGGCAGCATGTTACCACATGTTCTCATATTAGCTTCAAAGTGAGAACGGGTGGCGGAGTACTGGCACTTGTCGGCTAGACACTGAGAGATGGCATCGAGCTGAGAAATCTTTGCACCCTCGTACAGAGGCCTCTTAGCCGCGGCCATCATATCAAGGAAGGCCTTCGCGGTAGGCTCCGGTTCCTCCGGTTCTAGCGGTTCCTCCGGTTCTGGTGATTCCTCCCGTGGAGGTGGCGAATTCGGCTGGTCGGCATTGATAAGATCATCTAGCATGTTTCTAATCCCATCGTGCTTATTGCCATTGAGCCGCTGACGCATCACCTCACCTCTGTCACGTTCGTACCAAGAAAAGTCGACTTGCGTGACATAGTTAGACATGTACCCATATTGCACAAGGTGTTTATACATGTCATCCTTTCCCTGACGATGACGCTTAGTGCAATGAGCGCAGGGACAAAGTGCCCGAACCATTGCCTTCGAACCACGCGCTAACTCATTCACTAACAAATGAGTGTTCCGTACCCAATCGTCTGTTTTATTTGTCGCACTAATACGTCCACTGTACATCCACCCATTATCAGCCATCCTCTTCTGCTTTGTTGGGAGACTGTTGCCTGCCAAAACTCACCGGCGAGCAGCGACGAGCAACACGAAGAGCCGGGAGGCTCCCAGAACTGCTGGTGGGCCCTGGTCCCTCGGGCAACGGCCCGCAAAACTCCGGCACACGTCCTGGCTTGGTTCGAGGGCGTGCCACCTGATCTATACCTGATCAGGAAGGTGATGGATTGCTCCGATTGGTTTCCTGCATGGTAAACAAGTATACGTAAAATTCGAGCCGTGACCGGCTCCCAGGTTTCCCTGTGAATCGGCTCCTAGAGCCGATTAACCCATGGTTCTGCATTAGATCTATGATAACATGGGGTTTTGCTTCATCGATACAAGTTAAATCGATCTACGATAGTTTAATGTTTTCACTACATAATTGGAACGTCCTACACGTAATTGAGCCTGGTAGATATAAAAGATGATGGAAAACTAACCCTAGAGAAGGCCTAAAAACCAACATAAAGTCAATTCCCGGAACAACTCCTCTTGGATTGGCAAACCATATCTTACATATTACTGGATCGTTCAACCCGTTTGCAAGGCCTGATCATGTAGATATCAAACTAAACCTTGGAGAACAAGGCACAACTATAACAGATCAAATCGACTTAAATAAAGATCAAGCAAGATGCCACCCTTACACCCGGGAAGAGGTGCAAAGGCGGCGAGATAGCTAGAGGCAGCAAAACTAAATAATCATAGCGAAAAGTACTGTTGCTAGCCTACACAAATCTATGATAAAAGTATTACTCGCCATCAACAAGGCTTCAGTACGAGTAACACCAAACAATCGCATAAGTAAATACTGCCTAGATCGCAAGATGCGATCTAGGCAGCATGGCACTTACCCGAGAAAAACCCTAGAAACAAGGGGTGGCGATGCGCCGAGATTGTGTTTGTTGTGAACGTGATTGTCCTCCTTTTCTCGATAACCTTAGGTACATATTTATAGTCCGGAGACTCTCTACTTTTGGAATAACTCTACAACTCTATCTTTATCTAAACTGAAACGAAACCTACTATGATACAAGATACACGGGCAATTTAGCCCAATTCTACGCACTAGGCCGATCCAACAACACGTTGAATATACGCATCTTCCAAGCCCATCTTGATCACGGCCCATCTCCTTCGTTGGCCAAAATATGGCGATAACACATGCCCCCCTGGTTTTGGCAATGATAATTCCAAAACCACTCTGTGTTTTTTTTCTCTTCTCCTCTCCCTTTTTTTTGTATCGGGTTGCGCGTTGACAGAATGCGTGGCAGAACAGAATCGTCACGCTACCCCTTCATCATGATGCCCTGTCTTCTCAACTCCTTCGCACTGCATGATTCGACGATTTTGGCAGTGCAATCTGGGAAACCGCTATGGCATTGAACCGTCTCTCCAATATTCCCCTTATTTAAATCCGTCTGAGCAGTTCGCAGTCCCCATCTTCCTCCAGTAGCCAGAAACCCTCTTCCTCCGCCGAAAAAACCCTCTTTCTCCGCCATGGCCTCCTCTGCTTCCTCTGCCTCCTCTGGCCTGTCCTCCCATGCCTCCAACAGCATCAGTGATCGAGAGCCAACGCTAGAGCACCCGCCGATGGCGGCGTACCACGCTCTCGCCCCACAATGGTGGGACGAGAGAGACTGGGACTTCGCCACTTGGTCGGAGGACGACGCGTCCATGACTGACGGCGAGGAGGACCTGCAGTTCCTCGCCGATGGGGAACTGGAGGCGGACAACACCGACGACGCCATGTCCTGGGACGGCGTCGACTCCTCCGACGAGGAGGAAGAAGAGGAGGACACCTCCTCCGAGGAGTACCAGCCGGTGAAGTACTTCCGCGCCGGGTCCGAGGACGACGACGATGAGGACGAGGACGAGGAGGCCCCCGCTGGCTTCTTCAGCAGCAGCAGCGAAGACGACGCCGGCAGCAGCGCTGATGACAGCGAACAAGACGGCGGCGACGGCAGCGACGACGACCTCGGCCTAGATTAGGAACCCGTAGTAGTAGTAGTAGTAGTAGTAGTGTGCTCCCTTTTGTAATCCATCAGTCGCTTGTAAGCAATCTGCTTTTGAATGAATGAATGAAAAATCCGTTTCTCGCAGATTTGTCTTTCCGCCCCAATTTTGTCGATAACACAAATAAGTCGATGCTCCAGGAGCCGATAGCAACGCATCGGCTTTCACCTTGTTACGTTCTCACAGTCAACCAAGCCATAACTCAAAGAGCCGATGCACATCGGCTTTCCCGAAATCGTTGACAAGGTCAACTCAGTCGCATACTTAGGAAAACCTAAACGGCCACTTCTTAGTTTCAAACGGTAACCTGCGACTCCCTTCAAAAAGGGCGACCTAGATCTTCAATCTCCCACTGACCAGATCGAGCTCATAGCAACAAGAACCCCCAATCCTCAACTTGCACAGATCCATCTTCGCCGGCAACTAAATGGCGGAATCCTCTAATACCAATCCAGAGGTCTTCAGTCTGAAGGTACGCCTACTCTTCGCAGTCTGAACGCGATGTTAGAATTTAATGGCGAACACCTGAATTAATGCCTTTACTCCACCATTAAACTTTCTAGGTTTCAGACATCCTGCTGCCACATCCTTCTCTCCCAAATTCCCTTTGTCTTGGCCCTCGTACAGATTCTAGTCCTGCCCATCTGATTTCTTGCGAAGCAAATAGAATCCCCTTCGTAAGCCAAGATCTAGATCTGAACTCTTGGGCCGACTGCTTGCGAGCCTGGCCTAATCCCCCTGAACAATGGGTCTCCTGGTTCAGTAGAGTAGCTAGAGCTTACCAATCCCAATGGGAAACTACAGGGATAGCCGATGCCTTGCACTTATCATTGTCTCCTCTTGAAAAACATGAGAACCTTCTGAAAACCATCGGCTACTTCTGGTCTGACGCTCTGAACTGCTTTATGTTTGGTCATGGCCCTATGTCACCAACTTTGTTAGACGTGGTGATGATTACTGGCCTGGATGTCACCTCGCCCAGCCCCTCTGCTTTTAAACTGACCAAAGTCCCCTATAAGCTGTCTTCTAAAACAGACTGCACGAACTGGGGTGCCTACCTCCAATGCCATATGAAAACAAAGGGCCCTGTCTCAGAGAAAGAACATACAGCCTTTCTCAACTTCTGGCTGGAGCATTTCATATTCTGTGGCCCTTCCCTGGCTTCAACCAAGAACTATCTCTCCCTAGCCCACGAACTAGCCAAAGGTACTCAACTTGGCATCGGCAAACTGTTCCTTGGAGAGGTCTATCGATATCTCCAGTTGATGTCTGTTAAGCTGTTCTCAGGCATAGCAATCAAAACAGGTGGTCCTTGGTGGTTTATTCAGCTATGGGCTCAGCTATACTTCCAAAATCACATCCCAAACTTCCCCCTTTTGGCGAGTTGCACCTTCCCAGATGTCAAAGGGAAACAGATCCGATGCACTAATTACGGCCAAGCTTTGTATAGGCTGCCAGGCAGCAAACTATCCCCTCAGGAAGCATCCAAGTGGTTCAGCACTTTCTTCCAGGGCCTGGACAACCCTACCTTCTTCCCTTACATGGAGGAATCGGAACACTTTGAAAATCCACTCTCCTTCAGGCTGGATAATTTTGCCGATGACACTAGCACTCGGCAGCTCTTTTCCACCGTAATTCGTCCCTGTTTCCTTCCAGTTGGCATGAGTACGTCCAACAGAATAATCAAACCTGGGTATGAATTCTACCAGCCAGTCTTAATGGCCCGCCAATTTGGCCTTGGACAAGTAGCACCCCACTTCTTTCTCCATCATCTTACGGAAAGCAGAGCCGACCTGCCTGATCCTCTTACCAGCCAAAGGTGTTACTCCTTTTTTGACGCTCTGACCATCCCAATTCCCAACGACCTCATCTTTGCCTCATCAACCGATGGCTTTGAAGACTGGTGGATGATGTGGAAAACTCACGCCTTCAGGAGGGCTCTGGGACCGTTGTTGAAACAGCTCGATGCTGACTATGACATCCCCGTGGAACAGGTACCACAACTTGCAAATTTTCTTGATGCAGCCTGCAATTGATCCTTTTACTAATCCATTCTTTCCCTTTGCAGCAACAAGATGGCCCTGAGCCTACACACAGTGATGGCTCCCCCTTCGAGTTCTTTCCACCAGCTCCTGTGGTTCTCTTCTGCAAAAACTCGCCACCTCTGAAAAAGGTCATAATGCAGAAACAGCCGATAACACCACCATCGGCTTCCAAGAAACCAGCAACTCCTAAGTCAGCTGCCCCTCGAGTTCCGACTAAAACCAGAACAATGGTGAGGAAGGTAGCTGCTAGGAAGACCTTGAGGCGCCGGAGCCCTTCCCCCAACAGCTCGCATGTAAGCTAATTCAGGCCTTGGTCGATCCTCGTCATTCCTCCATTCTTGTAAACATACTCACGCTTACTGGTTCTCCTCTTTTACAGGCTTCCATCGAAGACACCTCCAGTGAGGATACCCAGACTAATCGAAGAGAACTAGGCCCAACGGATTCTGAGAGGACCATCACTCCGAACCAGCCAGATTCACCACCATCGGCTTCCAGAAAAAGGTCGGCTCCTGAACCTGCTGCCCCCCGAGCACCAGTCGAGGCGGGGCCAACTGCGGGTCCTAAGAGAGCTCGCAAAGGACAACAAGCTTCTTCGTCGAGCCAGGAGGTTTCAAAAAAAATCACCACCCTTCATACCCTTACTACTTGTTTCCTTTAGTCTGCCGATTTATCGTTATTTACACCGGCTAAGAACACCCTTCATGCAGACGACTGACGTCCTCAGCGGGACAGCTGGGGCAATGCCGACGCCGGATCTGGGGATCCCCGAAGGCGTAGATGAAACGGCTACCAATCTGGCCAAGCCTCCAGCGACCACACACAAACCGATGGTCTCCTCATCGGCTATCCCCTCGATAGGAGAGGTGCGTTTAAGTTCTTTTGGTCCATCCTTGCACGTTTAGACGCATACTGACGCTTTTCTGGCTGCCAGAGTTGTGATCTTTCAGGTTTGCTATCGTTCGATCCTGAATCCATCGAACCAACTCCCTCTATTGCCCACATTGAACCACAAGCCAGGGTTTCTCTTCCTCATTTCCAGCGTCTTAGAACCTTGCTGTCCACCCCAATCGAGGAGTTGATCGAGGGTTCTGAGGAAGTGAAGAGCGTTCTTGCCGAAATCCAGGACCATCTTCCAGTAGCATTGCAGGTGAAGCTTTGGTCAGTTGCAAATCTGTCCTTTTTTGGGCCACGGGTGAAGTTAGCTCGTGAAAGGATCAATCTGCGCCACGCCCAACTTCCGCTGAAAGCCGATATCGCAGACAGATGTCAGCAGCTTAACGAGAAAAAGGCGTCTCTGGATGCTAAAACTGACACCTCCGTCAGTACCGCCGAGCTCGCATCCTTGAAAAAGGAGCTAGAAGATCTTGAGGAGAAGGTCCGGGTGACTAAACAGCTCATCCGCGACAAGGAAGAATCCATCGCCCGTTCCCAAGAAGAGGCGGAAGGCCTCAAAGCTCAACTGAAGACCGATCTGGCAGACATACGTGCCCTGAGCAAGCAGCTAGTGATGGGTGAGGATGAAGATGACGAAGCCGAGATCGCCGAGGTGGACCGTGTCCGTGTTGACGCCCTCCACGCCTTCGAGGCATTTCTTCAGTAGTTCGTATGTGCAAACTGGCATCTGTTTGTAATGTGTGTGGACCTCTAGAGTCGATGACCGTGCATCGGCTATATATTTTTGCTTTTATTCGGCCGATTTTTGGTATCGGCCCCCACATTTTTACTGCCCATCATCTCACGTGCTTTTTTACCTGGCCGATTTCATGTATCGGCCCCCATGTTTTACTGTCCATCATCCCACATGCTTGGGAAATATTTCTTGAGATGTTGACCGTTGACCGCCATCGGGAATTTCACGCCGTCCAGCTCTTCCAGTATGTACGCGTTTCCTCTTAAAACCTGATCGACCCTGTATGGCCCGTGCCAATTTGGAGACCATTTACCATATGCTGCATCCTTAGTCCCTAACGGCAACACCGCTTCCCATACCAGATCGCCAACGTGGAACTCCTTAGGTCTCACCTTCTTGTTGTATGCACGAGCTACTTTGGCCTTGTTCTCTTTGATTTTCTCAAGTGACCACAGCCTAAGCTCAGTCACATCTTCAACACTGTCACTCATCAAAGCTGCATATTCTTCAGCCGTTAGATCGCTCTGAAAGGTGACGCGTCTCGATCCAGCCGTAATTTCCCAAGGCAATACGGCTTCTTGTCCATAGACCAGATGGTACGGCGAGGTTTTTATCGCTCCATGACATGACATGCGGTAAGCCCATAAAGCCTCTGATAAAACCTCATGCCAACGCCTAGGGTGCTCCTCGATTTTCCTCTTGATCAACTTGATAAGGCTCTGGTTGGACGCTTCAGCTTGCCCATTTGCTTGAGCATAGTACGGAGATGACCGAATCAGCTTAATCCCTGTATCCTCACAGAACGTCCTGAACTCGTGAGAAGTGAAAACCGAACCTCCATCGGTCGTGATAGTCTGGGGAATCCCAAACCTATGAATGACGTGCTCTTTCACAAAATCGACAACATCCTTTGAACTTACTGACTTCATGGGGACGGCTTCCACCCACTTGGTGAAATAATCCGCGATGGCCAAGATCCACATGTGGCCCTTGCTTGACGGAGGATTGATCTTGCCGATCATATCCATGCCCCAACCTCGGAATGGCCAAGGCTTGATGATGGGATTCATTGCTGACGCGGGTACCATCTGGATTTTTCCAAATCTCTGACATGCTTGACACCCTTTGTAGTACTTAAAACAGTCCTCGAGCATGGTAGGCCAATAAAACCCTGATCGCCTGATCAACCATTTCATCTTATGAGCCGATTGGTGAGTTCCACAGGCGCCTTCGTGTACTTCATGTAGGAGCCGATTGGCCTCGGCTGTCCCCAGACATTTGAGCAATAACCCCTCAAGAGTCCTGTAAAACATGTCGTCCCCGATGAGCACATACTTCATGGCCTTGTATCTTATCCGTTTAGGTTCCCCCCGAGCCGAATCCTTCAAGTAATTGAAGATATCGGCTCTCCAGTCGTCTGCGTCCAGGAATTGCACCTGAACATCGGCTCCCTCTGCTATGTCCTTGTAGCCTGAAGCCATTTGTGCAAGATCGTTTGCTTCGGTATTCTGCGATCGCGGGATCCAGGTGAAGTTTATGTATCGGAACTGTGCCATCAGCTCACGGCATTGCATCCATAATGGGAAGAGCGACTCACTCTCACACTTATATTCCTCCGTGAGTTGAGAAATCACCAGCTTGGAGTCTCCAAAAATTTCCACTGCTTCCGCTCCAGCTTCGATGAGCAACTCCATTCCCTTGCGTATCGCCTCATACTCGGCTACATTGTTGGTGCGAGAGGTAGACAATCTAATGGAGAAGGAAAATGTTGCCCCCCGGGGCGACACGAGTAAAATGCCGATGCCGCAGCCATCGTCGCAAACTGATCCGTCGAAAAACATAGCCCACGCTCTTATGGACAAGGCTGCTATGTTGGTGTTGATCCTTTCAGCAATAAGATCGGCCAACGCCTGTCCCTTAACTGCTTTCGCGGGTTGATACCGGATGTCAAACTATGATAATGCAAACATCCATTTGCCCAGTCGGCCTTTTAACATGGGAGCCGACAACATGTGCTTTATGACGTCTGATTTGCATATGATGATGATCTCTGCTGATAGCAAAATGTGGCGCAGCTTGGTGCAGGTGAAAAACAGGCAGAGGCATAACTTCTCAATATCAGGATACCTTGTCTCTGCGTCCAGCATCCTCCTGCTTATGTAAAAAACGACTCGCTCCAGCTCATCATAAACTTGCACCACCACCGAGGCGATGGACGTGTCAGCTACTGACAGGTAAATGTAGAACGGTCTGTCCGGCTGGGGTGGAACCAACACTGGCGGCTTCGTCAGATATTCTTTGATCTCGTCAAAGGCTCGCTGTTTTTCTGCTCCCCAGCGGAATTCCTCGTCAGATTTAATTTTTACTAGTCCCATGAACGGCTCTATCCTTCCTGACAGATTGGAGATGAACCTTCTGACGAAGTTGATCTTGCCGATGAGAGACTGTAGCTCTTTCTTTGTGGTGGGTGGCTTCATTGTTCGCACTGCCTCCTGACTTTTCAGGCCGATCTCAATCCCGCGTTCATGGACCAAGAAACCCAAGAATTGACCGACCGTTACCCCGAAGGCGCACTTCTTTGGGTTCATCCGTAGCCCGAATTTTCTCGTTCGGTCTAGGACGCGTTGCAGATCGCTCAAGTGTCCTTCTACTGAGGCAGACTTGACCACTACGTCGTCAATATAAATTTCCACGAGCTTGCCGATCAGATCATGGAAGATGTAGTTCATGGCTCTTTGGTACGTGGCACCAGCATTTTTCAGTCCAAACGTCATGACAACGTATTCAAACAACCCCACCGAGCCTGGTACTCTGAACGCAGTCTTGTGTATGTCTTCTGGAGCCATAAAAATTTGGTTATAACCGGCATTTCCATCCATAAAGCTCAAGATCTTATGGCCAGCCGCTGCGTTGATTAACGTTTCTGCCACCGGCATTGGGTACTCATCCTTTGGGGTAGCTCTGTTGAGGTCCCGAAAATCTATGGCGACACGCCAACGGCCATCCTTTTTCTCCACAGGTACGATACTAGAAATCCATTCAGCATACCTGCATGGCCTGATTAAATCGGCTGCCAACATTTTCTCGATCTCTTTCTTGACTTGTTCCAGAATTTCGGCCTTCATCTGTCGTGCCCGCTGCTGGAACGGCCAAAATCCTTTTTTAAGCGGGAGTCGGTGCTCAATGATGCTCCTATCTAACCCGGGCATCTCTGTGTAGTCCCAAGCGAAGCAGTCTGGATATTGTTTTAACAGAGCTATCATCGGATCCCGCAGACTCGGGTCCAACCTTTTGCTGATAAAAGTTGGTCGTGGCTTATCCCCAGGACCAATGTCGATTTCTTCTAGTTCATCAGCCGATGTAAACCCATACCCTAGCTTTCCGTCACCTGTCAAATCGATGCTAAGCACAGGGCAAACAGTAGGTGAGGTTAACAAAAATAATTTGGGCCGATTGCCTGAATCGGCCCCCTTTCTTGTTGCATTAGTCAAGGACGGTTTACACCTTATGGTTTTACAATGGCAGGGAATCTCCCTGCTACGACTACATGATCTGCTTGTCGTAAGATTGCTGAGTTTTGTTTTTTGTGGCCGATCGCAGGGATCGGCCGTAGAATGCACCGTCGTGGACTTTGCTACTCCGTAAGGCCGGTGGATAAGACCAGCCTCACCCCGTTTTTTGTAGCCTCGATGCGTTCACAGCCGTCTAGACTGATTCCAGAGATCGGCTCTTGGTCTTCTGATTCCCAGACGTTCATGCCAGCAATGGAGACCTCGACAGAATCGTCTGCGTGAATGACTTCTACCTCATCTCCATCCCATTGTATCAGGCACTGGTGCATCGTGGATGGGATGCAGCAGTTAGCATGAATCCAATCTCTCCCTAGTAGGACGGCGTAGGTGCTTTTGCTGTCCACGACGAAGAATGACGTGGGGATGGTTTTTCTGCCCACGGTCAGATCCACGTTCAGTACGCCTTGCGTTTCCGAAGTCTGACCGTTGAAGTCGCTTAACGTGACGTTGGTTTTGATCAAATCTGCGGTGGAGCGTCCCAAACGCCGTAGCATGTAGTATGGTATGATATTGACTGCCGCTCCGGTGTCCACCAACATCTTGGTGACAGGATGCCCATTGATGTAACCTCGTAGGTACAGGGCTTTCAGATGCTTGTAACCCTTCTCACGCGGCTTCTCAAAAATAACTGGCCGTGGGCCGCAGTCGAACTGTGCCACTGGTAGCTCGCTGGTTCTTGGTGCGCAGAATTCTGACGGAAGTATGAACACCATGTTTGTGCCAGCCGATGTCTTCGCATCGGCTTTTACCGGTTTGGGGCGCCACTCCTTCCTTCTCGGGTGATCTTCCGTTTCCAAAGTCTGCCTCACTTTGACGGCCAGATCAGGCCGTGCTTTCTTTAAAGCGTGGAGATACTGCGCTTCGGCTTCCTCCAAGTTACGTAGCCGCTGCACTCTGCGCTTTTGGGTGTGTCTGAGTCCATCGGGACACCACCTTGGACGGTGATACCTGTCTTCTTCTTTGTCACCCACTGGCTCCTTGAGACCTTGTGTTCGGGATGCTCCCCTGCGTCTGTTCTGTGGTGGGAGAGGCCCTAGGCGCTGGAACACTGACACTGGCTCTGTGTCCTCCCGCTGCTGTCCGCATTCCGGGCAGTTACCGATCGTAGGCAATCGGCTCATTCCCGCGTCCCAGCAATACTTGAAGAACGGGCAATCCCAATGTTTGTCCGCGCCTTCCTTTCCTCTTGGCGGTCCCCTAGCGAGGTGCTCATATCCTTCATCTTCTCCGTCGCGCCGGCGATGTTGGTCATATTGCCGCTCATACTTGTTAAGGAGATGCGTGGAATGTGGCTTCTGATATCGCACTCTCCTCACTTGTTCCTCTGTCAAGTACCGCCTGTCATTGTGGCTGGGCCGGTCGCGTGGACTAGCCTTCTCTCTTTCTTTGGCCCGAGAGCGACCACCCTCCTCCTTGTAGTCATGGTGGTACCCAGACCCTGCCATATTAACGCCGAACGAGAAATCCAACTGACGCCTCGCGGAGCGACTGAGCTCTACCATGTTGACGCCGGGAAATGGGTTTGTGTCCACTTTCATTGCGACCTGCCCAAGGATCAGCCGGCCTTGTTCTATCGCCGTTTGGATCTGGCGACGTAGCTCTTTGCAATCATTGGTGGTGTGGGTGAACGAATGATGCCACTTGCAGTATGGTCTCCCGTGCATTTCCTGAGCCGTAGGGATTTTGTGGCCTTCGGGTAACCTCAGCTGCTTCTCCTTCAGCAGTAAATCGAATATCTGCTCGGCTTTGCTCACATCGAAGTCGAACCCTTTTGCAGGCCCTTGCTATTTCACCCATTTGCAGGACACAGGATCTGCCCCTCGAGCCCATTCGGCTACGGCCACTTCCTGGTCTTGTGTAGGATCATCTTCTTCTGCATCGACCAGGCCTATCGGACGTTTGAATTTGTCTTGGTACAACTCAGGGTGGCGCTGTTCATACATCGTCAGTTTCTGGGCCATGTGCGCCAATGAGTTGTACTCCACTTGGAAAGCCAGATCCTTGATGGGTGCTAAGAGACCCAACACTGCCAGCTCGACTGCTTCCTTCTCAGTTAAACGAGCTGAGTAACATCGGTTCTTGACGGTCCTGAAGCGCTGGATGTATTCGGCTACAGTTTCTCCCCGCTTCTGCCGCACTTGCGCTAGGTCTGCAATGCCAGCCTCATTAGCCTCTGAATGGTACTGGATGTGGAACTGCTCTTCCAGTTGCTTCCAGGTACGAATTGAATCAGGTGGCAGCGAGGTGTACCACCCAAAGGCTGGTCCTGTCAGAGATTGCGCAAAAAATCTTACGCGCATCTGATCCGATGCCGAAATCATGCCTAGCTGTGCCAGGTATCGGCTTATGTGCTCGATCGAGCTTGACCCTTCTGACCCGCTGAACCTTGAGAACTCAGGGAGCTTATACTTGGGTGGCAGCGGAATCAGATCAAACTCGTTGGGGTACGGCTTTGAATAGCCGATTGTCCTTCTCTTCGGCACGAAGCCGAACTGGTCCCTCAGGATGGTACCGATTTGCTCCACTGTTTGAGCTGCAGGGGCTAGATTCTCATGATTTGTTCCAGTGGCATACTTGGCTAGCCACGCCTGTTTGTCAGCGTCCATCCCAGAGATTCCTGCTCCAGAAACACCTGCTCCCGAAGCCCCTATTCCAGAAACTCCTGCCCCAGCAATCCCTGCGGTTGCAATCTGGTTCGTGCGCGCTAAGCTGTTGCAGTCCGGTACGTAAGTGCACACATATCCATGTGGGATTTCTTTAGGTGGTTCAAACAGGAACTGGCAATCGCCAGGATCGCCTCCGACCTTGTAGACGACGTACGCCGGTGCCCCTGGCGGCTCTGGAGCTGCAAGTGTGAATGGCAGCTGTGGCCTGGTCTGGAGCGGTCTTTCTCCCTGGTGAGTCCCCAGAGTAGGCCCCGACGGAGAGTACTAATGTTTCATGATCTCCTGAACCACGCGAATTGCTACCCGCTCGAAAGCGTTTACCAAGCTCTCAGAATGGCGGTGAAGAGAATGAGCCACCATGTAGTTGACTTCCTGTCGCAGAGCTCTGGTACGTTCCTCCGAAGGAACAGACAGATCTACCTCATCAAGAGCACCCTCGGCGGAGAACCCTCTCCACTTGATGCCATGCTTACGGGTCCTCTTGAAAGAGCCGATGAGATCGGCTTCGAAGAGATTTCTGATCTCATCGTACTTCGCCTTGTGCTCTTCAGGCAGCTCGTCGTACGTGACTGGTCTGCTCTCCATCGCAGCGTCGGATGTTGATGTAGACGTTGTTGAAGGTCCCACCGGGCGTGCCAGAATGTGTTGCCTGCCAAAACTCACCGGCGAGCAGCGACGAGCAACACGAAGAGCCGGGAGGCTCCCAGAACTGCTGGTGGGCCCTGGTCCCTCGGGCAACGGCCCGCAAAACTCCGGCACACGTCCTGGCTTGGTTCGAGGGCGTGCCACCTGATCTATACCTGATCAGGAAGGTGATGGATTGCTCCGATTGGTTTCCTGCATGGTAAACAAGTATACGTAAAATTCGAGCCGTGACCGGCTCCCAGGTTTCCCTGTGAATCGGCTCCTAGAGCCGATTAACCCATGGTTCTGCATTAGATCTATGATAACATGGGGTTTTGCTTCATCGATACAAGTTAAATCGATCTACAATAGTTTAATGTTTTCACTACATAATTGGAACGTCCTACACGTAATTGAGCCTGGTAGATATAAAAGATGATGGAAAACTAACCCTAGAGAAGGCCTAAAAACCAACATAAAGTCAATTCCCGGAACAACTCCTCTTGGATTGGCAAACCATATCTTACATATTACTGGATCGTTCAACCCGTTTGCAAGGCCTGATCATGTAGATATCAAACTAAACCTTGGAGAACAAGGCACAACTATAACAGATCAAATCGACTTAAATAAAGATCAAGCAAGATGCCACCCTTACACCCGGGAAGAGGTGCAAAGGCGGCGAGATAGCTAGAGGCAGCAAAACTAAATAATCATAGCGAAAAGTACTGTTGCTAGCCTACACAAATCTATGATAAAAGTATTACTCGCCATCAACAAGGCTTCAGTACGAGTAACACCAAACAATCGCATAAGTAAATACTGCCTAGATCGCAAGATGCGATCTAGGCAGCATGGCACTTACCCGAGAAAAACCCTAGAAACAAGGGGTGGCGATGCGCCGAGATTGTGTTTGTTGTGAACGTGATTGTCCTCCTTTTCTCGATAACCTTAGGTACATATTTATAGTCCGGAGACTCTCTACTTTTGGAATAACTCTACAACTCTATCTTTATCTAAACTGAAACGAAACCTACTATGATACAAGATACACGGGCAATTTAGCCCAATTCTACGCACTAGGCCGATCCAACAACACGTTGAATATACGCATCTTCCAAGCCCATCTTGATCACGGCCCATCTCCTTCGTTGGCCAAAATATGGCGATAACAGAGACAAACAACAAATATAACATTTTATATCAAACAGGAGATTAAATGCTTCATATTTTTACGCATTCATCAACCTACATGTCCAATAGGAAAAGAGGGTCCTAACCAGCCGCCGGATCCGTAGATTGGGTAAGTTCTCCCTGGTTCTACCCCGATGCAAGAAGAATTTCGGCAGCACCTCCCTGCTGCTCTCCCGATACACGTCTCGACAAAAAGCCAAGAGGATGTGCATCCGGAGAACAACGAGGAGGCGCCACCGAAATCCTGTCTCGAATCGAGGTAGAGCCAGGGAGAACCAAACCCAACTACGAATCCGCCGACTGCCCGATAAAAGCCATAAGTGTTACGGTCCAAAATATGCGAGACCACTAATGCATATTAAGTCGCGTAACGCTTACAGTCGGGATGACGCCTAGGTGACGCGACATACTTGGTGATCTAGACACGAAAATAAACCTAGGTACAAGAGAGGCGAACGGATTCTCACCCTCGAAGCGTGATCAAATCGTCGAAGATGATCCGGGACCCCGCCGTCGAAACACTCCCCCCGCTCACCCTCCGGTAACTGCAAACAACATACCATATGCAACATCTATTTAGCAAATTTCATCCATTTTTTACTAAACATGAACTATTGTTTTGCATAGTACAAACTACAAACTACCTCTAGATACTACAAACTACAACCTACTACTACAAACTAATAGTACATAAGATAAACTACATACTACAAACTATAAAATACTACTACAAACTAAAACTACAAACTACAAACTACTACTACAAACTAAAATTACAAACTATAATTAGTACAAACTAAAAATAAAACTAGAAACTACTACAAACTACAAATTACTACAAACTAAAATAAAAAAGAACAAATTTTAAAAAACTAACCAAGGGGGATGGTGAGCTCGGTGGAGGGGTGGGGCAATGGGGGAGGCGGCGGGGCAGTGGCGGAGTGGGGGAGGCAGCGGGGGGGAAGCGGGGCAGTGGGGGTGGGGAGAGGCGGCGGCGGGGCAGTGGGGGTGGAGGGAGGCGGCGGGGGTGGTGGGGGTGGCGGCGGTGCAGTGGGGGAGTGGGGGAGGCAGCGGGGGGCGGCGGGGCAGTGGGGATGGGGGAAGCGGCGACAGGGGCAGTGGGGGTGGGAGGGAGGCGGCAGGACAGTGGGGCAGTGGGGGAGCGGGGCAGTGGGGGAGTGGGGGTCTGGGGGAGTGGGGGTGGGAGGGAGGCGGCAGGGCAGTGAGGAAGGGAGGAGGGAGGAAGGCGGCTGGCGGCGGGGAGGAGGGAGGGAGGCGGAGGTTGGCGGCGACGGGAAGGAGCCTGGTGGAGGGAGGCTCGGGGAGGGAGGAGGGAGGGAGGGAGGCGGGGTGGGGGAGGGCCGGGGTGGGGCTAGCGGCGGCGGCCCCGAGCTCGGAGACCGGCGGCGGGGGGGTCGGGTGGTGGTGGTGGCGGCGGGTAGCGGCGGGTCGGGGCTTGGGGAGGGGGTTGGGAGGCAGGAGGTGGGGAGCGGGATGGGGAGGGAGGCGATGGGAACGAGTGGCCCGGGATGGACCGCGGGTCAAAAAAAAAGGGTGAAGCTACGCCGACGGCCAGGCATACGCCGAGGGCAGCCGTCGGCGTAGCTAGGGCAATTATTTTTAGATACACATATATCAAAAAAATGCACATATATCTAGAGACTAAAACATATCAAAAAATAATAAATTCATTTAGATACACATGTGTAGGACCAAGTGTATAGATACATGTAAAATCTACCCAAATTTTTTGATTAGACGGTTTCACCTAAACGGGGAGATTACCCCCTTATACGGGTCTGGAACCTTCGCCTCTAGGTTAGAACGCATGCATGCGAGGGGGGACACATGCAAGAACCTATACCAACCTCTCACCACACTCACACACATATGCTAGGGACATATGCAAGTTCTCATCTGATTCCGATGTTCTCGTGGTCTTCCTCCGGCGAAACCCTGATCTCTGTGCACACTCGGATCGTCTACCCCCCTAGATGTTCCTCTGACAGGGGTAGCCCGGCGTAGCTCTCTCTTGTTTTGTGTTTGTTTAGGTCATAGGTTGATGTAAAACCATGTTGGTTCACAAGTTGGGGCACTATCCTACCCGGTTTCACCTAAACGGGGAGATTACCCCCTTATACGGGTACGGAACCTTCGCCTCTAGGTTAGAGCGCATGCATGCGAGGGGGGACACATGCAAGCACCTATACCAACCTCTCACCACACTCACACACATATGCTAGGGACACATGCAAGTTCTCATCTGATTCCGATGTTCTTCTCGTGGTCTTCCTCCGGCGAAACCCTGATCTCTGTGCACACTCGGATCGTCTACCCCCCTAGACGTTCCTCTGACAGGGGTAGCCCGGCGTAGCTCTCTCTTGTTTTGTGTTTGTTTAGGTCATAGGGTGATGTAAAACCATGTTGGTTCACAAGTTGGTGCACTATCCTACCCGGTTTCACCTAAACGGGGAGATTCCCCCCTTATACGCCTCTAGGTTAGAGCGCATGCATGCGAGGGGGGACACATGCAAGCACCTATACCAACCTCTCACCACACTCACACACATATGCTAGGGAAACATGCAAGTTCTCATCTGATTCCGATGTTCTTCTCGTGGTCTTCCTCCGGCGAAACCCTGATCTCTGTGCACACTCGGATCGTCTACCCCCCTAGACGTTCCTCTGACAGGGGTATCCCGGCGTCGCTCTCTCTTGTTTTGTGTTTGTTTAGGTCATAGGGTGATGTAAAACCATGTTGGTTCACAAGTTGGGACACTATCCTACCCGGTTTCACCTAAACGGGGAGATTCCCCCTTATACGGGTACGGAACCTTCGCCTCTAGGTTAGAGCGCATGCATGCGAGGGGGGACACATGCAAGCACGTATACCAACCTCTCACCACACTCACACACATATGCTAGGGAAACATGCAAGTTCTCATCTGATTCCGATGTTCTTCTCGTGGTCTTCCTCCGGCGAAACCCTGATCTCTGTGCACACTCGGATCGTCTACCCCCCTAGACGTTCCTCTGACAGGGGTAGCCCGTCGTAGCTCTCTATTGTTTTGTGTTTGTTTAGGTCATAGGGTGATGTAAAACCATGTTGGTTCACAAGTTGGGGCACTATCCTACCCGGTTTCACCTAAACGGGGAGATTCCCCCCTTATAAGAGTCCGGAACCTTCGCCTCTAGGTTAGAGCGCATGCATGCGAGGGGGGATACATGCAGGCACCTATACCAACCTCTCACCACACTCACACACATATGCTAGGGACACATGCAAGTTCTCATCTGATTCCGATGTTCTTCTCGTGGTCTTCCTCCGGCGAAACCCTGATCTCTGTGCACACTCGGATCGTCTACCCCCCTAGACGTTCCTCTGACAGGGGTAGCCCGGCGTAGCTCTCTCTTGTTTTGTGTTTGTTTAGGTCATAGGGTGATGTAAAACCATGTTGGTTCACAAGTTGGGGCACTATCCTACCCGGTTTCACCTAAACGGGGAGATTCCCCCCTTATACGGGTACGGAACCTTCGCCTCTAGGTTAGAGCGCATGCATGCGAGGGGGGACACATGCAAGCACCTATACCAACCTCTCACCACACTCACACACATATGCTAGGGACACATGCAAGTTCTCATCTAATTCCGATGTTCTCGTGGTCTTCCTCCGGCGAAACCCTGATCTCTGTGCACACTCGGATCGTCTACCCCCCTAGACGTTCCTCTGACAGGGGTAGCCCGGCGTAGCTCTCTCTTGTTTTGTGTTTGTTTAGGTCATAGGGTGATGTAAAACCATGTTGGTTCACAATTTGGGGCACTATCCTACCCGGTTTCACCTAAACGGGGAGATTTCCCCCTTATACGGGTACGGAACCTTCGCCTCTAGGTTAGAGCGCATGCATGCGAGGGGGGACACATGCAAGCACCTATACCAACCTCTCACCACACTCACACACATGCTAGGGACACATGCAAGTTTTCATCTCATTCCAGTGTTCTCGTGGTCTTCCTCCGGCGAAACCCTGATCTCTGTGCACACTCGGATCGTCTACCCCCCCTAGACGTTCCTCTGACAGGGGTAGCCCGGCGTATCTATCTCTTGTTTTGTGTTTGTTTAGGTCATAGGTTGATGTAAAACCATGTTGTTTCACAAGTTGGGGCACTATCCTACCCGGTTTCACCTCGACGGGGAGATTCCCCCTTATACGGGTACGGAACCTTCGCCTCTACGTTAGAGCGCATGCATGCGAGGGGGGACACGTGCAAGCACCTATACCAACCTCTCACCACACTCACACACATATTCTAGGGTCACATGCAAGTTTTCATCTCATTCCAATGTTCTCGTGGTCTTCCTCCGGCGAAACCCTGATCTCTGTGCGCACTCGGATCGTCTACCCCCCTAGACGTTCCTCTGACAGGGGTAGCCCGGCATAGCTCTCTCTTGTTTTGTGTTTTTTTAGGTCATAGGTTGATGTAAAACCATGTTGGTTCACAAGTTGGGGCACTATCCTACCCGGTTTCACCTCGACGGGGAGATTCCCCCCTTATACGGGTACGGAACCTTCGCCTCTAGGTTAGAGCGCATGCATGCGAGGGGGGACACATGCAAGCACCTATACCAACCTCTCACCACACTCACACACATATGCTAGGGTCACATGCAAGTTTTCATCTCATTCCAATGTTCTCGTGGTCTTCCTCCGGCGAAACCCTGATCTCTGTGCGCACTCGGATCGTCTACCCCCCTAGACGTTCCTCTGACAGGGGTAGCCCGGCGTAGCTCTCTCTTGTTTTGTGTTTGTTTAGGTCATAGGTTGATGTAAAACCATGTTGGTTCACAAGTTGGGGAACTATCCTACCCGGTTTCACCTCGACGGGGAGATTCCCCCCATATACGGGTACGGAACCTTCGCCTCTAGGTTAGAGCGCATGCATGCGAGGGGGGACACATGCAAGCACCTATACCAACCTCTCACCACACTCACACACATATTCTAGGGTCACATGCAAGTTTTCATCTCATTCCAATGTTCTCGTGGTCTTCCTCCGGCGAAATCCTAATCTCTGTGCGCACTCGGATCGTCTACCCCCCTAGACGTTCCTCTGACAGGGGTAGCCCGGCATAGCTCTCTCTTGTTTTGTGTTTGTTTATGTCATAGGTTTATGTAAAACCATATTGGTTCACAAGTTGGGGCACTATCCTACCCGGTTTCACCTCGACGGGGAGATTCCCCCTTATACGGGTACGGAACCTTCGCCTCTACGTTAGAGCGCATGTATGCGAGGGGGGACACGTGCAAGCACCTATACCAACCTCTCACCACACTCACACACATATTCTAGGGTCACATGCAAGTTTTCATCTCATTCCAATGTTCTCGTGGTCTTCCTCCGGCGAAACCCTGATCTCTGTGCGCACTCGGATCGTCTACCCCCCTAGACGTTCCTCTGACAGGGGTAGCCCGGCATAGCTCTCTCTTGTTTTGTGTTTGTTTAGGTCATAGGTTGATGTAAAACCATGTTGGTTCACAAGTTGGGGCACTATCCTACCCGGTTTCACCTCGACGGGGAGATTCCCCCCTTATACGGGTACGGAACCTTCGCCTCTAGGTTAGAGCGCATGCATGCGAGGGGGGACACATGCAAGCACCTATACCAACCTCTCACCACACTCACACACATATGCTAGGGTCACATGCAAGTTTTCATCTCATTCCAATGTTCTCGTGGTCTTCCTCCGGCGAAACCCTGATCTCTGTGCGCACTCGGATCGTCTACCCCCCTAGACGTTCCTCTGACAGGGGTAGCCCGGCGTAGCTCTCTCTTGTTTTGTGTTTGTTTAGGTCATAGGTTGATGTAAAACCATGTTGGTTCACAAGTTGGGGCACTATCCTACCCGGTTTCACCTCGACGGGGAGATTCCCCCCATATACGGGTACGGAACCTTCGCCTCTAGGTTAGAGCGCATGCATGCGAGGGGGGACACATGCAAGCACCTATACCAACCTCTCACCACACTCACACACATATTCTAGGGTCACATGCAAGTTTTCATCTCATTCCAATGTTCTCGTGGTCTTCCTCCGGCGAAACCCTGATCTCTGTGCGCACTCGGATCGTCTACCCCCCTAGACGTTCCTCTGACAGGGGTAGCCCGGCATAGCTCTCTCTTGTTTTGTGTTTGTTTAGGTCATAGGTTTATGTAAAACCATATTGGTTCACAAGTTGGGGCACTATCCTACCCGGTTTCACCTCGACGGGGAGATTCCCCCCTTATACGGGTACGGAACCTTCGCCTCTAGGTTAGAGCGCATGCATGTGAGGGGGGACACATGCAAGTACCTATACCAACCTCTCACCACACTCACACATATTCTAGGGTCACATGCAAGTTTTCATCTCATTCCAATGTTCTCGTGGTCTTCCTCCGGCGAAACCCTGATCTCTATGCGCACTCGGATCATCTAACCCCCTAGACGTTCCTCTGACAGGGGTAGCCCGTCGTAGCTCTCTCTTGTTTTGTGTTTGGTTAGGTCATAGGTTGATGTAAAACCATGTTGGTTCAGAAGTTGGGGCACTATCCTACCCGGTTTCACCTCGACGGGGAGATTCCCCCCTTATACGGGTACGGAACCTTCGCCTCTAGGTTAGAGCGCATGCATGTGAGGGGGGACACATGCAATCACCTATACCAACCTCTCACCACACTCACACACATATGCTAGGGTCACATGGAAGTTTTCATCTCATTCCAATGTTCTCGTGGTCTTCCTCCGGCGAAACCTTGATCTCTGTGCGCACTCGGATCGTCTACCCCCCTAGATGTTCGTCTGACAGGGGTAGCCCGGCGTAGCTCTCTCTTGTTTTGTGTTTGTTTAGGTCATAGGGTGATGTAAAACCATGTTGGTTCACAAGTTGGGGCACTATCCTACCCGGTTTCACCTCGACGGGGAGATTCCCCCCTTATACGGGTACGGAACCTTCGCCTCTAGGTTAGAGCGCATGCATGCGAGGGGGGACACATGCAAGCACCTATACCAACCTCTCACCACACTCACACACATATGCTAGGGTCACATGCAAGTTTTCATCTCATTCCAATGTTCTCGTGGTCTTCCTCCGGCGAAACCCTGATCTCTGTGCACACTCGGATCGTCTACCCCCCTAGACGTTCCTCTGACAGGGGTAGCCCGGCGTAGCTCTCTATTGTTTTGTGTTTGTTTAGGTCATAGGTTTATGTAAAACCATGTTGGTTTAGAAGTTGGGGCACTATCCTACCCGGTTTCACCTCGACGGGGAGATTCGGGTACGGAACCTTCGCCTCTAGGTTAGAGCGCATGCATGCGAGGGGGGACACATGCAAGAACCTATACCAACCTCTCACCACACTCACACACATATGCTAGGGTCACATTCAAGTTTTCATCTCATTCCAATGTTCTCCTGGTCTTCCTCCGGCGAAACCCTGATCTCTGTGCGCACTCGTATCGTCTACCCCCCTAGACGTTCCTCTGACAGGGGTAGCCCGGCGTAGCTCTCTCTTGTTTTGTGTTTGTTTAGGTCATAGGGTGATGTAAAACCATGTTGGTTCACAAGTTGGGGCACTATCCTACCCGGTTTCACCTCGACGGGGAGATTCTCCCCTTATACGGGTACGGAACCTTCGCCTCTAGGTTAGAGCGCATGCATGCGAGGGGGGACACATGCAAGCACCTATACCAACCTCTCACCACACTCACACACATATGCTAGGGTCACATGCAAGTTTTCATCTCATTCCAATGTTCTCGTGGTCTTCCTCCGGCGAAACCTTGATCTCTGTGCGCACTCGGATCGTCTACCCCCCTAGACGTTCTTCTGACAGGGGTAGCCCGGCGTAGCTCTCTCTTGTTTTGTGTTTGTTTAGGTCATAGATTGATGTAAAACCATGTTGGTTCACAAGTTGGGGCACTATCCTACCCGGTTTCACCTCGACGGGGAGATTCCCCCCTTATACGGGTACGGAACCTTCGCCTCTAGGTTAGAGCGCATGCATGCGAGGGGGGACACATGCAAGCACCTATACCAACCTCTCACCACACTCACACACATATGCTAGGGTCACATGCAAGTTTTCATCTCATTCCAATGTTCTCGTGGTCTTCCTCCGGCGAAACCCTGATCTCTGTGCGCACTCGGATCGTCTACCCCCCTAGACGTTCCTCTGTCAGGGGTAGCCCGGCGTAGCTCTCTCTTGTTTTGTGTTTGTTTAGGTCATAGGTTGATTTAAAACCATGTTGGTTCACAAGTTGGGGCACTATCCTACCCGGTTTCACCTCGACGGGGAGATTCCCCCTTATACGGGTACGGAACCTTCGCCTCTAGGTTAGAGCGCATGCATGCGAGGGGGGACACGTGCAAGCACCTATACCAACCTCTCACCACACTCACACACATATTCTAGGGTCACATGCAAGTTTTCATCTCATTCCAATGTTCTCGTGGTCTTCCTCCGGCGAAACCCTGATCTCTGTGCACACTCGGATCGTCTACCCCCCTAGACGTTCCTCTGACAGGGGTAGCCCGGCGTAGCTCTCTCTTGTTTTGTGTTTGTTTAGGTCATAGGTTGATGTAAAACCATGTTGGTTCAGAAGTTGGGGCACTATCCTACCCGGTTTCACCTCGACGGGGAGATTCCCCCCTTATACGGGTACGGAACCTTCGCCTCTAGGTTAGAGCGCATGCATGCGAGGGGGGACACATGCAAGAACCTATACCAACCTCTCACCACACTCACACACATATGCTAGGGTCACATTCAAGTTTTCATCTCATTCCAATGTTCTCGTGGTCTTCCTCCGGCGAAACCCTGATCTCTGTGCGCACTCGGATCGTCTACCCCCCTAGACGTTCCTCTGACAGGGGTAGCCCGGCGTAGCTCTCTCTTTTTTTGTGTTTGTTTAGGTCATAGGGTAATGTAAAACCATGTTGGTTCACAAGTTGGGGCACTATCCTACCCGGTTTCACCTCGACGGGGAGATTCCCCCCTTATACGGGTACGGAACCTTCGCCTCTAGGTTAGAGCGCATGCATGCGAGGGGGGACACATGCAAGAACCTATACCAACCTCTCACCACACTCACACACATATGCTAGGGTCACATGCAAGTTTTCATCTCATTCCAATGTTCTCGTGGTCTTCCTCCGGCGAAACCCTTATCTCTGTGCGCACTCGGATCGTCTACCCCCCTAGACGTTCCTCTAACAGGGGTAGCCCGGCGTAGCTCTCTCTTGTTTTGTGTTTGTTTAGGTCATAGGTTGATGTAAAACCATGTTGGTTCACAAGTTGGGGCACTATCCTACCCGGTTTCACCTCGACGGGGAGATTCCCCCCTTATACGGGTACCGAACCTTCGCCTCTAGGTTAGAGCGCATGCATGCGAGGGGGGACACATGCAAGCACCTATACCAACCTCTCACCACACTCACACACATATGCTAGGGTCACATGCAAGTTTTCATCTCATTCCAATGTTCTCGTGGTCTTCCTCCGGCGAAACCCTGATCTCTGTGCGCACTCGGATCGTCTACCCCCCTAGACGTTCCTCTGACAGGGGTAGCCCGGCGTAGCTCTCTCTTGTTTTGTGTTTGTTTAGGTCATAGGTTGATGTAAAACCATGTTGGTTCACAAGTTGGGGCACTATCCTACCCGGTTTCACCTCGACGGGGAGATTCCCCCTTATACGGGTACCGAACCTTCGCCTCTAGGTTAGAGCGCATGCATGCGAGGGGGGACACGTGCAAGCACCTATACCAACCTCTCACCACACTCACACACATATTCTAGGGTCACATGCAAGTTTTCATCTCATTCCAATGTTCTCGTGGTCTTCCTCCGGCGAAACCCTGATCTCTGTGCGCACTTGGATCGTCTACCCCCCCCTAGACGTTCCTCTGACAGGGGTAGCCCGGCGTAGCTCTCTCTTGTTTTGTGTTTGTTTAGGTCATAGGTTGATGTAAAACCATGTTGGTTCAGAAGTTGGGGCACTATCCTACCCGGTTTCACCTCGACTTGGAGATTCCCCCCATATACGGGTACGGAACCTTCGCCTCTAGGTTAGAGCGCATGCATGCGAGGGGGGACACATGCAAGAACCTATACCAACCTCTCACCACACTCACACACATATGCTAGGGTCACATTCAAGTTTTCATCTCATTCCAATGTTCTCGTGGTCTTCCTCCGGCGAAACCCTGATCTCTGTGCGCACTCGGATCGTCTACCCCCCTAGACGTTCCTCTGACAGGGGTAGCCCGGCGTAGCTCTCTCTTTTTTTGTGTTTGTTTAGGTCATAGGGTAATGTAAAACCATGTTGGTTCACAAGTTGGGGCACTATCCTACCCGGTTTCACCTCGACGGGGAGATTCTCCCCTTATACGGGTACGGAACCTTCGCCTCTAGGTTAGAGCGCATGCATGCGAGGGGGGACACATGCAAGCACCTATACCAACCTCTCACCACACTCACACACATATGCTAGGGTCACATGCAAGTTTTCATCTCATTCCAATGTTCTCGTGGTCTTCCTCCGGCGAAACCCTTATCTCTGTGCGCACTCGGATCGTCTACCCCCCTAGACGTTCCTCTAACAGGGGTAGCCCGGCGTAGCTCTCTCTTGTTTTGTGTTTGTTTAGGTCATAGGTTGATGTAAAACCATGTTGGTTCACAAGTTGGGGCACTATCCTACCCGGTTTCACCTCGACGGGGAGATTCCCCCCTTATACGGGTACGGAACCTTCGCCTCTAGGTTAGAGCGCATGCATGCGAGGGGGGACACATGCAAGCACCTATACCAACCTCTCACCACACTCACACACATATGCTAGGGTCACATGCAAGTTTTCATCTCATTCCAATGTTCTCGTGGTCTTCCTCCGGCGAAACCCTGATCTCTGTGCGCACTCGGATCGTCTACCCCCCCTAGACGTTCCTCTGACAGGGGTAGCCCGGCGTAGCTCTCTCTTGTTTTGTGTTTGTTTAGGTCATAGGTTGATGTAAAATCATGTTGGTTCACAAGTTGGGGCACTATCCTACCCGGTTTCACCTCGACGGGGAGATTCCCCCTTATACGGGTACCGAACCTTCGCCTCTAGGTTAGAGCGCATGCATGCGAGGGGGGACACGTGCAAGCACCTATACCAACCTCTCACCACACTCACACACATATTCTAGGGTCACATGCAAGTTTTCATCTCATTCCAATGTTCTCGTGGTCTTCCTCCGGCGAAACCCTGATCTCTGTGCGCACTTGGATCGTCTACCCCCCCTAGACGTTCCTCTGACAGGGGTAGCCCGGCGTAGCTCTCTCTTGTTTTGTGTTTGTTTAGGTCATAGGTTGATGTAAAACCATGTTGGTTCACAAGTTGGGGCACTATCCTACCCGGTTTCACCTCGACTTGGAGATTCCCCCCATATACGGGTACGAAACCTTCGCCTCTAGGTTAGAGCGCATGCATGCGAGGGGGGACACATGCAAGCACCTATACCAACCTCTCACCACACTCACACACATATTCTAGGGTTAGATGCAAGTTTTCATCTCATTCCAATGTTCTCGTGGTCTTCCTCCGGCGAAACCCTGATCTATGTGCACACTCGGATCGTCTACCCCCCCTAGACGTTCCTCTGACAGGGGTAGCCCGGCGTATCTCTCTCTTGTTTTGTGTTTGTTTAGGTCATAGGTTGATGTAAAACCATGTTGGTTCACAAGTTGGGGCACTATCCTACCCGGTTTCACCTCGACGGGGAGATTCCCCCTTATACGGGTACGGAACCTTCGCCTCTAGGTTAGAGCGCATGCATGCGAGGGGGGACACGTGCAAGCACCTATACCAACCTCTCACCACACTCACACACATATTCTAGGGTCACATGCAAGTTTTCATCTCATTCCAATGTTCTCGTGGTCTTCCTCCGGCGAAACCCTGATCTCTGTGCGCACTTGGATCGTCTACCCCCCTAGACGTTCCTCTGACAGGGGTAGCCCGGCGTAGCTCTCTCTTGTTTTGTGTTTGTTTAGGTCATAGGGTGATGTAAAACCATGTTGGTTCACAAGTTGGGGCACTATCCTACCCGGTTTCACCTCGACGGGGAGATTCCCCCCATATACGGGTACGGAACCTTCGCCTCTAGGTTAGAGCGCATGCATGCGAGGGGGACACATGCAAGCACCTATACCAACCTCTCACCACACTCACACACATATGCTAGGGTCACATGCAAGTTTTCATCTCTTTCCAATGTTCTCGTGGTCTTCCTCCGGCGAAACCCTGATCTCTGTGCGCACTCGGATCGTCTACCCCCCTAGACGTTCCTCTGACAGGGGTAGCCCGGCGTAGATCTCTCTTGTTTTGTGTTTGTTTAGGTCATAGGGTGATGTAAAACCATGTTGGTTCACAAGTTGGGGCACTATCCTACCCGGTTTCACCTCGACGGGGAGATTCCCCCCTTATACGGGTACGGAACCTTCGCCTCTAGGTTAGAGCGCATGCATGCGAGGGGGGACACATGCAAGCACCTATACCAACCTCTCACCACACTCACACACATATGCTAGGGTCACATGCAAGTTTTCATCTCATTCCAATGTTCTCGTGGTCTTCCTCCGGCGAAACCTTAATCTCTGTGCGCACTCGGATCGTCTACCCCCCTAGACGTTCCTCTGACAGGGGTAGCCCGGCGTAGCTCTCTCTTGTTTTGTGTTTGTTTAGGTCATAGGTTGATGTAAAACCATGTTGGTTCACAAGTTGGGGCACTATCCTACCCGGTTTCACCTCGACGGGGAGATTCCCCCCTTATACGGGTACGGAACCTTCGCCTCTAGGTTAGAGCGCATGCATGCGAGGGGGGACACATGCAAGCACCTATACCAACCTCTCACCACACTCACACACATATGCTAGGGTCACATGCAAGTTTTCATCTCATTCCAATGTTCTCGTGGTCTTCCTCCGGCGAAACCCTGATCTCTGTGCGCACTCGGATCGTCTACCCCCTAGACGTTCCTCTGACAGGGGTAGCCCGGCGTAGCTCTCTCTTGTTTTGTGTTTGTTTAGGTCATAGGTTGATGTAAAACCATGTTGGTTCACAAGTTGGGGCACTATCCTACCCGGTTTCACCTCGACGAGGAGATTCCCCCCTTATACGGGTACGGAACCTTCGCCTCTAGGTTAGAGCGCATGCATGCGAGGGGGGACACATGCAAGCACCTATACCAACCTCTCACCACACTCACACATATATGTTTTGTGTTTGTTTAGGTCATAGGGTGATGTAAAACCATATTAGCTTCGCCTCAACGGGGAGATCCCCCTTATACGGGTCCGGAACCTACGCTTCCGCATGCATGCGAGGGGGGACACGCACATGTGATTGAATCTTTGAACAACTTCACAAAAATTTGTGAAGTATAAATTTCATGCACATGTGATAATAACACACAAACATGCAAATTTCTCAACTTGTGAGAAGATTCGACATTTTATGTGGGCGTGAAGACTATTATTCGGAGGCTACGAATCCATCCAATTGATAAAATAGAACCTAAATAATTGATACTAATAAATAAATACAAATAATTTGGTAAGGAAAAAAAAGGTTCATAGGTACGCCAAGGGTCACCGTCGGCGTAGGCAGGACGTACGCCGAGGGTCACCGTCGGCGTATCCTATGCCGACAGCGGCTCTCGGCGTAATGCTGACGCCGTTAGGGCCTTCCCTGGCCTGGACTATCTAGTGCCACGCGGCCACCGCGTACGCCGAGGGCAACGTTTACGCCGACGGTCACCCTCGGCGTACCTGCCGCTACGCCGACGGCTGCGGCACGCCGAGGGCTCGGAAGCTGGACTGGCCTGGCCCTGTGCTACGCCGAAGGCCCATCCGGCCGTCGGCACACAACTTAGTGAATAGCGTAGTGGCGCTAAATAGGAATCGATGAGAAGTATGGGCAGACGTTGATACACTAACCCATGCTGGGTTTTTTTTTTGGCATTTCAGGGATAGATAGCGGAGTAGTGCTAGACTGCCAGTCTTATCTCACAAGCAAAATGCATGATTGGGTTTGAGTTCATTTTTTTCACTGCTTTGGACGACATTTGAAATCACGAAGCAAAATGCATGATAGTATCTGGTTCGTTTTTTCAATGCTTGGATATAACATTTGACCCGTTGTCTCCTTACTTACTACCATTGGCACAGTCTCGCGTACTTTTTAGCCTTCTGTCTACAAAAAGTAGCTTAATTGCATGCTTACGCTGAACCGTAAACATCATGAACCATTAAATTAGTTATACCACCCTTTCATCAAATCAAGACGCAGTTGCCATGGGGCAGCCGAATCAACTCCAGGGAGCTACCGGTGCCGTCCAGCATAGGTCACCATATTCTCATCCGCCAGTCCGCTAGAGCAGGGGACGAATACGCGAGACTCCGCATCACGGTCGAGCCACCAATAACAACCTGGCATGGCAACAGGTAAAGGTAGGAAACAAGTTCTAACGCTCGGCGAGGCTTGTGGCGTCGCTTCGAGACGTGTATGTGTGCCAAAGCTGGCAAACGGTTCTTGTCGGTCACAGGCCAGCCTGCAGTACACGTGCCAAGGCCCGTCACGAACTTGCCCGGCATGTGGCTTAACGGGTCGTGCCATACTAGCTCGTCATGGGATGGCCTGACACGTGACTTAACGGGTCGTTTCATGCCCGTCAGGGGCTGTCTTGACACGTGGCTTAACATGTCGTTTCATACATGTGGTCCGACTAGCGCCTAGGCAGCTACCTGGAGAATGTGTGTCAAAACAACACGACCCATCAAGCAGTGGCACGCCTCAGCCTATTCGACCCATAACGGGGGGGGGGGGGAGGGAGTAGGAGAGGAGCGGGAGTTTGAAATTTGAACGGCTCTACTCATGGACGGGAGCAGAACAGCGAGCCCATTGGACCAGAGGGACGTCTAGGAAACACTATGAAATTTGAACAAGCGGTATGGCCTGAGGGAGCAGGGAATTTTCACACGTGAGTGGGGCTGGGAGGAGTGGGAGTGGCCGGCAGGTGAAGTCGTGTCGGCGGGAGGTGGATGTTAGGGATTTGCCGAATTTGGAACTATTTTAAGGTACTTTTCTCCTTTTTAGGAATATTTTTGAATTTTTGGCTTTAGGAGGGGTATGTTTTTGGAGATATGCCCAAAAGCCAATAATAAAATGGTTATTATAATATCTTCATGTTTATGATAAATGTTTACATACCATGCTATAATTGTATTAACAGGAAACATTAATACTTGTATGATTTGTAAACATAAAAGAGTCCCTAGTAAAGCCTCTTGTTAAATTAGCTTGTTGGTTAATATATGATCATGGTTTCCTGATCATGAACATTGAGATGTTATTAACAATAAGGTCATATCATTAGAAGAATGATGTGGTGGACATACTTCTATAGTTAAGCGTAGCATAAGATCAAGTTATTTAAATAGTTCACTTGCTATAAGCTTTCAATACATAGTAACATAAATCATTCGACCATCAGATCATGTTAATCACCATCACCGGATGGATACTTTGATGACATCAAACACCACTTTGTAACTGGGTAGTTATAAAGGTGGCATTGAGTGTTCAGAAAGTATGTGTTGAGGCACATGGATCAAGAATGGGATTTGTCCATCCATATGACAGATAGATATACTCTGGACCCTCTCGGTGGAATATCATCCAATTAGCTTGCAAGCATGTGACTGGCTCACAAGGGATCACATATCACAGGAACGAGTAAAGAGTATTTATCGGTAACGAGGTTGAACTAGGTATGAAGAGATGCCGATGATCAAACCTCGGATAAGTAAAGTATCGCGAGACAAAGGGAAATTGGTACCGTGTGTAAATGGTTTATTTGATCACGAAGTAATCGTAGAAATATGTGGGAGTCATATGAATTTCCAGCTCCTCTATTGGTTATTGATCGGAAAAGATTCTCGGTCATGTCTGCATAATTCACGAACCGTAGGGAGACACACTTAAGGATTCGATGTTGTTTAGTAGATATGGAATGTGAGTAAAGAGACCGATTGTTGTTCAGATTGGATCCGGGATATCACGAGGAGATCCGGAATGGTCCGGACAAAAAGATTCATATAAGGAAAGTCAATTTTCGGGGATCGGGAATGTTTTCGGTGTTTTGACCAGAAGCTTCTAGACTGTTCTGGAAGGTACACCACCCCGGGAGGGGGTCACTTGGAGTGTGACATGCCCTAGGGGCTAGACGCACCAAACCCTGAAGGGTCAATTCGGCCAAGACTAGTTTGAATAGTCAAATCCTAGTTTGAAAAGTCAAACTCCAGTTTTTGGTAAGAGGGAAGTCTTAGTGGAAAAGGTTTCAGCCTCTTCCTTTGGAGGCCGAGTTAGGGAGGGTTTACACCTGGGCTGGGAACACCCTTGGACGCCCCCACCTATATAAGGAGGGTTGGGGCGCACGCCAAGGTATCCCCCTTACCCTAGGCGCCCAAGACCCAATCCCTAGGTCACCGCTGCCCCTCCAAGCTCTCGGCGCCCTAGATCCCCTCTAAACCCCCGCTGTCGTCTAGACTAAACCCTAGCTGTCGGCTGCCCTCTTCCCTCGGCGTCTAAACCCTAGCCCCGAGGCTCCCTCTACTCCACCATACTCGCTCCGGCTTAGGCGAAGCCCTGTGAGATCTCCCCTCTAAACTCTGACACCATGATGTTGTGATGCCGTAATCGCGAGGAGAGAGCTACAACCTTTGCTCCCTGCTGGAACAAGGGAGAGGAAGGTCTTCATCGAGTACCGTACGTGTGACCGACTGCGGGAGCGCTGCCGGAACACGGTGCCAGAAGGATCGTCTAAGCGATCTTGAGATCGGCAAGTGAACGACTACATCACCCACGAGAATCTGCTCTCATTAACCGCTTTGGATCTTCGAGGGTTAGTACTCTATCATTTCTACAATCTAGTAGATAGATCTAGGCTTGTGTGTGTTCATGCGATAGAAATTTTTGCACGAGTAGAACACAATGGTCATTATGGGAGGTGGTGCTTTTATTATCAATTGCTTCTTGTGTACTTTGCATCTTGCGGGATGGTGGGATGAAGCGGCCCGGGCTAACCTTACATGACATCGTTCATGAGACTTGCTCAACGCTCGACAGGCAACTTGTATTGCATAAGTGGATTTGCGGGTGTCTGTCTCTCACATCATAGTGAAGATTCAATTTACAACGAGCACTTGATAGTTCATGCATCATCATTGTGGTTCTTGTTCGTAAGTTAGAACGATACTTATTGAAAGCCCCAAACCACATAAAATATGCAAAGAAAATTAGAGACATCTAACTTCATTTTGGAGGGGTGTGTTGTGATGTGATATGGCCATGATTGTGATTATATATGATGATGCAATGATCCATATTGTAAGTCGGCAACCGGCAGGAGCCTTATGGTTGTCTTTTAATTACATTAAGACATGCATGTCTATTATTCAAAATAGTTGTAATAGTTGATGTTGGTAGACGACAACCATGGAGCGATACCATTGACCTTGACGCCATGCCGGTGATGATGGAGATCATGTTCGTGCTTGAATATGGAGATCAAAAGCACAAGAAGAAAAGCGATATCATATCACATATTTTGAATTCCATGTGACGTTAATCCTTTTATGCATCTTGTATTGTTTAGATCGCGACGGTAGCATTATAAGATGATCCCTCTCACAAAATATCAAGTTATAAAGTGTTCATCCTTAGTAGGCACCGTTGCCAAGACTCGTTGTTTTGAAGCAACATGTGATGATCGGGTGTGTTAGATTCTCCGAGTGTATACAACGGGAGAAAGACAGATTTTCTCATTCGGAACCTAAGGTTAAATTTTGACGAGTCTAGCATGTACAGACATGGTCTCGGAACACGAAATACCGAAAGGTAAAGCATGAGTCATATAGATGATATGATGAACATGATGATTGTTCGCCTTTGAAACTACATCATGTCACGTGATGATCGGACTTGGTATAGTGGATTTGGTTCATGTGATCGCTACAACAATGTGAGGGATATTGTTTTGAGTGGGAGTTCAATAGAAATATGATTAACAGTTGAACATTATTTATCATAAATTAAATCAAAGTGAATTTGCATAGTTGTTGTAGTCATTGGCATCCGTTTACCACCTTACGCTTATTTATAATTGAGATAATAGAACTATAGAATTCTGGTTAGTTACTTTACGAACTGGTATCGTATTGTTTTGAAGTGTTAACCTAAAAGTTTAAAAGTCCTATTGCAAACTTTCAGTAAGTTCCGGTTACTCCCTAAAGTTTAATAATCAAGAGTGACAATTCCAGTGTTAGTATATAAGTATCATGTTTGTCTCCATGATTCTTGATATTCAAACGATTGTTTTAATATCAAGGTTATCTAGGAGCTAAAAGAGTTGTTTCAGAAACCATGATGTGTGTAAGATATTGCGATATCTGAAATGATGTTTTGGTTGCAACATGAGATAGTATAATATGGCAAAGTTTGTGTTCTCATATTTTATGAGAATTTGCAAAAGGTTGGAGACACTTGTCGTCCTAATCCTCCAAAAGGTTTTGGAGAGCAATATTATACTCGCGATTCACCGTTATAAGCTAAAGTAGCTTGATAGTGAATAGTTCCATGATAAGGGTGAATATTTGATATAGGTAAAATATTTACTACACTAAAAAATTACTAAAGAATGAAATTTAAAAGAACACCAAGTATTTGATGATGGTGATCTACTTCGAAGTGCAAGTCCAAAGACATTGGTATTTAAACTATACACGCTTTGGACCATGTGTCATGTGTTTGGCTCCACTATTCATATAGATAGATTCTTTTAAACGGAAAAGGAAATACTAAAAGAGAATCTCGGAAATATATGGCAGAAAATAAAAGACTAGAATTGTTCAGCTTAAGTATATAGAGGATATGCGTGTTATGGCTGTATTCTTTGCTTGTTAAACAATATGGTTCTTAAGTATTGGATACTGAATTTGTTGGTATGAATCGTCATACGAAACAACACAATTCATGAACTTCAATGGCATAAGTAACTAGCAAGAGAATATGTGATGATGTTCATCAAGATCAAATAAAGTTTTGATGTGTTTCTCGTTGACGCAAAAGCTTGCCTTCAAGATTTGTTTTATCAGGTATTATGAGAAGAAAAGGGTTGTTCAAATAATTGCCATAATCCATAAAAGATGGATGATTTACAAATGTTGTTGGATAAATCACATCCATAAAATAAATGCTAAAAATGTAGAAAGACAATTGATTTAAAGATCACTTAGGAAGTGACATCGCCGTTTAAATTATATTGGAAAGAAAACATGAAGAAACTCCATATGGATGGAATTTTGGAGTCTTTTGATTTCGATCAAATGACGCTTGTGAAACTTTCCTAGAGATAATTAAAACTCCGTTCATAGGTCAAAAGTGAACGAATGACTAGCTTATTGGAACTTGTACATATAGATGTATGAAGCCCATTATGTGTAGTCAAGAGTGATGGATTTCTCCGAAAATTTGAGTGAATATATGAATATTTACTGAATGAGGATGAAGTGTGAAACATTTGAAAACGTTCAAAGACTTTCAAGATGAAGTGTAAAATTAATGTAACTAGTAAATAAAGAATTTATGATAGGATCATAAAGAGAGATATTTGAGTTACAAGTTTAGCATAACACCTAAGATTTGAGCAATCGTTCCATGAATTTGTGTTTCCCGAAACACCATACGAGTATGGTGTGTTCGAGATATGTTATAAAACCTTGTTTTACATGGTAAGATCAATTGTGTCATTTATAAAACTGTCATTATATTTTAAAGATAAAAGCTTTAGAGACTACCACTTTTACACTAAAAAGAGCTTCGTCATGATCCGTCGAAACAACACCATATAAAGTTATGGTTTGAGATAAAACCCAAGTTATTCTTTCTTAAACATTGGTATGCTATGAATAAATAAGATGTTTACAACCAAAGTCGGATGAATATTTCTTCGTATGTTATTTTGAATAACCGTTGAGTATTCCTCCATAACACCAAAGACAAAAGTGTTTGTCACTTAGAACATCAAGTTTCTTTTAGAAAAAAAAATTCCATGTAAAGTTAAGTGGGAGGAAAATGGAACTTTGATAAGGTTAAAAGAACCTTAGCTATATGTGCTGAGTTTCACAGCATCGGAAAGCGTCCCGGAGGCAGCAATAATGCTCATGGCTCACGTGTCTCAAAGGTTGTGGACATGGAGGTCTAAGCTCCTATTAAACCAAGTAGGTCAGGTAAACAATCAAATACCAAGATTTGAGAGTTAAATCATTATTTGACAATGATTATCCGACTATATGCAAAGAAGCGATGATGGGACCTGACTCCATCAAATGGTTTGAAGCCATAAAATCCGTGATAGTTCGATACACGAGAGATCAAGCTTTGAACCTGAAAGACCCTCTGAAAAGGTGCAAGACCATACAGTCGTATTTGGATCTATAAAGAAATAGACATGGATGTTCACATCTATGAAATTGTCGACATGTCGGGAAAGAGTTCACGACAATATTCAAAGAGTTGACTATGACAAGATCTGATCTTTCATTAAGCGATATTTAGTCTGGACGGATTAATGTAGCAACCACTACATATAATTTTTTATGTGGTAGTTGAATAAACAAAACAAGTTCTTCTAATAGAATGGTTACCTAGGACGTGTGCATGACATGGTCCAAAGGGTTTTGTTAATTTAAGGATGCTAAAATCATATGCAAACTTCAATGGTTGAAGTAAGCATAGCGGAGTTGGAATCTTCACCATGATGAAACTGTTAAAAGAGTTTAATTTCATCGGAGACGATGAGGATGCTTGCATTTGCAAGAAATTAAGTGGGAGTGCTAAGACATATTTCTAATACATTATGTGGAAGACATTTTTTTTTATTGGAAATGATGTATTTTTATTAACACAAGTTAAGAATTTCAATACTTAGGCAAAATCCGAATATTTGGTATCAATATCTATATGGATAGATTGAGACGCTAAAATGGTTGTACCAAATGTACATAGATGAGATATTGAATAAGTTTAATATGGAAATGTCAAGAAAGGTTCTTACCACACAGAAACGATTAAATCGAAATTCAAGTGTATCGACACTTTGTAAGGGAAACAAAGATTCAATTATTGATTGATACTTGATGAATGAAATCACAAAGCGTATTTTTCAATCATACTGTAATATGTAGACATCCAGATATGTCCTATGCTCTAAATGTTACGAGCATATACCAGAATGATTCATAAGATGATAATTGGACGATAGTAAAGATATTCTTACGATGTTTTGGAAGAACTAAGAATATATTATTTTTGTAGAAGTGAAAAATAGATGGTTAGTTCATTGTAAAAGTATTAAATTGATACTAGTTTTGTCACAAAGTACAAATTAAGTTTATCTCAATCTAAACTAAGGGTGGCACAATGTAATGGAAAGTAAGTTCCATAATGGATTTCGATGAGTTCCAAAGTTAAGACATTGTGACAAATACTACAACAAAAGGCTAAGTATATGACTACTATTATAGCAGCAAAAGAGGGCATTTGGGTCAAGTAGTTTGTTATCAAACTAGGTGTAGTTCATAGCGGGATAGTACTATGAAGATATATTGTACAAAAATATTATCAACATGTTTTAACCCCAAGGAACTAAAGGTCTCATCAAAGGACCAAATTTATACAAAGCTATCTCATTAGAAAATGAGTGATGCGTAGAGACGCAAAGACATGCAATTACACACGGACCTGAAAGTCTCAGATCCGGAGATCAGTTGACCACTAGAAATCGTGTAAATATAACACCGGAAAGCCATAGGTGTTGAATGCACAAAGGTTTAAAACTAAATTATTGACTCTAGTGCAAGTGGGAGACTGTTGGAGATATGCCCAAGAGGCAATAATAAAGTGTTTATTATCATATCTTCATTCTTATGATAAATGTTTACATACCATGCTATAATTGTATTAATAGGAAACATTAATACTTGTGTGATTTGTAAACATAAAAGAGTCCCTAGTAAAGCCTCTTGTTAAACTAGCTTGTTGGTTAATATATGATCATGGTTTCCTGATCATGAACATTGAGATGTTATTAATAACAAGGTCATATCATTAGAAGAATGATGTGATGGACATACTCCTATAGTTAAGCGTAGCATAAGATCAAGTTATTTAAATTATTCACTTGCTATAAGCTTTCAATACATAGTAACCTAAATCCTTCGACCATCAGATCATGTTAATCACCATCACCGGATGGATGCTTTGATGACATCAAACACCACTTCGTAACTAGGTGGTTATAAAGGTGGCATTGAGTGTTCGGAAAGTATGTGTTGAGGCACATGGATCAAGAGTGGGATTTGTCCATCCATATGACGGATAGATATACTTTGGACCCTCTCAGTGGAATGTCATCCAATTAGCTTGCAAGCATGTGACTGGCTCACAGGGGATCAGATATCACATGAACGAGTAAAGAGTACTTAACGGTAACGAGGTTGAACTAGGTATGCAGAGATATCGACGATCAAACCTCGGATAAGTAAAGTATCACGAGACAAAGGGAAATTGGTACCGTGTTTAAATGGTTCATTCGATCACGAAGTAATCGTAGAAATATGTGGAAGCCATATGAATTTCCAGATTCCTCTATTGGTTATTGATCGGAGAAGAGTCTCGGTCATGTCTGCATATTCACACACCGTAGTGAGACACACTTAAGGATTCGATGTTGTTTAGTACATATGGAATGTGAGTAAAGAGACCTAATATTATTCGGAGTCTCGGATTGGATCTGGGATATCATGAGGAGATCCGGAATGGTCCATAGAATAACATTCATATAAGGAAAGTCAATTTCCGGGGATCAAAAATGTTTTTGATGTTTTGACCGGAAGCTTCTAGAATGTTCTAGAAGGTCCACCACCCCGGGAGGGGGTCACTTGGAGTGTGGCATGCCCTAGGGGCTAGCCGCACCAAACCCTAACGGGTCAATTCGGCCAAGACTAGTTTGAATAGTCAAATCCTAGTTTGAAAAGTCAAACTCTAGTTTTTTGTAAGAGGGAAGTCTTGGTGGAAAAGGTTTCAACCTCTTCCTATGGAGGCCAAGTTAGGGAGGGTTTCCACCTGGGCTGGGAACACCCATGTATTCCCCACATATATAAGGAGGGGTGGGGGCGCACCCCAACGTATCCCCGTTGCCCTAGGCGCCCAAGACTCAATCCCTAGGTCGCTGCTGCCCCTCCAAGCCGTCGGCGCCCTAGATTCCCTCTAAACCACTGCTGTTGTCTAGACTAAAACCTAGCCGCCGTCTGCCCTCTTCCCTCGGTGTCTAAACCCTAGTCCCGAGGCTCCCTCTAGTCCACCATACTCGCTCCAGTTTAGGCGAAGCCCTGCGGGATCTCCCCTCTAAACTCCGACACCATGCCTCGTGCTGCCGGAATCGCGAGGAGAGAGCTATAACCTCCGCTGCCTGCTGGAACAAGGGATAGGAATGTCTTCATCGAGTACCGTATGTGTGACCGACTGCGGGAGCGCTGCCGGAACGCGGCGCCGGAAGGATCGTCTACGCGATCTTGAGATCGACAAGTGAACGACTACATCACCCACGAGAATCTGCTCTCGGTAACTGCTTTGGATCTTCGAGGGTTTGTACTCTATCGACTCATTGCTACAATCTAGTAGATAGATCTTGGCTTGTGTGTGTTCATGCGATAAACATTTTTTGTTTTCCATGCTATGAACCCCTACATATGTTTACCTGAAAATTTCCACATGTTTGCCATAAAGGGCAGCCCGCCCTTCTCATCTCTCACACTCAAACATGGCTGATCCCAACAAGCTTATGTTCGGTCTAAATGATTTTGGGGTTAATCCTAACCAGTTTATTGATCCCTATGCCAAGTCACCTCTTACCGGCCCCAACAACGACTGTACAGAAACTCCATGATATACCCTTTCCAAAAAAATTGTGGCAACACTTCTTACGCCACGACTGGTTCAAAAAGGCACAAAACGACCTCCTAGGTGTGGGAGAACTTTGAAGAAGAAGAAGAAGAAGAAGAATATGAGGACACCAATATAATGAAGTTGAGAGCTAGGAAGAGTGCCATATGCAATGGTGTGTTGTTCACGGGGGACAAAGTATGAACCGACCACATGGAGACCCATGTCAGCTCGCACGAAAAGAAGGAAGGAGAGTCTATGTTGATCTAGAGTAGGATCCAGTTCAACTCTGATGGTACAATACATAATTTCTATTGCGATTCGCTAGGAAAAAATCGTCCTATCGAAAACACCAAGATCAATCTAAGGAAAAACACGACAAAGATTATATCTAGAACTCACCAACGATGTAGCAGAGATTCATTCGCTGATGAAGTAGTTGGTGTAGATCTCGATGGAGGATCACAGAGAAAATATCTCTAAAGGTATCCACGCGTAAGGCGATCTCGATCCAGTAGAGCTTCATCGTTCAGAGCTCACCAGTGTCAGAGTATCCAAGCAACCCTCTGGCATGTATGGGAGAGAGACCTCGCTTCGAGGGAGAGGGACAACTAACCCGAGGGAGTGAGTGTCTAGAGGGTTGTCCCCATCCTCCTTTATATACGAGGACGGGACCCCACAAGTTGAGTTGATCTTCCATCATAAATGGAAATCACCCCCTTCGTTTCATACAACATATCATATCCCTACAATTAAGTGAGGTATGCCTTAAGTAGAAGATTTAATCTAAACTTTCCTAAATTTTCTTCGAGCAATATTGGAAGGTTTAGTGCAGCTCTAAGGGGGAAATGCACCATCCCATGGTGGCCCATGTGACACCTCCTGTTAGGTGCTCCACCTCTCGTTCATTTCCTCCCAAAACTATTTCATATGCTCTTCTGGTTTCCCCCCAAAACTTCTTCCGATGATCTGGAACTCTGCCGAAGCTCTTGCTACCTAAGCTCAGAAAAATAAGTTCTCTCGCTGCCAAAGCTCTAACCCATCTCACATGCGAAAAATGTATTGTACCGGGTGATTGATGACCTGCAAGTGTAGGGTATCAACTATAGTACCTTTCAAATAGAAATGGTTGTCGAACCCACGAGGAGCTGATGGTATTGGTAGATAATTCAACAAGTAATAAAAGATGGAAAGGTTTAATTTTATAGTTTATTGTTTGTTGGATAGTAAATGACAAGTAAAATAAACTACTAATAAGGTAAATTGCAAGTGACTTGAATGCTCTTTTCAAAGAACCCCCAATCCTCCTGCTAATCCTCTACTTAGCAGGAGGACAAGCTTGAGGTGTGTTCTTGTATGAGGCAAATGTTCCCATGGGCGACGCATATTTCATGACATAAGAATTTCTAAAAAAGTATGGTAAGTACTTGTAAAATTTTACTCTCATTGGATGGAGCCTAAAGTAAGTGCGGACATTTGCATGAGCAAACACACCCCTAATGGTTTGTTCCAAGGCCACAAATGAGCAAGCAAGGGATTCATTATGACATAAATGTCCAACCATTGCCTTAAATTTTATGGTCCCCGATCATATAAAACCTCTCTAATGCAACTCTAAAGACTTGGACATGGTTTATTTCATCTCCTGCTATCCATACTCCCTTTGATTACATCAAGGTGCAGCCCTATAAACCCATATAGGTGAAGTAACACACAGTCAACGTTCATATGTTACCATCATAGAACCAAATCAAAGCATAAAACTTGACGAAATATTCATAGCATACTATATCTAAATCATAGGCAATCTATCTTATGCCCTTAGGAACATGGGAAACTACTCACAATGGTGAAACATGACAATGAACGGTGGCATATGGTATACAACACAATCTAAAAATATAACTTCTCCACAAAATAACATCAAGTTATCGAGCACAGGCATACACACATCACTTCTTATTTGGGGTTACAATCTATCATAAACTATGAGGGAGATGAAGATAATGCTGCTATTGGGGATGATGGAGATAGTGATCGAGACACTCTCCCCTACGCCAATGATAAGTTGATAATGACGATGACTTCGATTTTCCTAAGGCGGAGGCCTCAGAGCAGCATGATCTATCCTCTCCCGGAGTAGGAGAATACTTTCGCCACTACGTCGCCTCTGTAGGCCTTTTGAAAATTAGGGTGTAGGTTTTTTATGATATGGAGCTCTCCGTAAAAGGACGGAGGCAAGGCGACCCTCGAGGGCCTGCTCACGTGGATGGGGTATCAGGCCGCGTGAGCGGACCTATTTTGGGCTTCATGGCTTCCCTTGTTGACTTCTTTTGAAAACAGGCTTTTTCCCGCTTTAATATAAAGCAAAATCATGCAAGTACGATACAATTACCGAGCCAAAGAAAAATGAAAGAGCGTTTATTAGGACAACAACACAGTAATGCCCAAAAGAAAAGAAAAAAGGCACGACACAAGCTCCCTCTAGGGAAGCTCAGTGACCTAGCGAGGAAGCATACAGGCGGGCCGTAGCCAGTATAGCCTGAAGAATGCCGATGAGAAACTTTCCGATGATATCTAGTATCCATGATCTTCTATCCGATGAGAAACTTACCAATATTTCTTTTTAAACCATTTCAGTATCTAAAGGTCCCTTCAACATAAGTTAGATGTGAATAAGTTACCCGTTCCATCGGCACCTCCAGCTCGTGACAACAACTTCTGACTGCCGGAGGTGAGGCATCTCCATCTGCAAGTTCGTGCACGCAAACACAAGTTCACTCTAGAGAAGCGAAGCAGAGTTCTTTCTTGATTTCACTTTTTGCGGCCTATCTGTTCAGGCGGGAGACCAACGGCGACAGGAGCATCTCCTTTTGGCTGGCTTGGATAGAGAGACGTCGCGTTGAGGTCCATGGCTAGGCTTGACAGTAGAGACTCTTTTCCTTGTTGAACTTGATAGCTTGGTCTAGGCTTCTAGCTGGACCTCTCTAGAAAATATTGTGACCTCGTGGAGACCTTTGAATTCAAGGCAATAGGAAAGTGCCTATGGGTCGCAATAGAAAGATTCAGTGGATATTTTAAATCCTTCAGGGAGAAGTTCCCCCTCCAATAATTTCATTACTTAATTCCATGAATCTAGTAGAAAAATAATTCCACGTCTAGCTGTGAGCATCATCCACATATGCACTGGTAGAAACATTATGCTGGTAGTTGAGCTGATGTTGTCGTCGTCCACCTTAGTTTGAACTTCAGGCAGAAGCTTGCAAGCCAGTGTTCAAGGTTGCAAGCTAGCACGAGCAGCATATATTAATGTGCGTTGGTCGAGGAGGATAAATCCCATCGAGGTGTATGTGTTAAGACAAATCCAAATACAACTGTCAATCAGTCAATGTCTTAACCCCCAGTAATTGTTTATTCGTCGGTATCAGATCCGGTGACAGTCGGCCATGATTTGTCAATTCTCATGACTCACCATGACGCACAACACAAGCCGGCCACCAGACGTCCTTGCCGTCCATCGATCGCTGTTCTCTGTTTTCTAGCAAGGTCAGATCAAATCTTGCTGTCTGCCACAGAGTGTAACTTTGTAGCCAGGCTTACTTTAGTTTACCGGAGATCGACGCCAGACTGAGCGTCGTTTTTCTGCCAGCAGATGCATAGGGTACGACTGAACTTTATGTATCATGGCAGTTGTCAGCAATTTAGGAATCTTCTGCCGACCTGATTAGGCCTGGCTAAGCTAAAAAGTTGCCGATGCTCTCTTGAATCTATGCAAGCTTAATTATACAACGGGCGCACACGGGCCACGCGAGACGCATTCTTCGTGGCTGTCTATAGAAGCTGGAGGATCTTAGGTACTTAGGTATGATCGTCATTGGTCCATTTGTTAATCAGATTTTTGGTGGTGGATTTCAGGGTATATGCAGGCGCGTGCACGCGCATGCGCATGCTTGCAACTTTTGCCCCCACATTGCTAGCTGCTGGGCTAAAGAAACAAAGAGAATACATCCCCCAAACTTCGGATATCTCTCTCTGAACAAGCTTCCGTCCAATTTTATAAAACAACATTCATACAATTAGGCGTGGGCAAAATGTGAAACCGTCCAAACCACATAAACCGTTCAAACTAGTGCTAGTTCATTTTCCTTCACAAGCCCATTTTAGATTTCCAATCTAGTTAAAAAAAATAAACTGGCCCAAATTGGTTAAACCAATCAAACCGTTTTTTCCCACCCTTATATACAATATTCAGTACATCAAGATAAAAACACGAGCTGCAGCAAATAGAACACGCGTGCCTACAGCCAAGACACAAACACACGCAGATACAAGAGACATATCCCACCAGGAGTAGCACTCAGCGGCCAGACAGTTTAACTAATTGACGGGCCGCCACTATCAGGTGCTCCATCATCATGTCCAGCCGCTCTCTATCCTGCTATCTACATAACAGGTACCACTGCTGTAAAAAGCCTGAAATTTGAAGGTCGAGTCAGAGGCATGCCGAAGACACACTCTATGACCATATTATTGGTCATATTATTACGAATATTCCATAGAGTCTAGGTTATCGTTGCAAACACTAACCAGAAAAGGCGCCTTCTCCTACTGGTGGTTTGCGTTGGCTTACAGGAATTTTTCTAGGTCTGAGGCCTGCCAAGCAGGCCCTAGAGCCTCACGAGTGAAGCTCCATAGGAAGCAAACCGCAGGATAGGTAAACAAAATGTGAGTGCCCAACTCTAAGACCGCACAAAGTAGCCATTCTCAAGGCCATGCCGCTTGGCAACCTCCACTCCTAAGGAAAGCCGGTCTCGCAGTAAATACCAGACAAAGATTTTGATCTTCAGGGGTAAGGGGGGCTTCCATAGAGGAGAGGTACAGGAAAGAGAGGGCCCACTAAACAGGGCCCTATACATCGATCCAGCCGGGAAGGACCTCGAGGGGACCAGACACCATGATACACTATCCGGGGAATGGGGGAGAATCTGCGGGAGGCTGTCCCATAGACCATACCAGGTAGCCAACTCTATCGCACCAAGGTTTCGTCGGAACACGACCTGCCATGTCCTTCCTTGGCAAGCCTTAGCCACCAGTAGCATAGGATCCGCGCAGATTGGAAACAGCTCGGGAGCCTCGTGGCGCAGGGGATGGCTCCCAAACCAAGGGACAAGCCAGAAGAGGGCGGCCCTTCTATCGCCTATAGAAATGGACAGCCCCTTCCGTATTGCCGGCTTGATGTCCTGGATGGATCTCCAAAACTGAGATCCCTCCCGGCGTTCACAAGCCATTAGCGGCCGCCCCATAGATATTTTTTTTTATTAGCTGCAGCCAAAGGTCGCCATTGTCAGTCAAAATTCGCCACACCCATCTGAGCATCAATGCCATGTTCATGTGGCGAGAGGATAGGATACCTATGCCCCAAGGTCTTTGGGAGCCCAGATGTCAGCCCATTTGACCATATGGTACTTTTGGTGGCCATCATTAGCCATCCAAAAGAATCGGGATAGATCCTTGTCGAAGTTGGCATGGACAACCCCATGATGTACATGGGGGGCTGGAGAGACAGGAGTCAATAAGGATGGTCTTGCTCCCTTTGGAGGTGAACTTCCCTTGCCATGGCTCGGATTTCGCCTTAACCCGGCCCATAAGGGGCTCCAAATCCTTGGTCAAGATCCTGGTGTCCCTAACCGACATCCCTAGATAATTTAGAGGGAAGACCGCCAGTCGGTAATGAACCACAAGTATAGGGGGTGTATCGCAGTACTTTTGATAAATAGGAGTGTCGATCCCAACGAGGAGCAGAAGGTGTTAACTAGTGGTATGGAGCAGGAAATCTCTGTAAATACTTAGCAAACGGATTTTTAGGGGTTTTCTAATAAAGCAACAAAATAAGGTGCAAGTAATAAATACAAAGAACAAACGCAGCAAGTGGCTCAATCCTTTCTTAGCAAAGGACAAGCCGGTGGAAATACTTATAAGGACCAAACGTTCTCGAGACACATGGGAATTCTTTCAAGTGCTTTCGCTTCAAATAGCTAAGTACTCTTCTTTGGTGTTATAAGTGTTGTGTGGGTGAACCTGTGCTAATGTACCGACCTTACTTGGACTAATACATACTTGTGATTAAACCCCCTGCAAGCATCCACAACTACAGGAAAGTAATTAAGATATAAACCTAACCACAACCTTAAACTCTGAGATCCTACACTCCCTTGTGCAAAGGTGTCCTAACGGGGTTTAAGTTTATGTCACTGCGGCAACCCCACAATTAGTAGCCAAATACACAATGCATTCCCCTAGGACCATAAGTGGTGAAGTATCATGTAGTCGACGTTCACATGACACCACTAGAAGAATAGCACCACAACATAAATGCTAAACCATCGAATAATAACTCAACACAAATCGACTAGTAACAACATGCCTTCTCACATGTCCTCAAGAACTAGACGAACTACTCACAAGAAATCATATGGATCAAGATCAAAGATGATATGGTGATGGATAACAATATGAACATAAACAATAATCCAATGGTTCCACCTCACAAGCATCAAACACCGGGAAAGTTTCCCCTAAGAACTAATGCAAGATCTAACACGATTGTTACAGAGGGACGGAGTGGTGATGATGGTGCTGGTGGAGATGATGGTGTGGATGATGATGATGATGATCCCGATGAAGTCTAGCTTGATAACGATGTTGATTGCGACGATCTCCCTCTTCGGGAAGGAATTTCCTCGGTAGAAATCTGACTGCCGGAGAGCTCTTACTGTCTAGGTGTTTTCCGCCCTTGGTATTAGAGTTCCGTGGGGAACATATAGGCGAGAGGGCGGAGTCGGGAGCCGGCCAGGTGGGCCACACCTTCTCTAGGCGCGGGGCAAGGTGGGCCCGCGCCTAGGGGGTGTAGGCCCCCTGTGGCCCGACTACGCCTCCCCTTCTGGCTTCCTCCGTCTTCTGGGAAAATATAATTTTCCAATATTTTTCTGGTATTGTTCTGATCTTCGCGAAATTGCATCAAAACACCTCTTTTTCCATCAGAAACCTGACTCCGGTAGTCCATCCTCCAAGAATCATCCAACATGCAAAAACAGAGGAAAAGACATAAATAACACCTCATAATAAGACATATATCAATGAATAGAGGCAAATTATGATATAGAATGGTGATGCAAATTGGACGTATCAACTCCCCCCAAGCTTAGACCTTCGCTTGTCCCCAAGCGAAAACTAAGCTTAGTAAACATGTCCACGGGTTTATAGAGTGAATTGTCGATAAAAGAATACGGACAAGAAGCATCACACTTAACATTACACAACTCATAGAAGAAAGCAACTCACCATTATATAACTTAGCATGCAACAAGTACAGGAGTCACAGTAGAATTGCATAAAGATTAATCATAATTGGAATTGGCAAACTCTTGTCCTTGGTCAGGGAACAGCTGGCAAACAGTTTCACAAAAAGCTTTTTGAGGAAGTTTTAAAACATGAGTACTCTTTGCTCAAAAAGGTTTTCACAAAGAAGGCTTTCAAAGTAATACTCAATAGATAAGAGTTTTGTGCAAACAAGGAAGATAAAGAACATGATTGAATAAATCACCTTATGAATGCTTGCAACACAACAACTCAAATGCTTGCTGGAGATAGAGAGGAAGCAGGTTTTACTGACTCAACTTAGAAAATAGGAGAAAGGTCCCTTCATAGAGGGAAGCAGGGATTTCAAGTCATAAAGATCTTCCAAAAGATTATGGTACTTACTAGCTTTGAGCCCTCATTGCCCCTATCATAGGCATCTTGAGATGATTAAGGTTAAAGTGCACAAATATGGAGTATATCCTTGACAAAATATAAGTTGGCAATCTCATGTCCCTTGAGTACGAGGTCCACTCCTCATGCTACTCAACTTTGGTTACCGGTAAGTTCTTGTCATTGTAAGTACATGTGTATCATAAAGAACCGCCAACGTGGTACCCCTTGCACATGTTATAGGAGCTATCTCATAACCAATATGACAAGGCAAGCAGACAATGAGCATCTCAGCGATCTTTTTATTTACTATGTGCATAGCTTTTTATTGAGGATGCTTCACAGAATGCTCACTATGGTGATGCTGCAAGTTTCCACCATGACTAGGCATGGCTTAGGCTAGCGGCCCAGGCGTTTCTCTAACACACATACATCACTCCATGGACTTACAAGTTCCCTCTTTATTTCACACCGTCGACATCCGCAAACAAAAGAGCATGATATAAACTGTGTACAACGTACAGGTGCAATGTTGAAAGCATTCCCCGTGACAGCACGGTTCTGCTAATTCCAACATATAGATGCAAGCATATACAACTTCGATGACACAATGGTTCAAGTCTATTAGGGGCAAGAAAATAAGGTGTGCCATCAAGTTCATGAGAGATTTACTAACTAGTTTTCACATAACAAAATACTTTTTAATTCGAAAAATAGATGAAGCTTGAGAATTTGCTTGGAATATAAAATGCTAATAGGTAGATATAGTGGACATAAATGGCACGGGTTATGGTTCAAAGGGATTGGAAACATGAGAAGTATGCCTTCTCAAAACAAGTTTTTGGCTAGCAAGGCTGGGTAGGAAGCAAAAGAGTTGAAAGAAACAAGCAAACCTACAAGTGATAAAGCCAAACATGCAATCTTTTTTGAAGACACAAAAGAACTTAAATAAAGAATACTAAGCTTATGAGCCAACAAGAAAGAAAATAAATGATACAAAATACCTGTAAGCTTTTTCTCTTTTTCTTTCAAACCTTAAAAAGTGTTACCACTGACCAGAGCTCGGTTTGCCAAAACCAATTTAGATCTACTTGATGCTCCCAAAGTGATGCCAATAATGATCAACAATATCCATCATATAATAGAGATTGCAAACTAAAATAAGAAGTGCAAAAAGTAAAAGATGAAACTTCTCATTAATATTCCATAAAGGCACTCACACCAAGGGATACATAGATAACCAACTAAAGGAGAGATACTTCCACGTGCAAACCAGACTATAAGATAACCTCTCTACTAAAGATATGAATCCAATAAAAAGGTAAAATATAAAAGATAATGATGGTGATACCGCGACACTCCCCAAAGCTTGGAACAAGCCAAGGGGATGCCAAATATGATGACGAATTACTCCTTCGGTGGTGGTGGTGTTCTCTTGATAAGCTCTTCAATCAGTTTCCTCAAATCCTCAATCTCGAAGGTCAGAGTATGAATCAACTCCGAATTTTTCTCAATGCGGTTCACGATCATGTCGGGCCGAGAATTCCAGTCCTTGTTATTCTTTCCCCACTCTTCCTTCTTATTGTGTTCCTTCCCTACATGGTTAGAACAAGTGGTACGAGGAGGAAGTGTCCGTGGAGCGAGGATATGACGCGGAGTTCTCCATCCTGTAGACATATGTGCTGTCCTCCTTAGCTTGGTAGGTTTTGCCACCACTCCAATGCTTGCGACGGTAGCGCGGGTGTCCGGATCCTTGTCCTCTTACATGTCTTCTTCATCCCCTACCAAAATCTCCTCCTCCTTGGGATTTTGAGGATCATCTTCCTCGGGCTTCTTGCCTTTGTCGTTGGTGGATACCATGGTGCTCTAAACTTGAGAAGATTTCCTGACAGAAACATATCGAAACAAAAACACGACGAGAACACAATGCACGAACCTCGGGGGATCCGGGGGGTTATATATTACGAAGTTTCAATGCATAAGGAAGGTTTTGATACGAAAACGAGGCGGAGACGGAGCTCGGGTGAGGCACACCCCCTCCAGGCGTGGCCAACTGGGGCCACGCCTGGGGTGGGTTTGGCCACCCCGGCCTCCGGTTCCTCCTCTGTTCCGTCTCGTAACTTGCCTTATGTATTATAAACATAAAAAATATAAAAATATTAGGCTTTCAGGAACCTTCTGTTTTTTACCACGTTTACCTATTTAAAGACGAACTCTGCATACTCCTTTTCTCCTTCTCCTAGAAATTCCTTTTCTCACAAGGCAATACACAAACTTCAATGGAAACATTAGTGTAAGAAAAAACAATAAACCTTTAGGTTCAAACTTCAACTGAAATCCAACAAAACAAAGGCTTCTGTAAGAGGCAAATGCAAATGATGACAGAAATCTGTCAAAACAAACTAGCAGGTAAAGATTGATTTTTTCGAAAACCTTATGTTGCTCAAATAAAAAGGTGCAAAACTAATGAAAGTTGGGTAACAACTTGCAGAACAAGCACAGAAAAATACAGCTCCATCCGACGTACTGAGCTCCCTCATGAATGTTTACAATGCAGCACAAAAATCTGCCCCAGGACAGCCACTTTTCACAACTCCTCTACTTCTCAAAAGTAGTTGAACTTGACACAAAAACCAAAACAAAAAGGATAAGGAGAGGTTATTATAGAGGTAATAACTTCCAAGACTTGACCAAACTCTTGGGTTATCTCCCAACAAGTACTTTTCTTTAATGTCTTTAAGTTAGGCTTGAAACTTTCAAAGATGCTCACATAGGATATATATATCTGGAGTGAAAGAGGGCATCAAGAAGCAAATAACCAACACATTTGAGTCTAACCCACTTCCTATGCATGGGGGTATCATGGGAAAACAAATTGTTGAAACAAAAAGCCACTAGCATAGGAAGACAAAACAAATGCAACTTCAAAGCTTTCAACATAAAACAGGGAAACTTAAATTATTGAGATGCATAAAACCATGTTTCCCTCTCTCATAATAACTTTCAGTAGCACTTTGAATAAAGTTGACAATATAAATGTCGCTGGAAACAACTTTATCATAAGAATGAGCATACTTAATATCACCAAATAGAGGTCCATGGTCATAAACCGGATCAATAGAAGCAAGTTGTTCCATCCTCAAATCATTATTAGGCAAGTTATTTTCACAAGGAGCTTTAGCAAATTTGGAAAAGTTAAACTCATAAGAATCTCCATCAAACTTAGTTAAAACTTTTTCCTTCTTACAATCTATAATATCTCCATAAGTGTTCAAGAAAGGTCTACCAAAATTGATAGGACAAGTTTTGCTAGCTGCTGAATTAAGCACTAGAAAATTAGCAGGATATTTAATCTGACCACAAAGAACCTCCACATCTCTTACAATACCAATAGGGCAAATGGTCTCCTTATTAGCAAGGTGAATAACCACATCAATGTCCTCAAGCTCACAAGGACCAATCTCATGCATAATTTCCCTATAAAGCTCATAAGGAATAGCACTAGAACTAGCACAATTATCACATAAACTATAGTAGAAATGATCACCAATTTTAACAGAAATCACAGGAACACTAGATTTTATAGCCTTACTAGGACGATAGATAATATTAGAAGCATCTTCATAGAATACAATGTGCTCATCCTCTATATTTCTAGCGACAGGGTCTTTCAAAATAGCTACCATAGGTTCAGTATTCAATTGCTCACCAGGCTCCACAGTTTTCTTAGTACTTTTATTATCTGCACTAATCATCATAGAATACTCCTTTACCTTAGCTAGGAAAGTTATTTTCTTAACATAAGGTTCATGCACAATATGATTAGTAGTACAAACTTCAGTACTTCTAACAGGAACATGACTAACAACATCTTTATAAGGATCATGGTACTTATTCCACTTCTTTTTGGGAATTTCTATGTAAGAGGCAAAGGCCTTAAAACAGTTGGCAATACTTTGGAAATCAAGACCAAACTCATTGCTAATATCACGGAAGTCATCAGTTCCCGTAAAAGATTTTATGCATTCATAATCATAGTTTATACCTGACTTTCTCCCTTTGTCATTCTCCCAAGCTTCAGTGTTCTCTTGAATACGGTCTAGTAGATCCCATTTAGCTTCTTCCTTCATACGTGTGAATGATCCAGCACAAGAAGCATCTAGTAAATATTTATCATGAAGAGAAAGCCTATTATAAAAATTATTGATAATAATATTGTTAGGGAGTTCATGAATAGGACATTTAAGCATTAGTAACTTCAATCTCCCCCAAGCTTGAGCTGTACTCTCTCCATCATGAGGCCAAAAGTGATATATCAGATTTCTATTCTTATGAATCTCACTGGGAGGATAGAATTTAGAATAAAAGAGAGATGCCATTTCCTCCCATTCCATGGATTGAACATTCTTAAGCAGCGTATGCCATTCTTCAGCTCTCCCTTTCAAGGATATAGAGAGTAACTTCTTCTTCACTTGTTCAGTTGTGATACCTGCACACTTAAACAACCCGCATAATTCATGGATAAAAAGCAAGTGATCACTAGGGTGGACAGTTCCATCCCCAAAATAATAATTATCCATAACACGATCAACAATACTTGTAGGTATCTTAAAAGGATCTATATCAACAGGTGCTGGTTCATCTACTACCCTAACAGTGGTAGTAGTTTTCCCAAACAGAAAACCAAGTGGGTTATCCATATTGGAAACAAAGCAATAGATAAAAAAGCAATACTCACAGTAGAAGTTTCCTTTACCAGTTCCACTCTTCAATAGCTCTTCACTCACCGGCAACGGCACCAGAAAATAGTCTTGATGACCCACAAGTATAGAGGGTGTATCGCAGTATTTTCAATAAATAGGAGTGTCGATACCAACGAGGAGCAGAAGGTGTTGACTAGTGGTATGGAGCAGGAAATTTCTGTAAATACTTAGCAAATGGATTTTTAGGGGTTTTCTGATAAAGAAACAAAACAAGGTGCAAGTAATAAAGACAAAGAACAAACGCATCAAGTGTCCCAATCCTTTCTTAGCAAAGGACAAGACGGTGGAAATACTTATAAGGACCAAACGTTCTCGAGGACACATGGGAATTATGTCAAGTGCTTTCGCTTCAAATAGCTAAGTACTCTTCTTTGGTGTTGTAAGTGTTGTGTGGGTGAATCTGTGCTAATGTAGCGACCTTACTTGGACTAATACATACTTGTGATTAAACCCCCTGCAAGCATCCGCAACTACAGGAAAGTAATTAAGATATAAACCTAACCACAGCCTTAAACTCTGAGATCCTACACTCCCTTGTGCAAAGGTGTCCTAATGGGGTTCAGGTTTCTGTCACTCCACAACCCCACAATTAGTAGCCAAATACACAATGCATTCCCCTAGGCCCATAAGTGGTGAAGTATCATGTAGTATACGTTCACATGACACCACTAGAAGAATAGCACCACAACTTAAATGCTAAACCATTGAATAATAATTCAACACGGATCCACTACTAACAACATGCCTTCTCACATGTCCTCGAGAACTAGACGAACTACTCACAAGACATCATATGGATCAAGATCAAAGATGATATGGTGATGGATAACAATCTAAACATAAACAATAATCCAATGGTTCCACCTCACAAGCATCAACTACAATAGCAATTAACACCGGGAAAGTTTCCCCTAAGAACTAATGCAAGATCTAACACGATTGTTATTGTGGGACGGAGTGGTGATGATGGTGCTGGTGGAGATGATGGTGTGGATGATGATGATGATGATGATGATCCCGATGAAGTCTAGCTTGATAACGATGTTGATTGCGACGATCTCCTTCTCCGGAAAGGAATTTCCTCGGTAGAAATCTGACTGCCGGAGAGCTCTTACTGTCTAGGTGTTTTCCGCCCCGTAGGCGAGAGGGTGGAGTCGGGAGCTGGCCAGGTAGGCCACAACTTCCCTAGGCGCGAGGCAAGGTGTGCCCACACCTAGGGGATGTGGGGCCCCTGTGGCTGATGATGCTCGACGTGGCACTTCGTTGGTAACCCCAAGCGCAGGGTGTGTGAAGAGCAAGCAACAAGTTTTCCCTCAGTTGAGACCGAGGTTATCGAACCAGAAGGAGGAAGGAAACGTCACATAGGTGTTTCAAACAACGTGGAGACCTGCACAACACAAACTCAAGACTTTTCCCTAACAAATCAGTGCGGTTGTCAAGCTCACCGGTTTGCTGTAACAAAGGATTAAACGTATGGTGTGGAAGGTAATGGTTTGCAGCAAGTAAACAAGTAACAGTGGAAGATGTATCAATGGTAAAGATTGGACCGGGGTCCATAGTTCACTAGAGGTGCTCTCCTTGGATAAACAACATGGCATGAAGGGTAAACAAATTACAGCAGAGCAATTAACAGGAACTGAGCAAGGCATAACAAGGCAATTACTAGTCAGAAAGATCCTATGAGGTTGATTGGGCAATACAACAATATACATAGACCGTCATCCAACTGCATCTATGACTAGAAGTCCACCTTCAGGTTATCATCTGAACCCCCTTCAGTATTAAGTTGCAAGCAACAGACAACTTCTTTAAGCAAAGTGTGTAAGGTAAACAGTCCACATGTTCCATGAACAAGAGACCGTTGTTTTCTCCCTAGTAGCAACAACACATCTACAACCGAAGAGATTATTGTCACTTCCCTTGGAAACTAGAGGCATGAACCCACTATCGAGCATAAATACTCCCTCTTGGAGTCACTAGCAACTACTTGGCCAAGATAACCACTAGCAACGAAGAGCATGCAAGATCACAAACAACACAGACATGATAAAATCATAAAGATAAACCCATTAATCAAACCAACTTAATAATCTCAGTATCTATCGGATCCCCGCAAATATAACATGCATGATTACAAATAGATTAGATCTTGATCATGAACGGAGCTCACAAGATCTATACATGAAAGCACAAAGGAGGAGATACAACCATCTAGCTACTACATAGACCCATAGTCCAAGGTGGAACTACTCACGAATCATACTAGAGAGAAGGCCTCCAGGATGATCTCCCCTCCGGCAGGGTGCCGGGAAGAACTTCAGATCCCTCCTGATCTAGGGACGATGGTGGCGGCGGCTACAGACGGTTTCGTGGATTTCTGATCGGGTACTCAGGGTTTCTATATCGGGGGCTTCTTATAGGCGAAGGGGCGAGACCGGGAGTTGGCCAGGGTGCCCAAACCCTAGCGAGGCGCGGGGCTGGGCCCACCCACGCCTAGGGTGGGTCTGGATCCCCTGGCTAGCCTTCCGGGCTCCCCTCTGGACTTCTTGTTCCCCACGGAAAGTTATTGACTGTGTCCTTCGTCCCGTCCAATTCCAAGAATATTTCTTTACTAACTTTTCTGAAACCAAAAACAACAGAAAACATGCATCTGTCACTGTTGCAACTTGTTAACAGGTTAGTACCAGAAAATATGTAAAAAGCACCTCAAAGTGTGGACAAGTAAAGAAAAGTAGATACTAAACAAGCATGGAGCATCAAAAATTATAGATACGTTTCCAACGTATTAGCATCCCCAAGCTTAACTCATGTTCGTCCTCGAGTAGGTAAGTGATAAAAGAATAATTTTTGAGGTGACATGCACCCTCACAATAAAGATCCAACCATTTGCAACCATTGAAAGCTGGGATCAAAGAACTCTAAACATGTGCATGAAAGATGGAGTTCTAACAGTAAGACATAGTAATTATGCATGCAACATGGCAAGCTACAAACAAAGATCATGAATAATATGTATTGAAAAATGTTTGTTTGTTTCACATGCAGAAAACATAGCATAGTGGCAATCAGCTTGTTCCTCATAGAGTAGCAATATAGATGCATATGACACCTTCAAAGTTCACAAGGGTGACTAGAAACAAATAGCACAAGAACAAGTAATAACGCAATATGCATCAATTATTAAGCTTTGGAACATTGCACACATAATGACAACTATGCTCTCTTAATGGTGCCTAAAGGTAGAAGGTGGAGACTCAAGTAATGGTGGAAGAAAGACCTTTTTGTAAAGGAAGCAGGGATTACAAGTTTCAAAAAGAGCTTCCAAAAATTATGGTACTAGTTAGCTTTCAGCCCTCATTGCCCCTATCATAAGCATCTTGAAGTGGTTAAAGTTAAAGTGGCAAAGCTGGAGTATATGCTTGACGAAGTATAAGTTGGCAATCTCATGCCCCTTTAATATGAGGGCCACACCTCATGCATACTCAACTTTGGGTCCAGGTAAGTTCTTGTCACTGTAAGTATTTACATATCATTAAGAACCGCCAACGGGGTACTCCTTGCACATGGCACGGGAGCTTTCCCATAACCAAAACGACGAGGAAAGCAGACAATGTGACATGGTTATACCCTACGGGTACGTGATCTCAGCATACCTGGTCTAGCCCAAGGAAGGCCCACGGCGGACGTACGCCGGCCCATGAAGATTTTCGGGTGGCCAAGGCCGATGGCGCCTTCGGATCCTTGGAGACCAAGACTAGAGTAGATAGGAAATTCAAAGGGGTAAAACCCTAGAACCTGTAACCGACTAGGACTATGCCCGGGACCTGCCTAAGTCTATATAAAGGCCAGGAGGGCACGACCTAGATCTCTCGACTCATACTCTTGCATACACACCTCCACGTAGGATTGCATCTGCGCACCCCTATAACCTTCGGTTCCGCCGTAATCAAGAGCAGACAAGAAGGAGTAGGGTTTTCCCTCCGGGGCCTGAACCTGGGTAAACCTTGTGTCCCCGTGTTGCTTGTTTGCTAACCGTTCCACGATCTCCAGCATCCCCATCTTCTCCAAAACCCAAGTCCATAACAATGGGCATTGATGAGATCAAACCTCGTCAATTGGCGCCGTCTGTGGGAACTGGGGGCGCTGATTGTGCGATCGTGATGGTCCCAACCCGATCGATCTACAACTCTGCAGCAACGGAGAGCCATCTCCTCTTCGGTGCTTTCAACTTCACCGCCCACTCACCGGCCACCATGAAGGACTTTGAGCCCGTAGGCGACGGACTCGAAATCTTGTTCGGGAGCTTCTGCTTCCAGGTGGGGCAAACTGGCACCCTCCTCCTACCTGAGCGGGTGCCCCTACCATCAATCAGGCCCGCTTCATGGGCCCCACACCCCGTGCTACGCACAACATCATCAGCAGATGATTCCTACGACAGCAGCAGCTGCAACTCCGATCTGTGCGATCCGCCATCGGATGCAGTGACCTATGGTTCTGGATCTGAAAGTTGCGGCAGCAGCGGGCCAATCTACGAGCGCTACCAATGCGCCGCATTCATCCAAAGCAACGTGGATCAACAACCGCCTAACCCTCTAGAACGAAACGGTGGGAATAGAAGAAGCCAATCTCCCCCACCAGAAGAGCGCTACCAATGTTCTCCATCCAAGGCGGCCACGTCATCTGCCTTAGCAAAGAGGGATGGACCCAGGTCCGCGAAGCAGTGGCAGGCAACATAGTACTGCCCGCAGACGCCTCGCGAGATATGCTGATGGCCTACCACCTGCTCTTAATCGAGGAGCACAAGAAGCAGGTCAAGATGCAGGAGGTGCTTGACAAACGCAAGCAAGCAGCCTCAGAGTCCAGCGCGCGACGAGCCGCGCTCTCTGCCATGGGCATCAGCTCCAGCTCAAACGCCAACCCAGGCAACAAGCACCGCTCTCGGATGGAGAACATGGATCCCAAGGAGCGCCGTGAGTTGACGTGAACTCACCACACATCCTTCATGGAGATGGACGCCGATGGCAACGTCATCCTGAAGACGCCACAAGCTGCGATCATGGCAGCCACTGCGTACCTCGCGGCCCACCCACCTCCCGAGGGGGACCCGAAGAGGGCCATGCATAAGTCCACACTTACCGGACTCGGACTTGTCGGAGCTGCGCTCCACCAAGACGCTCCTGCGGAGCCGAAGAAGAAGGCTCCGGCCAGGCACGACCGAAGCCCCACCCCTTCATCTGAGGAGGAAGAGGAACACGACCTTCCTCGACGGAAGAAGATCTCGCGTCGCCATAAACGTGACTATGACGCCAGAGATGCGCTCACACAACGCAAAATCGACAAAGCACGCGCCAAGCGCGCATGCTCGTCTGAATCCGAGATGGACGAAGACGAAGGAGAACTCTGTGGAGCCCGGTGCTTTAGCAGATCCGTTCGACCAACGCGGATGCCACGCAATTTCAAGCTTCCTTCGGATCTCCGAAGTTCGACGGCACGCAAGATCCAAAAGCATGGCTCAGTGACCATCTGTCATCCGTCAAGCTGCATGGCGGTAACAAAGAAACCGCCATGCAATGCCTTCAGCTGCAGCTGACAGGCGCGGCACGGATCTGGCTCAGCAGCCTATCATCAGGGTCCATCTGAAGCTGGGAGGAGCTAGCTTACAGCTTCATCCGAAATTTCAAGGGCACCAGCAAGAGGCAAGCCTCAATCGAAGAGTTGCGTGCCTGCACTCAACGAACAGTCGAATCCATTCGCTCATACATACTACGTTGGTCCAACACCAAGAACTCCGTAGCCCACATCTCCGAAGAGAGGGCCATCGACGCCTTCAGGGACGGCGTCAAGCGCCAAGACTTCAAGGAGAAACTTGGGCGCATCAAACCCAAAACGCTCGATCACCTCATGGACATCGCCAACAGGTGGGCTGCCGGAGAAGACTCCATTCACTGGGCACAATCGGATGAAGAGGACGACTATGGCCGAAGACGGGAGCGCCGTAGCAAGCGGAGATCGCGCGTCTATGATGATCGCGACGGACCCGACATGGTCGCGGCTGGCTACACCGATCGCCGCAACGACGCCAACCGCAACAGCGGAGGATACCGCGGAGGAAACTTCCGCGATGGAGGACGCCTAGCACAGTCGTGATAACGGACCCTCAGCATACGAAAAGCTTTCGGGTCCATGCACCATCCACTTCTACATCGACAAGCAGGATGGCAAGAAGAAGGCGAGCCACATGCTCAAGGACTGTCGCGAGTTCCAGAAGCTCAGCGAAAGCATGGTACAGATGAGGCAGCAGGCTCCAATCCCTGCGTTCGGAAACGCACCCGCGCTAGGTGAGATAGCGCATGGAGCTCCTCCACCGCCTCCGGTAGGAGGCCCGAACCAACCAGTCGCACCAGCACAGAACAACGCTGGAAACGGGTATCCCCTGCCAAAAGGATCACTGATGATCCAGAAGGGGCGCCCTAAGAATAGGGTGCAGAAGAAAATCACCCGACAGATCAACCTGGCCGTGGCAACTCCACCCGCCATCCCTGAGTACCTCAGCGGATCGGAGTCCTGCATCACGTTCACTCGTTCAGATCACCCTTGCCAGATCCCTCGCCCAGGTCATGCTGCCCTGGTGCTGGAGGCGCAGATCGGAGGTTTCGAGATGAGTCGCATCTTCATGGACGGCGGCAGCGACATCAACCTGATGTTCGCAAGCACTCTAGCAGCAATGAGGATCCCGCAGTGCAGCCTGGAACAATCAGACACAACGTTCCACGGCATCGTCCCAGGGAAGGGCATATTTCCCCTGGGCAAGATATGGCTCGACGTCATCTTCGGCAAGCCGGACAACTTCCGACTGGAACGGCTCGAATTCGAAGTGGTGGACTGGCCATCACAGTACCACGCCATCCTCGGGCGTGTGGCATTCACAAGGTTCCTGGATGTCCCACATTATGCATACCTGCTACTCAAGATGCCAGGACCGAAGGGCGTCATCACAGTCCACGGGAGCTTCACCCGATCGGACCAGTGCGATAGGGATTTCAACAGAATCTCCCAATCATTCGGTATGCAGGAGGAGCTCCTTAGACTCCGCGAGGTGACGGACAATGGGGCACCCTCAGTCGCACGACAAAACGCACCTGACATGTCTTTCGACTCCACGGTCAACACCAAAAAGGTGCAGGTCCACCCGACGGATGCCTCCAAGACGGCGCTGATCGCCAACGACCTCATCCCCTTATAGGAAGGCGCGCTCGTCGAATTCCTCTGTGAGAGCTGGGAAATCTTCGCCTGGTGTCCTGCGGACATGCCAGGAGTTCCCAGGGAATTCGCCGAGCACGCACTTAATGTCTTTCCAGACACCAAGCCCGTCAAATAGTCCATCCGAAGACTGTCCGAGCCACGAGCCGAAGCTATCGGCAAGGAAATCAACAGACTACTCACTGCAGACTTCATCAGGGAAATCAAAGAAAGCGAGTGCCTTGCAAACACAATCATGGTCCCAAAGAAGGACACGGACATCCTGCGAATGTGCGTGGACTTCACGTCGCTAAACAAGCATTGCCCAAAGGACCACTTCCCTCTTCCTCGGATCGATCAGATCATCGATTCGACTGCAGGTTGCGAGAAACTCTCCTTCCTCGACGCCTACTCAGGCTATAACCAGATTCGACTCAAGGTCGAAGATCAGGAGAAAACGGCGTTTATCACACCGTTCGGAGTATTCTGCTACAACACAATGCCTTTCGGGCTAAAGAACGCAGGTGCCACGTACCAGCGATGCATGCAGGCCTGCCTCAAGGACCAGATCGGTCGCAACGTCCAAGTCTACGTTGACGACATAGTCATAAAAACCAAGGAGGCAAGGACACTTATCGACGATCTCCGCGAGACGTTCGACAACCTTGACCGCTACAGGATCAAGCTAAACCCCGAAAAGTGCGCCTTCGGCGTCCCATCGGGTCAACTGCTTGGGTACTTCATCTCTCAGCGAGGGATCGAGGCGAACCCAAAGAAAATCAGAGCCATCATGACGATGGAGAAGCCGAAAAACCTCAAAGGCGTCCAGCACCTCGCAGGACGAATAGCGGCGTTAAGCAGATTCATCAGCCGCATGGGCGAGAAGGCCCTACCATTCTACCAGCTGCTACGTAAATCAGATAAATTCGAGTGGACGCCGGAAGCCAACGATGCATTCGAAAGCCTCAAGCGGCTTCTCTCCACCTCGCCCGTCTTGGTCACGCCAAAGGAGCGCGAGCCCCTGTTGCTGTACATAGCAGCCACACACCAGGTGGTCAGCACCGTACTAGTGGTCGAACGACCCGAAGAAGGCAAGACCCACGGGGTTCAGCGCCCAATCTACTACCTCAGCGAGGTACTGACACCAACAAAGCAGAGGTACCCTCACTACCAGAACCTCGCCTACGGCGTGTTCATGACGGCTCGACGTCTGAGACATTACTTCCAGGAGCACCAGGTGATGGTCGTCAACGAGGCACCCCTGAACAGCATCCTGAATAACCCAGAAGCCATAGGACGCGTGGCCCTATGGGGTATCGAGCTGTCACCCCTGGACATCATCTACGAGAAGCGACACGCAATCAAGTCTCATGTCCTCCCGGACTTCCTCGTACATTGGATGGAGTTGCAGCTGCCAGACACCCCTGACATGTTGCAGTCGTGGACAATGCACTTCGACGGCTCCAAGCGCGAAGCTGGAGCAGGAGCCGGGGTCATATTGACCTCCCCGCAGGGCGACCAGATGAAGTACGTCCTACGGATGAAATTCCGAGCCTCCAACAACGAGGCCGAATACGAAGCCCTCATCCACGGCATGAGGATGGCAAAGATATGCGGCGCCACGTTCCTGGTCATCTACGGCGATTCCAACCTCGTCGTCCAGCAGATAATGAACGAGTGCGACGCACACGCCGAAAACATGATCGCGTACCGCGCACTCTACAACGCACTCGAAGGAGAATTCGACGGCTGCGAGCTTCGGCACGTTGGAAGAGAAAGCAACGAGGAGGCCAACAGAGTCTCCAACATCGGCTCTACCTACGCAAAGGTGCCATCAGGTGTGTTCCTCGAACAGATCTGCGTGCCATCCATCAAGCAGAAATTCCCCAAGGGATCACCCGAAGAAGCAGAACACACGGGGTCTACGCTGCCCGAAGGACATCAAGGACCCGAGAAACTGGACACAGAGGTCGCCATGGTCAACCTAATGCAGGTCATGGCAGTCGAAGAAACTTGGACGCGACCATACCTCCAGTTCTTGATAAACGGAGAACTGCCTGACAGCCCGACAGATGCCCGGCGCATATCTCGTCGGTCAAAAGCCTTCACCATCATCAATGGCGAGTTGTACAAGCGCAGTATTACGGGTGTACTACAAAGGTGTGTCACCATCGGTGACGGGAAAGCCATCCTCCTAGACATCCACGAGGGCATCTGCGGCCATCACGCAGGCAGCCGCTCCCTTGTCGCCAAAGCTCTACGAGCCGGATTCTACTGACCAACGGCCATGAGCGACGCAAAGGACATCGTCTGAAGATGCAACGTGTGCCAACGGTTCGCCGACAAACCGCACGCACCCGGGTCGGAGCTCAGACCCATACCTATAGCCTGGCCCTTTGCTCAATGGGGCCTCGACATGATTGGCAAACTGCCAAAATCCACGAAAGGGGGACACGTTTACCTCCTGGTCGCAGTCGAAAAATTCACCAAGTGGATCGAGGCCATGCCGGTTACCAACCAGAAAGGCAAAACCGCCGTCAAGTTCTTCGAGTCCATTGTCTACAGGTTCGGCGTACCGCACAGCATCATCACCGACAATGGATCGAACTTTATCTCCAAGGAGTTCCAGGACTTCTACGAAGGCCTTGGGATCAACATCACGTACGCCTCAGTGGCACACCCGCAAACGAACGGGCAAGTGGAAAAGGCCAACGGCCTAATCGGCGCTGGCATCAAGAAGCGCCTCATGAGCCCACTCGAACGAAAAGCCGGAGCCTGGACAAAAGAGCTACCATCTGTCCTATGGAGCTTACGGACTACGCCAAACAGCTCCACAGGCTACACACCGTTCTTCATGGTGCACGGAGCTGAGGCCGTGCTACCAGCCGAAGTACGCCACCAGGCCCCCCGGGTCGTCGCTTACAGCGAAGCCGAATCCACGGCTGCACTCGAAGACACTATCGATACACTCGACGAAGCAAGAGACATAGCAGCAGCTCGATCAGTGGTGTACCAGCAGAGTCTCCGCAACTACCACAGCCGCCGGCTGCGCCCAAGGTCCTTCGTCGAAGGAGACCTCATCTTGCGACTCAAGCAAGAGCGACCGAAGAAATTCGAGTCACCATGGGAAGGACCCTACGTCATCACCGAAGTCATCCCAGGTGGCGCCTACCGCCTCAAGCACGTGGAGTCTGGAGTCGCATACTCTAACCCATGGAACATCGCGCACTTGCGACGATTCTACACCTAGCTACCTACCCCTTCACTTTCAATAAGGCTTTTCAGCCAAGGTTATTGAGCCAAACAATGTACTTCCTCCATTACGATATAAATAAAGCTAAGTGTCTCGCCCCAAACTTCCGTTCATTATTTGCAACTTTACTTTATGATACAAACGCATTCGGCCCCCCCCCCCACCTCACGATTTCATCAACCGATGAGTACGCGTGTACACCTGAGTTGCTGACAACGTCAAGCAAACGAAAAGGACACGTACCCCAAAAAAAAGGCACTGCGTGCTTACAACAAACAAATCTTTACAACAAAGGGCACAACACGCCCAGTCGAAATATACAAATTTTACATCTATCTATTTTACAGGTACTACCTATTCTGAAGAATAACCTGAGCACGCTGCTCAAACAAATCTACGACCTGTTCGGCATACTGCCTCACAACTGCGTAATGTGGACGCATGTCCCACTCATCACCATCCGGCCGAGGAGGTGGCCCAGCTGCCACCACAGTCAAATCTACATCAGGCTGGTGCAGCCTCACAAGAGACAAAGCAGCCTTCACTCCTGCGACGAGCTGTTGCCGCACCAACTCCTTGACATTTCTCACGCTCCGAAACTTCGACAGAAGACCCGCAAGGCTCATCGGTACGGCACCCAAAGGAAACATGATGTGTAACACCGAGGCAAGCGACGTCTGCACTTGGTGAAGCACCCGCGAAACCTGGTGCACACGATCCTGCACCGTCGCCAGAGCCATGGCACGGTCACGATACATCCAGAAGAAGCCACCGGCCTCCATGTCCTGTTGGGTCAAGCAATTGACCCGAACAGCGACACGCTCTTTCTCTTCCCTTGGAGCAAGGTTAGCACCTGCGACAATTGCACAAAATAAGAGGCAAGGCCAGCAGGCTCATTCGAAGAACTGAGCTGCAGCTCGAAACAAAGAACAACTTACATTGAAGCTGCTCAGACAGCCGAAGCAGTTCCGCCATCAAGTACTCCTCTCTGGCTGCACCACGATCCGCCTTGGACTTCCAAACATCGGCGTGACCTCGCAACCCAAGCAACTCCCTCTCAAGACTACAAACACGATCCGGAAGAAAAGCGAGTTGCGAGGAATCATCCAAAGATGTACGCAGTTGCGTTGCAGGCAAGGTGTCAATGGGGTCAGCACCCGAAGGAACCTAGCACAGCAGAAAAGCAAAGGACATAAAAATTCAGACAGTGGTAGTGCACAACTCAGAAGAATTTATTAAGCATATAAAGCCACTACGTGGCACAAGGAATGTGTTCTTCAAAATATTTACAGCAAAAGCAGACTACAAACTATCCTACATCTACAACGCCTAAGACGCGGCACCCTGAGTCGCCTCGGAGCCGGATTGCCTAGCCTTGGCCTCCCCTTGCTGCCGCAGCGCATACTCAGACAGCAAATCAATGAGCTTCGGCCCATATCGCTTGCAGCGAGCAGAATAGGCAGCAAAGGCTACCTCGGATCCGTCTACGGTCGTCGGCATCCGGGAGGTGATCTGGGGCAGGTCTAGCTCCGCTCCAGCCGCCAAAGCCATTGCCAGCCCGACGGACGCGCCGATGCCCTTCTGCTTGCTCTTGTATGCCGCAGGCGCTTCGGCTGACAAAGCCTCCGCCAGAGCATCCACATCATCAAGGGTTGCGCCCTTAGGGACAAACTCCTTGTAGAAGCGGCCAAGGACCTCTTTCGCCTTGGCAAGGGAGCTGACGACGGTGCTACAACGATCTTCGGCCGCTGCAGTAGCATCATCTAGAGCACTCCCGTGCTCCAGAGCGCCTTGGTCAAACTCGATGCCTGCGGCATCTGAGACAAAAAGAAAAGGGGACATGACAAAAAGCAATGCAGAAGAAGACAAGAAGAAAGAAGCACAAATACAACACTCACCCGAAACAGCCTTGGCAGCAGCCATGAGCTTGCCTGCCACCGCTCTCTCACGCGCAGCCGCAACAGTGGCCAGCTGCTCCTCACGGTCCGCGGCCTCCTGCTGCAGACGCTACTTAGCTTCGGCTGCCTTGGTCAGCTCTAGCTCGAGGCATTCCTTCGCACCAACGGCGGCCTCGGCCTTCTTCTCTGATTGACCAAGGTTCTTCTTGAGAGCGTCGACCTCACAGAGAGAAGTATTATGCTCCTCTGCATTCGAAACAAGCAAACGTCAGAGAGCAGGACCGGAATAAATGAAAGAAGCACCAAAAACAAACAGGTACCTTGAAGCTGTCGGAGGTTAGCCGCTAGCACCAGGCGCTCCTGCACCAGCCGCTTGGCCTCCTCCACAAATGGCTGCAGAAAAAGAAACACCAGTAAGAAAAAGGACTTGGGGGCTGTGCCCAAGGAATAAAGGCAAAACTTGAACACGAAGACACTCGGGGGCTTCCCCCCCGAAGAACAAGACACAAAATTTTTCAGACACCCGGGGGATCCCCCCGTGGTACGAAGCAGAGGTACTTACATGCTCTGACGGCGACTCCGAAGGCCCGCTGGCGAAATTCTGAGGCGCAACCACCTGCACCTCCTGCAGAGGACGATTCGAAGCGGCACCCCCTGACGTTGCCACTGTTTGAGGAGGAGGAGACGCAACTTTCGACTCCCCCATCATCTCCCGAGCACCATCGCTGGAGGAGTCGTGGGAGGAATGCCTGCATACGAAGCAATTAGCACAAGTGCAAAATAAAGAAGGAAAAATGACAGTAGTAAGACAAGAAACTTACGAGTCCAGCGAGCTCAGGTCAAAGACTGGAGGAGTCCTTCGGGCTCTCTTCTCCACCTTCTTCTCTTCTTTCTTCTCTTCCTTCTTTTCTTCCTTCTTCCGCTTAGCTGGCGGGTGTGGCGCTACAGCCCGCACAGGAATGGCAGGAATGGGAGAGGAAGAGCCTCCATGCTCGTCACTATGACGCTCAAGGCATAGAGGGTTTCTGGGAGTCGGAGGTGTAGAGGCATTCGAAGACTCGCTGGAGCTCCGTGATCGTTTGCACGTATGTCCTCACTCGACTCGTCGGCATCTTCCGCCGGAGATCGCGCCGACGGCAGCTCGGACACGGAATCCACCACGTCATTATCCGGGGCATTCGGATATTTTTCAGGCAATGGCGGTACCATGTCCGGCACTTTGAAGCTCTGCAAAACCAGAAGGGACTTTGTTAGCAAACAAAGGAAAATAAATACGCAGTCGAAAAAAGCGCTACGCGCACAAATCTACACCTGTGGAACAGCCAACGCCGAAGAAAACGGCGGAGTCAGCGACTCCCCAGGGATTTCCTCTCCGGCCTTGAACTTCAGCAGCGAGCGAAGGGCCCTGTCAAGATCCCCCTCGGAGATTTTCTCAGCCGAAACCCTCGTCGGATCACGGCGCCCAGAATAAAGAAACATCGGGTGCGCCCTCGCTTGGAGAGGCTGCACCCGACGCTCGAGAAACGTCCGGATGATGTCCACGCCGTTCACTTCCTTCTCCGGAATCAGCTGGAGATCCTCCACCCGACGGTAAAGGGCCTCTATCTCCGCCACCTCGCCATCCAAGATGTTGTTTTTCCAAGACCTTTTTGGCTCAATCTTTTGGGAGGGGTCAAAAGGAACAAGACCAAAATCTTGCCCAGGCACTACGGAGTCACGGATATAAAACCATCGCCTCCACCAGTACTGGACATATTCGGACATGGAAAAAGAAAAGAAAAGAAGATTGGGACTGAGGGAGATGATGCAACCCCCATTGGGATAAACACCATCCGAACCAGACTGCCTCTTCACGGAATAAAGTTTCCGGAAGAGTCCAAAGTGCGGCTCAATGCCAAGACAGCACTCACAGAAAGTGATGAAGCAAGCAATGTGAAGAAGAGAATTGGGCGAAAGATGATGAAGCTGGATGCCATAGAGAAAGAGCAGCCCACGGAGGAAGTTGTGGACTGGGAAGGAAAAGCCACGCATAACGAAGGCAAGAAACATAACCCGATACCCAGCTGGGGGACGGGGAATTACCTCGTTGCCGGGGAGTCTGACGGCCTCCCTATCCTGCGGGATCAAGCCCCGCTCGCGAAGCTTGCGGAGATCACTCTCCCGTGTCTCTGATCGCCGCCAGCCACCGTCGGTGACACGGGTAGCGGTGGCGCCTTTCTTTCCTCCGGCGGCGCTGGTACCAACTGCAGATGACGATTTCTTCGGTTTCCCCATCGCGTTACGGAGGCGCCGGCGGTGAAAGCGCAGAAGGGAAGATGGAAATGTGGAAGGAAATCCCAGCGTGCAGCAAGAATCGCTAGAGCACAAGGAGGCAGTGAAAACAAGAACTGATGCGGTGAAAACAAACTGCAGCTTTCCCCAAATGATTATAACGACGAAGACGACGCACGGCAGCCGTCCATCCAGAAGACCTAACGCCAACGGCAGATCTGACCATACACGTGTCAGCATCACAACGAACCGTCGTTACCACGCCGTCCACTACGCACGGAAATCGAGGAGACGCCGTAATTATCTCCACGCCGCGCGTGACCGGTCAATTCAAAGTCAGCAAGTGGGACCCACGTTCGTCCAGTCAAGTCATCTCTGGTGTTGCAGACGCTTGAGGTCATCGATCGTCAGCACTGATGTCATCAAAAGCTATACTAGCACCAGCTACAATTCTTTGGCTCCACGGCTAAAAGTACTCACTCGAATCTTCGATTTGACTAAATACTCGGGGGCTACTCCTATCAGGAGCGCTGGCCGCGCACCCGAGTCTACGTCGAGTCTACGACTCCACTACGGACTTGGGGGCTACTCCCATAAGGAGGATGGATTTAAGCATCCAAAAAATTTTGTGTCCTACAGACTTAAAAATAAACAAAGTACTTGAATAAAAGTCTCCGCCCGAGTCTACGACTCGAACAGACACTTGGGGGCTACTCCCATAGGGAGCGCTGGTCGCGCACCCTATAAATTCTTTGACTGCGATCTTTCGGATCAAACACGCAAAACTTTTTCGGCAACTTTGCCTCAGTAGAATGCTAAGTGAGCAATGTTTTCTCCTTGGCCACCCGAAACACCTCCACGGTGACAAATGTTCGGATGCTGCGTCTGCGACGCAAAGATAAGACCTACAGATATCATCTGGCGGCCTGGCAACGCACCTGACTGCGCTCTGCTAGTATGAATCCGTACCAGCAGGTGCGATGAAAAATCCCGACGGACGCGTTGGGTACATCAATTAAATTCACTGGAATTCCACTCATGTAAGTCCTCTGCGGCCTGAGTCGAATTACGCCAGCATATGTTCCAGTTTCGAGTTGAGGGACTCGAACCTGAGGAAGATCGTGTTGTTTCGTCCTAAGACAGTTAACTGACCCTGGTCCGTCGGGTGAGTCAGACACATGCATCAACAATCCCTACACACATACTATAATACATAGTTGCACCCGAAGGATTGAAGAGTCCTCAGCCGAATCTACGATTCGACTGATCACTCGGGGGCTACTGACATGGTTATACCCTATGGGTACGTGATCTCAGCATACCTGTTCCAGCCCAAGGAAGGCCCACGGCGGACGTACGCCGGCCCATGAAGATTTTCGGGTGGCCAAGGCCCATGACGCCTTCGGATCCTTGGAGAGCAAGACTAGAGTAGATAGGAAATTCAAAGGGGTAAAACCCTAGAACCTGTAGCCGACTAGGACTATGCCCGGGACCTGCCTAAGTCTATATAAAGGCCAGGAGGGCACGACCTAGATCTCTCGACTCATACTCTTGCATACACACCTCCATGCCAGATTGCATCTGCGCACCCCTGTAACCTTCGGTTCCGCCGTAATCAAGAGCAGACAAGCAGGAGTAGGGTTTTCCCTCCGGGGGCCTGAACCTGGGTAAACCTTGTGTCCCCGTGTTGCTTGTTTGCTAACCGTTCCACGATCTCCAGCATCCCCATCTTCTCCAAAACCCAAGTCCATAACAATGGGCATTGATGAGATCAAACCTCGTCACAATGAGCATATCAGCAATTCTTCTTATGTACCATGGGAATATGGTGCTTTTTTCTCTCTTTCCTCTTTTCTCAATGTGTCTCTTTTTTTATAAGAAGAATGCTTCATAGATGTCACTATGGTGATGCTGCAAGTTTCCACCATGATTAGGCTAGCGGCCCAGGCGTTTCTCTAACACAGGATACAAACTCCATGGACTTACAAGTTCCCTCTTTATTTCACACCGGTGACATCCATAGACAAAAGAACATGATATCAACTGAGTACAACAAGGTACAAGTGCAATGTTGAAAATGTTCCTCGTGATAGGACGGTTCTACTAATTCCAACTTATAATTGCAAGAATATACAACAAAGTTGTCACAATGGGGTTCAAGTTTATTAGGGGCAAAGAATAAAGTGTGCCATGAAGTTCGTGAGGGCTTTAATCACTAAGTTTTCACATAACAAAATAGTTTTTAATTGGAAGATAGATGAAAACAAGAATATACTTGGAATGGTGTAACACACCATGCATATGAGTTTATAGTGGACACTTTGGAATAACTTGGTTTCTTGGGAGTTGGAAGCATGAGTAGAACTTACTCATACAAGTGGAGGCTAGCAAAAGACTGGGAGCAACCAACTAAGAGAGCAATAATGGCCAAAATCATGCAATGCAACAAACCAAACTAATCAAAGCAAAGAGTGGTACTACAAGTCAAGGACTAAATGATCATAGAGGCTAATGGTGACTTGTCATAGTCATAACATGGTGTGAGCATGTTCCAAGTCAACCCAAGCAAAACATCAAAGGAGAATACCACAATACTATGCTTTTGCATGCTAAAACAACGCATAATTTCTTCAAGGCACACTAAGCAATCCCAATTGTTTAGAACAAAACATGCTACATCAATAATCACTAAGCCTAATGCTAAAACAACACCTAGCATGTCATGCTAGAGTATAAGTCACAGTCAATGCAAGCTCCTCTTGCACTTCAAGCAAGAACTTACTACTCCTTTCCAAACACCAAGCAAACTTATTTGCAAAACAACACAGCGAGAGCGGGGGTCCAAACTACTAAAGCAAACTAAACAAACTAAGCAAAGCAAATGAAAACTAAGACCATCCAAGAACAACACAACTGTGCATGAAACAATAAAAACAAAGTGTCTAGACAGACCTGAGCTTTTTATTGATGAAGAAGGGGGATGCCTTGGGCATCCCCAAGCTTTGACGCGTGTACTTCTTGGATATTTCTTGGGGTGACACCATGGTGGCATCCCCAAGCTTGAGCTTTTGTCCATCCTTCATCTCATGGTGGCATCCCCAAGCTTGAGCTTTTGTCCATCCTTCATCTCATTGCATCATTCTCTCTCTATACCTGAAATTTTTCCTTCATACAAAACTTCACACAATCTTCATTAGCAACATTAGCTTATTCAAAAGATATTAGACCACTGGCAAAGCTTTGGAACAGCAAGGATTTTCACTAAAAACACAAGCTACTGTTGTAACTCCTTCAAAGAAACTCAATTTACCTGAAGAGAGCTAAAAAAGGAATCAATAAGAAGCAAATGCAAATAATGGCAGAAATCTATCAAAACAGACCAGTAGGTAGAAACGATTTTTTTTTGAACATCTTCTGTTGCTCAAATCAAAAAGTGTTGAACTAACAAAAGTTAGCCAACATACTGGGTGATTTATTCATATATTTTGAGCTCAATCCGAGTTAAAGAGCCTCCTCACAAATTTTTTTGGTGGAGTAAAAAAATCTGTTTCGGGACAGCAACTCCCCAAATCTTACTTTCCTCTTATTAGAGGTCATTCTTGGTACAAAAAGCAAACAAAAAGGATAAGGAGAGGTCATTACAGAAGTAATAACTTCCAAGACTCAAGGAAACTCTTGGGTTATCTCCCAAAAAATACTTTTCTTTAACGCCTTTAAGTTAGGCACAAGAAGCAAGAAGAATCAAGTATTTTCAAATGAAGAATTGCCCCTCTTGTTCCTTCTTTTCTTACCTTTCTTTTTCTTCTTAGGGAAGATATGATTGCTTACCGGAGGATCAAAGTGCATGATACCTTTCCCAACATCTATCACTGCCCCAAGGTGTTTAAGTAGAGACCTTCCAAGTGTGATATGTTCCTTGCCTACACATTCAATAACAAGATAATCAGTAGACACCAATTTCCCTAAGATTTGTGTAAACACACCTTCAACTATTCCAATGGGAAATATAGTGGCATTGTTAGCAAGAGAGATTTCCTCTCCTCCTTCAATGAGCCCCCAAAGACTCAGGGAATCAAAAATATCTTTAGGCATGAGACAAAATTCAGACATGATATCACAGCGAGCATCAAAAAGTGTAGTGTTTATTGAGACTTTAATTGTGGGAAACCAATTTGAAGGCTCAGAATTTATGGGAACATAATCATGGTAAGCCCTAAGAGTGTGTTAGCAACTATTCATGGCAGCAATACTAGTCTCAAGATGGTTCAACCTAGCAAAAATACTTGTGAAAGAGGAATCAGACTTGCCAGATGTACCATAGTCATGATTAATTTTCTTATAGCATCATAAGCTTCATCCTCAGTACAAAGCAAAAAATCTTTTTCAGCTACAGCATCCAAAGCATATCTATAACAAAGAGCAATAACGCGGTAGAAACTATCAATAACCAGGCCGAGGCTCACCTCAGGCTCAGATTCCCTCTGGAAAGCAGAGATTCTAGACCAAGCTTCCTTAAAACTTTCTTCACTTTTTTGCTTAAAAGTGGAGATTTCTACCATAGGGGAAATAAAGGCAGACCCCGACATGGCAGCAACTAGAGCAAGAACTAAATTTTTTTTGTGTTTTTTTGAATAAGGCAAGCAAACCAAGCTAGACTAATTTTTTAGGTTTTTTGAAAAGAGGCAAACAAAACCAAGCTAAAGAAACAAAGCAAACTAAAAACAAAGTAAAGAGAAAGGAAGTGAAGGACTCCCCTTGTGAAGACGTCCTTAGCCTCCCCGACAACGGCGCCAGAAAGTCTTGTGTTGGCTGGCGTGCTTGACTGGGAGGAAAAGGTTGAAGTTGTTCTATATATGTTCCCCGGTAACGGCGCCAGAAAGTCTTGATGATGCTCGACGTGGCACTAAGTTGGTAACCCCAAGCACAGGGTGTATGAAAGAGCAAGCAGCAAGTTTTCCCTTAGTTGAGACCGAGGTTATCGAACCAGAAGGAGGAAGGAAACGTCACACAGGTTTTGCAAACAACGTGGAGACCTGCACAACACAAACTCAAGACTTTGCCCCAACGAAACAGTGAGGTTGTCAAACTCACCGGTTTGCTGTAACAAAGGATTAAACGTATGGTGTGGAAGGTAATGGTTTGCAGCAAGTAAACAAGTAACAGTGGAAGATGTATCAATGGTAAAGATTGAACCAGGGTCCATAGTTCACTAGAGGTGCTCTCCTTAGATAAACATGGCATGAAGGGTAAACAAATTACAGCAGGGCAATTGACAGGAACTAAGCAAGGCATAACAATGCAATTACTAGTCAGAAAGATCCTAAGAGGTTGATTGGGCAATACAACAATATACATAGACCGTCATCCAACTGCATCTATGACTAGAAGTCCACCTTCAGGTTATCATCCGAACCCCCTCCAGTATTAAGTTGCAAGCAACAGACAACTGCTTTAAGCAAAGTATCTAAGGTAAAGAGTCCACATGTTCCATGAACAAGAGACCGTTGTTTTCTCCCTAGTAGCAACAGCACATCTACAACCAAAGAGATTATTGTCACTTCCCTTGGAAACTAGAGGCATGAACCTACTATCGATCATAAATACCCCCTCTTGGAGTCACTAGCAACTACTTGGCCAAGATAACCACTAGCAACGAAGAGCATGAAAGATCACAAACAACACAGACATGATAGAATCATAAAGATAAAACCATTAATCAAACCAACATAATAATCTCAATATCCATCGGATCCCCGCAAACACAACATGCATGATTACAAATAGATTAGATCTTGATCATGAACGGAGCTCACAAGACCTATACATGAAAGCACAAAGGAGGAGATACAACCATCTAGCTACTACATGGACCCATAGTACGAGGTGGAACTACTCACGAATCATACTGGAGAGAAGGCCTCCGGGATGATCTCCCCTCTGGCAGGGTGCCACGAAGAACTTCAGATCCCCCCTCCCCCGATCTAGGGACGATGGTGGCGGCGGTTACAGACGGTTTCGTGGATTTCTGATCGGGTACTCGGGGTTTCTGTATCGGGGGATTCTTATAGGCGAAGGGGCGAGACCGGGAGGCGGCCAGGGTGCCCAAACCCTAGCCAAGCGCGGGGCTGGGCCCACCCGCGCCTAGGGTGGGTCTGGCCCCCCTGCTGGCCTTCCGGGCTCCTCTCTGTAGTTCTTGTTCCCCACGGGAAGTTATTGACTTTGTCCTTCGTCCCGTCCAATTCCGAGAATATTTCTTTACTAACTTTTCTGAAACAAAAAACAGCAGAAAATAGGCATCTGGCACTGTTGCAACTTGTTAATAGGTTAGTACCAGAAAACATGTAAAAAGCACCTCAAAGTGTGGACAAGTAAAGCAAAGTAGATACTAAACAAGCATGGAGCATCAAAAATTATAGATACGTTTCCAACATATCAGTGGCCCGGCTACGCCTCCCTTTCGGGCTTCCTCCGTCTTCTGGGAAAATATAATTTTCCAATATTTTTCTGATATTCGCAAAATTGCATCAAAACACCTCTTTTTCCATCAAAAACCTGACTCCGGCAATTCATCCTCCAAGAATCATCCAACATGCAAAAACAGACGAAAAGACATAAGTAACACCTCATAATAAGACATATATCAATGAATAGAGGCAAATTATGATATAGAATGGTGATGCAAATTGGACGTATTAGTTGGTAATTCAGGTTATCGGAAATCCTTTGTTGTTCTTCCAAGGAGTACCCAAGCACCATAATTTCACTCTTGTCGAAGTTGATCTTGAAGCCCGACATGGCCTCTAAGCATAGGAGCAGCAATTTGAGGTTGATGATATCTTGTTCTGATCCCTTCACCATGATCATAGTATCGTGTTCATATTTACCCCACCTCCAGGGATGAGATGCCCTACCACACCCGAGATGTGGCCAAAGATATTGGCCCTCTCCATGATCTCCGCAAGGGCATCGACCGCGGCATTAAATAAAATAGGAGAAATTGGGTCCCCTTGCCTGACCCACACGAGGGTTTGAAGTAGGGGTCCACTTCTCCATTTATGTTTATAGTCGTGTTCCCACTCTCATGACAATCTGCACGATCCACCCTATAATGCGATCATCGAGCCCCTGGCTTGAAGGACCTGGCGAAGAAAGGCCTAGTCTAGCCGGTCATATGCCTTCTAAAATCTAGCTTCAGGAAAACGCCCCTCTAACGACCAACCTCCAGTTCAGACATCAGCTCATGTACATCGATACCATCCATTCGGGTTCAGAATTTGAGGTTTTTTATTTACGTGGTGGGTTGTGACTTGTGCGCCTTTTCAAAGTCTCCAAGTACAAAAATATGTTACAAATAAAAACTCTTCCAAAAAGTAAGCATTGTTTGTTTTATTTATCCTATTTGCAGTTACAAAAGGACACTTCAATGGGGGGGAAAAGAAAATGCCCGACGCTCGCGCTCTTCTTGCTCCCTCGAGAGCGACGGGAGCGCCGCCCCCAAATCTCGACACCCACTACCCCCTACTCCGCATCCCCCCTCGCCGCCGCCGGCCAGGGCCCCCGGGCAAAGCCCGTGTGGCGCCGACAGCGGCGAATTTCCTATCCCCACGCTCTAGGAGGGCGGTCCGAGTCATCTTCTTGGCAGCAGTGTGGCTTGGAGCGGCGGCGGTTCGGCCCGAGCAGCGCGGCGGCGTGGCGGTGGCTGACTGCAGGCGGCGGGGTGCAGCAATCTAGCAGTGGACAGGAGCTCCCATGGTGGTGCAGGCCTCTAGGCCCAGATCTGGGCCCAACCGGGCCCGATCTGGGTCGTGACGGGGCAGACTGTCTAGGGTCGTTGCGCCCTTCCCTTGCTTTGGTGGCTGCGTCCCGGTGGCTTGGCGCCATTCTCGTCAGAGTGGAGGGCCAGCGGTGGCTGGTTGCAATCGACGTGGCGGCACAACTGCGGGTAGCGGGGCAGCGCGACATAGCAATGGCGGTGCCATGGCAGCCCAGATCGAGCCCCTTTGGGCCTCATCTAGGTAAAGCAGGGCGGTCGGTCCTTCTTTGTATGCTTTGCAGATCACGGTGTGTAGGTTGGATGGGATCCACATCGACCTCGACCGGCCTGTTGTAGTGTGGTTACGGACTTTATGGGCCCGTCGGGGCCCTGCTGGACCACCATGGGACTGGTGTGCCTCCGCGGAGGCTTTACGGGTCCACTGAGCCCGACCGGACCTATGGAGGACTGATGTGTCTGTGGCCACGCCTGGTCGACTACCGCCTCCGGTGGTGGAGGCAGTTTCCTCCCGCACGGCCACGGTACTGTGGGCCTTGTTTTATTTCTACTAGTTCCCTGATGGTGCAAACCTCGCGACGGCTTGCTTGGTGAAACGACGATGGCGGATTCGGGACCGGAGTGGCACATGCTCGTGGGCGGCAAGTTTTGTGGTGGCGAGGTTTCGCCCTCGCGGGACTCCTGTGCAACGGATCGTCCGGGGGTTGTGGATAGGGTCTTCGGGAGAAATCCTTGTCGGTTCGACCGACACCAACGCGGTGCTGCCTACGGGTGGCATCTTTCCTTCCTGGAGGGCGTCATGGCTACCCCTCTTCCACTCCCCTCTGTGTGTCGAGGGAAACCCTAGGGACAGTCTCTGGTCCGGGCAGCAGTGGTCGCTTTCCCTCTTGAGGGTGCTGCTTGGTACTTGACGAGTCGGGGTTAGGAGCGGGGTGGGAATTCTTCGGAGGGTGCAGCGGTTGCGTTCTTCCTTGTTTAGTTGATCTGCCTTCTTCTCCATTCCTTTTTGTTTTTCTTTGCTTTCGTTTGGGCGTGTGTGCGCTGCTGCCCCAGCATCTTGTATCGTGTTGTGTCTTTTTACCTTGGGCGATGTGTTGTCTGGCCCAGTAACGGTCTCACCTGGTTGCTATTAATATAGCGGGGCGTATGCATATTTCGAGGAAAATGACACTTCAATCATGCTACGATCAAACGTGTGCGCTACACCAATTCATGCATGTAACTACTAATTGCACGGGATTTTTAAGCGTCTAAAAAAACCATGATAGTATAACAAAGTATATTTTGGTGGACCGTTTGAATAGAAGTTTAATTGGAATCTGCGTATGCAAATCGGAGTTTACATGGAATCTGTCTCGATACAGGTCCAGTCAAATAGAAAAGTGCCTATGGGTCGCAATAGAAAGATTCAGTGGATATTTTAAATCCTTCAGGGAGAAGTTCCCCCTCAATAATTTCGTTACTTAATTCCATGAATCTACTGAAAAAATAATCCCACGCCTGGCTGTTAGCATGCATCATCCACATATACACTGGCAGCAACAATATGCTGGTAGTTGAGCTGATGTTGTCGTCGTCCACCTTAGTTTGAACTTCAGGCAGAAGCTTGCAAACCTGTAGAATATTGCATGCAGTGTTCAAGGTTGCAAAATGTTACCATTAGCAGCGTATATTAGTGCGCGTTGGTCTAGATATGTGTAACACGAAGCCAAATACAACTGTCAATCAGGCAATGCCTTTAACCCCTACTAATTTTTTATTCGTCGGTATCAGATCCGTTGACACTCGGCCATGATTTGTTATGACGCACAACACTAGCCGGCCGGCCACCAAATGTTGCCGTCCATCGACCTGTGTTCTCTGTTTTCTAGCAAGTTCGGATCAAATCTTGCTGTCTGCTGGGCTTAGAGTAACTCTAGCAGAATACTGGAAAAGGGCCAAAACCGTATTTTTTTGCGACTTTACGGTTTCAGCTCGGTTCCGCGCAGCGTGTAGCTACCGCAAAGCGGTGTCAGCCCGTAAAATTTTTACGTGGCCCGAGAAAAGTCCAGGCCGCGCGGTATATTTACGATACCCGTGGAGCAAACCGAGGCTAAATCCTATCCCCTCTGCCGCCCTCGCTCGCTATCTCCGCCGCCGTCGGCGAACCTCCAGCCATCAGATTAGCCCGCTCCACCGCACAATCCGCGCCGCCGTTGCTGCCATTCCCTCCGCCGCGTCGCCATGAACCCCGTCCCCCTCCCTCGCCCCCGCGCTACGGCTCCCGTGGCCAGCGGCTGAAGTCGCGCGCGGAGCTCGAGAAGATCCGCTCCATCACCGCCAAGAAGCGCGCGGCGAAGCGGTACACGAAGCACATGGCTCTTGTGCCTCCCTCGCTCCCTCCGGTGCAGGGAGCAGCAGCGGCCGCCGCGCTCCGTCGCCGGCGTCCTCCTCGTCCTACGACACCCAGAAGAGCTACTACCGCGACTATATGACGGACGAGCACACCGAGTCGTCGGATGAGAGGGACGGCGACCGGATCACCGCGCACGACTTCGTCGACAACGACGAGGACGAGGCGCGCATCACCGCGCGCCTCGACCGGCGCTCGGAGCTGCAGCGCTGCCGCGAGATCAATGACGAGCAGCGCGAGCTCGACGAGGCCCTCCTCGTCATCGAGCGCCAGAAGGCGGAGGAGGCGGCGGTGGAGCGGCTCCGGCGCAAGCAGGCAGCGGAGGCGGAAGGGGTCATCATCGTCGACTCCGACGATGACGAGGAGTGAGCAGCTCCGACGCAAGATCAACGCCGCTTCGAGGCCCCATTTGGGGCCGGATTTTGCATCTGCATTGCGCGCGTCGGTCGTTTGTTAGTTTTATTATGTAAATTATGTTGTTTGTGATGTTTAACTGAATCTGAAACTATGAATGTGGCGTTGTTCTTCTCTGAATTTTCCCGCGGATGCTTTTTTCCGCGAAGTTTTAAATATTTAGTTTCAGTTTGCGGTGTCTGCTCTGCACGACGAACTGAACTTCGGCAAATCGCAAGTTTGGTCCAATGAACTACGGGTTTTTCAGTTCGCGTTTTTCGGTATCTGCTAGAGTTGCTCTCACTTATTTATGTTTACCGGAGATCTAGCATTTCTTTTACAGGGCCTGGCACAGGGTGTAACATTGTGGATCGATGCCAAACTGGGCAACGTTTTTCTGTCAGCAGATGCTTGCACGACGTCTTGAACTTTATGTATCATGGCAGTTGTCAGCAATTTAGGAATGATCTGCCGACCTGATTAGGCCTGGCTAAGCTAAAAAGTTGCCGATGCTCTCTTGTATCTATGCAGACTTGATTATACAACGGGCGCACACGGGCCACGCGAGACGCATTCCTGGTGGCGGTGTATAAGCTGGAGGATCTTAGGTACTTAGGTATGATCGTCATTGGTCCATTTGTTAATCAGCTTTTTGGTGGTGGATTTCAGGTTATATGCAGGCACGCATGCGCATGCTTGCAACTTTTGCCCCCACATTGCTAGCTGCTGGGCTAAAGAAACAAGAGAATATATCCCCCAAACTTCGGATATCAGCTCATGTACATCGATCCCATCCATTCGGATTTGGATTTTCAGTTCTTTTCTTTGCATGGTGGGTTGTGACATGTGCGCCTTTTCATCATCAGAGTCTCTAAATACAAAAATATGTTACAAATAAAAAATCTCCAAGCTGTGTTTTTGGGCAAATGGCCTTTTAAACTACTTACAGAAGATGGTGTTTGGAAAATCATGTTATGGAGGAAATATGTGGGGTTCAAAGCTGTGTCTCAAGTGGTTTGGAACCGGTGATTCACATTTTTGGGCGGGTCTTATGGCCACCAAAAAACATTTCTTTCGTTTTGGTGCTTTCGAGATTAAGGATGGTTCACAGTTTAGATTTTGAAAGATAAATGGCTTGGCCAAACTATTCTTCGCAAACAATATCCAGCTCTATATTCGATTGTTAGACACAAAGGGGATACAATTTCGACAGTGATGGAAGAAAATCCTCCTAATATGTCTTTCAGAAAAAGTCTCATTGGGCCTCGACTGGTATCTTGAAACAATCTATTATTAAAATTATCCACGATACAGTTGTCAGACGGTGTTGATGTGTTCAAATGGAAATTACTAGAAAGTGGTAAATTTTCTGTTGGCTCACTATATAGAGCGTTGGTCCAACCTGATATCCTGGTCGATAATAATAGTAAAATTTGGAAAATGAAAATACCCCTTAAGACGAAGATATTTGCATGGTATCTACGGAAAGGGATAATACTAACAAAAGATAATCTTGCAAAGAGGAATTGGCATGGAAGTATACAATGTGTTTTTTGTCATCAAGATGAGACAATTCGACATTTATTATTTCATTGTAAATTTGCTCGCTCTATATGGTCATTCATCCAAATAGCTTCTGGTTTATCTCCCCCACGTTCCGTAATCAATGTTTTTGTTAATTGGTTGTATAGAATTGTTGATAAGTACATAACTTTGTTTAGGGTGAAAGCGCTTGCCATTATATGATCGCTATGGCTTTGTAAAAATGATAAGGTTTTTAATAACATTGTGTCTTCTCCTCTACAGGTTGTTTGTCGAGTCACGGCTATCCTCCGATCATGGATTATTTTTCAACGCATGGAGTTTCGCGACTTATTTGTAGAGGGATGTACGCGATTGGAGGACACGGCGAGAGATATTTTCTCCCGACATGAATGGCCACGTGATTTGAGGATTGATCTACCTTAGATTGCAGACATTTTTTCGATAGTGCCTTTTTTAATGCTTGTCTACTTTTTTTGCTAGTTCTATCGTTTGTATGGCTGTGTACATCTTGGTTATGCAGAGGCCGGGCGTAAACATTAAACACTTGTGTTAATAAACGCGCCCATTTCCAAAAAAAAATCTTCAAAAAATGTAAGCATTGTTTGTTTTAGTTATCCTACTTGCAGTCACAAAACGACACTTCAATCATGCTACGACCATGAAGTCATGGACTTACAACTTAATAAGGATAATTTGCCTTGACCGATGACATTTTTTTTGTGGAGATAGTCAAATTCATTATCAAGGTTAGGCCTGTAAATTTCTTACAAACATAGATGAGGGGAATATTAGATGTATATATCTGTATATTGTATTTCCCCCACAGATTAGGAGGTTTCCTGCATATTTGCCCTGTACCTGCACTATATATTGTGGCCTTTGGCCCCCAGAGGAATATAACTTGTCTATTCATAACATGGTATCAGAGCCGGTTTTAGGATTTCTGTACCCACCGGTCCTCTGCTTGTGACCGCCGCCGCCGTCAGCTCGCCGTGGCCACTGCCGGTTCCCGTTCTGGCCGCGTACGTGGAATTCCCGTTCTATCTCTCAGATCGGATCACGGATCGGATCCGTCTCCTCTGAGATCAGGCGACGTACGCCTGCTCTCCTCCTCAGGATCGGGTCCGTCTCCTCACCCGCCTGGTACTGCTCCCGTCGGAATCCCCGCCTGGTACTGCTCCCGTCGGAATCCCCGCCTGGTACTGCTCCCGTCTCCTCACCTGGCGCGTGGAGTACCAGCCGCCCGACGTGACCCACGCGAGAACGCCCGACGCGAGCAGCTCCAGACGCCCGCACGCGGGCCTGCTTCTCCACGTGCGAGCCGCCCGACGCCCGCCTCCACGCGGGACTCACCGACGCCCGCCCGTCGCCCGCCTGCACGCGGGAACGCCCGCCCCCGACGCCCGCCTCCACGCGGCCTGCTCGATGCCTCGCCTGCTGCATGGGCCCTCTCCACCTGACGGCCGGCCGCTGCCCTCCCCACCTGCTGGCCGGCGCTGCATCAACCGCCCTGATTGGATCTGAGCTTTTTCGTCAGATCTGAAAGTTGCCCAAAAAAATGACTTCTGCATCGGGCTATGTTGCGATTCCTCGCTGCCCGGTGATCTTCGATGGCGCGAATTATCCTGATTTCGCTGTCTTTATGCGCGTCCACATGCGCGGTCTTCGTCTTTGGGGTGTTCTCTCCGGCGAGGTCTCCTGTCTGCCGTGCCCCCTGCTCATGTGGCTCCTATTCCGCCGACGCCGATTGTTCTTGGCGCTGATGCTTCTCAGTAGGCCAAGGATGCTGCTCAGAGTGCCGATGATAGTGCTGTTGCTGCTTATGACCTGAAGTTCAAACACTACTTTGCTGATCTCGAGGCCTACCGCCACGCTCTGAGTGCCTATACTCAGTGGGTCGATGAGGATGCTCGTGTTGCTACTGTTCTCACCTCCAGTGTTCTGCCTCAGTATGCTGCTGAGTTCATGAGTCTCCCTACTGTGGCCGCTCAGTGGGCACACCTTCGTTAGCGCTATCAGCCGTCTGGAGATGCTCTTTACTTGTCCGTGGTTCGCCAGGAGCATGCTCTTCAGCAGGGTGATTCCACTATTGATGAGTTCTATACTCAGAGTGCTGCTATCTGGCGTCAGCTTGACTCTCTCCGTACTGCTGTTTGTGGCACATGCTCGTGCTGCCAGATTGTGCGCTCGGACTTGGAGTTTCACCGCATCTATGAGTTTCTGTCTCGGCTCCGCCAGGAGTTTGAGCCCCGGCGTGCTCAGCTGAATGCTCGTGGTCGTGTTCCGCTCTCTGAGGTGTTGTCTGAGCTTCGGGCTGAGGAGACCCGTCTCCGTGGTGCTGGTCTTCTTGCGGTTCCATCTGTGCTTGCTACCCGTGGTCCTCCTATGTCGTCTGTTCCCTCGACTCAGCGGCGGTCCTCTGTGCCGCCGCCGATACTACCCACTCCTCCAGGCCAGGGTCAGAGTCAGCACCAACAGTTTCAGGGTCAGAGTCAGCACCAGCAGTTTCAGGGCCAGAGTCAGCACCAGCAGGCTCGTGGTCAGGGTCGTTGTGGTTCTCTTCGTCACTGCTCTTACTGTAACAAGGATGGCCACACTTGGGCCACCTGTTATACACGGGATCCCAGTCTACGTCAGTAGCACCAGGCTCATGGGCAGTCGGCTCCTTCTGGATCTTCAGCAGTTGCTCTCTTCGATCAGGACATTATCCGGAATCTTCACGGTCTGTTTGCTGCTACAGGCTCTTCTTCGACAGGCACTGCTAGTTCTGGGACTGATTCTTCAGGCCCTGTGCGACCACCACCTTCTACACAGTCAGGTACGTCCCCATGGTATCTGGATTCTGGAGCTTCTTTTCATATGACCTCTGAGTCTTCTCCTCTGTCCGCTCTTCGCTCTCTCCCTTCTCCCGTCCGTGTTTCCACAGCTGATGGTACCTCTCTCCCTGTTTCTAGTCGGGGCACCCTCTCTACTTCTTCCTTTTTTGTTCCTGATATTTCTCATGTCCCTCTTCTTAAGATGAATCTGTTCTCTGCTAGCCAGCTTACTGACTCTGGTTGTCGCGTCATTCTTGATGCTGATTCTTGTGTTGTCCAAGACCGTCGCACGCAGGCCCTGGTTGGAGATGGCCTTCGCAGCCGTGACTCTTCAGGACTTTGGGAGTTAGACTGGCTTTGTGTTCCTTCTGCTGTCACTTCACCTTCCAGTTCTTCTTCGGTCGTCGCCTCTGCTACCAGCTCCTTTCAGCAGTGGCATCATCGTCTTGGTCACCTTTGTGACTCTCACCTGTCGTCATTAGTTCATCGTGGTCTTCTGGGGTCTGTCTCAGGAGATGGGTCTTTACATTGTCAGGGCTGTAGGTTGGATAAACAGATTCAGCTTCCCTATCCTACTAGCGCGTATGTATCTCAGTGACCTTTTGATTTAGTTCATTCAGATGTTTGGGGTCCGACTCCTTTTGCTTCGAAAGGGGGCCATCGCTACTATATTTTATTCATCGATGATTTTTCTCGATACACTTGGTTGTATTTTATACGCTCTCGTAGTGAGGTTCTCTCCATATATCAGCGTTTTGTGGCCATGGTCCGTACTCAATATTCTACCTCCATTCGTGTGTTTCGTGTTGATTCTGCTGGTGAGTATATCTCCTAGATGTTGCGAGGTGTCCTTGCTGAGCAGGGCAATCTTGCTCAGTTCTCCTGTCCTGGCGCCCATGCCCAGAATGGCGTTGCTGAGCGTAAGCATCGTCATCTTCTTGAGACCACTCAAGCCATGGTGATTGCTTCTTCTCCTCCGCCGCATTTCTGGGCTGAGGCTGTTGCTACGTCCGCTTACCTCATCAACATTCAGCCTTATGCTGCTCTGCAGGGTGGTATCCCTCTTGAGCGCCTATCTGGACAATCTCCAGACTACTCCATGCTTCGCTTGTTTGGTTGTGTTTGCTATGTTCTTCTTGCTCCTCGTGAACGCACCAAACTGACCGCTCAGTCTGTTGAGTGTGTATTTCTTGGATACAGTAATGAGCATAAGGGCTATCGCTGTTGGGACCCCGTTGGTCGTCGGATGCGTATCTCTCGTGATGTTACTTTTGATGAGACACGCCCTTTCTATCCTTGTCCCACCGCTGGTACCTACCCGGTGGAAGATATCTCTTTTCTTCTCTTTCCTGACACACATCCTTCTACTCCCGTTGTGCCTTCTTCAGGATCTCCTACCCCCGATGTCTCTTCTTCTACACCGTCCTCCTCTGCTCCGTCTAGTTCTCCTAGTTCTCCTCATTCTCCGGAGTCTTCCTCTGCTATTCCTTCTTCTTCATCGTCGTCTCCTGAGTCATCTTCTTCTGATGAGCTTCCCTCTACTCGTCCTGTTCGTCAGCGGCGTGCCCCCAACCGTTACTCTCCTAGTCAGTATGGTCTTTCTATTGCCTCCGAGCCGACTTCTTATCGGGATGCTGAGCATCATCCTGAATGGCATCTAGCCATGGCTGAGGAGATTGCTGCGCTTGAGCGCACTGGCACCTGGGATCTTGTCTCTCCCCCTCCCGGTGTTCGTCCTATCACGTGTAAGTGGGTTTATAAGATTAAGACCCACTCTGATGGATCTCTTGAGCGCTATAAAGCGCGTCTTGTGGCTCGTGGTTTTCAACAGGAGCATGGTCGTGACTATGATGAGACTTTTGCTCCTGTGGCTTATATGACCACTGTGCGTACTCTTCTTGTTGTTGCTTCTGTTTGTCACTGGTCTGTGTCCCAGCTTGATGTTCAGAACGCCTTTCTCAACGGTGAGTTGCGTGAGGAGGTTTATATGCAGCCTCCTCCTGGGTATTCTGTTCCCGAGGGGATAGTTTGTCGTCTTCGACATTCTCTTTATGGCCTCAAACAGGCCCCTCGTGCCTGGTTTGAGCGCTTTGCTTCTATCGTGACTGCTGCTGGTTTCTCCCCTAGTCCTCATGATCCAGCGTTGTTTGTTCACATTTCTCCCTGTGGTCGCACTCTTCTTTTTCTCTATGTTGATGATATGATCATTACTGGTGATGATTCTGAGTATATTGCCTTTGTTAAGGCTCGTCTTCGTGATCAGTTTCTTATGACTGATCTTGGTCCTCTTCGATACTTTCTTGGGATTGAGGTTTCCTCCACTTCTGATGGCTTTTACATCTCCCAGGAAAAGTATATTCAGGATCTTCTTGCTCGTGCTGCTCTTGGGGATGAGCGCACTGTTGAGACCCCTATGGAGCTTAATGTTAAGCTTCAACCTACTGATGGTGATCCTCTTTCTGATCCGACGCGTTATCGTCATCTTGTTGGGAGCCTTGTTTATCTTGCTGTCACTCGTCCTGACATCTCTTGTCCTGTTCATATTCCGAGTCAGTTTGTTTCTGCTCCTACTACTGTTCACTATAGTCATCTTCTTCGTTATCTTCGTGGTACGATCACTCGTCGCCTTTTCTTTCCTCTTTCCAGCTCCCTCCAGCTCCAGTGCTATTCGGACGCTACGTGGGCAAGTGATCCTTCGGATCGCCGTTCCCTTTCTGCTTACTGTGTGTTTCTTGGTGGTTCGCTCATTGCTTGGAAGACGAAGAAACAGACAGTGGTTTCCCGTTCGAGTGTTGAGGTTGAGCTGCGTGCTATGGCCTTGTTGACTGCCGAGGTGACCTGGTTACGGTGGTTACTTGCGGATTTTGGGTCTGTATTACCGCATCCACTCTGGTTTTGTCTGACAGTACAGGTGCTATTAGTGTTGCACGTGATCCGGTCAAGCATGAGCTTACCAAGCATATTGGTGTTGATGCTTTCTATACACGTGCTCAGGTGCAGCCTTAGGTTGTTGCGCTTCAGTATATGCCTTCAGATTTACAGTTGGCGGATTTCTTTACGAAGGCACAGACCAGAGCGCAGCATGATTTCTTACTCTCCAAATGCAGTGTTGTGGATCCACCATGAGTTTGAGAGGGTTGTTAGATGTATATATATATATATATATATATATATATATATATATATATATTTCCCCCATAGGTTAGGGGGCTTCCTACATATTTGCCCTGTACCTGTACTATATATTGTGACCTTTGGCCTCCAGTGGAATATAATTTGTCTATTCATAACAGGGAATACTTTTATTATTCTATCAATAAAGTTAGATCATTGCATATCAAAATAAAATTAGATCATTAATAAAAAAAATAGCTCATTTCACCATTACATCGAAAAAGAAACCTCACGGCAAACATGATGCATATTCTTGCAACATATATAACCCGGACAAATGAGAATCGAAAATACCATATATTCCCAAGGGTGATGCCTCCAACGGTATCTTAATTTCAGTAGTTGCTTTCTAGGCTCCTGATGCGAGCTCTTGTGTAGGGAAAAACTATTACTAACGGTTTTGTCCTTATGAACCTCTATCAACAATCCCACACGAAATATGAAAGCCACCTCTTGGGACTCGTCCAACACTCGAAACAGGTCGTTCGCCCCGCTATATTTATATAGCAACCGATTGAGACCAACACTATTAATTCTATTAAATGAAAAAGTAGGTATCTACTTCCTCCGTCCTAAAAAGATGTCGCAATTTTGTTTCTCTATATACACTAAAATGCATCTAGATTAATGTGAATCTAGACAAATATGTGACATACTTATTAGCATGGAGGAGCTAAAATATATGGAACTCAATAAGATTGGGCTTTCTTGTAGTTTACATTAGTATTTAGCAACATTTCGTGCCCCACCTGAATCCAGAACAGAGGGAGTAGTGCACTTCTAACACTTACACACGTGCTAGTGTAAGGGTACCTACCATCCCTTGATAAAATTGAACACGTCTCTAGCTTGAGCACGGATCATGAATAACATGTGTGTGGATTTTGCGTCAATCTTCAGTTCATCAGCCCTCACACATATCAGCTTTTTGGGGCAACTTCCACGTTGGGGACTCTGCGCCTTCATCCTCATTTTTATACTCATACGCACTGTAAAAGAAGGCCCTTTGGCTACTCGGCTACACCAGATCGATGCAAGTGAGGCTAGATGCCACCTTCTTTGTCTGATCTTGCATCATGATCGTCCAAAAGTGGTGCTCAACAAACATATTTTTATGGATCGGGTGATAATGCGGTGACCAAGAGAAGCAGCACAACGGTGGCCACTATATGTGATTAGCAGAGACAAATAAACTATGCAGTGAAGAACATGTTCCCAGCAAAAGAAAACGCAATAATTAACTATAGGTAATGTAGCATATTCCATGTATATAAATAAAATAAAGTAAAACAGATACTGCAATATACGTTTTCACTTCTCAAAGATATGCACACGATACGTAGCATATGGTGGCATGGCCGCATGGACCCAAAACATCAGGACGAATGGACCGTAGTCATCCTCTTTGCAGCCAAAGCGCAACAAGACAAACGGGTGATGTGGGTAGCCAGGACCAAATTAAATTAGGTCAGCCAAAAAAATGAAAGGAAGCTAGGATCGTGCCATTTCGGTGGAGTCATTGTCGATGGCGGTAGGAGGGCTGCTTTGCATTTTTTATTAAATTTATTTAAGGCTCGCTTGTTATATATATATTTGTAAGGTGGGTTGGTACATATATAAAAAGGGTTTCCTAGCTTACATATTTCCAAAAAGGTCGGACGGCACCATCGATCGTACATTGGTTTTCTTTTTTTTTGTTTGTGTTGACGATAAGGAGAATTCGAGTGCGATCTTGTTTTGGTCAGGAGAGGAAAAGGTGTACATGATTGCTAAGAAAGGTGAACCAAAGCGTAGTGGCGCTAAATGTGAATGGGTGATTGATGGTACGTGAAAATGCAGATGTTGATTTTCCATTTGGCATTTCAGGGATAGAGAGTATGGGGATGTCATTTTATTGCTTAAGTGGTGTGATAAGCGACCGCATCGTTCCTTCCGATGAATCCTCGATTGATAGGCTAGCTCTACTATATGTGAGCAGGTCAGTGGTGAGGTAGATGGCGATACTCATCATTTACATTGGGTATATTTTCTCTCCGGTTGAAAACCCATGACTTAGCCGTCTCGCTACATCGGGCAGCCTTGATGTCTGCACGTTGTTTCCTTTTTGAACGTGCTGGTTTAAAGTTTTTCCTCGGGGTAATAGCTCTAGGTTTGACTGTCCAGATCAGCTAATATTGATGTGCTAGCGGCGATTTTTTTTCCTGATGACGCTATCTTGGAGTGTTGTGCCCTTCGCTAGGTCACATGTCGCTCGACCCATGGACTATGATCCATGGTCAAAGGGTATATGGTAAGATTTTGGGTCATAAGGTTTATGGTAAGATTTTGTAAATGATGTCATGAGTAGGTCCTATATGTGAATTGTCTCAGTTTTTTTTCTTCTTGTGAGCCGACCCGAGTTCAATATCAATGTTGTTGGCGTTATTTTCAATAACTAGCAAGGTGACCCTCGCAAATGCGAGGAAATCATCTTTAGCATGTTGAAAACAATAAATATCTATGTTTTATTTTAGTGTTGCCTTCTCATATTTGCGCCTTTTACTGCAAGATGCATGTCGTTTTAGACATCATTACCTTCCCGGAGGTGTGTTTTGACCTTTACTATATAACACCTTTGAAGAGAGCTTTTTTTGGATGATCTATTTATTAGTTAAGGTTGAGATACAATGACGCCGATAAACCAACCTGCATCCGCACGCCCGCCCAATCATTTTTCATATTCACGCTAGTGTAGATTTGCATCTTTATGGTGATTAATCATTTTTTGAAGCGTTATATAGGATAATACGGATAATACGCTCTGCTTGTAGCTATATCATACCAAAAAAATAGGCTTGGACTGACATTTTTTTAGAAACACAGTACAAACGCAGACGCTCACAATGCGTACATACACTCACCCCTATGTACACACGCACGCACACCCTACCCCCATGAGCACCTACGAGTGACTAAGCCGGCGGGTCTTGAGATTGACGAAGTCACCGCAGACACCTCGCTATCGACGGGAACGTCGCCTCTCACTGAAAGAATATTCCGCCTTTATGAAACACCAAAGCGTCAAACTTGGGGTTTGAACTCTAATGGAATGGGGTACCACTGTCCTCCTAACCATCCAACCACGAGTTGGTTCTCTGGACTGACATTTTTTGCTTAAATAGGGTACCAACATATTTATAGAGAAACAAAAAAATTTGACAAACCAATCAACAACACGCCATAAATGTTTTCTTCTAGTAACCAACGCTCATTCATATACTTCATATTCATGCTAATTGTGGTGCCTAATCACTCATCAGCTACTCTTTTAATGTGGCGCTTCTTAGAAATTTTGTACATTATCGGCTGAACCAAGTTTCTACAAAACATTAGATGGTAAGACTAAATTTTCCATTGGCTATGATATCTCAAGAGTCTCGAAAATATTCATATATGTTGAGATAGATCAGTATTGGAATGTATGTGGTGGGAACTAACATGCTTGAATAGGGCATAACTTATGCTTATAATTTATAGTCCACCTATTGATTTGACAAGCTGAATTCAAAAACTTTGATGCACTGTTTTGTTGCGGAATAATAACGGCTTAGCCCTAGGTGTTTTCTCGTCACATTATGCAATGTGAATATAGCATTGTTATCCATGTATAATGTACTCTACTTATAAGATATTTTGCCTTGTCGCCTTCCTTATTGTGCATCCATGGATAGATAGGTCGAGAGGTCTGTTCATTTTTTTCTCGAAAAACATCAAAATTGTCTACTCCCTCCGTTCAGAAATATAAGACATTTTAGTTTTGTGAAATGAATTCATCTAGATGTTTTTTAGTATATAGGTTCTGTTCGAAACTCTATAGACTTATATACTAAAAGACGTCTAGATACATCCGAGGGAGTATAACATATAGCGCCGACCCTAATGTAGCAATCATTTTTTTAGACACGATGATATATTTGTGTTTGTTAGATCATGCACGTGTAAGGAAAGTTGTAGTGTTTTTTGACTTGCACAAATTTAGGGAGATACTCCCTCCGTTTCAAAATATAAGATGTTTTAGGTTTGTAAAAAATATATCTAGACTTTTTTTAGTATGTAGATTTATTTTAAACCAGAGTAAACCTGCGTACTAAAAGTATTCTAGATACATTTGCTTCACAAAACTAAAATATCTTATATTTTGAAACAGAGGGAGTACATTAAAGAACCCTCCGTGAAGGAGAGATATGCTTTATTTTGTTAACCACGTAGTTAGATATTAACCACATCCAACGGACATATTGTGCATGTGTAAGAAAAAAAATAAGATACTCCCTTCATTCAAAATTAATTAACGTGGATTTATGAAAATTCACATATATCTACACACTAAAACGTGTCTAGGTATATAATATCTAGAAAAATATGCATCAATTAATGGAGTATTTATTAGTTTTTTATTTCAAACGAATTTATGAGTAACTAAATCTAATTCTAGAAGATTAACAAATAGGTATAAATATATAACAGAAGATTATTATATTTAATACATCTGTATATATAGTTAATCTAGAGAATCACAAATGTATTTGTTGTCAAAATATCACAAATATAAACAACTTTACTCCGATGCTTTCTCTTCACGGTAGAAGGACCATTATATTTAAGCTGCCCCTAGATATTTTTTTGCGTGTCCTTGCCATCTATCTAGACGTGAAACATGCCACCGTGTATGCATCTATTTTTCTCGTGACATATTTGCATGTGTAACAATCTAGAACTAACTTATTCATATCAGGTTTAATTTTGGATTTTATTTGAACATCCGTGCCCCACGTGGACTCTATGGGTTCAGATCCTTTAATAACTAATTACAATAAAATATGGTGGGTGATTTTCAAATACATCATGATGATGAGTTGTGCACCGGTAGAAAACGTGAGGGACTAAATCTATGCACAGGATATGTACGTGAGAAGGCGAATGTGTAAACGTAGATGGTCGGTACGGTCTCATTAAATCGTAGCCTTAAATTAAAGATCTAAGGGCTAATATAATTTAGGTGATGTGGATCAACCAGATGCCTCGAATAACACTCTTATATTGCTTTTAGTATATAATAGATTAATAATCGTATGCATGCATACATCATCTGGTTTTATATTTTTTTTGGATTTGCAATGTAATACTACTCCCTTATGTTTTTGTTTATCTTGTGTTATAGATTTAGTCAAACTCAAACTTTCTAGAGTTTGACAAAAAAAACATTGGTAAAAACACAATACCATATACATATACTATAAAAAATAGTACATTATGATGATTTTAATATCATAGATTTTATATGCAAAATTTTACATGTAAAAAACAGTCAAATTTTACAAAATTTGTTTTGACAAAATCCAGAACACGAGATAAATAAAAACAGAGTGAGTAACAACAGACCAGCCGGTCTTGTGTGCATAACAAGCAAAATGCATGATTGGATGTGAATTCCTTGTTTTCCATGCTTTGACATCTGACGTTTGTCTCCTTATCGTTGTACTACCTTGGTGAACATCATCGCCTACAATGGTTACCCGATAACTTAATTAAAGACATATCATGCCATTAATTAACTACACCACCCTTCCAAATAGTACTACTACTGCCGTCTCAAACAAATCAAGATGCAGATGACAATTGACACGCAAAGCTCTGAACCCGTGTGCCGTCCATCATAGGTCACCTCGTCCCCAACGCCGGTCTGCTGGGGCAAACGAAGGATACGCGGCAAGACGCCAGAGTATATAAAGGTAAAAAAAAAAAACAGCCTCGAGGGCGTCGTCTCGTCACGTCGTGTCGAGAGTCGTCGATGCTGTCAGAAATATGCGACTTGTATTTCTCTGGGGTCAAAGGCCACAATATATAGTACAGGTACATGGCAAATATGCAGGAAGCCCCCTAACATATGGGACAAATACAATATACAGATATATACATCTAACACCTTTCCTCAAACTCATGGTGGATCCACAACATTGAGTTTGGAGAGTAAGAAATCATGCTGCGCTCTAGTCTGTGCCTTCGTGAAGAAATCCGCCAACTGTAAATCTGAAGGCACATACTGAAGCGCAACAACCTGAGCCTGCACCTGAGCACGTGTATAAAAAGCATCAACACCAATATGCTTGGTAAGCTCAGGCTTGACCGGATCACGTGCAACACTAATAGCACATGTACTGTCAGACAAAACCAGACTGGGTGTGGTAATAGAGACCCCAAAATCTGCAAGTAACCACCGTAACCAGGTCACCTCAGCAATCAACAAGGCCATAGCACGCAACTCAGCCTCAACACTCGAACGGGAAACCGCTGTCTGTTTCTTCGTCTTCCAAGCAATGAGAGAACCACCAAGAAACACACAGTAAGCAGAAAGTGAACGGCGATCCGAAGGATCACTCGCCCATGTAGCGTCCGAATAACACTGGAGCTGGAGGGAGCTGGAACGAGGAAAGAAAAGGCGGCGAGTGATCGTACCACGAAGATAACGAAGAACACGGAGAAGATGACTATAGTGAATATTGGTAGGAGCAGAAACAAACTGACTCAGAATATGAACAGGATAAGAGATGTCAGAACGAGTGACAGCAAGATAAACAAGACTCCCAACAAGATGACGATAACGCGTCGGATCAGAAAGAGGATCACCATCAGTAAGTTGAAACTTAACATTAAGCTCCATAGGGGTCTCAACAGTGCGCTCATCCCCAAGAGAAGCACGAGCAAGAAGATCCTGAATATACTTCTCCCGAGAGATGTAAAAGCCATCAGAAGTGGAGGAAACCTCAATCCCAAGAAAGTATCGAAGAGGACCAAGATCAGTCATAAGAAACTAATCACGAAGACGAGCCTTAACAAAGGCGATATACTCATGATCATCACCGATAATGATCATATCATCAACATAGAGAAGAAGAAGAAGAGTGCGTCCACGAGAAGAAGTATGAACAAACAACGCTGGATCATGAGCACTAGGGGAGAAACCAAAAGCAGTCACTACAGAAGCAAAGCGCTCAAACCAGGCACGAGGGGCCTGTTTGAGGCCATAAGGAGAACGTCGAAGACGACAAACCATCCCCTCGGGAACAGAATACCCAGGAGGAGGCTGCATATAAACCTCCTCACTCAACTCACCATTAAGAAAGGCGTTCTGAACATCAAGCTGGGACACAGACCAGTGACGAACAGAAGCAACAGCAAGAAGAGTACGCAAAGTGGTCATATGAGCCACAGGAGCAAAGGTCTCATCATAGTCACGACCATGCTCCTGCTGAAAACCACGAGCCACAAGACGCGCTTTATAGCGCTCAAGTGATCCATCAGAGCGGGTCTTAATCTTATAGACCCACTTACACGTGATAGGACGAACACCGGGAGGAGGACAAACAAGATCCCAGGTGCCAGTGCGCTCAAGCGCAGCAATCTCCTCAGCCATGGCCAGCTTCCATTCAGGATGATTCTCAGCATCCCGATAAGAAGTCGGCTCGGAGGCAATAGAAAGACCATACTGACTAGGAGAGTAACGGTTGGGGGCACGACGCTGACGAACAGGACGAGGAGAGGGAAGATCATCAGAGGAAGATGACGCAGGAGACGACGATGAAGAAGAAGGAATAGCAGAGGAAGACTCCGGAGAACAAGGAGAACTAGGAGAACTAGACGAAGCAGAGGAGGACAGTGTTGAAGAAGATACATCAGGGGGAGGAGATCCTAAAGAAGACACAACAGTAGTAGAAGGAGGTGTGTCAGGAAAGAGAAGAAAAGAGATATCTTCCACTGGGTAGGTACCAGCGGCAGGACGAGGATAGAAAGGACGCGTCTCATCAAAAGTAACATCACGAGAGATACGCATCCGACGACCAACAGGGTCCCAACAGCGATAGCCCTTATGCTCATCACTGTATCCAAGAAAGACACACTCAACAGACTGAGCGGTCAGTTTGGTGCGTTCGCGGGGAGCAAGAAGAACATAGCAAACACAACCAAACAAGTGAAGCATGGAGTAATCTGGAGACTGTCCAGATAGGCGCTCAAGAGGGATACCACCCTGCAGAGCGGTAGACGGCTGAATATTGATGAGGTAAGCTGACGTAGCAACAGCCTCAGCCCAGAAATGTGGCGGAAGAGAAGAGGCAATCATCATGGCACGAGTGGTCTCAAGAAGATGGCGATGCTTACGCTCAGCAACGCCATTCTGGGCATGTGCGCTAGGACAGGAGAACTGAGCAAGGGTGCCCTGCTCAGCAAGAACACCTCGCAACATCTGGGAGATATACTCACCAGCAGAATCAGCACAAAAAACACAGATGGGGGTAGAATACTGAGTACGGACCATGGCCGCAAAACGCTGATATATGGAAAGCACTTCACTGCGAGAACGCATAAAATACAACCGAGTGTACCGAGAAAAATCATCGATGAATAAAATATAGTAGCGATGACCCCCTTTCGAAGCAAAAGGAGCCGGACCCCAAACATCGGAATGAACTAAATCAAAAAGTCGCCGAGATACAGACGCACTAGTAGGATAGGAAAGCTGAATCTGTTTACCCAACCTACAGCCCTGACAATGCAAAGACCCATCTCCTGAGACAGACCTATCGACACGCTCTGACTTCCTACACTCAGTGGGTCGATGAGGATGCCCGTGCTGCTGCTGTTCTCACCTCCAATGTTCTACCCTAGTATGCAGCTGAGTTCATGAGTCTCCCTACTGTTGCCGCTCAATGGGCACATCTTCGTTAGCGCTATCAGCCGTCTGGGGATACTCTTTACCTGTCTGTGGTTCACCAGGAGCATGCTCTTCAGCAGGGTGATTCCACTATTGATGAGTTCTATACTCAGAGTGCTGCTATCTGGCGTCAGCTTGATTCTCTCCGTACTGCTGATTGTGGCACATGCTCGTGCTGCCAGATTGTGCGCTCAGATTTGGAGTTTCACCGCATCTATGAGTTTCTGTCTCGGCTTCGCCAGGAGTTTGAGCCCCGGCGTGCTCAGCTGAATGCTCGTGGTCGTGTTCCGCTCTTTGAGGTGTTGTCTAAGCTTCGGGCTGAGGAGACTCGTCTCCGTGGTGCTGGTCTTCTTGCGGTTCCATCTGTGCTTGCTACTCGTGGTGTTCCTTTGCCGTCTGCTCCCTCGACTCAGCCACGGTCCCCTGTGCCGCCGCCACCGATACTACCCACTCCTCCAGGTCAGGGTCAGGGTCAGCTTCAGCACCAGCAGCCTCAGGGTCAGAGTCAGCACCAGCAGGCTCGTGGTCAGGGTCGCCGTGGTTCTCTTCGTCACTGCTCTTACTGCAACAGGGATGGCCACACTTAGGCCACCTGTTATACACGGGACCCCAGTTTACGTCAGCAGCACCAGGCTCGTGGGCAGTCGGCTCCTTCCGGGTCTTCAGCAGTTGCTCTCTCTGATCAAGACATTATCAGGAGTCTTCGCGGTCTGCTTGCTGCTACAGGCTCTTCTTCGATGGGCACTGCTGGTTCTGTGACTGACTCTTCAAGCACTATGCGACCACCACCTTCTACACAGTCAGGTACGTCTCCATGGTATCTGGATTCTGGAGCTTCCTTTCATATGACCTCTGAGTCTTCTTTTCTGTCCGCTCTTCGTTCTCTCTCTTCTCCTGTCCGTGTTTTTACGGCTGATGGTACCTCTCTTCCTGTTTCTAGTCGGGGCACCTGACATGGTTATACCCTACGGGTACGTGACTTCAGCATACCTGGTCCAGCCCAAGGAAGGCCCACAGCAGATATACGCTAGCCCATGAAGATTTTCGGATGGCCAAGGCCCATGACGCTTTCGGATCCTTGGAGAGCAAGACTAGCACAGATAGGAAATTTAAAGGGGTAAAACCCTAGAACTTGTAACCGACTAGGACTATGCCCGTGACCTGCCTAAGTCTATATAAAGGCCAGGAGGGCACGTCCTAGATCTCTCGACTCATACTTTCACACGCACCTCCATGCCAGATCGAATCTGCGCACCCTGTAACCTTCGGTTCCGCCGTAATCAAGAGCAGACAAGCAGGAGTAGGGTTTTCCCTCCGGGGGCCTGAACCTGGGTAAATCTCGTGTCCCCTGGTTGCTTGTCTGTTAACCGTGCCACGATCTCCAGCATCCCCATCTTCTCCAAAACTCAAGTCCATAACAATGGGCATTGATGAGATTAAACCTCGTCAATTGGCGCCGTCTGTGGGAATCGGGGCTGCTGATTGTGCGATCGTGACGGTCCCAACCCGATCGATCTACAACTCCGCAGCGACGGAGAATCACCTCCTCTTCGGGACCTTCGACTTCACCGCCCACTCTCCGGCCACCATGAAAGATTTCGAGCCCGTAGGCGACGGACTCGAGATTTTGTTCGGGAGTTTCTGCTTCCAGGTGGGACAAACTGACACCCTCCGCCTTCCTGAGCGGGTGCCCGTGCCATCAATCAGGCCCGCCTTGTGGGCTCCACACCCCGTGCTACGCACGTCACCATCGACAGATGAGTTCTACAGCAGCAGTTGCTGCAACTCCGATCTGTGCGATCCACCTTCGGATGAAGGGACCTACGGTTCCGGACCCAAAAGCTGCGGCAGCAGCGAGCCGATCTATGAGTGCTACCTATGCGCCGCGGTCATCCCGGATCAACAAACGCCCAACCCGCCGCCCAACACGAACCCCAACCCGCAGGACGGAAAACGGCGGCAACGGCGGGAACAGAAGAAGCCAATCCCCCCACCCGAAGGGGAGAACAACGGCCACGTCATCCAACTTAGCAAAGAAGGATGGGTGCAGGCACGTCGAGCCATCGCAGGCGACATAGTCCTGCCTGTGGATTCACCACGCGACCTACTGATGGCGTACCACTACCTCCTCATCGAGGAGCACAAGAAGCAAGTCAAGATGCAGGAGACGCTCGATAAACGCAAGCAAGCAGCCTCCGAATCCAGCGCGCGACGAGCTGCGCTCTCCGCCATGGCACCCGGCTCTAGCACGAATGGAAATCAGGGAAACAAGCATCGCTCGCGGGTGGAGAACATGGATCCCAAGGAACGCCGTGATGTGACACGAACTCTCCACACGTCGTTCATGGATATGGATGCTGACGGCAACATCATCCCGAAGACACCACAAGCTGCGATCCTGGCAGCCACCGCGTATCTCGCGGCCCACCAACCTCCGGAGGGTGACCCGAAAAGAGCCATGCATAAGTCCGCACTCACCGGACTCGGACTCGTCGGAGCTGCGCTCCACGAAGACGCTCCTGCGGAGCCGAAGAAGAAAGCTCCGGTCAGGCGCGACCGTAGCCCCACCCCCTCATCCGAAGAGGAAGAGGAACACGACCTTCCTCGAAGAAAGAAGATCTCGCATCGCCATAAACGCGACTACGACGCTAGAGACGCGCTTACACAGCGCAAAATCGACAAAGCGCGAGCCAAACGCGCATGCTCGTCCGAGTTCGAGATGGATGAAGATGAAGGAGAATTCTGTGGAGCTCGATGCTTCAGCAGATCTGTTCGGCGAACAAAGATGCCACGCAATTTCAAGCTTCCTTCGGATACTCCGAAGTTCAACGGCACGCAAGATCCAAAATCTTGGCTCAGCGATCATCTGTCATCCGTCAAGCTGCACGGCGGTAACAAAGAAACCGCCATGCAATGCCTCCAGCTGCAGCTGACAGGCGCGGCGCGGGTCTGGCTCAGTAGCCTATCATCAGGATCCATCCGAAGTTGGGAGGAGCTAGCTTACAGCTTCATCCGAAATTTCAAGGGCACTAGCAAGAGGCCCGCCTCAATCGAAGAGTTGCGAGCCTGCACTCAGAGAACGGGGGAATCTATTCGCTCGTACATATTACGCTGGTCTACCACCAAGAACTCCGAAGCGCATATATCTGAGGAGAGGGCCATCGACGCCTTCAGAGACGGCGTCAAGCGCCAAGATTTCAAGGAAGAACTTGGGCGTGTCAAGCCCAAGACACTCGACCACCTCATGGAAATTGCCAACAGTTGGGCAGACGGCGAAGATTGCATCCAGCGAGCGCAATCAGATGAAGAGGACGACTACGGCCGAAGGCGAGAACGCCGCAGCAAGAGGAGATCGCGTGTCTACGAAGACCGTGACGGACCCGACATGGTCGCGGCTGGCTACGCCGACCGCCACAACGACAACAGCCGCAACAGCGGAGGTTACCGCGGAGGAAATCTCCGAGACAGCAGACGATCATCATAATCGTGGCAACGCCGCGATCGCGACAACGGACCCTCATCATTCGAAAAACTTTTGGGTCCATGCACTATCCACTTCTACATCGACAAGCAAGATGGCAAAAAGAAAGCCAGTCACATGCTCAAGGACTGCCGCGAGTTCCAGAAACTCAGTGAAAGCATGGCGCAGATGAGGCAACAAGCTCCAATCCCCGCATTCAGAAACGCACCCGCGCAAGGAGAAATAGCACACGAAGCTCCTCCTCCGCCACCTATTGGAGGCCCAAACCAACCAGTCGCACCAGCGCAAAACAACGTCGGGGTTGCATACCCCCCACCAAAGGGAGCACTAAATATGATCCAGAAGGGACGCCCAACAAACTGGGTGCAGAAGAAAATCACCCGACAAATCAACTTGGCCGTGGAAACTCCACCTGCAATCCCTGAGTACCTCAGCGGATCGGATTCCTGCATCACGTTCACTCGCGCGGATCACCCTTGCCAGATCCCTCGCCCAGGTCATGCTGCCCTGGTGCTTGAGGCGCAGATCGGAGGCTTCGAGATGAGTCGCGTCTTCATGGACGGTGGTAGCGGCATCAACCTAATGTTCGCAAGCACCCTGGCAGCTATGCGGATCCCGCAATGCAGCCTGGAACAATCAGACACAACGTTCCACGGCATTGTACCTGGAAAGGGCATATTCCCCCTGGGCAAAATAGGGATCGACGTCATCTTCGGGAATCCGGACAACTTTCGGCAGGAGCGACTCGAATTCGAAGTGGTGGACTGGCCGTCACAATACCGCGCCATCCTGGGACGTGTAGCATTCGTAAGGTTCCTGGCCGTCCCACACTACGCATACCTACTACTCAAGATGCCAGGACCAAGGGGCGTCATTACAATCCATGGGAGCTTCACCCGATCGGACCAATGCGACAGGGATTTCAACAAAATCTCCCAGTCTTTCGGCATGCAAGACGAGCTTGTAAGGCTCCGCGAGGTGACGGACAATGGGCTACCACCAGTCACAAGGCAGAACACACCTGACATGTCCTTCGACTCCACCGTCAACACCAAGAAAGTACAGGTCCATCCGACGGATGCCTCCAAGACGGCCATGATCGCCAATGACCTCAGCACCGCATAGGAAGGCGCGCAAGTCAAATTCCTCCGTGAGCGCTGGGAAATCTTCGCCTGGTGTCCTGCGGACATGCCAGGAGTTCCCAGGGAATTCGCCGAGCACGCACTCAATGTCTTTCTAGACACCAAGCCAGTCAAGCAGTTCATCCGAAGACTGTCGGAGCCACGAGCCGAAGCTATCGGCAAAGAAATCAATAGACTGTTCGCTGCAGACTTCATCAGGGAAATCAAAGAAAGCGAGTGGCTTGCAAACACGGTGATGGCCCCGAAGAAGGACACGGACATCCTGCGGATGTGTGTGGACTTCACGTCACTAAATAAGCATTGCCCAAAGGACCACTTCCCTCTTCCACGGATCGACCAGATAATCGATTCGACAGCAGGTTGCGAGAAACTCTCCTTCCTCGACGCCTACTCAGGCTATAACCAGATTCGGCTCAAGGTCGAAGATCAGGAGAAAAAGGCGTTTATCACACCGTTCGGAGTATTCTGTTACAACACAATGCCTTTCGGGCTAAAGAACGCGGGTGCCACGTACCAGCGATGCATGCAGGCCTGCCTCAAGGACCAGATTAGTCGCAATGTCCAAGTTTATGTCGACGACATAGTAATAAAAACCAGAGAGGCAAGGACACTTATCGACGATCTTCGCGAGACGTTCGACAACCTCGATCGCTACAGGATCAAGCTCAATCCCGAAAAGTGCGCCTTCGGCGTCCCATCAGGTCAGCTTCTTGGGTACTTCATCTCTCAACGAGGGATCGAGGCGAACCCGAAGAAAATCAAAAGCCATCATGACGATGGAGAAGCCGAAAAACCTCAAGGGCGTCCAGCACCTCGCAGGACGAGTAGCGGCGCTAAGCAGGTTCATCAGCCGTATGTGCGAGAAGGCCCTACCATTCTACCAGCTGCTGCGTAAAGCAGACAAGTTCGAGTGGACACCAGAAGCCAACGACGCATTCGAAAGCCTCAAGCGGCTCCTCTCCACCTCGCCCGTTTTGGTAACGCTAAAGGAGCGCGAGCCCTTGCTGCTGTACATAGCAGCCACATACCAGGTGGTCAGCACCGTACTCGTGGTCGAATGACCCGAAGAAGGCAAGACCCACGGGGTCCAGTGCCCAATTTACTACCTAAGCGAGGTACTGACACCAACAAAGCAGAGGTACCCTCACTACCAGAAGCTAGCCTACGGCATGTTCATGACGGCTCGACGGTTGAGCCATTACTTCCAGGAGAACCAGGTGATGGTCGTCAACGAAGCACCCCTGAACAGCATCCTGAATAATCCAGAGGCCACGGGACGGGTGGCCCTATGGGGCATCGAACTATCACCCTTGGACATCGTCTACGAGAAGTGACACGCAATCAAATCTCAAGTCCTTCCGGACTTCCTGGTGCACTGGATGGAGTTGCAGCTGCCAGACACCCCAGACATGTCGCAATCCTGGACAATGCATTTCGACGGCTCCAAGCGCGAAGCCGGAGCAGGGGCAGGGGTCATACTGACCTCCCCGCAAGGTGACAAGATGAAGTATGTTCTTCGGATGAAATTCAGAGCCTCCAACAACGAAGCCGAATACGAATCCCTCATCCATGGCATGAGGATGGCAAAGATATGCGGCGCAACGCGCCTGGTCATCTACGGTGACTCCAACCTCATCGTCCAGCAGATGATGAACGAGTGTGACGCACACGCCGAAAATATGATCGTGTACCGCGCGCTCTACAACGCACTCGAAGGAGAATTCGACGGCTGCGAACTTCGGCACGTTGGAAGAGAGAGCAACGAGGAAGCCGATAGACTCGCCAACATCGGCTCCACCTGCGCAAAGGTGCCACCAGGTGTGTTCCTCGAACAAATCTGCGTGCCATCCATCAAACGGAAATTCCCCAAGGGATCACCCGAAGAAGCAGAACACTCGGGGGCTACGCTACCCGAAGGACATGAAGGACCCGAGAAACTGGACACAAAGGTCGCTATGGTCAACCTAATGCAGATTATGGCAGTCGAAGAATCCTGGACACGACCGTACCTCCAGTTTATGATAACCGGAGAATTGCCTGACAGCCCAATAGACGCCCGGCGCATATCTCGCCGGTCAAAAGCCTTCACCGTCATCAATGGCGAGCTGTACAGGCGCAGCATCACGGGTATACTTCAACGGTGCGTCACCATCGACGACGGCAAGGCCATACTCCAAGACATCCACGAAGGCATCTGCGGCCACCACGCAGGCAGCCGCTCCCTTGTCGCTAAAGCTCTACGAGCAGGATTCTACTGACCGACAGCCATGAGCGACGCAAAGGACATCGTCCAAAGATGCAACGGATGCCAACGGTTCGCCGACAAACCACACGCACCTGGGTCCGAGCTCAGGCCCATACCTATAGCTTGGCCTTTCGCTCAATGGGGCCTCGACATGATCGGAAAACTGCCAAAATCCTCGAAAGGAGGACACGTCTTCCTCCTGGTCGCGGTCGACAAATTCACCAAGTGGATCGAGGCCATGCCGGTCACCAACCAGAAAGGAAAACTGCCGTCAAGTTCTTCGAGTCCATTGTCTACAGGTTCGGCGTACCACACAGCATCATCACCGACAACGGATCGAACTTCATCTCCGAAGAATTCCAGGACTTCTGCGAAGGCCTTGGGATCAATATCACATATGCCTCAGTGGCGCACCCGCAAACGAACGGGCAAGTGGAAAAGGCCAACGGCCTAATCGGAGCCGGCATCAAAAAGCGCCTCATGAGCTCACTCGAACACAAAGCTGGAAATTGGACGAAGGAGCTACCATTCGTCCTGTGGAGCTTATGAACTACGCCAAACAGCTCCACCGGCTACACACCGTTCTTCATGGTACACGGAGCCGAAGCCGTGCTACCAGCCGAAGTACGCCACCAGGCCCCACGGGTCGTCGCCTACATTGAGGCTGAATCCACGGCTGCACTCGAAGACGTTGTCGATACACTCGACGAAGCACGGGATATAGCAGCAGCTCGATCAGCGGTGTACCAGCAGAGTCTCCGCAACTACCACAGCCGCCGGCTGCGCCCAAGGTCCTTCGTCGAAGGAGACCTCGTCTTGCGACTCAAGCAAAAGCGACCGAATAAATTCGAGTCGCCATGGGAAGGACCCTACGTCATCACCGAAGTCATCCTAGGTGGCGCCTATCGCCTCAAGCACGTGGAGTCTGGAGTCGCATACTCCAACCCATGGAATATCTCGCACCTGCCACTACTAGGAAAACGGCTATAGGTAATCAACACATCCGTGGCTCACATGGTTGGAGTGCCCCACGGCTAAAACAGGCGTGGCTCACTAGTGGGCAGTGCCCTACTAGTAACTAGAACAACCGTGGCGCACATGACTATAGTGCGCCACAGATGTGTGTGGGCCAGGGGCCTGTTGGCCGCACGCCAAACATCTGTAGCGCACTACGGTCATGTGCGCCACGGTTGTTAGTCTCATCTGTGGCGCACATAGGGGGGTGCGCTACGCCTAAGCGCACGCTCCCTTCTGCTGTGAAACGGCCACACACTTCTGTGGCGCACTCGGCCTAGTGCGCCACTGGGAGTAGGAACATCTGTGGCGCACATGGCCCAGTGCGCCACAGTTGTTTCTACACCCTGTGGCGCATTACGGCCGTGTGCGCCACGGATGTGTCGATTTTTTTAGGACAACACTTTATGTGTGACCACACATCACCACCCCACACTTCACTTTCCCCTTCTTCTTCCTCCTTAGATCTAGTCGGGATCTTCTCCTTCCCACCTCAATTTCTCCACCCATTCACCATTTTTAGCATGTAAAACTTGCTTTGGATGTTACATAAGTAATAGAGGAGGTCTCCGGTATCTCATCTCCTTCTCCGGTCGATGCGCGCACCTCTCCTTTCCATCTTTCTCGCGATCGGTCTCTCATCTCGGTAAGTTGTCCATGTAAGGATGTGTTCATGTGTATATGGATGATGCATGTGCTCATATGTATGTAGATGATCTATCGATGCTCATGATGTGTGTATGTGTGGAGAGGATCGATGGTCATATGTGTGTGTATATGGAGAGTATCGATGATGCTCATGCATGTGTGTATGGAGAGGATAATGATATGTTCATGTGTGTATGGATCGGTTTCTCTCTCTCTTGTGTTTGTATGTGAACTAGTTGCCTTTTGTTTTGCCAAAATGTTGATTCATTTCCATTTTGGCAAGACTTTGGCATTTCGCAAAGGTCCTAATTTTAGGATAGGTCATGCCGAAATTTTCTATCGACCATTGCATGCATGCATTCATTATGTGGTTCTAATAGACTTCAAAATTGTACCGTGTACATCGTGCAGGCAAAAATGGTCCGCATAATGAGCGAAGGCATTGTGGCTAGATTTTTGAAATGTGCGACGGCCGACATGATACGAAATAACAAGACAGATATAAGATGTCCGTGTAGAAGATGCAAACTCAACTGGGTGATCGACCCAGATTCCGGGAATCTGCAGGCGCACCTGCTCCGCCATGGTTTCATGGATGGATACACTCGTTAGATAAGCGATGGCGTAGATGATGGAGACGGTGAAGAAGGTGGCCAACATGACGATGATCGTCATCACGGCGAGAACGGGCGAGATGATGAAGAGTCTCCTGGAGATGGTGAAGGTGCGGAAGCAGACCGGGATGATGATGATCTAGATGCCGGAGGAGCAGACGACGATGGAACAACGTCAGGCTGGGTGCGGGACCCTTATGTGCAAGAGCTGCTTCTCAAGCAGACGAGTAACGCCAGGGCTGCCGCTAGAGAGAAAGCCAAGCTTGCGCAACTTGAGAAAGACGCGGTTACTCCATTGTATGAAGGATGCAGGCCCGATGATACCCGGTTGAATGTAACGCTCAAGGCTATGGAGATGAAGGCAAAGCACAAATTGAGCGACGCAAGCTTCGACGATATGATGGCATTCTGGCACGATCGTCTCCCGGAGGGGAACACATGTCCAACTAGTATCGAGGATGCCAAGAAAATCGTCTGTCCTCTCGATCTACCGCACGTTAGATATCACGTATGCATCAACGATTGCATCATTTATCGGGGCGAGGACGCGGAGAAAACCACATGTCCGGTGTGCGGCGTGAGTCGATACAAGAAAGGTAAGAAAGCACCTCGAAAAGTGATATGGTACTTTCCTATCACCCCTCGTCTGCAGTGCTATTTCGCGGACCCTAAGGAAGCGAAGCTCATGCGATGGCATGCGGAAAGGAAGAAGCCAGGAGATGATGATGACCCCGAAAAGGATGAGCTGCTGACGCACCCTTCAGATGCTAGCCAGTGGAAAGCATTGGACCTCGAATTCCCAGAATTCGGTGGAGATTCGAGGAACATCAGGCTTGGTGCGAGCACCGATGGACTCAATCCGTTCGGTAGCCAGAGCAGCACGCACAGCACTTGGCATGTGTTTGTATGGATGTACAACCTCCCTCCATGGTTGTGCATGAAGAAGAAGTACATACAAATGAGTATGCTAATTCAAGGGCCGAAACAACCTGGTACCGACATCAATCTGTATCTCGGGCTGTTGAAAGAGGAGCTAGCCACGTTATGGGAATCTGGAGCCAATACTTACGACGCCGTCGCACAAGATTATTTCACTATGAGAGCCGCGTTGGTCACTACGGTGCAAGACTATCCAGGTTGCGGGTATATCTCGGGGCAGGTTATCCAAGGATTCTACGCATGCGTTAGGTGCATGGATAACACAAGCTATCTCCAACTAGAGAAAGATCCAGGGTCATCGAAAACCGTGTTCATGGCGCACCGGAGGTGGCTCGGCAAGAATGATCCATGGAGAAAACGTGGAGACCTGTTCGATGGCAAATCAGAGACCCGAGGAATCCCAGAGCGTAGGAGCAGTGAAGAAGTGGAAGAGTTGCTGAAAAACTGGAAAGATTGTCCTAAGCCTGGAAAGAAGCGAAAGAGGCAGCAACAAGACAAGCCGCTGATGAAGGTATGGAAAACAAGGTCTGTTTTCTGGGAGTTGCCATACTGGAAGTTTCTCCGCAAGCCTCATAGCCTCGACATCATACATATCACGAAAAACGTGTGCGAGAGTCTGGTCGCCACCATAATCAACATGCCAGATAGGACGAAAGATGGTCCAAAAGCAAGGCACGACCTGATATGCTTGGGTATCCGGAAGGAGCTTCACGGAGGACGCACTACTCCTGATGATCAGGAAGATGACGATGATCATGAGTCGGAGACGACACAAGGTCGTCGGAAGGGTAAAAAGTTCAAGAAGAACGAATATTACTGCCCTCCTTCTTGCTTCACTCTAAGCCAGGATGAGATCAAACAGTTTTTCAAGTGCCTTCTAGGAGTCAAATTTCCTTACGGCTACGCGGGCAAGATAAGCAGATACCTAGACGAGGCGAAGCAGAGGTTCAGTGGCATGAAGTCTCACGACTGTGCCGTGCTAATGACGTAGGTACTTCCGGTCGCACTAAGAGGGATAATGGACGAGCACGTCCGTGAAACGTTATTTGGCCTATGCAAGTTTTTCGACGTCATCTCTAGGAAGTCGATTGGCTTGAATCAGCTCAGAAGGCTACAGGAGGAGATCGTGGTGATACTATGTGAGCTTGAGGTCTACTTCCCACCCGCATTCTTCGACATTATGGTGCATCTGCTGGTCCATGTCGTGGAGGACATCGTACAACTCGGGCCGATGTTTCTCCGCAGCATGATGGCGTTCGAAAGGATGAACGGACACATCAAAGGATACGTTCGCAACAGGTCCCGTCCAGATGGAAGCATAGCCAAGGGCTTTCTGGCCGAAGAGTGCATCTCTTTCTGCATTAATTATCTAGACATCGAGAACCCTGTCGGTCTTCCCGTCAACAGACACCTTGGCAAGCTCGACGGATCTGGTCACCGAGAGGGTCGTCGCATACTGCATGCAGACTTCGATTTTCGACGCGCAGACTTTGATCGAGCAAACCTCGTCGCGCTACAGCATTTAGAACTGGTCGATCCTTGGGTACAGAAGCACAAAAGGTTAATCGAGAAGAAGTACAGTGACCGGGGCATACAGAGGACGCAGGGAGAAATAATCAAAGAGCACAACTCAGATTTCACGCGTTGGTTTAGGCAGACGCTCCTTGATAATCCCCCGCGCTCGCATTCTTCTGACACGGAAAAGATCATATTCACCTTGTTGCAGGGACCGATGCAAAACCTGGTGACCTATCAGGCGTATGATATCAACGGCTACACATTCTACACGGAGGAAAAGGACAACAAGTGTGATTATCAGAACTCAGGCGTAACGTCGGAATTCTACACCGATGACAACGTGAAGGAAAGATTCTACGGAAGAATCGAGGAGATCTGGGAGCTCGACTACTGTGGAGAAAAGGTGCCGATGTTCCGTGTCAGATGGGCAAAGAGCGTCGAAAGAGAAGACCGGTATTTCACAACCATGGTTATACCCGAAGCAGCCAAATCCAAGGCCGCCGGTGCAAACGTGGCCGCGAAAAATGAACCGTGGGTACTGGCTACCAAAGTGGACCAATGTTTTTTCATTACCGACCCGACAAAGCCTAGCCGTGTTGTCGTGAGGAGAGGAAAAAGAAACATCATCGGAATGGATGGAGTCGCCAACGAGCAAGACTTCGACCAGTACGGCGATCCAAAGATTGAAGATGACGACGACTACGATGCAGCAACATACATCACAAGAAGAAAAAGGACAACCCTACCCAAAAAAGGTAGCCCGTTCGAAAGAAGAAACATTAAAGTGCCGGGGCTAAATTATTCAACCGCGACAAAGAAGGGAAAAAAGATTGTAAAACGCTAGCTCAAAAAATATTGTAAACGCGTGGTCAAAAAAGATTGTAATATTCATGAACAAAGTATTTTGTTTAAAATATTGTAAACGCGTGGTCAAAAAAGATTGTAATATTGTAAACGCTAGCCCAACCGGTTCATCTCAAAAATATTCAAAAATCAATACACTTCTTATGTCTAAATTCCAAATTAATATTCAAAAATATAAGTTAATTCATTTTAAAAGGTTACATTAATTATTTTTTAGAAATAGAAAATGGTTTTGGATTATTTATTCAAATCCATACACTTCTTATGTTTAAAGTTTTTCTAAATTCCAAATTGATATTAAAAAAATATAAGTTAATTCATTTTTAATTGTAAATGGTTCATATTTTAAATGGTTACATTAATTGTTTTTTAAAACAGAAAATGGTTTTGAATTATTTATTCAAATCCAAACACTTTTTATGTTTAAAGTTTTTCTAAATTCCAAATTAATATGCAAAAATATAAGTTAATTAATTTTAAATGGTTACATTAATTATTTTTTAGAAATAGAAAATGGTTTTGGATTATTTATTCAAATCCATACACTTCTTATGTTTAAAGTTTTTCTAAATTCCAAATTAATATTTAAAAAATATAAGTTATTTCATTATTAATTTTAAATGGTTCGTAGTTTAAATGGTTACATTAATTATTTTTCAAAACAGAAAATGGTTTCGAATTATTTATTCAAATCCAAACACTTTTTATGTTTAAAGTTTTTCTAAATTCCAAAGTAATTATCATTTAAAAAACATTACAAATTTAAACCCCAAAATAAAAAATAAGGCGGGAACAGAGAGAAAATAACTGAAAAAATTTGAAATCAGGGGAATACGTCCCGGTTGGAGCCACCAACCGGGATGAAAGAGCCCCCTGCGTGCGCGCCCCTTCAGCTGCTGAAAATTGGACTATAGGTCCCGGTTGGTGGCTCCAACCGGGACGTATGCACCTTTAGTCCCGGTTGGAGCCACCAACCGGGACTAAAGGCCCTTTAGTTATAACAGCGCGTGCCTCCTCTTCTTCCCGTCCCCGCTCACTTCTCATCCCCATCTCTCCATCTCTCAGCCCAATCGAGCACGATCTGCCGCCGCCGCTCTCGATCCGCCGCCACCGCGTCTGAGGAGGAGGAGGGCTCCACGCGTCTCAGGAGGAGGCCCGCGTCTCAGGAGGAGGCCCGCGTCTCAGGAGGAGGCCCGTGTCCGAGGAGGGGCAGCCGCCGCGTCTCAGGAGGTGGAGGCCGCCGTCGTCGCACTCCGTCGTCGCACTCCGTCGTTCGCCCGTCGTCGTCCGCCCGTCAGAGGTGAGCGTCGCCTCTCCCCTCTCTCCCTCTCTCCCTCTCTCTCCCCTCTCTCTGCAGGCCATGGTTAGGGTTCAGTATAGGTGTCGGAAGCTGGTTCAGCCATCGGGGCTGTACGACCCAGGTCGTATAGGATTTCTTTCCAATTAATCCTAGACATTGACAAAAAAAAACGATTCTACTCATCCCAATCCCTGCTTCCACGAGCCACTGTCGTTGCACTGTGCTTTAATATCGGGTGCGGCATGTGCGTCCTTGTGGGGGGAAGACAACAATATGAATATGAACCAGTACAAAGGCGTATTCTTGTTTGGATTGTAGTTATTGTACTGCCCAAAAATTTGATAAATTAGCCTCATTGGCTAGCAACCAACTGATTTGATAAGTATACTAATATTTGACACATCTATTATCTAAGTTTGAAAGGATAGATAGATGAATTAATAGCGAAGGGAGAGAAAAAAACCAAAGAACCAGAAAAACTGCTGCTGCCAATGCAGTAAAATAATGCGAGATAGGACCCACTGAAACAGGCACAAGTTGCTTTTGATTGGTCGCCTGATATTCTGGCTGGGCAGCCAATTGATTGGCAATAGTCCAGAAAAATAAGGAGTACGTCACGATTCGGTGTTTTTCATTTTCAATGGGAGGATACACATATGAATATAGTACTCTGGCAGCACTACCTACATGCTCGACTACCTACATGTCGACACAGGCTCGAAGCAAGGGTTGCGCCGCACCCTAGGCTCGCTCACTTGCCTGGTCGATCGTCGGCATGCTCGCCAAGGCACTAGGCATCATCGCTGGTGATCTCCAAAATGAGGCACGCCGGTCGAGCACAGCGCGCTCAAGGTTCGGGATGAGAATGGACCGGGTTGACCCAACGGGTCCATGAAACTGTGGTTTGGTCCTTATGGAAAACCAGGAATGGAACTTGTTCTTTTTGAATGCAGGTTCTTGTATGAAATGATTCCCGATTTTTGCCGGAATGTTGATTAACTTCCGTTTCGGCAGAAATCGGGCACTCCTAGTTTAAGAAAATTAGCAAAGGTCATGCCGGATTTTTCCGTGCATTTAACCAATTATTTGTTTTTTATTAGTGCAAAGATGTGTGACAACGACGAGGCTGGATGTTCTAAGCGCATCAGCGCTGAAGGAGAACTCAGACCTCCGAATAAACAATTGACATTCTGGGAGGCGGCCCAGCGTCTAGAAGACGATGAAGAATACCATCCTTCAGAGAGCGAGGATGATGAGATGGAAGACGCGGAGGAAGAAGCCGAAGGAACGGCGGACGATGAAACCACTGATGGCGGCGAGGGCACAGGGAGTGGTAGCAACCCTCCTAAGAAGAAGAAGCCGAAGGACCGGCGCCCGAACACGGTCGGCACGGTCAGGGAGGAAATTACCGAAGTGAGCCCATCAGGGGTTCCTTTGGAGCCCGCCCTTGTCGTCAAAGGGTACGGTGGGCAAGTGGCGGCGATCACCCGGACAACCATCTCGATCAACACCGAGAATCTCCGGCATAAAGATAATGGCCACTTGCGCACACTCCTCTTCGAGAAGCTGCACGCAAGATACAAGTTCCCCGCTAAGTATCAGAACACAAATTATCATGGGAACGAAGTAAACAAATCCGCCCTCACAAAGATGAGCACCGCCCTGGCCAGCTGGAGAACCGGGATAAAGAAGAAGATCTATAAAGAAGGCAAAAGTCTCGAGGAGATCCAGAAGATAAACAAATTGCTTTAATTACCGCCTTTCATGCCATCTATATATTACTCTTGTGGCATCTCGCTCTGACGACGCCGTACATGTTTTCCGCAGACGGATGTTCCTTGCACTCTCTTATGCTACGTGAACAACGAGCTGAGGGATGTTGCCAAGGGTACCATCGTTCAACCCTTGCAGCACACGTTCCACTCAAAGCCGATGCCAGATAGCGTGCACAGGGTTAAAATTAGTCGGGTGCTAAGGGGCTGCGACGACCTGGAACCTCCCATTCAACCCCCAGGAGCGGATGAAGAAGAGCCGTATGTCCTCAGAAGTTGCTTCGGCTTGTTCTTGCTATGGCCAAAGAGCATGATCCGTTTGGGGACGGCGGGGGCCATCACGCCACAGACAACAGCACCGCCTGTCGTGCCAGCGACAAGCGGTGGCAAGGCCCCCTTACCGCCCTCGCCGTCACCTCCACGCGGTGGGTCGGATGATCATGTTGATGATATGCACATGGCGCAGGATCCGGCCGAGGACTTCGAAGACTGGAATGATCACTTCTTCAGCACTCAGTTTGGCAACGAAGAAGACCTAGCTGGTGGCCCCACAGAGAAAGCCACTATCACCAAGCGTCTGTTTGGTTCTCAGGAGACGCCTCCAGCTTGCGCCTTTACAGAGCCAGCTGATACAACCAACCGGCCCTTTATTCTAAGCCCTGACACACTACATAGGGCGGCCGGTGCTCAGATTGCGGTGCCTGCCCGCTCTCCAAAAGGAAAAAATGGCAGGAAAAGAAAATATAGCAGCTCGAGCCAGCCGGTGGCGTCAACAACTGCGAATCCGATCAGGTTTCGGGACGGGCCACCAAGACCCGAGGGTATTATGTGGAGGATTCATGTGGCGGGTGAGCCCATGCTACCTAAGAATTTGCGGAAGCTCACCAATTCGGAACTGCAGAGTGTGCATGACGGCGTGCTGACGATAGAGAGACGCCTTCTATCGGAGAAAGATCCCTCGCACCCGGTATTCGTGGTTAAGGTGCCACCAGGCTTGGGCTTCGTCGACACTGCCCCCGCGGATATGTTCTTCCTGCGGTTCGAAGACATCTTCAATATGTTCCACCTATACCCGCTGCACTATACCATGGTCCGTCTCTTTTCTCTCAGCCTGGCCATGCAGATCATTAGAGAGAACACACCGGGCATCGCTATAGTGGACCCCTACTACATGCGTGACGGCTGCTTGGGTTCCCCCGCCGAACGACGTATCGTGGCCTCGTACCTAAAAAGAATCCTCGTGGCGAACAAGACAAAGGAATACATTCTCGTGCCTTACTTTCTCGAGTAAGTCGTTATTCAGTCGCCACCGTCGATTGGCTTTATTAGATCATCATCATTCTTTTTTTAACACATTCCATTTGAATTTTTTGCGCAGAGATGAACACTGCACGCTCATCTCCTTATCGCCGAAGCATTCCCACGCCACGTATTTCGACTCGGGGAGTCTAGAAAAGAAGAAAAACTACGACAAGATCAAGGAAGTTCTGGATGATGCTCTCACTGGCTTTGCCTCGACGGAAGGCACCAGCTTCGTGCGTAAGAAGGTCAAGTTCGGCAGGCACGTCTTCAACCACGTAACAGAGTTCCCCTGCGTGAAGCAGCCGGAAAACAGTAAGAAGGAAGCCTACTACGCACTCCATCACATGAGGGCGTTCCTACTTGACCAGCAGAATTCTACGCTGCCAGATCATCTCAAACAGTGGGCCGAAGCAAAGGCCAAGATCAATGATTCGGATATTAGACAAGAGATGTATCGCATCCAGCAGCTGTTTGGGGCAATCATCTTTCGTGATGTCATGACTTCGGGGGGGATCTTCTACGGAGGAAATATCCCGAATAACCGTGACATAGAAGATCGCCTAGAGATGCAGGGTGACTATAGGAAGTTCATGACGAGGCAGGGCGTCCTCCCGTTCCCTAAGCCGAGCCAGAAGGCTTGATGTTGGTCTAGTTGTAGTTGCAAACTATAGATGACCTTCGTGTGTGTTTTTGCTTATTATTATTATATATCAATCAATGCTTGGTTTTTTTGCTTACTCTTTGGTTCTCGGACGACAAGTGTGAGTTATTTTTGTCTTTTTCGAGAATATGCCGATGATTGAAATGTCGTGGCACAATATATATGTGAATGTGCTATGACGGGATTGTGAGCCTTGTGATATGCACAAGTCCAGGAATTGTGCATCCTACTTGGCTGACAGTCCCGTCATAAGCAATTCCTGTGTCCAACGACCTAGCTAGTTATATATGAGGCATGCTTTTCGAGTTATTTTTGTCTTTTTCGAGAATATGCCGATGATTGAAATGTCGTGGCACAATATATATGTGAATGTGCTATGACGGGATTGTTAGCCTTGTGATATGCACAAGTCCAGGAATTGTGCATCCTACTTGGCTAACAGTCCCGTCATAAGCAATTCCTGTGTCCAACGACCTAGCTAGTTATATATGAGGCATGCTTTTTGAGTTTGCTCTTTTTTATTTAAGAGTACTTTCTATAAGTGTATCTTCATATGCGACTTTAATTATACATGTTTTTTCAATCACCGGTTAGTTATTATTGTCAACTTGTAGATGACGTGGTACGTCGTGTACAAGGGACGGGTTCCCGGAGTCTACGATGATTGGGAAGACTGCCGGAGACAGGTGCACCGTTTCAGCGGCAATAGCTACAAAGGGTACAACACTATGGCGGAGGCGGAAGATAGATACACGCGCTATCTAGCGGGAGTTAGGACAAGGAACCGGATGAAGACCTACACCTTCGTCGCGGCGGTGATCATGCTTATCTTCATTGGTTATTTATCCCGCGTTTGTGTCTAGCTAGCTAGTTTAGATGTCTAGGCGAGCTTCCGAGCTCTAACTTGTTCGATCGACACATGTATTCGCATGTCACCAACTACTACTTTGTAACATGATCAAAACAATGTAACTTGGACTATGTATTCATGTATGAGACTTATCTATATGTATTTGTTTCAATCTTGTTTTTCATATCGAGTATTTATATATATAATTGTATATCTTGTATCTGTGTGTGTATATCTGCTGTAATATTGTATATAATCTGTATTGCATATAATCTGGCTTGGAAATTAAAAAAAAACAAAAAATACATCTGTGGCGCACATGTTCTACCTTTTGTGGCGCACTACACCTAAAGCGCACCATGGATGTTTAGTGGCGCACTGGGTAGTGCGCCACAGAAGATCCAAGGGGTAGCGCACCACGCCAAACTTCTGTGGCGCACTAGGTGGTGCGCTACGCCTATCTCTACACAACCGTGGCGCACTAGGCAGTGCGCCACGGCTGAGAGATAGCCGTAGCGCAAGGCCCGTGGCGCACTATAGGTGCGCCACGGATGGGCCTTTTAGGTGCGCCACAGACGACCATTTTCCTAGTAGTGTGCGACGGTTCTATCCGTAGCAACCTACCCCCTTCTTTTACTTTCAATAAGGCTTCCAACCAAGGCAACTCAGCCGAACAATGTATCTCCTTCATTACGATATAAATAAAGCTAAGTGTCTCGCCCCAAAACTTCGTTTCAAAATTTTCTGCAACTATACTATATGCTACAAACGCACTCGGGGGCTCCCCCACCACACGATTTCATCGAATGAGGGCCAAACGTGTACACCTGAGTAGCTGACAACGTCAGGCAAACGAAAAGGACATGTATCCGATCAAAGCACTGCGTGCTCACATACAAACAAACCTTTACAACAAAGGGCACAACACGCCCAGCCGAAATATACAAATTTTACATCTCTCTCTTTCTACAGGTACTACCTATGTTGAAGAATAACCTGGGCATGCTGCTCAAATAAATCTACAATCTGTTCGGCATACTGCCTCACAGCCGCGTAATGCGGACGCATGTCCCACTCGCTACCATCAGGGCGAAGAGGTGGCCCAGCAGCCACGGCAGCCAAATCCACATCAGGCCGGTGCAGCCTCACAAGAGACAACGCAGCCTTCACTCCTGCGACAAGCTGCTGCCGCACCAACTCCTTGACATTGCTTACGTTCCGAAATTTCGACAGAAGACCCGCAAGGTTTATTGGCGCGGCATCCAAAGGGAACATGACGTGCAGCACCGAAGAAAGCGATATCTGCACCTACCGAAGCACCCGCGAAACTTGATGAACACGATCCTGCACCGTCGCCAAGGCTATGGCGCGATCACGATCCATCCAGAAGAAGCCGCCGGCCTCCATGTCCTGTTGAGTCAAGCAATTGACCCGAACAGCGACACGCTCTTTTTCTTCCCTCGGAGCAAGATTTGCACCTGCAGCAATCGGACAAAATAAGAATAAGGCCAGCAGGCTCACCCGAAGACCAGAGCTACAGCTCGACCAAAGAACAACTTACATTGCAGCTGCTCAGACAGACGGACCAACTCCGCCATCAAGTACTCCTCTCTGGCTGCGCCACGATCCGCCTTGGACTTCCAAACGTCGGCATGACCGCGTAGCCCGAGCAACTCCCTCTCCAGACTGCGCACACGATCCCGAAGGAAAGTAAGCTGCGAGGAATCATCCAAGGATGGGCGCAGCGGTGTTGCGGATGGGGCGTCAACAGGGTCAGCACCCGAAGGAACCTAGAGCGGCAGCAAAAGAAAGGAACACAAACATTCAGCCAAGGATGGAGCACAACTCAGAGAAATTCATTGAATATATAAAGCCACTACGTGGCACAAGGATGGTGCTCTTCAAGATATTTACAACAAAACTAACTACAAACTAGCCTACATTTACTACGCCTAAGATGCAGGAGCCTGAGTCGCTTCGGAGCCAGACTGCCTAGCTTTGGCCCCACCCTGCTGCCGCAGTGCATACTCAGACAGTAAATCAATGAGCTTGGGCCCATATCGCCTGCAGCGAGCAGAATAGGCAGCAAAGGCTACCTCGGATCCATCCGTAGCCGTCGGCATCCGAGAAGTGATCTAGGGCAGATCCAGCTCCGCTCCAGCCGCCATGGCCATCGCCAGCCCGACGGACGCGTCGATGCCCTTCTGCTTGCGCTTGTACGCCGCAGGCGCTTCGGCTGACAGAGCCTCCGCCAGAGCATCCACATCTTCAAGGGCTGCGCCCTTCGGGACAAGCTCCTTGTAGAAGCGACCAAGGACCTCTTTCGCCTTGGCAAGAGAGTTGACGACGGTGCTGCAGCGGTCTTCGACCGCCGCAGTGGCATCATCTAGAGCACTACCGTGCTCCAGAGCACCGCGGTCGAACTCGATGCCTGCGGCATCTGAGACAAAAAGAAGAAATACATGAAGAAAAGCGACATAAAAGAAGACCCGAAGGAAAATAAAAAATACAAAACTAGTACTCACCCGAAATAGCCTTTGGCAGCAGCCATGAGCTTCGTCGCCACCTTGAAGCTGCCGAAGGTTCGCCTCCAGCACCAGGAGCTTTTGCACAAGCCGCTTGGCCTCTTGCACAAAAGGCTGCAGAAAAAGATATGTCAGTAAGAAAAGGGCTTGGGGGCTACTCCCAACACAAAGGAGTAAAAACAAGATTCGCACACGAAGACACTCGGGGGCTCCCCCCATGAGGCCGGAAAATCTTACATGCTCTGATGACGACCCCGAAGGACCGCCTGCGAAATTCTGAGGCGCAACCACCTGCACCTCCTGCAATGGAGGATCCGGAGGCGCGTCACCTGAAGTCGCCACCGTTTGAGGTAGAGGAGACGTAATTTTCGACTCCCCCATCATCTCCCATTCACCATCACTAGAGGAATCATGGGAGGATTGCCTGCATACAAACCACTCGGCACAAAGTGCAAATACCACGAAGGAACAAGGACACCAGTATAACAAGAAAACTTACGAGCCCAATGCGCTCAGGTCGAAGATAGGAGAAGCCCTTCGGGCCCTCTTCTCCTCTTTCTTCTCTTCCTTCTTCTCCTCCTTCTTTTCTTCCTTCTTCCGCTTTGCTGGCGGGTGCGGCGCGACAGCCCGCACAGGAATGGCAGGAAGGGGAGAGGAAGAACCTCCATGAACATCATCATGACGCTCAAGGCCCAGAGGATTTCTGGGAGTCGGAGGAGTCGAGGCATCCGAAGACTCGCTGGAGCTCCGTGATCGCTTGCGCGAATGGTCCTCACTCGACTCGTCAGCATCCTCCGCTGCAGATCGCGCTGACAGTAGCTCGGACACGGAATCAACCACTTCATTATCCGGGGCATTCGGATACCTTTCGGGCAATGGTGGTACCATCCCCTGCACCTTTAAGCTCTACAAAATCAGAAGGAACTTTGTTAGCAAACAAAGGAAACAAATAACAGAGCCGACAAAAAAAAGGGGGAGCACTATGTGCGCAAATCTACACCTTCGGTACGACCAACGTCGAAGAAAAGGGAGGAGTCAGCGACTTCCCCGGGATTTCTTCGTCGGCCTTGAACTTCAACAGCGCGCGAAGAGCCTTGTCAAGATCCCCCTCGGAGATTTTCTCACTCGAAACCCTCGTCGGATCACGGCGCCCAGAATAAAGAAACATTGGGTGCGCCCCCGCTTGGAGAGGCTGCACCCGACGCTCAAGAAATGTTCGGATGATGTCCACACCGTTCACCTCCTTCTCAGGAATCAGTTGGAGATCCTCCACCCGACGGTACATGGCCTCTATCTCCGCCACCTCACCGTCTAAGATTTGGTTTTTCCAAGACCTTTTCTTCTCAATCATTTGGGAGGGGTCAAAGGGAACAAGACCAAAATCTTGCCCGGGCACTACGGAGTCGCGGATATAAAACCATCGCCTCCGCCAGTACTGGACAGATTCGGACATGGAAAAGGAAAAGAAGAGCAGATTGGGACTAAGAGAGATGATGAAACCCCCAATGGGATACACACCATCCGAACCAGATTGCCTCTTCACGGAATAGAGCTTCCGGAAGAGGCCAAAGTGCGGCTCAATGCCAAGCCAGCACTCGCAAAAAGTGATAAAACAAGCAATGCGGAGAAGAGAATTGGGAGACAGATGATGCAGCTGAACCCCATAGAAGAAGAGCAGTCCACGAAGGAAGTCATGGACTGGATACGAAAACCCACGCAATACGAAGGCGAGAAACATAACCCGGTACCCAGATGGGGGACGGGGGATTACCTCATTGCCGGGGAGTTTAACGGCCTCCCTGTCCTCCGGGATCAAGCCCCGCTCGCGCAGCTTGCGGAGATCGCTCTCCCGCGTCTCTGATCGCCGCCAGCCACCATCGGTGACGCGAGCAGCGGCGGCGCCTTTCTTTCCTCCGGCGGCGCTGGTCCCAACCGCAGATGAAGACTTCTTTGGTTTCCCCATCACGCTACGGCGGCGCCGGCGGTGAAAGCGTACAAAGGACGACGGAAATGTGGAAGGAAATCCCAGCGCGAAGCAAGAATCGCTCGAGCGCAAGGAGGCAGTGAAACACAAGAACTAGTGTGGTGAAAACAAACTACGGTTCCCCTCAATGATTATAACAGCGAAGACGACGCATGGCAGCCGTTCATCCAGAAGACCTAATGCCAACGGCAGATCTGGCCGTACACGTGTCAACACCACAACGAACCGTCGTTACCACGCCGTCCACTACGCGCGGAAATCGAGGAGACGCCGTAATTATCTCCACGCCCCGCGTGACCGGTCAATTTAAAGTCAGCAAGTGGGACCCATGTTCGTCCAGTCAAGTCATCTCTGGCGTAGCAGACGCTTGAGGTCATCGATCGTCAGCACTGATGTCATCAAAATCTATACTAGCACCAATTACGATTCTTCGGCTCCACAGCTAAGAGCTAAGAGTACTCACTCGAATCTTCGATTCGACTAAATACTCGGGGGCTACTCCCATCAGGAGCGCTGACCGCGCACCCGGAAGATGAACAATGACAAAGTATTTCTTCGAGTCCTACGTCGAGTCTGCGACTCCACTACGGACTCTGGGGCTACTCCCATAGGGAGGATGGATTTAATCATCCGAATTTTTTTGAGTCCCATGGACCTAACAACCGAACAAATGCTTGAACTAAAGTCTCTGCTCGAGTCTATGACTCGAACAGACACTCGGGGGCTACTCCCATAGGGAGCGCTGGCCGCGCACCCTATGAATTCTTCGACTGTGATCTTTCGGATCAACACACAAAAACTTTTTGGCATCTCTGCCCCAACAAAATGCTGAGTGAGCGACAATCTCCTTGGCCACCCGAAGCACCTCCGTAGTGACAAATGTTCGGATGATGTGTCTGCGACGCGAAGATAAGACCTGCAGATATCATCTGATGGCCTGGAACGTACATGACTACGCTCTGCTAGTACAAGTCCTTGCCAACAGGCGTGATGAAAAATCCCGACGGACGCGTTGGGTACATCAATTAAAAACACTGGAATTCCACTCCTGTAAGTCCTCCGCGGCCAGAGTCGAATTACGCCAGCATATGTTCCGGGTTTAAGTTAAGGGACTCGAACTTGACGAAGATCATGTTGTTTCGTCCTAAGACAGTTAACTGACCCTGATCTGTCAGGTGAGTCAGGCACATGTATCAACAATCCCTACACACATATATTGTTAACGCCTAGTTGCACCCGAAAGATTGAAGAGTCCTCAGCCGAATCTACGATTCGACTGATCACTCGGGGGCTACTGACATGGTTATACCCTATGGGTACGTGACTTCAGCATACCTGGTCCAGCCCAAGGAAGGCCCACAGCAGATATACGCTGGCCCATGAATATTTTCGGATGGCCAAGGCCTATGACGCTTTCGGATCCTTGGAGAGCAAGACTAGCACATATAGGAAATTTAAAGGGGTAAAACCCTAGAACTTGTAACCGACTAGGACTATGCCCGGGACCTGCCTAAGTCTATATAAAGGCCAAGAGGGCACGTCCTAGATCTCTCGACTCATACTTTCACACGCACCTCCACGCCAGATCGAATCTGCGCACCCTGTAACCTTCGGTTCCACCGTAATCAAGATCAGACAAGCAGGACTAGGGTTTTCCCTCCGGGGGCCTGAACCTGGGTAAATCTCGTGTCTTGTAACACCCTCAGAATCGACCCTATGCAAGTTTTAGCGAAACCCGTCAAACCTGCATAGAAACGATTCAAAGGTGCCCACCAGGCACTTTCGTGCGGGTGGAAAATGAAGTAATAACATTACACAACAGTCCTCGATGGGACCCACAGAACAGATATATACAACAGCGACTCAAAGAGTCAAGAATACAGATATAATATACAAAGATCCAAATCACCTTGAAAACGATATAGCGTCCCGCTACGGACAAGATGCAAATGGGGCTAAGAGCCCTGAAGAATAACCAATGGCGTCCATAACCCTGCCCAGGCCAAGCCGGAAGGGTAACCCTGCTAACGACGTCGATCTCAAAACCTGCTTAAACAAAAGGGGTGCCGACAAAGGGCAAAGGAAAAGGAGGAGAGTCAGTACTGAGGCCAGTACACGGCGAGACTAGAATTCGGCGGTCCTCGCCTACATAGGTATGGTGGGCTGAGCGGCAGCGGCAGCATGCACTAAACAACCTATAGAGACTCGATACAACTGGCGGCAATCAGAGAGGGGGAAGAAAGACCTATTCGGAACCAACCTGATACTACCACCAAACAAACCCATCCTGGTGTTTCCCCCTCGAGACCAAACGAGGAAGTCAACCGAGGAACTCACACAGTTGGCATTTTTATTTATTCGGTTATCGTTGCAGCAATTACTAGTCAAGTATAGATGATCTTCCTGATAAATAAGCAGTAGGCCATTTTAGTTAACCATTCCATTGTAGTTGCAACACTTACTAGTCAAATACAATTAGTATGAGATATCCCAAAACCCAGCAGTTGCTGATACTTTTATTCAGCCATTCCGTTGTAGTTGCAATACTTACTAGTCAGGTACAATGGTCGCAAGCGACACCCAAACAAGCAATTGTTGGCAGTTTTATTCAGCCATTCCATTATGGTGAAGCTGATTACTAGTCATATCAGATACAAGTCAATTGATAACAGTAAACTTTAGTTATAGTTTTCTATGATCGAGATACTGTGCTCCAAGTCGTCCATAACCGCGGACACGGCTTTCAGAAAGTTTTAACCCGGCCGGGGTGCACAAATAGCAACACACTCACGATCGACCTCGGAAAAACCAAATCAAAACCCAACGAGGCTTTCACGACAAAGAAATCACAGGATTCAGAAATATTTCAGGGGGGCACCCCATTAAGCTACCCGCCACGAAGTTAGCTGACTCCGAAACGGACTCAAGGTTTGGGTATACGGCTGTGAACGACTGGGAACCCAAAACTGGGCTTGTCGACACCGCGGAATCGTGTCCCGATCATAAACAGTACATGTGTTATCTGTCGCACAATTTAAATAAAGCAGTAAAGCATGGCATAAGTACAGGATAATAAATAAAACCTCAAACTAGTTTGTGGCCCCAAGAAATAAGACTGAATCAAGCTCTGGCTAAGGGGGGTCCCATAATTCCCCGTATGTGGATAGCGCGATAAAACAAGGAACATGTATCAAGTACTCGGGGTCCTACGGGACACAAGTGGGCGGTCGGAAACCAAATATTATCTATCACCCACCGATGCCTCTGCTTACTTACTTCAATTTTAGTTGTTAAACAGGAATTAAAGTGAACGATAAGTAAAACCGAGACCAACTCCAACATCAAACATGTGGCAATACACCAACAACTGTGGCACTTGACGACACGCAACAACACTTGAGCAAGCGACTACGACGCGCAAGTCCAACTATCTACCAAACAACAGGTAATAGGATGTGTCCAAGGCAATATATGGCTGCAAGGGAATATCACGGGTACGGAACTAGAGCATCGCAACACAGATAGCAATGGATCAACAGGAGGGAATAAATACTATAAAAGTAAGATAGGTAGAAAGGGGGAGATGCTCGCCTGAAAACATTGCCGAAGGTTCATCCGAAGATCGGGGCGAAGCTCACATCAACTCAACGGCCTTATCCGCGAAGAAGCAAAACACTAGAATAAACACCGGATGCAATATTTAATACTACGGCAAAATATCGGCATGATGCATGTATGATGTATGGCATGGCAAAGATGTGATGCGATTAGGTCAAATTAAGCGGAACCGGGGTCCCGACAATTAATTAGATGGTTCAAGTTATTTATTTACCCCACAAATTAAATGTTGTCTTAACATGGCAGGAGATAGGACCGGGTTCGCTACACAATTTAAATGAGGCCAATATGTGACTAGATTTGCCCGCATATGGGCCCCATATTTAATTATAAGGTGAAGCGGCATAAGGCCCCCAAACCACACAAATATGCACGCGAGTATGACAATTTAATATGCAACAATTTGGATTATATTATAAAATAGGGTCTCGGGAAAGGGTTCACACATTAGGGTTCGACGCTCTTGGGGGTTCCGAGGTTCGGGGTTTGGTCTCAGGGTCCAGGGTTCGACGGGATCGTTCTCGGACTCCGGGGTTGTTCTCAGATAACGGGGTAGATCTTGGCGTTCCGTGGTCTTCGGGTCATGTCGACGGTCATGGCGTTCGGGATGAAGCACTTGTCGTATTCGCATCGACGACCTTGGCGTCCGGGTTCTTGACGAACTTGGCGTAACCGGGATGGAGTGCTTGCCGTATCGGGAAGAAGATCTTGAAGGGTGCCGGCTTCAATTGTCGATGGCGAACTTGTTCGGTACCGGGGGTTTTTCGGAGATCTTGGCACGGCGCCGGGTACGGGATCGGTCTTCGGATCGGGGCGTCGGGGCTTTGGTTTTCCGTGATTGCGGCCTTAGCGTTCGGGCTTCAATGTCGATGACGGACTTGACACGGCGTCGATCGTGGTCAAACATCTTGGCCAAACAGATGGCGGCTCCGCGAAGACCTTGTCGATGAGGAAGCTCTGGTGGTGTCGTTTTGGGGCCTCGGGGCTAGACGATTACACGGGGAGCTTGCATTGGTACAGTCTCCCCTGTTAACCCGTCGGGTTCTTGTGCAGGCCACGCGAACGCCAACATGGACGTGGAACCCGACAATGCACCGACAGGAGGCCACGAGGCGGCTGCTGGCACATGTGCGGCAGGAACCAGGACGAGGGCGACGGCCTGACGCGGGGCACACGGGGAGAGTCCGCGAGCGGCGGACGGCAGGAAGCACTCGAGGGGACGCGTGGGGGGAAAGCTCCTGCGGAGGACGCTGGCGGGCGGCCGGTGGCGCCATGGCCGAGGCGGCGGGGCACGTGGCGGCAGCGCTGGCGCGGAGACCAGGGAGGAGGAAGGCGGACCGGCGGAGGGGGTCGCGGTGGCGTCGGGAGGAGGAGACCGGCGGTGGCGGCTGCTCGGGGCGGGCGCGCGGCCGGAGGGGAGGAGCACAGGGCCGAGCGTCGCCTGCCGGAGGCGGCGCTCGCGCGTGGCGTGCTCGCGCTCGGCGAGGCCGGCCACAGGAGAGGCGGCGGACGGAGGCGGCTCAGGAGGCGGGGGGGGGGGGGTCCGGCGGCGAGGGGCCTAGGGGCCGACGGGGTCAGGCCAGAGGTGGGGGTCGCGGTGAGGTGCGGCGGTGCGGGTAGAGAAGGAGCGTGGAGAAGAGGGGGGGAAGGCGCACCGGCGGCGGTGGTTGGAGGAGGGAGCGGCGCGAGAGGGGAAGCTCGGTGGCGGCGGTGGTTCGAGGAGGGAGCGGCGGTGGATGCGAGGAAGAAGAGAGCCGCGCGGAGGGGAGAGAGAGACGTGAGGGAGAGAGACGGGGCGGGGCAGGAGCTGTCGGGTGGGACCAGGGAGGACGGTGGGGTCCGGGTGGCGGTCAGACGCGGGGACGGGGACAGCTGGTGGGGCTGGGGAGCAGGTTGACCAGGGAGGAGAGGTGGGCGAGGTGGGACCCAGGGGCGGGGCCAGGTGGGGGGCTGGGCGCGGGGCCAGGGTGGGGTCGGGTTGGCAGAGAGGGGGAGAGAGAGAGGTGGGTGGATGGCTGGGTGAGAAAGAGAGGGGAGGGAAAAAGGGGTGGATTGATGATGTGGCGGGGTGGGTAGGAAGTTGGGGGAGGGGTGAGGTGGCGAGCTGTGAGTGGTGGGTAGGATAGATTTGGGTGGGGAAAGGATTTAGTGGGGGCTGATTTAAAATGCGTGTTTGTTTGGTCTTGTCTATTTTAAAACTAGGCCATTTTGCAAACAGTTTTTAGACAAATAAAAATCTCCGATGCGATCGGGGTTTTGTGTTTTAAAATAAGAGGGGTATTTGTATAAATCAAAACTAGGCTTTTAAAAAATAATGCAGACAAACAATACATGATGATGACGATGCAATGCACAAAAACAACGCGATTTTCTAGTAGTGGTTTTGCGGGATGCCACAATTCGACACCACTAACAATGGATCTCGCCCTCGAGATCCGCCTCATGGTACCTGAAGGAAGGTCGGTGATCTGCGTCTTCTTGCTTCGTGTAGATCCTCGCGACACCACTAACAAGAGGTCGTTGTCCGTGATCGCCGAGAGAACACTCCGGGATCAAAAAGGTCGAAGGTAGAGGTATCAACAAATAAAGCCACCTCTAGCTTACGATGGAAAGAGGGAACCGATGCATTCTCATCCACTTCAATGTACAAAAGCGAATAGAAAGGGTAGTCGGCATGGGGGCCAATCCATCACGCACCCAAACTATTACTCCGCACAATCAGTGGAAAAGCGTGCAACCATTCTCGGAATCAGACTGAAGATCTCGACAATCGAGGTTCGGAAACAAGGGAGTGATGCAGACTCTGCATCGGATCTGGCGTAGATGATGTCGTCGCGTCGGAAAACACCGGAAGGCACAAACAAGGAATAAAGAATGGTAACACCGTAGACGGATTCATCAGGCAGCTGGAACACCGGACGGTAGAACACCGTTAACAGAGGAGGAAGCGAAACCCTGAAGGTACGACGGAAAAGCCCACCACGAGAATTCCTGGACTAGAAGAAAAGATAAGAGAGCAGGTTCAAAACACGTCGAGATAAGAGGAGAATAGCAGAGGGGGTAAGGAGTAAAAATCAGACCTAATCAGAACTATCCAACCGATTTTCAAAGATAGTTTTGACACTCAACTTCGGCCGTTAGCTAGGTTATCCTACAGGCTGGACTTGTGGGGTATCGCAACTGCTGAGCTCTGATACCACCCTGTAACACCCTCAGAATCGACCCTATGCAAGTTTTAGCGAAACCCGCCAAACCTGCATAGAAACGATTCAAAGGTGCCCACCAGGCACTTTCATGCGGGTGGAAAACGAAGTAATAACATTACACAACAGTCCTCGATGGGACCCATAGAACAGATATATACAACAGCGACTCAAAGAGTCAAGAATACAGATATAATATACAAAGATCCAAATCACCTTGAAAACGATATAGCGTCCCGCTACGGACAAGATGCAAATGGGGCTAAGAGCCCTGAAGAATAACCAATGGCGTCCATAACCCTGCCCAGGCCAAGCCGGAAGGGTAACCCTGCTAACGACGTCGATCTCAAAACCTGCTTAAACAAAAGGGGTGCCGACAAAGGGCAAAGGAAAAGGAGGAGCGTTAGTACTGAGGCCAGTACACGGCGAGACTAGAATTCGGCGGTCCTCGCCTACATAGGTATGGTGGGCTGAGCGGCAGCGGCAGCATGCACTAAACAACCTATAGAGACTCGATACAACTGGCGGCAATCAGAGAGGGGGAAGAAATACCTATTCGGAACCAACCTGATACTACCACCAAACAAACCCATCCTGGTGTTTCCCCCTCGAGACCAAACGAGGAAGTCAACCGAGGAACTCACACAGTTGGCATTTTTATTTATTCGGTTATCGCTGCAGCAATTACTAGTCAAGTATAGATGATCTTCCTGATAAATAAGCAGTAGGCCATTTTAGTTAACCATTCCATTGTAGTTGCAACACTTACTAGTCAAATACAATTAGTATGAGATATCCCAAAACCCAGCAGTTGCTGATACTTTTATTCAGCCATTCCGTTGTAGTTGCAATACTTACTAGTCAGGTACAATGGTCGCAAGCGACACCCAAACAAGCAATTGTTGGCAGTTTTATTTAGCCATTCCATTATGGTGAAGCTGATTACTAGTCATATCAGATACAAGTCAATTGATAACAGTAAACTTTAGTTATAGTTGTCTATGATCGAGATACTGTGCTCCAAGTCGTCCATAACCGCGGACACGGCTTTCAGAAAGTTTTAACCCGGCCGGGGTGCACAAATAGCAACACACACACGATCGACCTCGGAAAAACCAAATCAAAACCCAACGAGGCTTTCACGACAAAGCAATCACAGGATTCAGAAATATTTCAGGGGGGCACCCCATTAAGCTACCCGCCACGAAGTTAGCTGACTCTGAAACGGACTCAAGGTTTGGGTATACGGCTGTGAACGACTGGGAACCCAAAACTGGGCTTGTCGACACCGCGGAATCGTGTCCCGATCCTAAACAGTACAGGTGCTATCTGTCGCACAATTTAAATAAAGCAGTAAAGCATGGCATAAGTACAGGATAATAAATAAAACCTCAAACTAGTTTGTGGCCCCAAGAAATAAGACTGAATCAAGCTCTGGCTAAGGGGGGTCCCATAATTCCCCGTATGTGGATAGCGCGATAAAACAAGGAACAGGTATCAAGTACTCAGGGTCCTACGGGACACAAGTGGGCGGTCGGAAACCAAATATTATCTATCACCCACCGATGCCTCTGCTTACTTACTTCAATTTTAGTTGTTAAACAGGAATTAAAGTGAACGATAAGTAAAACCGAGACCAACTCCAACATCAAACATGTGGCAATACACCAACAACTGTGGCACTTGACGACACGCAACAGCACTTGAGCAAGCGACTACGACGCGCAAGTCCAACTATCTACCAAACAACATGTAATAGGATGTGTCCAAGGCAATATATGGCTGCAAGGGAATATCACGGGTACGGAACTAGAGCATCGCAACACAGATAGCAATAGATCAACATGAGGGAATAAATACTATAAAAGTAAGATAGGTAGAAAGGGGGAGATGCTCGCTTGAAAACATTACCGAAGGTTCATCCGAAGATCGGGGCGAAGCTCACATCAACTCAACGGCCTTATCCGCAAAGAAGCAAAACACTAGAATAAACACCGGATGCAATATTTAATACTACGGCAAAAGATCGGCATGATGCATGTATGATGTATGGCATGGCAAAGATGTGATGCGATTAGGTCAAATTAAGCGGAACCGGGGTCCCGACAATTAATTAGATGGTTCAAGTTATTTATTTACCCTGCAAATTAAATGTTGTCTTAACATGGCAGGAGATAGCACCGGGTTCGCTACACAATTTAAATGAGGCCAATATGTGACTAGATTTGCCCGCATATGGGCCCCATATTTAATTATAAGGTGAAGCGGCATAAGGCCCCCAAACCACACAAATATGCATGCGAGTATGACAATTTAATATGCAACAATTTGGATTATATTATAAAATAGGGTCTCGGGAAAGGGTTCACACATTAGGGTTCGACGATCTTGGGGGTTCCGAGGTTCGGGGTTCGGTCTCAGGGTCCAGGGTTCGACGGGATCGTTCTCGGACTCCGGGGTTGTTCTCAGATAACGGGGTAGATCTTGGCGTTCCGTGGTCTTCGGGTCATGTCGACGGTCATGGCGTTCGGGATGAAGCACTTGTCGTATTCGCATCGACGACCTTGGCGTCCGGGTTCTTGACGAACTTGGCGTAACCGGGATGGAGTGCTTGCCGTATCGGGAAGAAGATCTTGAAGGGTGCCGGCTTCAATTGTCGATGGCGAACTTGTTCGGTACCGGGGGTTTTCGGAGATCTTGGCACGGCGCCGGGTACGGGATCGGTCTTCGGATCGGGGCGTCGGGGCTTTGGTTTTCCGTGATGGCGGCCTTAGCGTTCGGCCTTCAATGTCGATGACGGACTTGACACGGCGTCGATCGTGGTCAAACATCTTGGCCAAACAGATGGCGGCTCCGCGAAGACCTTGTCGATGAGGAAGCTCTGGTGGTGTCGTTTTGGGGCCTCGGGGCTAGACGATTACATGGGGAGCTTGCATTGGTACAGTCTCCCCTGTTAACCCGTCGGGTTCTTGTGCAGGCCACGCGAACGCCAACATGGACGTGGAACCCGGCAATGCACCGACAGGAGGCCACGAGGCGGCTGCTGGCACATGTGCGGCAGGAACCAGGACGAGGGCGACGGCCTGACGCGGGGCACACGGGGAGAGGCCGCGAGCGGCGGACGGGCAGGAAGCACTCGAGGGGACGCGCGGGGGGGAAAGCTCCTGCGGAGGACGCTGGCGGGCGGCCGGTGGCGCCATGGCCGAGGCGGCAGGGCACGCGGCGGCAGCGCCGGCACGGAGACCAGGGAGGAGGAAGGCGGACCGGCGGAGGGGGTCGCGGTGGCGTCGGGAGGAGGAGACCGGCGGTGGCGGCTGGTCGGGGCGGGCGCGCGGCCGGAGGGGAGGAGCACAGGGCCGAGCGGCGCCTGCCGGAGGCGGCGCTCGCGCGTGGCGTGCTCGCGCGCGGCGAGGCCGGCCACAGGAGAGGCGGCAGACGGAGGCGGCTCAGGTGGCGGGGGGGTCCGGCGGCGAGGGGCCTAGGGGCCGACGGGGTCGGGCCAGAGGTGGGGGTCGCGGTGAGGTGCGGCGGTGCGGGTGGAGAAGGAGCGCGGAGAAGAGGGAGGGAAGGCGCGCCGGCGGCGGTGGTTGGAGGAGGGAGCGGCGCGAGAGGGGAAGCTCGGTGGTGGCGGTGGTTCGAGGAGGGAGCGGCGGTGGATGCGGGGAAGAAGAGAGCCGCGCGGAGGGGAGAGAGAGACGTGAGGGAGAGAGACGGGGCGGGGCAGGAGCTGTCGGGTGGGACCAGGGAGGACGGTGGGGTCCGGGTGGCGGTCAGACGCGGGGACGGGGACAGCTGGTGGGGCTGGGGAGCGGGTTAACCAGGGAGGAGAGGTGGGGCGAGGTGGGACCCAGGGGCGGGGCCAGGTGGGGGGCTGGGGCGCGGGGCCAGGGTGGGGTCGGGTTGGCAGAGAGGGGGAGAGAGAGAGGTGGGTGGATGGCTGGGTGAGAAAGAGAGGGGAGGGAAAAAGGGGTGGATTGATGATGTGGCGGGGTGGGTAGGAAGTTGGGGGAGGGGTGAGGTGGCGAGCTGTGAGTGGTGGGTAGGATAGATTTGGGTGGGGAAAGGATTTAGTGGGGGCTGATTTAAAATGTGTGTTTGTTTGGTCTTGTCTATTTTAAAACTAGGCCATTTTGCAAACAGTTTTTAGACAAATAAAAATCTCCGATGCGATCGGGGTTTTGTGTTTGAAAATAAGAGGGGTATTTGTATAAATCAAAACTAGGCTTTTAAAAAATAATGCAGACAAACAATACATGATGATGACGATGCAATGCACAAAAACAACGCGATTTTCTAGTAGTGGTTTTGCGGGATGCCACATGTCTCCTGGTTGCTTGTCTGTTAACCGTGCCACGATCTCCAGCATCCCCATCTTATCCAAAACCCAAGTCCATAACAATGGGCATTGATGAGATTAAACCTCGTCAGCACCCTTTCTACTTCTTCCTTTTTTGTTCGTGATATTTCTCATGTCCCTCTTATTAAGATGAATCTGTTCTCTGCTAGCCAGCTTACTGACTCTGGTTGTCGCGTCATTCTTGATGCTGATTCTTGTGTTGTCCAGGACCGTCGCACCCAGGCCCCGGTTGGAGCTGGCCCTCGCAGTCGTGACTCTTCAGGACTTTGGGAGTTAGGCTGCGCCGGATTTCAGCTCGCTCATTGGATCTGCCAGTTGATTTTCGTCGAATCTGACAGTTGGTTTTCGTCTGTTCTAGATTGGATTTGAGAGTTTAAAAAAAGAGAGAGAGAGAAAGATGTCTTCTGCATCGGGCTATGTTGCGATTCCTCGCTTCCCGGTGATCTTCGATAGCGCGAATTATCCTGATTTCGCTGCCTTCATGCGCGTTCACATACGCGGTCTCCGTCTTTGGGTGTGCTCTCCGGCGAGGTCTCCTGTCCGCCGTGCCCCCCCTGCTCCTGTGGCTCCTCTTCCACCGACGCCGATTGTTCTTGGTGCTGATGCTTCTCAGGAGGCCAAGGATGCTGCTCAGAGTGCCGATGATAGTGCTGTTGCTGCCTATGACCTGAAGTTCAAACAGTACTCTGCTGATTTCGAGACCTATCGCCACGCTCCGATACCATGTCAGGAATATGCAACTTGTATTCCTCTGGAGCCAAAGGCCACAATATATAGTACAGGTACAGGGAAAATATGCAGGAAGCCCCCTAACATATGAGGGAAATACAATATACAGATATATACATCTAACAGATGCAAAACCAAAATACAAGACGTGTGATGCAGAGGTGACCCGTGTCCACTATGACCAAAAAAAAAAGAAGTACAAGGGGCCACTATACGAGATTAGCGGAGCCAAAATACGGAGACTAAATAATATATGTTCCCTGTTAGACATGTAACTGAGGATGAGTCGAACTCTTACTTGTATTACACGCTATGGTAGGGGCTTTTCCTCATGCAATCGGTACATGAGTTTTATAGAATCGATACCCGTTGTCGGGTTCGGTTGCATGAATATCTACGGCAGGAAAATCCACTGCCATAGCGTGTACAAGTAGGAGTCCGACTCATCCTCAATTACATGTCTAACATTCCCAACAAACGAAAACACAATAATTCATTATAAGTAATGTAGCATATCCATAACACGATAATTCGTTTTTCACTTGTTAAAGCTACGCATACGTAATGTATAACGACATGGACCAAATTAAGACATCAGGACGAAGGTCATCCTCTTTTTTTTCTGAAAGGATAACGAAGGTCTCTTGCCAGCCAAAGCACAACAAGACAAACCGATGATGGAGTCGTTATCGATGGTGGCAGGGTGGCTGCTTTGGCATTTTTATTTTAATGGCTCGCTTGTAGTATGTCGCTTTGGTTAGGAAATAGGGTATTAAAGGTTTTCTTACATATATCTAGAAAAGTCTCTAATGGCGCCATGGATCCTACATTTGTTTGTGTCGACGAAAGGAAAAAGGAATCCGAGTGCGATCTTGTTTCGATCAGGAGAGGAAAAGGTGTTTGTACGTACATGATTCCTAAGAAAAAAGTGATGCTAAGCTTAGTGGCGCTAGATAGGAATCGATGTGTGGCACTAGATAGGAATGGATGTGTGGCACGCCAAGACGTGGATGCACTAACCAATGCTGATTTTTCTTTTGGTATTTCAGGATAGAAATTGAAGTGTGGGTGTGTGATAGTACTATAATATAGTTTATTTATTTTACCACTTAACGGTAGAGCTAGACTGTCGGTCATGTTTTTTGTAATTAACAAGAGAAATGCATGATTGGATTTGCATTTCTCTTTGCTAAAAGTCCAAAACAAAACTTTAATTTGTCGGCGCTAGCTAAATTAAACCCTAAACTTTGAATCCCGAAAATTGGCACTGTCGAATCCCAGACTATTTCCAAACTTGGGGCTCTTTGAGCTGGGATTCACTAATGTGGCAAGTCAAACATGTGATAGTTGACTGGTTAGCCTGACCTAGGGATGTTGTTCTCATGCATCCGCGATGCATGGACGATTCAGTTCACATTAGCATTTAGGCTGGTCATAGTGCTAAGTAACTAAGACTAGTAACTTGCACATGTTACTATTTGATGTTACTATCTTCATAGTGGGTGATAACATATGTATGGTGTCATGGAAGAGCTAATTAATTAGGTTGTAGACTCATATAATCTTGGTATATGTGATGTTATGGTAACTAGCTAAGTTACTACCTCCCTCTCTTTCTTCATTAATTGTCATGCCATGTCACCAATTTGCTTAGTTGGCATTGCATGTACATACATGTTACTATCTAAGTTACTCCCACTATGACTAGCCTTAGTCATCTGTAAAAAAAGTACATTGCCATTTAGCAACATTTTGTCCCCCCTTTAGCAACATTTGAATTTCTCTTTGCTAATAGTCCAAAAAACACCTTTAATTTGTCGGCGCTAGCTAAATTAAACCCTAAACTTTGAATCCCGGAAATTGGCACTGTCGAATCCCGGACTATTTCCAAACTTGGGGCTCTTTGAGCTGGGATTTGCTAATGTGGCAAGTCAAACCTGTGATAGTTGACTGGTTAGCCTGACCTAGGGATGTTGTTCTCATGCATCGCCGATGCATGGCCGATTCAGTTCACATTAGCATTTAGTCATCTGAAAAAAAAAGTACAGCAATATTCCCCCCCCCTCCCGAATCAAGATTAAAGGGAGTAGTGCATTTCTAACGTGCTAGTGTAAGGGTACGTAGGCAGTAGCAGACCCAAGATTATTTTGAAGCCCGGACAAACTACGAATATAAAGGTCAAACATACAATTTTTAGTCAAAACTAGCGTGGTGGCCCTCGCAAATGCAAGGGCATCATCTTTCGAGTTTTTTTTGGAAATCTTATATTTAATTTACTCTGTGCCAAAATAAAAGAAACTAAGGATTGGTTAAAAGTCAAATCTAACTACTTTGACCAAATATTTGAAAACAAATATCTACATATACAATATAGAATGAACACGTTAAGAAAATATACGTATGGTGAATCTGTTGATATTGATTCGTTATTCTAAATCTTCATATTTTTGTGTATAATCTTAATCAAACTTAGAAAAATTGACATTTGACTAACCCTGAAGCGCCTTATATTTTGAGACAGAGGGACTATTGCCGAAAGCATCCTAAGTGATATGTTAATAAATGTGAGTGTAACGTTTTAATCATCTTACATGGTACTCTTCTCTCACATAGATTTTAGTCCTATTTTTATTTTGAGAGTGTATGGCGATTATATTATCCAATAAGACACAATAGTATTTACCATGTATGTCTTTTTTATATTGCATCACCATAATATGTTGAAATAAAATTCTGACTATGAGTTGTGATAGCTCTTATGTGACTTTTTTACAAGTATGCACCTGTATCCCAATTTTCTATATGTTATGGTCCAAACATGCCTAAGCGAGAGATGCGTCACCCGAGAAAGAGGACTTAAAGATCCCAGGGTCCATATTTAAGGTGGGTGTCTCTGACGACATTCAAATTTTGTGTGGGCACTTTACTTTTTGTAAATCTTATTATCTGCATGCTCCCCTCTGGATACATGGTTGAAGTAAGGATATGGGAATTTCTTCACTTCAATCAACTCATGAAGGAGATTTTTTTATCATGAATCTTTTTTGTTGGCCTTAATTATACTTTATCGACCAAATATGCTTTAATAATGGATGAAATGCTTTTTTCCGTCCTAGTTCTGAAATGGATAACATTTTGGAAGCATGAATGGCGAGAGATGTTGTGCCCTTAGAGTTAGGAGATCAAAGATCCTATGGTCTAGTTCTAACATTTCCTTAACCAAGATGGGTCCATTGACAAAGTGCGATTAAAGATCTTAGGGTGTCCATATTACATGTGGGCGACTTTTACAGTTTTTGTAAATTCATCACCATTGGCATGAAGAAATTATATAATAAAAAATACAGGTGCTAACTTTGAGAGACCTTGACAGTGCTTTCATCTCTATCAAGAATTTGTGTTTGCTCCCTGTTTTATTTTATTTATCCGAGATATTTACAGTAGATCTATAAATCTGTACAATAATAGGAGGGTTGGAGGGAGCGCTTTAGAAAAATATTTTTACAAATGCTCTCTATGTTTCACTATTTATAGTCTAGTTACTAATATAGGTCAATTTTTATTATTTTTGTGTACCCATTGACATTTTCATACATAGACGCACATGGATTCCATTCCACGTCCGTGTACCTCCTTCAACACATACTTTTGTAAGGAGACCAAATACTATCGATCAAACTTCTCTTTTGCAGCGAGTGTGATCAAAATTTGGAGATATTTTCCATGCCAATAGCTAGCACGCATCAATATTTCATACAAACTCTTTTTACTAACATTTAGTTGTAGTTATCAGTTTGTTTATTTTTTTCAGAAATTATTGATGATTAAAGTTTGATGTTTTTTTGTGTGAATATCTGACACGTGAGGATACTTTGTACCGAAACCTTTTCAAACAGTATCTCACATCGGACTCCATGCAAATTCCAAAAAAAAGAAGTTTACGTGACTTGTCCAAATATTTTTAATGGTGTGAACTAACCTGCTGACATGTTCTCAGAGTTTAACCTTGGCAAAGGAAAATATAAAACATGCAGCACGGGTGTCTTTGAATTTTTCACAGGATATGTACCGTGCACGTGCAAGGAGAGGATTTTTTTTGAGGAAAGCAAGGGAGAGGATATTAGTACCTTTTAACGGAGACAGATTAAACGACGTGGTGTCAAAGAGGAAAATAGATTTCCTTTTCGTTGGACTGTGACGTGACGTGGTACAAACTGGGTACTACGTAACATTATTTTGTTAATAAATCCTAACCATAGATATTAGACGATCTAACGACTAAAATAATTATGATGATGTGGATCAACCTAATGCCTCGAAAAATACCTTTATATTGCTTTTAGTATATAATAGATAGTTTGTGTCGGCCGACCGGAAGCCCAGGCGAACGTCCGAGCTAGAGGGGCGCTGCATCTTCCAGTGTACCTAGCATCCCTCGATAAAATTGATCACACGTATCTAGTTTGAGCACGGATCATGAATAACACGTGTGATGATTTTGCATCAATCTTCAGTTTCTCGGTCCTGACACACATCACCTGTTGGGGCAACTTCCAGGTTGGGGATTCTGCGCCCTCATCCTCATTTTATACTCCGACGCACTGTAAAAGAAGGCCCTTTGGCTGCTCGGTTATCCCAGTTCCCAGATCGATGCAAGTGACGGTAGATGCCGCCTTCTTCATCTGGTCTTCCATCATGATCGTCCAAAAGTGGTGCTCAACAAACATATTTTTATGGATCGGGTGATAATGCGGTGACCAAAAGAAGCAGCACAAGGGTGGCCACTATATGTGATTAGCAGAGACAAATAAACTATGCAGAGAAGAACATGTCGTTCCCAGCACAAGAAAATGCAATAAATAATGAACTATAGGTAATATAAAGCATATTCCATGTATGTAAATAAATTAAAATAAATGCAGATACGTAGCATATGGTGGCATGGCCGCATGGACCGAAAACACCAGGACGAATGGACCATAGTCATCCTCTTCTCTTTGCAGCCAAAGCGCAACAAGACAAACGTGTGATGTGTGGGTTTCCAGGACCAAATTAAATTAGGTCAGCCAAAAAAAATGAAAGGAAGGATAGTGCCATTTCGGCAGAGTCATTGTCGATGGCGGCAGGAGGGCTGCTTTGCCATTTTTTATTAAATTTATCTAAGTCTCGCTTGTTAAATTTATTTAAGTCTATGCTTGTTGGTACATATATAAAAAGCGTCTCCCTACATATTTCCAGAAAGGTCGGACAGCACCATCATCGATCGTACATTTGTTTTCTTTTTCTTTTGTACGTGTCAATGATAGGGAGAATTCGAGTGTGATCTTGTTTCGGTCAGGAGGGGAAAAGGTGCAAGTGATTGCTAAGAAAGGTGAACCGAAGCGTAGTGGCTCCAAAAAATGTGAATGGGTGATTGATGGTACGTGAAGACGTCGATGCGCTAGCCGATGTTGATAATCCATTTGGCATTTCAGAGATAGAGAGTATGTGTGTGCGAGTTTATTACTTGAGTGGTGTGATAGCGTCTGTGTCGTTCCTTCTAACGAATCCTTGATTGATAAGCTAGCTCTGCGTGAGCAAGTCGGCGGTGAGGTAAACGGCGATACTCTTCATTAACATTGGGTATATTTTCTCTCCGGTTGGAAACCCAAGACTTAGCCTTCTCACTAGATCAGGCAGCCTTGATGTCTGCACGAGTTGTTCCCTTATTTAACATGTTGGTTTAAAATTTTTCCTTAGGGTAATAGCTCTAGGTATGACTGTCCAGATCAACCAATATTGATGTGCTAGCGGTGATCTTTTCCTGATGACGCTATCTTGGAGCGTTGCGCCCTTCACCAGATCACATGTCCCTCAACTAGTCGACTCTTGATCCACGGTCATAGGGTTTATGGTAAGATTTTGGAAATGAAGTGTCTTCATGTGAGCTGACTCGTTTGGTACTATCAATGTTTTTGGCGTTGTTTTCAATAATTTAATTGTATGTGCATACATCAACCTAGAAATCGGGTTTTATGTTTTGTTTTCAGATTTTTTTTCCCTTAAGCAATGGAATACAACTAGATAGCCGGTCATGATTGGATCTGAATTCCTTTTTCCCGCTTTGACATCTGACATTTGTCTCCTTATCATTGTATACTACCTTGGTGACAACACCGCTTACATGATTACCCTAAATCTTAATTAAACATGCATCATGCCATTAATTAACTACACCACACTTCCAAATACCTTTCCAAACAAATCAGGATGCCTTCTCAAACAAATCAAGATGCAATTGACAATTGCCAGGCAAAGCTCCGAACTAGTGTGCCGTCCAGCATAGGTCACCCCGTCCCCATCCGTCGGTCTGCTGGAGCAGACAAGGATACGCGAGACTCGGCAAGACGCCGGAGTATAAAGGTAAAAAATACGAGGCACGAGGGCGTCGAGCCGTCGATGCAAAACCAAAACACAAGACGAGTGATGCGGAGGGGACACAGTAATAATTGATATAAGTAATGCAGCATATCCATACAAGTGTTTCTTAAAGGTACGCATAGGTAACAACCTATAACGACATGGACCAAATTAAGATATGAGGACGAAGGTCATCCTCCTGCCATCCAAAGCGGAACAAGACAAGCCGATGATGGAACGTGTCATTTCGATGGAGTCGTTATCGATGGCTAACTGCTTTGGCATTTTTATTGTAAGGGAGTGTCTAGATCTCAGGCGTCTGAGAACTTTTTAGGTCTAAGTCGCTGATGTTATCCTAATATTTATACTAATTCTCAGTTGCAACCTAGTTGTAACTCATAAGATTTGTACTAATTCTCAGTTACAACCTAGTTGCAAATCATTAAATTTTCAGTTACACCCTAGTTACAACTCATGTGTAACTTCCACTTTACACGAATCATGAGGTAAATTGAATGGTGAAATAGGCGACTAAGACCTAAAAAGTTCTCAGGCGCCTGAGAACTAGCAAAACCGTTATTTTAAAAACCCGCTTGTTGTATGCACGTCAGGTTACTTGAAAAATATACAAAAGGTTTTCTTACATATATTTATAAAAGGTTGATGGAAATTCCTCTAAAAAAAGATTGATGGAACCATCGATCCTATATTTGTTTGCGTCGACGAAAGGGAAAAGCATCCACAATGCGATCTTGTTTCGGTCTGGAGAGGAAAAGGTATGTTGTTACATGATTGCTAAGAAAAAAAAGGTGAAGCTAAGCTTAGTGGCGCTAGATAGGAATGGAGGTATGGTACGCCAAGACGTCGATGCACTAACCAATGCTGGTTTTCTTTTGGTATTTCGCGGATAGAAATTAGAGCGTGGGTGTGTGATAGTATAACACAGAGTTTATACTCCCTCTGTCCATCTGAACGAAAGGAGTACTATTTAAGAATTCGTACAGATTACTTGGCTCAAATTTGTTAAGATATAGATGTATCTAATACTAAATCATGTCTAAATACACTACAGAGCGGTTGCGCGGCGAATCCTAACGCCGATCCAACCCTAGAAGAACCATGCAAAATCACGTGAAAACACACAGAGGCGAACATGGATAGAGGAATTTCATACATATATCTAGGAAAGTCTAATGGCACCATCGATGCTACATTTGTTTGCGTCGACGAAATGGAAAAGAATCCTAGTGCGATCTTGTTCCGGTCGCGGAAGGAAAAGGTGTTGCACTACATTTGTTTTTAGTAACAAGCGAAATGCATGATTGGGTTTGAGTTTGTTTTTCACTGTTTCGACATTTGACATGCATGGCGCGGCCGGATCAGCTGGTAGTGCCGTCCAGCATAGGTCAGCCACCACGTCCCCATCCGCCGGTCCGCCGGAAGAAAACGCGAGACGTGTGTGCGACCGGGCCGGGGCGGGGCCCAAAGTCCACTGTCCCTGCATGGTGCGGGCCACGTCACTGTTTAGGTCGCCACCGAAGCGGGCCCCACCGGGTCGCGACGCCTGGAGATTGACACTGGGTGGACGCGGGCGCCACGCGGGCTACCCCCTCCCTGTCTAGTGAGAAGCGCACTCGCATATCAGTCGCCCTCGCGCTCACCGATCTCTGCACGCCGGCAGCATACCGGTTTGCACGCGATCGGTAGGTAGCCCCGTTTCCTGTGGTCGCCGCCTGGCCGGGGCCTCGTCGGGTTGACGTGCGATCGTTCGGTGGTTTAGAAAGGGTAGCCTGCAGCGGTGTATAACAAAACTTGCGCGAGGTCCCGCACCTGGTCTCCGGTGGATCCTATGCGGAGACGAGGCCTGCGTTTTGTTAGGCTGGGTACATCGAATTTTCTTTGTTTTTGAACGTATATATAAAACTGACACTTGTACTCTATGAAGAATTATGCGGAAAATTCGTACCGTTGTACTCGTACTGTTCTACTAGTAGAAAAAAAAAAGGATTGATCGTATGTACATGTGTGAATTTCTGCATGCCCGTGAGTGGTCATGCCATTGTCAAATAGAGTAGTACTATATCTTCCCTTAGGTTTAAAAAACGACATCAAGTGCACATATGCTTGAATTGCAATACTAGTTTGACAAGGTTGTTGCAAGGGATAGGACAAAAAAAAAGGTCATATCCTTGCAGTATGTCACATGTGTGAATTTCTACAATACCCACGATTGGTCATGCTATTGTCAAAATATGTCTTTCCCAAGGTTTAAAATACGAGATCAAGTGCACATATGTTTGAACTTGCATATTTTCCTCGCAAGACTAGTTTGACAAGGCTGTTGCAAGGATTAAGACTAAGAAAAATAATCACCTTTTAGTCCTAAATTTAGGTAAAGGTTCGCTATTCACCAACAAACTCTAGACCTTTATAAAGTCCAACATGCCTAATCGAGACAACACAAGTTTCACGTGTTTTCAAGAAAAAAACAGTTACCTTTTAAACTTAAATTTCAGAAAAAATTCACAGCTCACCACAATAAACCTCTATAACCTTATAAACTTCAATAGAGACATATCGAGGCCACAAGGTTCATGGATTTTCAAGAAAAAAAAATTAACTTTTAGGCCTAAATTTTGGCAAAAGTGTATTGGTCGTCCATAAAATCTATGGCATTATAAGCTTCAACATCGACTTACTGAGACCACACAGTTTGGTGGGTTTTCTAAAAAAAAGCATGTACATGTTAGCGTCACGTCATCAAACAATTAAAAACTCGATGGACATTAGATACATTACAAAATAGGTGAACATCACGAGGTTGGTATCAAGAGTTTATTGTTGTTTTCATGTGTACCTTACCTACTAGTCTGTATAAGCTGATGTGTTTGATGACATGAGCATTTATTGTGAAATACGTTACACCCACTAAATCAGACGGTTACAATAGCGTGATGTTGTAACTTCTGTAATCCAAGACAATACCAGAGTGCATGACAATGATTTCTATGTGGTCTTCTCCCTTTAAATTCAATAGACATCTTTTCTTTAACAACATTTTTTGTGAATTCATTATGGTTTAAATTGGGCCAGAATCTAGTGTGTAAATAATCACAAAAGGTCGTGGATACTCTTGGGTGCCAACATCTCAACTCTCAAGTAGCATAACTATGGAGTTTAAATCTTTGTTCTTAGTTTAGTGCAATAATGGCAACATGATTGACTATGGTGTATATCCGCAGTGCCTGAGAGTTTGTTGTTGTTTTCACGCAAACCTTACCTACTAATTTGTATAAACAAATGTCTTCGATGGCGCAAACAGATAGTGTGGAATAGAGGAAGTACGTTACACCTACTATATCAGACGCTACGATAGTGTGAAGCTGCAACTTATACGCCAAGATAATTTCGAAGTATGATGACAGCGTTTCTACGATGTTTTCTCCATGTAACTTTGATGAATATTTTCTTCAACGACATTTTTCATGTGAATTCATCGTGGTTTAAATTGGGCCAAGAACTGGTGTGCAATTAATCATAAAAGGTTGTGGGTGCTCTTTAGGTGCCAAGATCTCAAAGTAGTATAGACAATAGAGTTTGGTCGTTCTTAGTTTAGTGCAATAATGCCACATGATTGACTATTCTGTACTTATAAAGTACAAATTTAAAAACTAACCATCTGCCTCACATGACTAGTACATGCCTCCAGCTATAAACATCAGCAGAACAGTAGAATCTCTCGTTTAGTCTCTCATCTGCTGTAGTAGCATGTGAGGAAACTGCCGTTATGACCAGTATAAAACATTAAATCCACGCCACCTAATTAATACTGCACACGATATATACCTCCTTTTTTTCATGGCAATTGCAAGAAACTATTCTCCTTACACGTAATCTCTGCATTTAGAAACAGTTGTATCTGAATAAATACGCCTAATAAATGGTTCTAGTCTTCTAGTTAGACATTTGATTGCCTGAGAATATTACGGGCTGAAAAGCATCACACACATTAATTACCAACATCCTTTCTTCTCTTTTTCCGCCACACATATTCTGTCTTATTTTTTTTGCATATATTGCTATAATATAACTATTACTCCCTCTATCCTGAAATAAGTGACTTTGGTTTATTTAGATTCGTATATATCTATATATTAAAACATGTCTAAATATATATACTAGATCTAATTCAAGTCACTTATTTTAGGACGGAGGGACTAATACATTTAACTTATACAGCACTGAACTTTGCAATCACTCAAGAGTAAATTTGCAGATGATATATGAATGAACGAGTGAATTAATCCCCAAGAGGCCACATGGAGCATCTGCAGAGGATTGAGAGGAGAGCCTGCCACGTCAAAAACAACAACTAGCTAACAAGCAGGCAAAGTTCCTTTTGCAAAAGAAAAACCAAAAACGCCGCTTTTGCCCATCAATTTCATGTTTTTTTTTTTTTGCGGTTTCGCTCTTCCTGCCCCACCTCCTCCACCTCCTTCCCCCATATTCCAATCTTCCTTCCGCTGCTTCTCATCTCCTTCCACCTTCCTCCCGTGCAGCGGTGCACGCTCGCTCGCACCAACGCTGTTCTGTTCCGCCCTGCTCCCTTGACCACCCTTAAAAGCCTCGAGACCTCCAAATATATCCCACCTAATCCCGCCCCATTCTCGTGCTGATCTCTGCACGCCCGACACTTCAAAGAGAGAACGTCCCGCCGGTCACCACCTAATTTAATCCCGACTCCCGACTCCCCCAAGTAGCCACTTCCCTCCTCTGTTTCTTCTGCGTGTAGGGGAGCAGGCAGCTGGGACGAGCGGAAGAGAGACAGGGAGGGGAACAGAATGAAGAGCCCCCCTACCATGGATCCTGAGGCGCCGGGCACTCCGCCGGAGACCAGGGTACGGCGGTGGCAGCAGTTTCGTTTGCGATTCTCCAAAGCTTCGATCGAGGCTCAGACTTGATGTCACCGTTCTTGCCTTGATCCGTGTTGGATTCTTATGAATGTATTTTCCTTTTTTTGTTTCGCAGGAGGAGCGGCAGCAGGGGCAGGGGCAGGGGCAGGGAGGGAGGCAAGTAGGGGGCAGCAAGAAGAGGCTGCCGTGGCGGATGACGCTGAGCCTGGCGTACCAGAGCCTCGGGGTGGTGTACGGCGACCTCAGCACGTCGCCGCTCTACGTCTACAAGGCGGCCTTCGCGGACGACATCCAGCACTCGGAGACCAACGAGGAGATCCTCGGCGTCCTCTCCTTCGTCTTCTGGACGCTCACCCTCGTCCCGCTCCTCAAGTACGTCTGCGTCGTCCTACGCGCCGACGACAACGGCGAGGGCGGCACCTTCGCGCTCTACTCACTCCTCTGCCGCCACGCACGCGCCGCGCTCCTCCCGCCCGGACGCGGCGCCGAGCCCGGTGACGAGGACCAGTTCTCCGACGCGGGCGGCGCCGCCGCCAAGAAGTACCTCGAGTACGGCGGCGGCAATGCCACCGCCGCGCTGGGCGGCGGCGGAGGCGCCGCCGCCAGCGTCAGGCGGGTGCTCGAGCGACACAGGGTGCTGCAGCGCGTGCTGCTCGTGCTCGCGCTCGTTGGCACCTGCATGGTCATCGGGGACGGCGTGCTCACGCCGGCCATCTCCGGTGCGTCTTCTTCCCATCGACTCACTGCCTATTCTTGATTTGGTCTCAGTATTTCTGGATTGCTGTGGAATGCTGATCTGGAGATTGTGTTCTGTTCTTGCAGTTTTCTCCGCGGTGTCCGGGCTGGAACTGTCCATGGAGAAGGGGCATCACAAATGTAAGGATCCAACCATGGCCATGGCCCTCTTTCTGTTGATTTCTCTTTCTCAGAGGAGTGCAGATTTGTCTTCTCTGTCCTGCTTTAGCCACTGTTTCTTGATTCATGTTTGGACTAGCTAGCAGATGGCACAGGTCAAACTCCCAATTTGCCTTTCCACTGCTACAATTGCTCTGCTATTAGAAGATTATTAGTTTAATTAGTTTTATGTTAAAGATTGCCTTTTGACCTACATGGTTTACCTTGGATCATGTCAAGTAAGATAATATGGTGATCCGGGTTATTGACTTGTTAGTGGTAGAACCGGGTAGTGATGTGACCTGCACTTGGCTTCATGGTGACTGAACCTGCGGAGTGTGAAAGTTAACTGCAAGGACATGAACGAATTGACCTAACCTACTCAGATTATCAATTACGTGCCAAGTTGTAGTAGCTGTGTGTGTCTGGTAATGCAGTTCAGTATTGGGAAGGTGTTTGGCAGAGCATGATCACGGACAGGGATGTGCGGTTTATGAAATTTGGAAAGTACTGTTACTAGTCATCGCGTGGCTAATAGTTGTTATGAGCAGGAAAATAGACTAATTCTCCTGGTCACTGATGGTTCCTATAAATGGTACACGCACGTGCGGTGTGGAAGTTTAGTTGGAACCAAAAATGATCTTGTTTAGTTCATGTTTTGCTGGTACAAGATAGCGAGGGATGGCACAAATATGGTAGTAGTAGTAGTATTAGCAAGTAGCAAGGTTCAGAAATCAGGGAATATTCAACGCATGCACAAGCCTGAAGAAAAGTTAACATGTGATTAATTCAGAGTACTGTCACTAGTCATGGCATGCCGAACAGTTGTTATGAGCAGGAAAGTAGACTAATTTCTTCCTCATTGATAGCTCTACTTGCCGAGTTGTGGTGGTATGGAATTGTAGCTGAACCAAATATGATCTTCATCTACAGGAGTATGTTTGTTTCGTTCATGTTCTGTTGTTAGGAGAAAGAGCAAGAGTACAATTATGGCACCAAGTAGCAAGGTCCATAAATCAGTCAGAAATGCACTAATGCTGAGTCCTGAAAAAGTTGGCATCTGATAAATTCCGGAATTCGGATCAGAGAAAATTCGTTTTTCATTTTCTGCAGCAATAATTTAGCTGTGTAGACTTAATTTATGCCTGCACATGTGCCTGCCCTTTATGCTGATTCTTTCTTTGTAGATTTGTCCTGCTCTATCTACAATGCATTTTTTTAATCGTATTTTGCTAATATGGTTCTGCAGATGTGGAGTTACCTCTTGCTTGCTTCATACTGGTTTGCCTATTTGCGCTGCAACACTATGGCACTCACCGGGTGGGGTTCCTTTTTGCCCCAATTGTGATAGCATGGCTTGTATGTATAAGCTCGATTGGTGTCTACAATATTGTGAAATGGGAACCTCATGTATATCGAGCATTATCCCCGTATTACATGTACAAATTCTTGAAGAAAACACAGAGAGGAGGTTGGATGTCCCTGGGAGGAATACTGCTATGTGTTACTGGTACAGTGCTCAACAATCATATTTCAGTGCCTTGATCTGTGGATCATGTCCACTAATGTGAATGCTTTACTCTTTCAGGATCTGAAGCAATGTTTGCAGATCTGGGACATTTCAATCAGTTGTCGATACAGGTGAAGAAATGACCGCTGCACACTGAAGTTTTCGGCTCCAGTGTTTCAATATTGAAGCAAGCAATACCGGTGAATATTTGCCTCTGATAACTTTTTCCTGGATGCAGATTGCTTTCACTTGCATGGTTTACCCATCATTGATCCTTGCATACATGGGCCAAGCTGCTTATCTGTCTAAGCATCATATCCTGGAAGGTGACTACAGGATCGGATTCTACGTGTCTGTGCCTGGCAAGTCATGTTCCTCAGATCTTTTGTCAGAAACGAGAATAGTATTATATTGTTCTGTTTGTACTGTATTTTTAATGTTTGCAATTCTGTCATTTTCCAGAGTTGATTAGGTGGCCCGTTCTGGCGATTGCCATTCTTGCCGCAGTTGTGGGTAGCCAAGCTGTTATCACAGGTACATTTTCGATGATCAAGCAGTGCACTTCTCTAGGCTGCTTTCCCCGGGTGAAGATCGTGCACACATCCGCGAAAGTACACGGGCAGATATACATTCCGGAGATCAATTGGATCCTGATGATACTATGCTTAGCCGTAACTATCGGTTTCAGAGACACTAAACACTTGGGCAATGCATCAGGTATACAATATTACAAGTCATTGACACCTTGAAACTGAATCACCTTATCCCCTGCTAAATTGACCTTAATACATTTGAATGATATGTGGTGATATTTCTGTAAACAGGTTTGGCTGTAATAACTGTCATGCTGGTCACAACATGCCTGATGTCGCTGGTGATAGTCCTGTGCTGGCACAAGAGCATATTCCTCGCAATCGGGTTCATCGTGTTCTTCGGCACCATCGAGGCGCTCTACTTCTCGGCATCGCTCATCAAGTTCAAGGAAGGAGCCTGGGTCCCAATCGTCCTCGCCTTCTTCTTCATGATGGTCATGTGCATCTGGCACTACGGCACCATCAAGAAATACGAGTTCGATCTTCAGAACAAGGTCTCCATCAACTGGCTCCTCAGCCTCAGCCCGAACCTTGGCATCGTCCGTGTCCGCGGCATCGGCCTCATACACACCGAGCTCGACAGCGGCATCCCTGCGATCTTCTCCCATTTCGTCACCAATCTACCTGCATTCCATCAGGTATTTGCACATGATTCTTCTTCTGAAGCTTGATCGGATTGCCTTGTTGAGACGTTCAGAAGTGTAAACCTGACATCCAAACATTTCTTGATGTTGATGATGAGCAGGTGCTCATCTTCATGTGCATCAAGAACGTGCCGATACCGCACGTGTCGCCGGATGAGCGGTTCCTGGTCGGGAGGATCGGGCCGAAGGAGTACAGGATCTACCGGTGCATCGTCCGGTACGGGTACCACGACGTGCAGATGGACGACCAGGAGTTCGAGAAGGACCTCGTGTGCAGCGTGGCGGAGTTCATCCGCTCCGGCGGCGGCGCCTCCAACTCCAAGGCCAACGGAGGCGCCACGTCGGACGGGGCGCTCGAAAAGGACGAGGAGCGGATGTCGGTCGTTGCCTCAGGCAGCATGCGCATGCTGGAGGAGGATGGCGTCGGCGCGGCGGAGGGCACGGTGGGGCCATCGCGCGCCGGCGCCGGCGCCGCGGGGGAGCTGGGCGTGAGGAAGAGGGTGAGGTTCGTGCTGCCGGCGGCGAGCCCGCGGCCGAACGCCGGCGTGCAGGAGGAGCTGCGGGAGCTGACGGACGCGCGGGAGGCCGGCATGGCCTTCATCCTGGGCCACTGCTACGTCAAGGCCAAGAGCGGATCCAGCTTCTTCCGGCGGTTCGTGATCAACTTCGGCTACGACTTCCTGCGGCGGAACAGCCGGGGCCCCACCTACGCCGTCACCGTCCCGCACGCCTCTACCCTCGAGGTTGGCATGATATACTATGTCTGACCGATGATGAACCTGATGATCCCCGAAGAATAGAAAGAAAAAAAGTAGTAGTAGAAGAAGAAAAGGAAGTGAGACAAATTTTCAGCTGTATATGCTAGATCTGTATGAGTTCTGATGTAAATGTATGTAGCCTGTTTTTCCTGTGTATCTTTCCCTTTCCCCCCCCCCCCCCCCTTGTAAGTAGTAGTACAAAGACGCCATTAGAGAGGCTCAGAGCTTGTTCAAAAAAACAAAGAGAGGCTCAAAGGGTGAAAGAAGCTCTGCTAGTACAAAAATACAAAAGCTGTGGCTGGTTTGCGTTGGCCATGGACTCGATTATCCTAACAAGGAAGCTGAGGTCGCTGTGCATCGCCGGCGAGCTCTCTGAGGCCGTGAGTCTCCTCCACCGGAGCGCCGTGCGCCCTGCCCCAAGCACCTACGCGCTTCTGCTGCAAGAATGCGTGAACCGGAAGGACGCGAAGCTCGGCAAGAGGATGCACGCGCGCATGGTCTCCACCGGGTACAGATGCGGCGACTACATCGCCACCAAGCTGCTCATCTTCTACGCCAAGATCGGGGAGCTCGGCGTCGCCCGGACCCTGTTCGACGGAATGCCGAAAAGGGGCGTCGTGGCGTGGAACGCGCTGATATCAGTGTGCACGCGCGGCCGTCTGGAGGCGCAGGCGCTGGAGATGTTCGGCTCGATGCGGGCGGAGGGGCTGCGGCCGGACCAGTTCACGTTCGCGTCCGTGCTCTGCGCGTGCGCGAGGCTGGCCGCGCTGGAGCATGGCCGGCGCGTGCACGGCGTCATGGCAAAGTCGGGCCCCGTTGTCGCGGGCAACGTCTTCGCCAACAGCGCGCTCGTCGACATGTACCTCAAGTGCAGCAGCGCCGTGGACGCGCGCCGGGCGTTCGCGGCCGCGCCAGAGAAGAACGTCACCATGTGGACGGCTGTTATCTCCGGGCACGGACAGCACGGGCACGTGCGCGAGGCGCTGCAGCTCTTTGCCCAGATGACGCTCGATGGGTTCCGCCCGAACGACGTGACCTTCCTCGCCTTGCTCTCCGCCTGCGCGCACGGTGGGCTCGTCGACGAGGGGCTGCGGTACTTCTCGTCCATGACGTCGGACTACAGCCTCACGCCAAAGGGTGAGCACTATGCGGCGGTGGTCGACATGCTCGCCAGGGATGGCAGGCTCCACGACGCGTATGAGCTTGTCAAGAACCTGCCAGACTGCCAGGAGCACTCTGTGGTGTGGGGCGCGCTGATGGGCGCCTGCAGGAAGCACGGCGGCGACGTGAGGCTGGTCGAGCTCATCGCGCGGCGCTTCTTCCGTCTGCAGCCAGGGAACTCTGGCAAGTATGTCGTCCTGGCGAACACGTACGCCGCCTGTGATATGTGGGACAGTGTGGCCAGGATGCACGAAGCCATGAAGTCGCTCGGTATTAGGAAGGACCCTGCTTGGAGCGCTGTCGAAGTCCAGGGGAAGAAGCACATCTTCCTTGCCAGAGACACATACCACGGCGAGTGCTCGGCGATATATGAGGCCTGCAATGCGTTGGCCCGTTCAATCACCGAGCAGTCCGTGGGAGCTATTGACGGCATCAGCCATGGCAGCTCGTCGGAGATGTGAATAAACCCTAGTGACATGCAGATCTTCTTGTTTGTCTGCAATTCAACCGTATACATGGAGTGACGGGCAGTACTATCTGAAGGGAAAGTTTCTGAATGAATTTCTGAATGAAACAGCACACTCAGACAAGAGATAGAACACAGGTCAGCTGGTCCGATGCTAACTAGTACCCTTTCCGATGCTTCGGCCGGTTTCACCGTGACCAGGAGGGGATCGAGAGGCGACCCGTGCACTCTGTTAGTACTGATTCATCATTTTCCCCTTCCATTTCCGTCCATGCTTGTCAGTAGTTGTTGCTTGTGCTTGCTTCGGACCCGTGGGGAATAGGTGATGTTACATATGTAGTAGTATGGGTTCGTAGCATGGAAAAACAAAAAAATTCTATCGCATGAACACACACAAACCAAGATCCGATCTACTAGACTGGTGCAATGAGTTGATAGAGTACTAACCCTCGAAGATCCAAAGTGTTTAACGAGATCGGGTTCTCGTGGTTGATATAGTCGTTCACTTGCCGATCTCAAGATCGCGTAGACGATTCTTCCGGTGCCGCGTTCCGACAGCGCTACCGAAGTCGGTCACACATTCGGTACTCAATGAAGACCTTCCTCTCCCTTGTTCCAGCAGGCAGCAAAGGTTGTAGATCTCTCCTCGCGATTCCAATAGCACGACGGTGTGGCGGTGGAAGTAGAGGGGAAAGCCCGCAGGGCTTCGACTAAGCCAGAGCGGGTATGGTGGAGTAGAGAGTCTCGGCAACTAGGGTTTAGACAATGAGGGGTGGAGAGCAGCCGACGGCTAGGGTTTAGACTAGACGGCGGCGGCGGTTTAAAGGAGGCTAGGGCGCCAACAGCTTCTGGGGGGGGGGGGGCAGCGACGACCTAAGGTTTGGGGTGTCCCTCCAAGGGGGCGCCCTACCCCTCCTTTTATAGGTGGGAGGGGCGGCTAGGGGAGGGGAGTCCTCCCCAACTCCCCTTGGTGGCCGGCGGCTAGGGACGGAGGGAAACCTTCGCAAAACTGGTTCCTCTCCTCCCTCCACTAGGCAATCATGTTGGGATTTGACTTCTTCAAACTAGTATTTGACTATTCAAACTAGAGTTTGATTTCTTTCTTCCTATTGCCCAGCCAAGTGACCTAGGACATGATGCAACCATACCACATTTGTATGACACATTCATGTACCTTCCCACTCCGGAGTGGTGGAGCTTCTAGACCCTTCTAGAAGCTTTCGGTGAAATCACCAAAAACATTTCCGAACTTCGGAATTGGACTTTCCTTATATGAATCTTATTCTCCGGATCATTCCGGATCTCCTCGTGATATCCCGGATCCTATCCGAGACTCCGAACAACATTCGGTCTCTTACTCACATTCCATATCTACTAAATAACATCGAATCCTTAAGTGTGTCTCCCTATGGTTCGTGAATTATGCAGACATGATCGAGACTCTTCTCCGATCAATAACCAATAGAGGAATCTGGAAATTCACATGGCTCCCACATATATTTCTATGATGACTTCGTGATCGAATGAACCATTTAAATACGATACCAATTTCCCTTTGTCTCGCGATACTTTACTTATTCGAGGTTTGATCGTCGGTATCTCTGCATACCTAGTTCAACCTCGTTACTGATAAGTACTCTTTACTCGTTCCTGTGATATGTGATCCCTTGTGAGCCAGTCACATCTAGCCAATTGGATGACATTCCATCGAGAGGACCCGGAGTATATCTATCTGTCATATGGATGGACAAATCCCACTCTTGATCCATGTGCCTCAACACATACTTTCAGAATACTCAATGCCACCTTTATAACCACCTAGTTACGAAGTGGTGTTTGATGTCATCAAAGCATCCATCCGGTGATGATGATTAACATGATCTCATGGTCGAAGGATTTAGGTTACTATGTATTTGAAAGCTTTAGCAAATGAACTATTTAAATGACTTGATCTTATGCTACGCTTAATTATAGGAGTATGTCCATCACATCATTCTCCTAATGATATGACCTTGTTATCAATGACATCTAATGTTCATGATCAGGAAACCATGATCATCAATCAATCAACAAGCTTGCTTAATAAGAGGCTTTACTAGGGACTCTTTTATGTTTACAAATCATATTAAAGTTTCCGATTAATACAATTATAGCATGGGATATAAACATTTATCATAAACATAAAGATATGATAATAATCACTTTATTATTGCCTCTTGGGCATATCTCCAACAGTCTCCCACTTGCACTAGAGTCAACAATCTAGTTTCAAACCTTTGTGCATTTCAACACCTATGGCTTTCCGGTGTTGTATATATACGATTGCTAGTGGTTAACTAATCTTCGGATCCGACACTTTCAGGTCCGTGTGTAACTGCATGTCTTTGCGTCTCTACACATTACTCATTCTCTAATGAGATGGCATTGTATAAATTTGGTCCTTTGGTGAGACCTTTAGTTCCTTTGGGATTAAACTATGTCGATAATTTATTATATAATATATCTTCATAGTACTAGCTCGCTATGAACCACACCTAGTTTGATAACAAACTTCTTGACACAAATGACCTCTTTAGCTTCTACAATAACAATCATTTAATTAGTCTTTTGTTGTAGTATCTGTCACAATGTCTTAACTTTGGAACTCATCCAAATCCATTATGGAATCTCCTTTCCATTAAATTGTTCCACTCATAGTTTAAATTGAGATAAACTTAATTTGTACTTTGTGACAAAACTAGTATCAATGTAATACTTTACAATGAACTATCTATCTATTTGTCACCTCTACAAAAATAACATATTCTTAGTTCTTCCAAAAGATCACAAGAATATCCATACTATTATCCAATGATTATCTTTATGAATCGTTCTGGTATATGCTCATAACATTTAGAGTATAGAACATATCTGGATGTGTACATATCACAGTATGATTGAAAAATACTCTTTGTGATTTCATTCATTAAGTATCAAAAATACTTGAATCTTTGTTTCACTTACCAAGTGTCGATACACTTGAATTTCGATTTAATCCTTTCTGTGTGGCAAGAACCTTTCTTGTTATTTCCATATCGAACTCATTCGATATATCATCTATGTATATTTGGCACAATCATATTAGCGCCTCAATCTATCCATATAGACATTGATGCCAAATATTCGAGTTTTGCCTATGTCTTTATATCGAAATGAAATTCTTAACTTGTGTCAATAAAAGAACATCATTTCCAATAAACAATATGTCTTTCACATATGTACTAGAAATATGTTTTAGCGCTCCCACTTAATTTCTTGCAAATGCAAGCATCTTCATTGTATTTGATGAAATTAAACCTTTTAACAGTTTCATCACAGTGAAGACTCCAACTCCGCGATGTTTACTTCAACCATTGAAGTTTGCATATGCTTTTAGCATCCTTTGAATTAACAAAACCCTTTGGATCATGCCAGGTACACTTCCTAGGTAACCATTCTATTAGAAGAGCTTGTTTTGTTTGTTCAACTATCATATACCAATATATGTAGTGGTTGCTATATTTATCCGTCCAGACTAAATATCGCTATGAAATATTAAATCTTATCATAGTCAACCTTTTGAACATCGTCGTAAACTCTTTTCCCGACATGTCGACAGTTTCATAGATGTGAAACATCCATGTCTATTTATAAATCCATATACGACCGATAGGTTTTACAGCTTTCTGGAGGGTCTTCCAAGTTCAAAGCTTGATTTCTCATCTATGGAACTATCACGGATTTTATGGCTTCAAGCCATTTTGACAGAGTCAGGGCCCATCATCGCTTCTTTGCATGTAGTCCGTTCATCATTGTCAAATAATTATTTAACTCTAAAATCTTGTTATTTGATTGTTATTCGACCTACTTGGTTCAATAGGAACTTAGACCTCCGTCTCCACAACCTTTGAGTCATGTGAGCCATGAGAATTGTTGGTGCCTCCGGAACACTTTACGGTGCTGCGCAACTCAGCACATATAGCTAAGGTTCCTTTAACCTTATTAAAGTTCTATTGTCCTCCCACTTAACTTTTCACGAAAAAATTTCTTCTAAAAGAAACTTGACGTTCTAAGCGACAAACACTTTGTATTTTGTGGTATGTAGGAGTACCCAACGATTATCCAAAATAACCTACAAAGACATGCTCATCCGACTTCGGTTGTAAACATTTACTTATGCATAGCATACCAATATTTAAGAAAGGACAACTTGGGTTTTACCCCACCATAACTTTATATGGTGTTATTTCAGTGGATCATGATGGAGCTCTTTTCAGTGTAAAAATGGTAGTCTCTAAAGCTTCAATCTTTAAAATATAATGACAGTTTTATAAATGACACCTTTGATCTTACCATGTTTAAACAAGGTTTCATTACATATCTAGAACACTCCATACTACTATGGTGTTTTCGGGAAACATAAATCTATGGAACGATTCCTCAAAATCTTAGGTGTTTTGCTAAACTTGTAACTCAAAAAAATTCCTTTATGATCCTATCATAAATTCTTTAATTTCTTGTTACAATGATTTTCCACTTCATCTTGAAAGTGTTCAAACATTCTCAAATGTTTCATACTTCTTCTTTATTAAGTAAATAACCACATATATTCACTCAAATTTTCGGAGAAAGCATATGAAGTTGAAATTCATCGCTCACGACTACACATAATGGGCTTCATACATCAATATGTACAAGTTCCAATAAGCTATTCATTCATTCCTTTTTGGCCTATGAACGGAGTTTTAATTATCTCTAGGGAAGTTTCACAAGCGTCATTTGATCAAAAATCAGAAGACTCCAAAATTCCATCAACATGGAGTTTCTTCATGTTTTCTTTCCAATATAATTTAAACAGCGATGTCACTTCCTAAGTGATCTTTCAATCATTTTTCTTTCGACATTTTTAGCATTAGTTTTATGGATGTGATTTCTCCAACTAGATTTGTATATCATCCATATTTTATGGATTATGGAAATTATTTGAACAACCCTTTTATTCTCATAATACCTGATCGAAACAAATCTTGAAGGCAAGCTTCAATGTCAACGAGAAGCACATCTTTATTTGTTCTCAATGAACATCATCACATATTTTATTGCTAGTTACTTAGGCCATTGCAGTTCATGAATTGTGTTGTATCGTATGATAATTCACACCAACAAATTCAGTATCCAATACTTAAGAACCTCATTGTTTAACAAGCAAGGAATACAACCATAACATGTATATCATCTATATACCTAAGCTGAACAATTCTAGTATTTTCTTTTCTGCCAAATATTTCTTAGATTTCAGCATTTTCTTTTCCTTTTAAAAGAATCTATCAACATCAATAGTGGATCCATACACATGACAGATAGTCGAAAGCGTGTATAGTTAAATACTGATGCCTTTGGACTTGCACTTTGAAGTAGATCACCATTATCAAATGTTTGGTGTTCTTTCAAATTCCATTCTTTAGTAATTTTTTAGTGTAGTAAACATTTTACCTACATCTTATATTCATCCTTATCATGGCAATTTTCATGATCAAGGTACTTTAGCTTATAAAGGTGAATTGTGAGTATAATGTTGCTCTCCAAAACCTTTTGGAGGATTAGGACGACTAGTGTCTCCAACCTTTTGCAAATTCTCATCAAATATGAGAACATAAATTTTGCCATATTATACTCTATCATGTTGCAACCAAAACATCATTTCAGATATCGCAATATCTTCCACACATGATGGTTTTTGAAACAATTCTTTCAGCTCCTAGATAACCTTGATATTAAAAGAATCTTTTGAATATCAAGAATCATGGAGACAAATATGATACTTTAGATACTAACACTAGAATTGTTACTCTTGATTTAATACTAACTATTAAACTTCATGGAGTAAACAGAGTTTGCTGAAAGTATGCAATAGGACTTTTAAATCTTTAGATTAACACTCAAAACAATACAATACCAGTTTGTAAAGTAACTATCCAGAATTCTATAGTTCTATTATTTCAATTATAACTAAGCGTAAGGTGGTAAACGGATGCCAATGACTACAACAACTATGCAAATTCACTTTGATTTAATTTATGATAAATAGTGTTCAAATTTTAATCATATTACTATTGAACTCCCACTCAAAACAATATCCCTCATATTGTTTTAGTGATCACATGAACCAAATGTGAGAGATGATGTAGTTTCAAAGGCGAATAATCAATCATGTTCATCATATCATCTATATGACTCATGCTTTACATTTCGCTATTCCGTGTTCTGAGACCATGTCTGTACATGCTAGGCTCGTCAAGGTTAACCTTAGTATCTGCATGTGCAAATCTGGCTTGCACCCGTTGTATGCACACGTAGAATCTATCACACCCGATCATCACGTGATGCTTCGAAACGATGAGTCTTAGCAACGGTGCCTACTAAGGACGAGAACTTTATTACTTGATGTTTAGTGAGAGGGATCATATTATAATGCTACTGTCGAGATCTAAGCAATACAAGATGCATAAAAAAGGATTAACATCACATGCAATTCATAATATGTGATATTATATTGCATTTCTTCTTGTGCCTTCGATCTCCATCTCCAAGCACGAACATGATCTCCATCATCACCGTGTGGCATCAAGGTTAATGGCGCCGCTCCATGGTTGTCGTCCACTATCATCAACTATTACAACTATTTTGAATAATAGACATGTAGGTCTTAAATGAAATTTAAAGACAACCATAAGGCTCCTTCCGGTTGCCAACTTACAATAAGGATCATTGCATACATCATATAATCACAATTATGGCCATATCACATCACAACACAAGCCCTGCAAAAACAAGTTAGACGCCTCTAATATTTCTTTGCATGTTTTACGTGGCTAGGGCTTTCGCATAAGAACCGTTCTAACTTACGAACATGAACCACAACATTGATACTAGTATTTTCAATCGCCCGTTGTAAATTGAATCTTCACTATGGTAGGAGAGATAGACACCCGCAAAGCCACTTATGCAATACAAGTTGCATGTTGAGCATGGAGAAAGTCTCATGAACGATGTCATGTAAGGTAAGCCTGGGCCGCTTCATCCCACCATCTCGCAAGATGCAAAGTACACAAAAAGCAATCGACAGCAAAAGCATCAATGCCCACAATAACCATTGTGTTCTACTCGTGCAACAGATCTACGCATAGGCACGGCTGTGATACAACTATAGGGGTTCGTAGCATGGAAAACAAAAAAATTCTATCACATGAACAGACACAAACCAAGATCTAATCTACTAGATCGGTGCAATGAGTTGATAGAGTACTAACCCTCGAAGATCCAAAGCGTTTAATAAGATCGGATTCTCATGGTTGATGTAGTGGTTCACTTGCCGATCTCGAGATCGCGTAGACGATCCTTCCGGCGCCGCGTACCGGTAGCGCTCCCGCAGTCGGTCACACGTTCGGTACTCGATGAAGAACTTCCTCTCCCTTGTTCCAGTAGGCAGCGGAGGTTGTAGATCTCTCCTCGCGATTCCAACATCACGATGGTGTGCTGGGGGAAGTAGAGGGGAAATCCCACAGGGCTTGGCCTAAGCCGGAGCGGGTATGGTGGAGTAGAGAGAGTCTCGGAAACTAGGGTTTAGACGCCAAGGGGTGGAGGGCCGGCGGCGTCTAGGGTTTAGACTAGACGGCGGTGGCGGTTTAGAGGAGGCTAGGGCGCCAGCAGCGGCCTAGGGTTTGGGGTGTCCCTCCAAGGGGGCGCCCTACCCCTCCTTTTATAGGTGGGAGGGGCGGCTAGGGGAGGGGAGTCCTCCCCCAACCCCCCTTGGTGGCCGGCGGCTAGGGAGGGAGGGGAACCTTCGCAAAACTGGTTCCTCTCCTCCCTCCACTAGGCAATCATGTTGGGATTTGACTTCTTCAAACTAGTGTTTGCCTATTCAAACTAGAGTTTGATTTCTTTCTTCCCATTGCCCAGCTGTAAGGTTCCCAACCTTTAATAAGGTAGAGTCCCCTGTGTTTACAATGCTAGTCCCTGGATCAATAGCTAGCATCCACAGTTAAGATGTAATATCAAGAAACAAAGGTCATAATACAACTTTATAACCAGGAATAACATAATTTATTACATCTTACATAGCTCATTTGGCTATTACATTACATTGCAGCAGAATATCTATAAGCATGGGGTCCTTCATCTTCAAAGTGCCACATACAAACATGTTGGTTGTAGACTTTGTAATCCTAATCAACACACTTCACTAAATCAATCAAACCTGCAACATAACAAGTTACAACCACAAGGGTCAATACATTTGAATTGTATTGGCAAGTGATACTATGGTAGTATAGTGGAGTCTATCATCTATATGCATTTGGCAAAGTGGAGTTGAGGCTTGCATTGCTCAAAAATAGATTTTTCCTTATCATTTGAAAACACTAAGTTTTGCTTGACAAAAATAATCTTTCCCAAGGCATCTCCCAATCAAAGATTGAAGATCCTTTAACCCTTGTTCAACCACAAGTTTTTTAACTTAGAAATTTGGATGATGAGATTCTTGATAGCTTCCATGTCTTGATGCTCAAATTGTCCTTTACCAGGGACATGGCTAAGTACTTAGATTTTACACTCTGCAGAGGTGGTGCACTTTCCCCACAAGACTTGGTTTCACCAAGACAAGATCTTTCAGAAGCCTTCCCTTAGACCAAAATGGACGCGTTCCAACCTATCATTCCCCTACCACCAACTGTCCATTTGGCTAAGTTCTTGCAACCTATATGATCCAGGCAGAGCCCATAATGCCAAGTGGCTGCACTTGAAGCTTCTCAACATTTGACATCTCAAATCTCTTTGTTCCTGGGTGGCCATCCACAAGTGAGATACACAAGGTTCACCAGTCCCCTGGCCTTGTGTAACCACTCAACACAAACCATTCCTTCCATTCCACCCAGGTGATTCATTCACTTAGTTGTTTTATTAAACAAAACTCAAGTCCTCAGACTTAGAAATTTTTCCATAGCATGAATATATATTCCACCCTTGTTTTCTATTAGCTAAGCTAAGCATGATAGTAGTAGGGATATTTAACTTAGAAATTTCTACTAAGGTTTCATCTACTAGGATTTCCCGTAGCATGGTTTATACTTAGCAAAAATTCCATGCAAGTCCTACTTAGAAATATCACTAATGCATAGTGAAAATAATGGGACAAAAATATGAAGCATCACTTGCCTTTTTGGTAGAGTATAAGTTCACTCCTTGTCCTTTCTACAATAACACTCTTCAAGTCACTACAAATTCAATCAAGCAAGGCACGAGTTCAATCTACCATTCAAGCAATTCATCACATAAAATGATAAAGTCAAGGTAATGCATGCAATCATGCCAACCTTTGTTTTATTTGAAAAAGTGGTTCCTATTTGAAAACACCTAATGGTCATTTTGTAAAGTGGCAAAGTTATTTGCAAAAGGTTTCACTTCATAAACCATTTTCAAAACAAGGTATCATTTTATGTGGTGTAGAAAATGTTTTTAATAAGGCATTAATCTATAGGATTCACAAAATATGTTTTCAAACCGTAAAACTTCGTGTTTAGGGTCAGAGAGTTTGAAACAAAACATTTCACAAAAGTTTTCTTCCATAACCATTTTTAATAGATAAACTATATTTTTATTTGACTAGAAATGGTTTTAAATCAAAGAATCATTCTTTTGTTTCACAAAATACATTTTTGAAACCACAAAGTGTTTCCGATGGTCAGTAGGTTTAAATCACACCATTTGCCAAAGATTTTATCCCCAAAAACATTTTAGAACAATTTTTATAATCTAAACAAGCATACAAATGTTTCTGCAAAAAACAAACATTTTTCCAGAAGCTTTTTACTAAACAAATTGCATGGTTGGCTAGGGCTTGTTCCACTGATTCCATTGATATAAAGTTTGAAAATTTTGGACGTGTCGAACTAAAGTTATGGATTTTCAAATTTGAACTTCTAATAGGAAAGTTTCTGTTTTTAAAACGGGGTCTGAGCCACGTGTCGAGTTCTTACTCGCTGATATCGCTTCGTCTGGATCACGCGCTGTAGGCCGTTGGATCTAACTGATATCACACGTCACAGGTTCACTCTTACCCCTTCGCTCTCTTTCTATCCTAGCCGCTGGATCCTAATCGCACGACACCTAGCACATTTTCCAGAGACGGGCGGCGCTGCGGTGGCTACTGGCGGCAGAGCGGTCAGATGGTGGAGGTGCTGGCGAAGCAGGAAGCGAGAGAGGATGGGAAGATGCTCACCGTGTTCGCAACGTCGTGGGGAAGCTCCAGGTATGGTCAGTTTGTCGAGGGGCGCTCTGGTCCGACGTGGATTGCTCACCGGAGTCCACACGGCGTCGGGCGTGCTCTGGTCGTCGTTGTGGGCGAGGCTACAGGGCATGCCGAAGCAAAGTAGAGGGTGCGTTAGACGCGCATGGTTCTAAGGAGCATGTGAGCATCACTGAATGGCATCGGGGCGGTCCGAGCTTACCAGGAAGACTCGCCGGAGTTGTGGGGTTCTTCGGTGGCGCTCAGACGAAGACGGAGGCGAGGTTGCAGGTCACTCGCGGGCGAGCTGAGGCCACAGAGCGGTGCGCCAGAGTCTGGTGAACTTGCCTGCGTGCTCGGGGAGGCAAGGGGCAGCGTGGGGTCGCCGGAATTGGCACTGGACCTCGTCGGAGCCAGTGGGCTTACCATGAGCAATTCGAGCGGCCCTGGGGCGGAGAGGAGCTGGAAACAGAAGGGAAATGGGGAGAAGGGGGACGCGTTTAAGGGGGCGTGGTCGCAGCGAGATTAAGGCGCGGCATTGAAGCGAATTCAACCGCGACATTACTGGCAGGAAACGGCCGGCGCGGTCGTCGCGGGGTGAAGACGATGAACAGGAGGGGTGGGGCATGCTTGTCAGTGAGGAAGAGAGATAGGGAGAGGGGTCCACCGGTCAGTGGCCTCGTGGGTTCATACGCGGGTGTGAATCGTTTTCTGCGGGAGAGGGGCTGTGGGCTGGCTGGGCTTAGTGGGCCAGGTTGGGTTGGGCCGTCCTTGCTCTATTTTTTTCTGTTCTGAATCTTTTTCTTTTCCCAATACTTTTACTGTTTTTGAAATTCAATCAACCAATTCAAACATTCAAATCAATCAAATTTCTACCACACTTTGTATTGAATTTTAGTTCTGTTTAACAAAACAAAACTAAAGTCCAAAATAAAATAATAATTTTATTCTTTTTAGGATCTATTTAATAATTAAATAAAATAGACCTTAATTATTAATTCAAATAGGTTTTGATTTATTTAATAAAAACTCCATTTGAAATCTAAATATTATCAAAACCAAATCAGTAGGTTTTATTTGAAAATATAAAATACTTGGAAAACTTATTTAAAATAATTTAACAAGTTTTGATGTTTAATTAAAAAGGTAAAACCTTTATTTTTAATAAAATTGGATATTAATAAATCCTTATTATTTTATTTAAATAAACGTTTACTCTTTTAATCAAAGCAAAACATTTTATTTCAAAAGCTTGGCCAAGGTTTAATTTGGCTCTATAAAATAATCCTTATTTATAAATCTACCTTTTCTTTTGAAAACCAAATCTTTTATTAAAAGATCCAAAATAGTAATTTTAAATATTTTTAAGTTTATTGTTTATTTATCTTTTTAAATCCCTTTAGGATTTTATTTGATCCAAATAGATTTTGAAAGTTTCAAATTGGATTCAAAAGTTTCTTCTCACCCTGAAAATCAACCAAGTTTTATTTTATTCATTTATTTTTCACATATCAAGATTTGAAAAATCTTGGGATGTGACACCAGCCAAGTGACCTAGGACATGATGCAACCATACCACATTTGTATGACACATTCATGTACCTTCCCACTCCGGAGTACTGGACCTTCTAGACCCTTCTAGAAGCTTTTGGTGAAATCACCGAAAACATTTCCGAACTTCGGAATTGGACTTTCCTTATATGAATCTTATTCTCCGGACCATTCCGGATCTCCTCGTGATATCTCGGTTCCTATCCGAGACTCCGAACAACATTCGGTCTCTTACTCACATTCCATATCTACTAGACAACATCGAATCCTTAAGTGTGTCTCCCTATGGTTCGTGAATTATGCAGACATGATCGAGACTCTTCTCCGATCAATAACCAGTAGAGGAATCTGGAAATTCATATGGCTCCCACATATTTGTACGATGACTTTGTGATCGAATGAACCATTTACATACGATACCAATTTCCCTTTGTCTCGCGATACTTTACTTATACAAGGTTTGATCGTCGGTATCTATGCTTACCTAGTTCAACCTCAGTACTGATAAGTACTCTTTACTCGTTCCTGTGATATGTGATCCCTTGTGAGCCAGTCACATGCTTGCAAGCCAATTGTATGACATTCCACCGAGAGGGCCCAGAGTATGTCTATCTGTCATACGGATGGACAAATCCCACTCTTGATCCATGTGCCTCAACACATACTTTCAGAATACTCAATGCCACCTTTATAACCACCTAGTTACGAAGTGGTGTTGATGTCACCAAAGCATCCATCCGGTGATGATGATTAACATGATCTCATGGTCGAAGGATTTAGGTTACTATGTATTTGAATGCTTTATAAAATGAACTATTTAAATGACTTGATCTTATCCTACGCTTAACTATAGGAGTATGTCCATCACATCATTCTCCTAATGATATGACCTTGTTATCAATAACATCCAATGTTCATGATCAGGAAATCATGATCATCAATCAACAAGCTAGCTTAACAATAGGCTTTACTAGGGACTCTTTTATGTTTACAAATCACACAAGTATTAAAGTTTCCGATTAATACAATTATAGCATGGGATGTAAACATTTATCATAAACATAAAGATATGATAATAACCATTTTATTATTGCCTCTTGGGAATATCTCCAACAGTAGCTAGATGTTGCTTGTGTGGGGGACCCGAGGGGACTAGATGTTGTGCTAGTTTTTCTCTTTCGGTAGGTATTGCTAGTTGTCCTCTTTCAGTAGTAGGATTTTACTAGTTGTGCGCTTTTAGTAGTAGGATTTTGCTAGTTTCTGCTCTTCAAGTAGTAGGATTTTGTTAGTTTGTACTTTTCAGTAGTAGGATTTGCTAATTGTGCCTTTTCACCAGGATTTTCTACATGTGTTAACTGATATGATTTGGTACGTAGTTTTTAGTTAATTGCGTTGATTTGCTACATGTACCCTTTAAGTAGGATTTTTATACTTTTATGCTTGGATCTGTTGACATGCTATATGTAGCTTTTTTGGTTGACTTGCTAATTTTGGTTTGGATGCTACATGTAATTTTTTTGGTTGGTTTGCTACGTGTAGCTATATGTAGCTTATTTTTGTTTGTAGGTTTTTTGGAGGTGAAGCTGCCATGTTAACCATATTTGGATTTCTAATGCTTTGTTGCAGGTTGCTCCGGATGGTAAGAGCAAGGTTTGTAAGGGGAAAAAGGTTGTTGTGAGCCCCAAGAAAAAGGGTGAGGGTGGGAATAAGGTCAAGTAGGACATTTGGATGTCGAAGGACCGGTTCGGTGCCAAGCGATTGCGTACCCTCGCAGACAACCTTTCTCCAGTGAAGAGAGGCATTATTGGAAAAAGAGTGCATTCAGAGTATTGCTGAATGGGGCACCATTCAGGATTCCTAATGATCTTCCGGATTTTGTTGCTAGCCATACAAATCCTCGTCTATGTGAGTACAAGCTTCGAAAGAACCAGATGGTGTTTACTAGGAATATGGTGAGAGAAGTGTTTGGAATCCGCTGCGGGAATAAGCCTATTAATCTTTCCAACACTAGAGGTGCAACGCTTGATGAGATTTAAGAATTCTACCATGCTAGAAAGAAGAGGACAGAGTTAGCTACTTCTATTGATATCTTGAATAACTGTGCAGATACAGATGAAGAAACCATAATTTGCACATGGGATCTTGTTTCCCTATCCACTGTTGTTTTTCCTAAAAGCTCGAATCATGTTAACTTGGAATATGTTGGTCTTATGGATGACCCAACCAAAACTGATGAGTATGCTTGGGACAAGCATTTATTGGGTTTGACGATGAAATCTGTGAGCAATATTCAAAATAAGAAAAAGCGAGAACTGGTCCTTTCAAAGGATCATAGCAAATTTGAATTTTGGATAACTGGCCCTTTTGTGCTTATTGGTGAAGAGAATATGCTCGATAGGCAATAATAAAGTGGTTATTATCGTATTGCTTATTTATGATAAATGTTTATTTTGCATGCTATAATTGTATTAATATGGAAACGTTAATACATGTGTGTTTAATAAACAAAAAGAAATTTCCTAGTTATGCCTCTCTTAGAAACTAGCTCGTTGATTAAAAAGATGATCAAAGGTTTCCTGATCATGGACATTGGATGTTGTTAATAACGAGGTCACAACATTATTGGAATGGTGTGATGAACATTCATACGAAGTATATCATTACGATCAAATTCATTGTGTTTATATTGCTATAACATCATAGAAGTAATCTTAGTCCTTAGACCATGAGATCATGTCAATCACTAACACCGGAAGAGTATCTTGATAACATCAAACGTCACCGTAACAGAGTGACTATAAAGATGGGTTCAGTGCTACGAAGTTGTTATGTTGAGGCTCATGGATCAAGAGTGGAATTTGTCCATCCCGATGAGGGATAGATATACTCTGGGCCCTCTTGGTGATATCACATTAGTTAGCTTGCAAGCAAGTGATTTGATCACTAGAATGTTATATCACGGGAACAAGAAAAGAGTACATGTTGGTAACGAGATCAAACTAGGTATGGAGATACCGATGATCGAATCTCGGACATATAATATATCGCGAGACAAAGGGATTGAGTTACATGCGTATAAGGTTCACACGATCACAGTGTGGGAGTCAGTATGGATCTCCAGGACCCGCTGCTGATTATTGATCAGAGAGGGGTCTCGATCATGTCTACATTATTCGCGAACAGTAGGGTGACACACTTAAGGGATACCGACACCATTTGGAGCAAATAAAATGCCAGAGAAAGAAAAAGCAAAGCGCAGGAATTTATTTCACTAGACACCGGAACTGTTTTGGTTGAAATTGCTAAAACTGGTTCTGCATGTGAAATTGAAATGTTATAAGGGTTTTATGTGAATGTTTGTTAATTATAGTAATTAACAAAATTATGAATAAATAAATAAAAGAGTTTTATTTAAATGAGAGCTTGCATTAAATTTGGTGTAAATTTAATGCATGTGAGTGGATTTTTGAGTGGAGGCATTTTCATGGGAGTGGAGGCTTTTCATTTTGAGTTGGAGCTGAACCCACATGAATGTGGAAGCGGTGGGGGCAGCCACCATGGCTTGGCGCCATGCCCCTTGGGGTGCCCCCCTCTCCCTATAAAAGGCCCCCCTCTCCTCCTCTCACATCACACCTTCTCGTGAAGGATCTCTCTCCCCCTTTAGAATTTCCCCATGGTCTCGGATCAGCGAGATACATGTTCCCGGTGGCTTTTTATGGAAGGATTTGTTGCTTCCTCTGCTTCGCTAGAGCAAGGGCGCGGAGGTTGTCTGGTACCCGAATGTGTGTGCGATCACAGATGCACCACTGCTTTGCGGTGCTGGACTGGATGGCGCTGGACCTGCGGGACCGGATGGACTTCTTCTCGATCTTGAGATCGGCAAGCGTTCGACTACATCATCCACGAGTACAACCTCGTTAATGCTATTTGGTCTTTGAGGGTATATATTCTATGGACGTACACCCGTTGCTTGTATCTAGTAGATAGATCTTGGTACATAGTTGTTCCCATCGTAGGAACTTTTTTGTTTTCTATGCTACGAACCCTACAATTGGGGTATGTTATCTCCCCTCTTATATGTTAATATGTAGAGGTTCACAGTGTTTATGTGGTGCTTGCCTTACTTTGTATTTACCTTCTTTGTAGATTACATATATGGACCATTTGGATTTCTCACCGAGCGATCACAAGTTTGACAAGTCATTGCCTAGAGTATGATCAGTCAAGTCCAATGACTTTGCCTTTCTTGTATAAAATGACTACGATAGAAAGATTTTGTAGAACAGTACTGGTTTTGAGAGGAGAGAGGTAGTGCACTTTCCACCACTACAAACATTAAAGTTTTCTCTTCTTCCGTTAATCCTCTTAATATGACTTTTTCTTGTGTGTAGTTCCTCCCGCTGTCGGCAACACCGTATGGTACTGGTACTATTTATGATGGTTTGAACCAATCCGCTCTTGTTGAAGAAGCTGATGTATATCCTTCCGCGTCCTTGAATGAATGGCTCAATTTCCCTAGCAGCCATGATTTGCAGGTCTAAAATATGCTACATTAGTACATTACTATTTTTGTTTTGCTACTTTATTGCAGGTTTTTTGCTACCTTAGTTTCATTGCTCTACTACGAGTTTCCAATCACTTTATGTAGTTGTTTCAGCATGTATTAAAAGTTTTCTGCTACATTACTTACGTTGTCTTGCTACTTTGGTACAAAATTGTTGTTACCTTAGTTTTATTAATTTTCTACTTCCAACGCATTAGCCTAGGTGTTAGGGTACCGAGACTGATTAGCCGTCGACATGGTAGCGGCAAGGGGCAACGCAGCCTCGGTACCCTAACACCCTCCGAGGTTTCTTCGCCCATACACCGCGATAGCGGCGACAGGCGACAAAGCCGAGACGCTAGATTATAGTTTACGCTTTACGTAGGTTGACGACTTAGGGTGGGGATGGTGCGTAAGTTACCCCAAATTATCTACCCATATGTAAAAGAAGCTTAATATATTTTTACTACACCATACATTTTGAGGATTTGCCGCCCATACGCCACGATAGCGGCGACGAGCGACGAACCCGAGCCGCTAGACTAGAGTTTACGCTTTACGTAGGTTGACGACTTAGGGTGGGGGTGGTGTGTAAGTTACCCAAAATTATCTACCCATATGCAAAAGAATCTTAATAGATTTTTACTACACCACATATTTCGAGGATTTGTTCCATGTAAGCCGCGATAGCGGCGATGAGCGACGAATCCGAGCCGCTAGACTTATGGTTGCACTTTCTACTATTATATAACAATGCTTGAATTACATCATTTTTTTGTCTTTAGCTTACTAACATGCTTCTAATATTTGCTAACAGGTTCCCGCTCATTTTAAGCACTTGTATGAGAAACACAAGTCAATTTTTGAAGCTAACGTTGATGGAACAACCACTGCGTACTCGGAAGGCAGACGTTGGCCAAATTCATGGCGACCCCACATTACGCCTACAACATGATGAAGCTTCTCGTAATCACCGTGTGCAGCGACCCGGACATGGCCGTCAAGTGCAAAGACAACAATGCAAAAATGGCTAATACAGTCATCGCCGAAGAGTCACAACACGCTGATTTACTCGCTAGATTGGCGAGTGGCGCCTACCAGGACGACCCCACAGTCCTGAATAAGCCAGCGACGACCCGCTTCCTCCCAAGCACCTACGAGGCACCATCACAGGCGCCTCAAGACAAGCTCATCCACGATGAGCCGGGACAGCAGGGAGCACCGGAGGCAGACCTCGTCCGTGCATAGGAAGACATGTTGTGCGAGCCCTGGAGTGATAGCCACGACGCCTCTGTTTGGATAATATCCAACACACATGTCGTCACAGAGGGCCTCGTAGAGCAGAAACCAAAGGGTGAGGAAAAATCTTGGCCCACCAAGCCACCATCATGACCTCGCAATGCGGAGCGTCACAACACACTCTCCCAAGGGGTGCAGCAGCTACTCGCCATGGGGTTCATTCCCCCAAACAACTAGTCCGACTGGCCGACGAAACCATTCCCGGTGATCAAGAAAAACGACACTCGGTGAATGTGTATCGACTACATCGACCTCATCTGAGCATGACTCGCCCAAGATCCACCGCTGGATCGACTCGCCGGGCAAACAACAAGACCAGAGGAAGATCTAGCCGTAACTGGCGCACGCGGCAACAACCCTCGACACACTAAATATTCCATGCAAGTCTTACACTTCGCACCCAACCTTGTACCACACATTGTGTACTCCCCCTCCCATGAAATAAAGCTACTCTTCCTGCAAATCATATTCACTTGCCTTGTCTTGTGCCAATCGCACTCGTAAAACACAAAAACATATATTTTACACCGGTCATCAACCCTTGGGAGATCAACTCGACAAGGCCAAGTATTGCAGCATGATAGCTGTGAGATTCGATATATTTTTAATGTTTTTTCTTGATGGTTTTCGTCTGGATTTGATGGTTTTCTAGCTTTACCTATCGCTAATACTTTGGTAGCAAAGAAATCTTGGTTTTCAATGTGTGTTTCAGGTTCCGAACATCAATAGAAGGTTTTAACAATAGAAATACAAAATTCAGGCGAAAACAAGCAAGTCTCTTTTTGAAAGCAATCAAGAAAGACAACCAGAAGGTTTAACGACCAACTATATGGCGGGAATATTTTTATGACCGTATAGTTGCCACCACCTTCGTCCTGTCAAAAGGAGCAACTTTCGTGAAGAAGGCATACGCGAAAACACAACACAACAGCCGCCGTTCCATCCAGAAGGGAAAAAGAATAGATCCGGAGAAGAATGGGAAGACGTTCTTCATCTTGCTCCATGATCTTCGACCTCCTAGCCACCACACCCCCATAGCCATCACTTGTACTTGAGAGAGAGAGAGAGAGAGAGAGAGAGAGAGAGAGAGAGAGAGAGAGATATTCACCTTGCAAGATTAGAGTTTGAGATTGTTTCTTCCTATCTTGAATTGTCTTGGATTGTTTTTCTATTCTTATTGTGGATTTTGTAGGGGTTCGTAGCATGGAAAACAAAAAATTTCTATCACATGAACACACACAAGCCAAGATCTATCTACTAGATTGTAGCAATGAGTCGATAGAGTACTAACCCTCGAAGATCCAAAGCGGTTAACGAGATCAGATTCTCATGTGTGATGTAGTCGTACACTTGCCGATCTCAAGATCGCATAGACGATCCTTCCGGCGTTGCATTCCGGCAGCGCTTCCGCAGTCGATCACACGTTCGGTACTCGATGAAGACCTTCCTCTCCCTTGTTCTAGCAGGCAGCGGAGGTTGTAGTTCTCCCCTTGCGATTCCGGAAGCACAACGGCGTGGTGTCGAAAGTAGAGGGAAGACCCCGCAGGGCTTCGCCTAAGCCGGAGCGGGTTATGGTGGAGAATTAGGGTTTCTGGCGATCTAGGGTTTAGAGGGCCGCAGATGAGGAGGTGGAGTCGGCGGTGGCGTTGGGCGGCGGCGGCGCGACGGTGGTGTGGGCAGGGGCTGGTGTGTTGTGTCTCTTGGGGCACCCCTACCCTCTATTTATGAGAGGGAGGGAAGCTTGGGAGAGGGGAGTTTTAATCCTTCCCCAACTCCCTCTCCTAGTTGGGCTTGTGGTGGAGGGAAAGAAGGATTCTTTCCTTCCTCCACTAGGATACATTGTCCTAGTTTGACTTTTCAAACTTGCCTTTTGACTTTCAATTTGGAGCTCAATTTCTTTCTTATAAATGCCCAACCAAGTGACCTAGGACATATGCAATCATTCCACTTATTCATGACAGATTCATGAACCCTTCCCCTTCCGGTCCGGTGAACCTTCTAGACCCTTCTAGAGCCTTCCGATAAAAACACCAGAATTATTCCCGAACTCTAGAATTAGACTTTCCTCATATGAATCTTATTCTCCGAACCATTCTAGATCTCCTCGTGATATCCCGGATCCCATCCAAGACTCCGAACAATATTCGGTCTCCCTACTTACATTCCATATCTACTAAACAACATCGAATCCTTAAGTGTGTCTCCCTACGGTTCGTGAATTATGCAGACATGACTGAGACTCTTCTCCGATCAATAACCAATAGAGGAATCTGGAAATTCATATGGTTCCCACATATTTATACAATTACTTTGTGATCGAATGAACCATTTACATATGATACCAATTTCCCTTTGTCTCGCGATATTTTACTTATCCAAGGTCTGATCGTCAGTATCTCTGCATACCTAGTTCAACCTCGTTACCGATAAGTACTCTTTACTCGTTCCTGTGGTATGTGATCCCTTGTGAGACAGTCACATGTTTTCAAGCTAATTGGATGACATTCCACAGAGAGGGACCATAGTATATCTATCCATTACACTACTAGGAAAATGCCTATAGGTAATCAACACATCCGTGGCTCGCATGGTTGAAGTGCCCCACGGCTAAAGTAGGTGTGGCTCACATGTGGGCAGTGCCCTACTAGTAACTAGAACAACCGTGGCGCACATGGTCATAGTGCGCCACAGATATGTGTGGGCCAGGGCCCTGCAGGTCGCATGCCGCATACCCGTAGCGCACTTGGGGGAGGTGCGCTACGGTTGTTATGGTTAACCGTGGTGCACATGCAGGACGTGCACTACACCTAAGTGAAGGACCCTTTGTTCTGTAAATGGGCAGAAACATCCGTGGCGCACTCTGGCATGTGTGCCACGGTTGTGATTATGCCCTGTGGCGCACTGGGGCCATGTGCGCCACGGATGTATCGACCAGTATTTTTTTGGAAGCTCCACTTTGTGCACATGTGTGATCATCCACCACCCCACACTTCACTTTCCCCTTCTTCTTCCTCCTTAGATCTAGTCGGGATCCTTCTCCTTCCCACCTCAATTTCTCCACTCATTCACCAGTTTTATCATGTAGAACTTGCCTTGGATGTTACATACGTAACAGAGGAAGCTCTCAGGTCTCTCATCTCCTTCTCCGGTCTTGCGCGCACCTCTCCTTTCCATCTTCTCGTGATCGGTCTCTCATATCGGTAAGTTGTCCATGTAAGGATGTGTTCATGTGTATATGGATGATATGCTCATATGTATGTAGATGATCGATGCTCATGATGTGTGTATGGAGAGGATCGATGGTCATGTGTGTGTATATGGAGAGTATCGATGATGCTCATGCATGTGTGTATGGAGAGGATAATGATATGTTCATGTGTGTATGGATCGGTCTCTTGTGTTTGTGTGTGAACAAGTTGCCATTTGTTTTGCCAAAATGTTGATTCATTTCCATTTTGGCAAGACTTTGACATTTCGCAAAGGTCCTTATTTTACGATAGGTCATGCCAAAATTTTCTATCGACCATTGCATGCATGCATTGATTATGTGGTTCTAATAGACATCTAATTGTACCGTGTACACCGTGCATGCAAAAATGGTGCTCATAATGAGCGAAGGCATTGTGGCTAGATTTTTGAAATGTGCGATGGCCGACATGATACGAAATAACAAGACGAAGATAAGATGTTCGTGCAGAAGATGCAAACTCAACTGGGTGATTGACCCAGATTCTGGGAATCTGCAGGCGCACCTTCTCCGCCATGGTTGCATGGATGGATACACTCATTGGATAAGCGATGACGAAGACGATGGAGACGGTGAAGGTGGCCAACATGACGATGATCATCATCACGGCGAGAACGGGCGAGATGATGAAGAGTCTCCTGGAGATGGTGAAGGTGCGCAAGCAGACCAGGATGATGATGATCTAGATGCCGGAGGAGCAGACGATGATGGAACGACGTCAGGCTGGGTGCGGGACCCTTATGTGCAAGAGCTGCTTCTCAAGCAGACGAGTAACCCCAGGGCTGCCGCTAGAGAGAAATCCAAGCTTGCGCAACTTGAGAAAGACGCGGTTACTCCATTGTATGAAGGATGCAGGCCCGATGATACCCGGTTGAATGTAACGCTCAAGGCTATGGAGATGAAGGCAAAACACAAATTGAGCGACGCAAGCTTCGACGATATGATGGCATTCTGGCACGATCGTCTCCCGGAGGGGAACACATGTCCAACTAGTATCGAGGACGCCAAGAAAATCGTCTGTCCTCTCAATCTACCACACGTTAGATATCACGTATGCATCAACGATTGCATCATTTATCGGGGCGAGGACGCGGAGAAAACCACATGTCCGGTGTGCGGCGCGAGTCAATACAAGAAAGGGAAGAAAGCACCTCGAAAAGTGGTATGGTACTTTCCTATCACTCCTCGTCTGCAGCGCTATTTCGCGGACCCTAAGGAATAAAAGCTCATGCGATGGCATGCGGAAAGGAAGAAGCCAGGAGATGAAGATGACCCCGAAAAGGATGAGCTGATGACGCACCCTTCAGATGCTAGCCAGTGGAAAGCATTGGATCTCGAATTCCCAGAATTCGGTGGATATTCGAGGAACATCAGGCTTGGTGTGAGCACCGATGGACTCAATCCGTTCGGTAGCTAGAGCAGCACGCACAACACTTGGTCCATGTCGTGGAGGACATCGTCCAACTTGGGCCGATGTTCCTCCGCAGCATGATGGCGTTCGAAAGGATGAACAGACACATCAAAGGATACGTTCGCAACTGGTCACGTCCAGATGGAAGCATAGGCAAGGGCTTTCTGGCTCGATCCCCCCCCGCCGCCGCCGCGCTCGATCCGCCAGCCGCCATCGCCACGCTCGATCCCCCCAGCAGTCACCGCTCGAGGAGGAGGCCATGGAGGAGGATCCCCGCCGCGTCCGAGGAGGTGGCCCGCGCGCGTGTCCGAGGAGGAGGAGGTGGAGGCCGCCCGTGTCCGAGAGGAGGAGGTCGTCGTTCGCCCGCCGTCGTTCGCTCGTCGTCGTCCGCCCGCCAACGTCGTCCTCGTCTTAGAGGTTAGCCCCTCCCCTCTCTCCCTCTCTCCCTATCTCCATGAGTTAGCTAGGGTTTGAGCTTGCTTATCCAGGCCTATTTTTCCCCAACAGGGAGTCATTGAGCCTCAACAGCAGCAGGGTCTAACCCTATATCGTCGTACATCTCTCGAGCCAGTGACCCTGCGATTAGATGGTTGACTCATAACAATGGGGCACCCTGCGATTAGATGAAAGAGAGAGCAGTGTTACTTTGATGAAATAATATGTGCTGGTTGTTGTTGCTGGCTACCACTTGATGAAATAATATGTGCTGGTTGATGAAATAATACCGCATGATCTTAGCTAGTTGTTGCTGGCTACCACTTGTAGGAGATAGAACCTCTGTTCCTGTACTATCCATGTCATAAGATGGAGTCGAGTCTTGGGTGTTGGGGTTCTTGATTGAATTTTGTAGCCATGTGCTATTAATATCACCTTTTCTAATTTGAACCTGTGCTCCCCATTATATCTTGGATATCTACTATTACAAATATGAAAGCAAGAAACCCTGAGCACATAGTGTACCAATAATAAAGATAATCCAGAAGATTGATTTAGTTAGCAGTAGACTGACTGACATATGGGAATTGCTTTTGTTAGAAGTAGATTGCTTTAGTTAGCAGTACATAATCCAGATGTCTAGGGAATTGTTGATCTTCCCCAACCTGCTACTGAACTGATAGGATTTGAACTGTGATGGTATGTAGGATTTGAACTGATAGAATTGTCTAGGGAATTGTATGCTAGCTTCAGTACTTTTATCTGTCAATATTGATGGTTTCTACTGTGATGGGTGTAGGTTTAGATGGTAGATACTCAATATCACTTTTACTATGTAGGGTGTAGTTTTTATCTCATCAGATAAGCATACTCAATATCACTACACAATGTTAATATTATTTGATGGTTTATACTACTCAAAATGCTGGAGAACATAGTAGTAGCTAGCTAGATGGTTTATACTACTCAATATCACTACTCAATATCATGGTTTATACTACTCAATATCACTACTCAATATCATCTGATGGTTTATACTACTCAAAATGCTGGAGAACATAGTAGTAGCTGGAGAACATAGTAGTAGAAAATGCCACAGAACATAGTAGTAGTATAAACAATGTTGTTTATACTACTCAAAATCCATCCCTGCAAAACAATGTTGTTTACATTCTCATATCAACAGTTAGAACATAGTAGTAGCTAGCTTCTGACTACTAGATGCTGGAGAACTATCTGGAGCTACTACTTTTGCAAAGCAAAATCTAGATGTATATGCTGTATATGTGCTGCTGGCTGTACTGCTTTTGCAAAGCTACTGTTTTTGCAAAGCTATCTGGAGATACTGCTTTTACAAAGCTACTGTATGTGTTGCTACTATATGTGTTGATGGATCTGGCCATTTATTTTTATATACCTAGTAATTATCTTGTTCTTGTTGTGCTAGTAATGTGCTGGTAATGTACTGGCTGTGCTGCTGTGCTTGTGCTTGTATGAAGCACTTTATTATGTCGTGTATGCAGGTTCTTGTATGAAATGAGTCCTGATTTTTGCCGGAATGTTGATTAACTTCCGTTTCGGCAGAAATCGGGCACTCCTAGCTTAAGAAAATTAGCAAAGGTCATGCCGTATTTTTCCGTGCATTTAACCAATTATTTGTTTTTTATTAGTGCAAAGATGTGTGACAACGATGAGGCTGGATGTTCTAAGCGCATCAGCGCTGAAGGAGAACTCAGACCTCCGAATAAACAATTGACATTCTGGGAGGCGGCCCAGCGGCTAGAAGACGATGAAGAATACCATCCTTCGGAGAGCAAGGATGATGAGATGGAAGACGCGGAAGAAGAAGCCGAAGGAACGGCGGGTGATGAAACCACTGATGGCGGCGAGGGCACATGGAGTGGTAGCAATCCTCCTAAGAAGAAGAAGAAGCCGAAGGAACGACGCCCGAACACAGTCGGCACCGTTAGGGAGGAAATTACCGAAGTGAGCCCAACAGGGGTTCCTTTGGAGCCCGACCTTGTCGTTAGAGGGTACGGTGGGCAAGTGGTGGGGATCACCCGGACAACCATCTCGATCAACACCGAGAATCTCTGGCATAAAGATAATGGCCACTTGCGCACACTCCTCTTCGAGAAGCTGCACGCAAGATACAAGTTCCCTGCTGAGTATCGGAACACAAATTATCATGGGAACGAAGTAAACAAATCCGCCCTCACAAATATGAGCACCGCCCTGGCCAGCTGGAGAACCCGGATAAAGAAGAAGATCTATAAAGAAGGCAAAAGTCTCGAGGAGATCCAGAAGATTGACCCGCAGATCACCGAAGTTCAGTTCTGGGAGTTCAAGGAGAGGTGTGAATCCGAAAGAGCCCTCGCCAATAGTAATCAGGGAAAGGTGTTGCAGGCGATGAATATAGGTCATCACCATCTCGGATCTGGTGGATACAGAACCGCAGAGGCCAAATGGAATAAGGAGGACGAAGAGTATAGATCTAAGGGGATAGAAAACCCCTTTGCGAAATTCGAACCCGGGCAGGTTCGAAATTTCATCAGGGCCCGTTACCATGTGGACCCAAAAACCAAACAACTCACCGCGGATCCTGCGGTGAAGGAATTCGAGGAAATTGTGGTAAGTAATCTAATTACAGCGGATCAACTCGATTGCATTCTAATCGATGAAGTCTAGTTTCTAAACGGTTCACTGTTACTTCTTCTGCAGGAGGAGGAAATTGTTGCTAGTCATGGATCCCAGGGTTCCTCATCCCAGGGGTCGACGGCGGCCACCCGGTGGGATAACCTGTCAACACCCGGATTTTTAATCCCAGATGCCTGGTCATACATCGCAATCCCATGATTACCATTTTTGTGAGACATAACAGAATTGGATACCATAGAACATCATCCATTACAACCGTACATAAGTTCTTACACAAATAGGGATCTCATGATCCAGTTCTTAATACAACATCAAGCAGCGGAATACGTAATAATAACGGTAGCGTAGGCGAAGCTCCATCTTCGAGGTCACAGGCAATGCTGACGATGGGAGATGATCCTAGCTGTCGTAACCTTCCTGGGGTCCATCCTCCAGGTACTCCTCTTCATAGTCTGGCCATAGGAATAGCCAGGGACAAAGCCATGAGTACTATTTAAGTACTCGCAAACTAATACTAACAAGTGAAAGGGTTTTTTGATAATGGGTCACTAGGATCTAGGGTTATTTTGCAAAAGCCAGATTTATCTCTACTAAATTTAGAAGCAACGAATAAATAGTCACAATTTTATAACTCCTAAGTGGGAACTTGTATTCCATATCACAACCCTGTTGTGGTCAAGTCAAAGTCTCAATCCATTTCACAAGTCATTTTGAAAAGTCTGACGGGGGAACAGTATGGCCACTCCAACTTTCCATAACCGCGGACGCGGCTATTCGAATAGTTTGACACTCTGCAGAGATTATACACTTTCACCACAACATTCGATACATCCGTCAGGAACAAATCCTGAATTCACCATACTCAGTATGCGGATAATCAATCCTAACCTTTCAATTACACGCCCTAGTATAAGCACCTCTCCTGTGAGTTTGGCCTCCCAACCATGACCAACTGTCATCTTGGGTACTGCACAGGTGGACAATCTTCATAAGGTAGCCTCAGCTCAGACCTTGGCCGTGAGGGAACTAATACTAAGGTATATAAGTTTCCAGTCAAGCCCTACCCAATCTTCGGGTATTGTGGTTGTACGATAAAATTGGAATGGTATCGCATCCATAGAACCATCAGTTTTATAAAGGGCTAAGGCTCATGCCTCAACATTTTCATCACCAAAGTCATCAGGTGTTCGGAAACACATGTCCAAAACATTTCAATAGAATGATCCATCATTCCAAGGTTTTCATAACCATTTTTCCACCAAGTATTCCCATCTAAAGTTGATCAGGTTTTATACTTAGCACTAGCATCTACAGGTGGGGGTAAGCACTAATGAGGGGTGTAAACTAGTGGAGTTTTAACTAAGTTCAATCTCATGCCTTAGGATGACATCAAGATTATCTAGCTTAGGCCAAATTTTATGCTATTTATGTAACCTTCACATATCTTTCTAGTATCTACCATTCTCTTAAGTAAACTCTAAGTAAGAGCTTTGATAAATAAATAAAGTAAGAAGCTTGCAAGTAAAACTAGGATTGGTTTATCAAGTGGAGATGATCATATATGCTTAAGGCATAATTGGCATGGTAACAAGCAAGTATTAGCTTGCACATTCAACTAGTAGTATTAGGCTTTCATTGGTCAACATGATTAGTAAATCTTGCAAGTATTGGCTTGCACAATATCAGTATAAGCTTGCCTTGTGCAGAGCAGTGGTTGAAGTTCTCCTCGGCTTCTTCTTCGTAGAATCCTCCTTCCTCCTCGTATCCTTGGTCGGTACTAGCGTCTATAAATAAATACGATGTACACAATCACCAAACAATACTTAACTACGTGCAATCATCACACACAAGGGTCCTATAGATGATCTAGCATCATCACTAACATTACCAGATTAAAGCTTGGTTTAATTCCTTTTATTTTTAGAAAAGTAATTTCTACTCATTGAAAAACTACTTAAGATTTAATATTCTCCAAACCAAATATGGGATCATGTTGACACATGTCATCACCACATATTGTAGTCCATGGGAATGTGATTTAAAGTGGTGTCACAATTTAATAAGGTTTTACCCTTTCATTTTAATTAAAGAAAGTGACTAGAAATGCCTATGGGGCATTCTTTTATTACTTGAACATTATTTCTGCAAGTAAACCTATATATTTTTATATATTCTGAAAGGAATGGTTAAATGTGATTTTTGAGAGTTGGAATCAACTCAAAAGCTATTATGGTTTAAATTTGAAAAATATTTGAATGCAGAAAAGCTTCTGCCTTGTTATTTTTACCATCGATGATCTATAGGTTCAAATGACTTGAATCAACGGGCTTGGATTCAGCATTACCAGAACTTTCCAACAAAATTGGTTTCATTCAATTTGGTGCACTGAATCGATCTGGGTTGATTTTTGAAACTGGGTACAGAAGTGGGTTTGAAATAAAATTGAAAAGGTTTAATTCAAATAACTGGGCTGCGCGGGAAAAGTTAACGGGCCGGCCTGCTAAGCGTAGCGCTTCCGCGGGCTGTTTAAGTGGTTGTGCCCACTCGTCAGTGAGACAGGGGGTGCGAAGCGGTACAGGGCAACGTGGTGCGTTCGATCTGGTTCTAATCCAACGACTGGGAGTCATCGTCGACATTGGGCAACGCCGGCGAGACAAAAACCTAGAGAGGCCAGTGGGGGTCGTTGGGGGCTCACCGGGGTTCAGGCGAGGGTCGGCGAGGCGGGCGAACGACGAAGTCGATGATGGCGAATCTCCTGGTACCGGTGGCTCCTCCTGGGGCGGCTCCAATCGCTGGCTCCCTTCTTCTCCAGAGGCGGCGGGCTCCAGTGAAATTCCGGCGAAGTGCTGCTCGCCTTGCTCCGGGAACGGTGTGGCACGATCAGTGAGGAGAGGGGAGTAGAATGGTGTGCTCAATTCGGCTGGGGGTGGCCTCTATTTATAGTCGAGCGAGGGGACTGACGGGGGGCACGGTGAGCTCGTTGGGGGCGATGGTACAGACGGATATTGGCATGGGCGAAGGTAGGGGACGGTGCGGTGTTCCCTGGCGATGCTCAACGCTACGGTGGCGAGACGTGGGGCGGTGCGGTTTGGTCTGTAACACGCGACGCTCTGCGCGGAAGAGGCGGCATCTTCGACGGCGAGCGGTGGCTGTGCGGCATGGGGCGGCGAATGGGGATGTCTGGCGGTCTCCTGTGTCGGTGGCGATCGTGTATGCACGCGGCGAGGGCGGCGCGCGGTCTGTGGGATTCGGTCGAGGGTGGCGCTCTGGCGCATGCTCGGCACGGTTGGCAGAGGCACTGGCGCGACGTTCCTGGGTGCTCTGGTCGGTGTCTTCGAGGCAGGGCTGGTCGAGATGGGGCGGTGAGGCATGGGTGATCTCCCAGACAAGGTTGGCACGACTAGTTTCCTTCCTAGCTTGCTGTCTACACTGGGGTGGCAAGGATGCACTCGGCTGTTCACCATTGATGATATTGGCAAGCTCACAGTGGTGCTAGTACCTGGTTAATCTTTCTAGATGATCTACTGAAATGGTTGTGAGCTAGATAGGGAACCAGTTAGGCTCAAAACACTACACACTATAGTGTTTTGATTTTGTTTGATTTGTGTCTGCCAAGTGTTTGATAAAATGGCTGCATGAATTCAAGTTTTGAATTTTGAAAAGATTTTTGGTGAGTGTGCTAGATTGGTGCTGGTGAGTCTGCAGATGCTTGGGTTTTGAAAGTTGAGATTGTTTGAGTGGTTTTTGAAAAAGTGGGATCTTCCCATATGATAAAGATTCAATTTTGAATTGCCATTTAAACTATGCATTTGAAAGTTTCTGGATGATAACAAGGTGGGCCTTGATACCTTGTTATGAGTACAATCAAGGGGTGCAAAGATCCAGAAAATTTTCTGTTAGGTTCTGAAAGTTTGAGACAGCCAAAGTAGGCATGGGAGTTAAATTGGTCAAAATGACCATTCCTTTATTTTATTTGTTTTTCTTTACTTGTCTTTGGGAAAAGTATGGGAAATGTTTTAGATGATGTTTATTTCACCTAAGCATCCATTTACAAGCAAAGGAACACACAAACAAGTTGGTTCAAAAGAATTTCAAATTAAATGCATACACATATGCATGCTTTCATAATTTTATTTAGAAAAGTTTTTGTTAACCCTAATTTTGATGATTAGATTTTGATGATTTAAGTTTAGTATTTTTGGGATGTTACATAACCCTTTTAACAGGGCGATGAACCGGGCCAAGAAAATAGAGCCGGTTACGAAGAAGCCGTTGTCGGCTGGCCGTCTGGCCGGCCTCGGGGGTAAGAATTGGGTGGATCATTTCGGTCCACCGTCGAGGACGCGTGTGGAGCCGTTGGGAAGGAGCGAGGAGGAAAACCGTGAGGTTCAAGAACTTAAGGAACAAGTGGCGCGGATCTCGAAGATCGTCCAAGACAACGTGGCAATCACCCTCACGTCCTTCCTGACTACCTTGGTGGAGTCAATTGCGAACTGGAGTGCAGGTGGTCGAGTAGGGCCGTTCCCGATTCCAAGCATGGTCAGCATCCACTCGAACAACGCGGCGCCGACGAATCAGGCGAACTATGTGTTCGTGACTCTGCCCGCTAGCACCGCGGCGCCGCAAGTGTTGGTGACTCCCCCTGCCATCACCGCGGCGCCGGACATGTTGGTGGCCCTTCTGCCATCGTGGCGGCGGCACCGGAGCTCCAAGCACCCGGTAGGGAGAATACACCGGCAGCCAGTACCACGCCATCAAGCAGCCCCTTCGTCTCTTGCATGCCCTTCATCATATGCGGTGCCTCAACATTAGCCGATCTTGAAGCCATCACGGTAAACAAATTTCTTTACCGCCTTTCACGCCATCTATTACTCTTATGGCATCTCTAACGACGACGTACATGTTTTCCGCAGACGGATGTTCCTTGCACTCTCGGATGCTACGTGTACAACGATATGAGGGATGTTTCCAAGGGTACCATCGTTCAACCCTTGCAGCGCACGTTCCACTCAAGGCCGATGCCAGATAGCGTGCACATGGTTAAAATTAGTCGGGTGCTAAGGTGCTGCGACGACCTAGAACCTCCCATTCAACCCTCAGGAGCAGATGAAGAAGAGCCGACTGTCCTCAGAAGTTGCTTCGGCTTATTCTTGCAATGTCCAAAGATCATGATCCGTTTGGGGACGACGGGGGGCATCACTCCACAGACAACAGCACCGCCTGTCGTGCCAGCGACAAGTGGTGGCAAGGCCCCCTTACCGCCCTCGCCATCACCTCCACGCGGTGGGTCGGATGATCATGTTGATGATATGCACATGGCGCAGGATTCGGCCGAGGACGACGAAGACTGGAATGATCACTTCTTCAAAACTCAGTTTAGCAATGAAGACCTAGCTGGTGGCCCCACAGAGAAACCCACTATCACCAAGCGTCTGTTTGGTTCTCAGGAGAAGCCTCTAGCTTGCGCCTTTACAGAGCCAACTGATACAACCAACCGACCCTTTATTCTAAGCCCTGACACACTACATAGGGCGGCCGGTGCTCAGATTGTGGGGCCTGCCCGATCTCCAAAAGGAAAAAAGGGCAGGAAAAGAAAATCTAGCAGCTCGCGCCAGCCGGTGGCGTCAACTGCGAATCCGATAAGGTTTCGGGACGGGCCACCAAGACTCGAGGGTATTATGTAGAGGATTCATGTGGCGGGTGAGCCCATGCTACCTAAGAATTTGCGGAGGCTCGCCAGTTCGAAACTGCAGAGTGTGCATGACGGCGTGCTGATGATAGAGAGACGCCTTCTAGCGGAGAAAGATCCCTCGGACCCGGTATTCGTGGTTAAGGTGCCACCAGGCTTGGGCTTCGTCGACAATGCCCTGCGGATCTATTCTTCCTGTGGTTCGACGACATCTTCAATATGTTCCACCTATACCCGCTGCACTATACCATGGTCCGCCTATTTTCTCTCAGCCTGGCCATGCAGATCATTAGAGAGAACACACCAGGCATCGCTATAGTGGACCCCTACTACATGCATGACGGCTGCTTGGGTTCCCCCGATGAACGACGTATCGTGGCCTCGTACCTAAAAAGAATATTCATGGCGAACAAGAAAAAGGAATACATTCTCATGCCTTACTTTCCTGAGTAAGTCGTTATTCACTCGCCACCATCGATTGGCTTTATTAGATTATCATCATTCTTTTTCCAACACATTCCATTTGAATTTTTTGCGCAGAGATGAACACTGCATGCTCATCTCCTTATCGCCAAAGCATTCCCACGCCACGTATTTCGACTCGGGGAGTCTAGGAAAGAAGAAAAACTATGACAAGATCAAGGAAGTTTTGGATGATGCTCTCACTGGCTATGCCTCGATGGAAGGCACCACCTTCGTGCGTACGAAGGTCAAGTTCGACAGGCACGTCTTCAACCATGTAACGGAGTTCCCCTGCGTGAAGCATCCGGAAAGCAGTAAGAAGGAAGCCTACTACGCACTCCATCACATGAGGGCATTCCTACTAGACCAGCAGAATTCTACGCTGCCAGATCATCTCAAACAGTGGGCCGAAGCAAAGGCCAAGATCACTGATTCAGATATTAGACAAGAGATGTATCGCATCCAACAGCAGTTTGGGGCAATCATCTTTCGTGATGTCATGACTTTGGGGGGATCTTTTACGGAGGAAATATCCCGAATAATCGTGACATAGAAGATCGCCTAGAGATGCAGGGTGACTATAGGAAGTTCATGACGAGACAAGGCATCCTCCCGTTCCCTAAGCCGAGCCAGAAGGCTTGATGTTGGCCTAGTTGTAGTTCCAAACTATAGATGACCTTTGTGTGTGTGTGTGGACAAGTGTACATGCTACTACTTATCTTGTTAGGTTTATGAATCATCGCTTACTTCTTTTGCTTATTATTATTATTATTAGTATTATTATTATATATCAATCAATGCTTTGTTTTTTGCTTACTCTTTGGTCCTTTGCTCACTTTGGTCCTTCTTTTTTCCTTACTTTATTAGTCTTTTTTCGAGAATAATGACGATGATTGAAATGTCGTGGCACACTATATATGTGAATGTGCTACGACGGGATTGTGAGCCTTGTGATATGCAAAAGTCCAGGTCTTGTGCATCCTACTTGGCTCATGGTTCCGTCGTAGCATATTCTTGTGTCCAATGACCTATGTATATATATGAGGCATTCTTTCTGATTTACTTTGGTCTTTTTCGAGAATAATGCCAATGATTGAAATGTCGTGGCACAATATATATGTGAATGTGCTACGACGGGATTGTGAGCCTTGTAATATGCACAAGTCCAGGTGTTGTGCATCCTAATTGGCTCATAGTTCCATCGTAGCATATTCCTGTGTTCAATGACCTATGTATATATATATGAGGCATTCTTTTCGAGTTATTTTGGTCTTTTTCGAGAATAATGCCAATGAATGAAATGTCGTGGCACACTATATATGTGACTGTGCTACGACGGGATAGTTAGCCTTGTGATATGCATAGGTCCAGGTGTTGTGCATCCTACTTGGCTAACTGTTCCGTTGTAGCATATTCCTATGTCCAACGACCTAGCTAGTTATATATGAGACATTCTTTTTGAGTTACTTTGGTATTTTTCGAGAATAATGTTGATGATTGAAATGTCGTGGCACACTATATATGTGAATGTGCTACGATGGGATAGTCAGCCTTGTGATATGCACAGGTCCAGGTGTTGTGCATCCTACTTGGCTGACCGTTCCGTCGTAGCATATTCCTGTGTTTAATGACCTAGTTATATATGAGGCATGAGTTTTGAATTACTTTGGTATTTTTTGAGAATGCCGATGATTGAAATGTCATGGCACATTATATATGTGAATGTGCTGCGATGGGATTGTACGACTTGTGCTATGCACAAGTCCAGGTGTTGTGCATCCTACTTGGCGTACAGTTCCATCGTAGCATATTCCTGTGTCTAACAACCTAGTTATATATGAGACATGATTTTTGAGTTACTTTGGTCTTTTTGAGCTGGGAGTACTTTCTATAAGTGTATCTTCATATGCGACTTTAATTATACATGTTTTTTTCAATCACTGGTTAATTATTATTGTCAACTTGTAGATGACGTGGTACGTCGTGTACAAGGGACGGGTTCCCGGAGTCTACGATGATTGGGAAGACTGCCGGAGACAGGTGCACCGTTTCAGCGGCAATAGCTACAAAGGGTACAACACTATGGCGAAGGCGGAAGCTAGATACACGCGCTATCTAGCGGGAGTTAGGACGAGGAACCGGATGAAGACCTACACCTTCGTCGCGGTGATCATGCTTATCGTCTTTGGTTGTTTATCCCGCGTTTGTGTCTATCTAGTTTAGATGTCTAGGCGAGCTTCCGAGCTCTAACTTGTTCGAGACACATGTATTCGCATGTCACCAACTACTTGGTAACTTGATCGAAACAATATAACTTATACTATGTATTCATGTATGAGACTTATCTATATGTATTTGTTTCAATCTTGTTTTGCAAATTGTGTATTTATATATATAATTGTATATGTTGTATCTGTGTGTGTATATCTGCCTGTAATATTGTATATAATCTGTATTGTATATCATCTGGCTCTGAAGTTAAAAAAAACCGAAAAAACACCCGTGGCGCACATGGCATAGCTTTTGTGGCGCACTATAGCTAAAGCGCACATGCGCAGCTTAGTGGCGCACTGCAGCGTGCGCCACAGAAGATCCAACGTGTAGCGCACCTGCCCAACTAGCCGTGGCGCACTAGCAGGTGCGCTACGCCTATCTCAACACAACTGTGGTGCACCAGACAGTGTGCCACGGCTAGGAGATAGACGCAGCACGAGGCTAGTGGCGCACTGCTAGTGCGCCACAGATGGACATTTCATGTGCGCCATAAACATGCATTTTCCTAGTAGTGTCATATGGATGGTCAAATCCCACTCTTGATCAATGTGCCTTAACACATACTTTCCGAACACTCAATGCCACCTTTATAGCCACCTAGTTACAAAGTGGTGATTAACATGATCTCATGGTCGAAGGATCTAGGTTACTATGTATTTGAAAGCTTATAGCAAGTGAACTATTTTAAATGACTTGATCTTATGCTATGCTTAACTATAGGAGTATGTCCATCACATCATTATCCTAATGACATGCCCTTGTTTTTAATAACAGCTCAATGTTCATGATCAGGAAACCATGATCATATATTAACCAACAAGCTAGTTTAACAAGAGGCTTTACTAGGGACTCTTTTATGTTTACAAATCACACAAGTATTAATGTTTCCGGTTAATACAATTATAGCATGGTTTGTAAATATTTATCATAAGCATAAATATATGATAATAACCACTTTATTATTGCCTCTTGGGCATATCTCCAACAGATTTCCATTGTAATATCGATAAGAACTCACTTTATTTAATTATATCGATGATGCTTTCTTCTCTCATGTGTGAGTAAGTTCCTTTGGGCATGGGAGATGTAAGGGATTGGTGAGATGTGATGTGCCTATATATTTTCCATTAGTTTGTGATTGATTTTAATTACTATATTATGTGTGCTTGACTATCCGTGGGATGCCTATGCGTGTTGTCCAATTAAGGGCCTAGACAACATGATACTTTGTTCTACATAGATAAGATCTTATTTGCTAGCAGATCGGCGAGCCCCAAGTGACACGGGGATATCAATGGAAAACTAGTTGAACTAGAGGAGAACGAGGAGCCACTATAGCTATTGCATTAGTCCGATCCAAGGAGCTTAATTGCTAAGCAACCCGAAGGATCATAATCGCCTAGTGACTGACCATGGTTTTGGTAACAGACTAGTAGGATTATTGAAGTTGGTATGAAATCTACCAAGAGGAGTTTTGAATAATTATGGGTTGCTCACATACACACGTACTTATAAGATTATAATTGTTACACTTATCACTCATCCACTTGGCATAGTTACTATCACCATGAACTGTAACTCCCCGCGCCTACTTTGTCATCTGCAGAAAACAACAAACAATTGAATCGTTCTTTACTTTTATGCTTTTATTTCTAAAGTTTACATTTTAGTTTTATTTAAATACATTCATTTTAATCCAAATTTTATTACAATTTCAACACTTGGAATCAATTCACTCGAATACCTGTGACAGCTTTGAGTGTGACAGAGACTCCATTCATAAACACTTTCTTTTGGTCTCCCTATGGGATCAATATCTTAACTTCGACACTAGCTACAACAGATATGTGCACTTGCAGTCATCACAGCACAAGGGCATCGGGCAGACCCGAGCCTTGTGCTGTCCATGAAAAACACCAAGTGAGAGCCCCTATCGGACTCGCCTCGCTCAACTGGCCTACCAGGCCAAAACGACCAGCCGTGCTTCCCACAACACCTTGTCTACCTCGACCTCAAATGAAGCGACTCAAACGGTTAAGTAGCACGCTCGAGGACTCGTGGTGACATGGACCCACACGCGCCTTGCGAAAACACCAAATAAAGAGACCGCCTTGGAATTGCCCAGCGACTGGTTCCCCGAGCCAGGAGGGATGATGCGATACACATAAACAACACAACAAAGTCCTTTATACCTTAGGATCAACGAATCGAGAAGCTAAAGTACCATGCTCTGGGACTCATCAAACACGAACCCGCACGCGTCCAGAGAAAAACGCCAAGTACAGCGGGTTCTTAGGGGTTGCCATGCGACTGGCTCCTCGATCCACGGAAAGTCAACTAAGAGATGCCCGAACATCTCCCAGACACATAATAGTTAGTCACACGCGTGCAAACCTAAATCAACATGCTCGGGGACTAGCTACCCTCGATGCACTCAAATCACAAAGTAATCACTTGAGTGAACAAACAATCATGGATTATCATCACATCCATGCAAAACACAACACATTCATAATAACACCAAGTTTTACACAGCCAATCAACATGAACCCTATTGCATGGTTAGACGTCTCACTTTGCAGGTTGTGCACCTGAAGAACCACTCGCGCCTTTGGACACCTCAACAGGCTTGGTAGGGTAAATCTACAACTCCTTTGCAACTGACGACCGAAACATGTGCTCTGAGGGAAGGTGCGGTGCTCCGGCTCGTCGTCACCAGGTGCCACCTGCGTCGCCCGATAGGACAGGAGGTCATTCATCGATAGTCCTCGCTTCGCATACGGGGCTACCTTCGATTACAGGGCAAGATCCTCGGGGGTCTCCACCGCCCCAGTCGTCAATGGGTACCTTCTAGTGACATCGTCGAGGTCAAAGTCTTCCGTGTAATGGGAGATCCCGAGGCTCAGCACCACAGTTTCCCTGCAACGGAAAGCGTACCGCGTCATCCACTCCACCATCGTGGGCGCCTCCTCAGGATACTGCCACATGTCCCAGAACTGTGTGGGTACCATTTCAGTTGATGTAATATTTGGATAATGTCGTGAACACATGACGATGACTCCGTTGCGACATTCAGCACCGTGTTCATGTATTGCTCCGCGGTGAATTCCTAGACGGTCGCATCCCCTTGGCCTACAACTTCTGCAAAGTCAGATCGCATCAAAATCAATCTTGCGGCTGATCTGACCTACTCAGGGACCGGACCCACTCGGGGACTTCCTCCATTGCAAATAAACTAAAGAAGGGCAATAACCAAGGAGGCGGTGGAAGCTCGCCTTGACGAATTTATCCAAATTGGAGAGCTTTGCCTACAAATGAACAATGATGGAATTGGACGCTTCGTGGTCCGAATCCTCTACCACGGTCGCCACCCTCGCCTTTTCTTGAGCTGCGGCAAGCGCGGCTTTCACCGACTCAAGCTACGCGACCAGCACATAGCCTTCGCCATCTCAGCGGTCTGGTTCTCTTCATAATGAGCACAACCATTATCACCTTGGTCGGAAGACGACTACAAATTAATGACTAAGGGCAAATACATACCCACTGAAGCATCCAGTCGGTGCGCCTCCTCCTGCGACGCCTCCAACTCCTTCTCCATCCGTTGTACCATGGATCGCCGGTCGGCTGCCTCGGCCTGCAACAAATCAATATAAGTACTATCATTAAAACCCTTCATAGGCTCGACTCGCTACCTTCCAGCGACCTGACCCTCGGGGACTGGAGAATGTAAAATACTAAGTGCTCAGTCGCTAAAATTTGGCGACCGGACCCTCGGGGACCAGGATTACCTAGAAGGCCTCACACGAAAGGCGATGTAGCTCGATATCACCCACGGAGGACGTTGGATCCATCCCACCACTCGGGCGTTGTGATACCGACTCAGCACTGTCATTGATAACCTCAGGCACAACTAAAAGGATCGTATGGGCACCTAGAGAGGGGGGGGGGTGAATAGGTGCTACTTCAAATTTTCATCTTTTTCAAATTAAGGTTTGACAATAAGGTAAATTCTCTAGATAATGCAACTATGGTGAATTTACCTATATGACAATTATGCAAGATCTACAACAACACAAAGTAGTAAAAAGTAAGTAAGGTGCGGTAAAGGATAGAAGTAACCGAAAAGTGGACGCGGAGACACAAGGATTTGTTTCCCGTAGTTCCTTCCTTTTGAGGGGAAGTACGTCTACGTTTGGAGAGGGGGTGGTTTCAAACCACCAACGCCACGAGAGGCCTCCCTTGTTCTCCGATGAATCTCACCCCAACGGTATCGATTCACCTTCCACTATATCGGCAACCTTCAAGGTGGAAGCCGACACCATTACAAGTTTGGGGCACACATCCACAACTTAATCGGAGGCTCCCAAATGCAAGCAAGTTGTCAAAGCAATCAAAGACAAGCTTGTAAGAACAAAAACAAGAACTAGGGTTTCCAACAAAACACTAGAGCAAAGGGGCCCTCAATGAAATGAGGGGTAAATGAAGATCTCTTTTGGTGAAGTAGTAGATCGGGGCCTCCTCCTTCGATTCCCCAAAGATCAAGGACTTTGGGTGGTTGGATGAGGAGATCTTGAAGATTTGAGTGGCTTTAATGGACTCCAATGGTGGGAAATGACTTTAATGAGCCGAGCACTTTGTCCCAAGGTAGGTGGAGGGGTATTTATACCCCTCCACAAAATCTGACCGTTGATGCATTTATTGCAGCGGTAGTACCGGAAGTTCAAGCGGTACTACCGGACCTGGTACCGGAACACCCTTTTTCAAACTGCATCAAGTCCTGCCCCCAGCGGTAGTACTATTGCTGCTACCGGAAAGCGGCAGTACAGCTTGAGGAAACCGGTACTACCGGACCTGGAGATATCAGTAGTTTTCCATACGAAAAACTCTCTGTCACGCCGGGTAGTAAAATGCGGTACTACCGCATTTTGCTACCGGCGCAGACAGAAGCTTTTTTTGCAACGTACAAAAAGTCTCTGTCACGCCAGGTAGTAAAATGCGGTACTACCGCATTTTGCTACCTGCGCAGACGGAAGCTTTTTGCAACGTTCAAAAAGGCTCTGTCCTGAGCGGTACTAAAATGCGGTACTACCGCATTTTAGTACCAGAGCAGGAAGAAGCTTTTGACAAGCTGTAAAAAAGCTTCTGTCTCACTAGGTACTAAAATGCGGTACTACCGCTTTTTAGTACCAAGCACGGAAGAGACTTTTTGACAGTTAGTCACTGGCTTCTGTCTGGTCCGGTAGCAAAAAGCGGTACTATCGCTTTTTGGTACCACGCCAGGCAGACAGTTTTTGAATGTTTGCAAACCTTTTTAATGTACCTGCGACACACTTAGCAAATCATTAGTCCGATATGTGTGTTGTTATCAAACACCAAAATCACTAGGGATAGCAAATGCTCTTTCAATCTCCCCTTTTTGGTGTTTTATGACAACACACATTTTGCAGGGAAATCTAGTGATGACAAGATGTAGATGGGGCTCCCCCTGGATATGTAGAAACAAGCCCCATACATTCTAACAAGCTACCTGGGAGTAGAAGTCGCACATAGAGGACATACCTTTGCTAAATAACATGTGATGACCAATATTGATTAGGAATGAGGAATGTCGTCACATAGGATGGATCCAAACAAGAATAGCCATATTACACACAAGATGGATCCATACGAAAACCACATAGTCTTATCATACATAGCACAAATAGTTAGTTCACACATAGTAAGTCACACATAATAAGAGGCAACCAAATAAAGTTCACAAGCAAATAAAATCAAAGGCAAGAACGAGCTTGTGACTTTCCCTCGCAAATCCCGCATACCTATTGTGCAACTTCTCCCCCTTTGGCATCAAGACGCCAAAAAGGGACAAGAGCAACACTAACGCCCCGGAGATCACTCATCATCATCATCCACAAAGTCGTCCCATGCATCACCACGGGGAGGAGGGGCACGAAAGGAGGAGGTGACATCATCGTCCCAGTTGCTGTGCTTGGAGATCCATTAGTCTTCTGGGGTAATGTTGTTCTCGGAGCCCTTGGAAGTAGTCAAGCGTTGAGCCTCCATCATTTCCTTCTGATGAGCACATGCCTTCTTGGCATAGACATGGGCCTCGTGCAGGCGTTTATGATTGTCCACTTGAAAGAAGAATATCTTCTTGAGTTTGGCCTCAAACCTCTTGGCCCAAGATGGCTGAGCGGTCTTGCTACGAGAGACCACAAAAGCAGCACCTTGTGGTGCATCAGCAGCATCACCTGAGTCCACCTCAACCGGGTTCCCATCCTCATCAACAATCTGACCATCCGCATTGCGTGGTTTGAGATGGGTCTTGATCAGCAGATTCTTGTGGCGGTGAGTGGCAAGACGAAGATTAGGCAAGTCACGGGCAATCACAGGGCACTTGCTAATGATGAGAGCCATGATGTATGGAGCAAAAGGAGGCACCCTCCTCTGAAAAGTGGCGCAGACCATCTCATTCTAGATAACATCCAGCACATCCATAGGTACGCCAGAGTCACGGTGGTGATAGGTGGCCATCATAATATCCACCATGAAAGCATGTATCTCATCAACATTCCCAGCACGAGGGGAGATGGTCTCGCGAAAGATGTGGTGCAAGATGTCATAAGTAGGAAGGAGCCCTTTGATCTTGCCAGGGATGCTGCGCCCCCGGATGTACAGTGGGGCAAGCATATCTTTCTTCATGGGATGATCATTGGCGTGGCACCGAAAGCCAACGGGAACATCCTTGCCACGGTCTTCATACCCGAGGATAGACCCAAACTCAGCCAACGTTGCTTGATTGACAGCCCCCTCGGTCATCCAAGTGAGAGTCCTAGTATCATTCTTGGCAAAGTGAACGGTTGCATAGAACTGAGCAATGAGCATTGGATCATAGTTGCACCGGAACTCCATAATGGGAAGCAAGCCAATGTTGTTGCAAATGTCAAGGGCCTCACCAAAGAAGTTCAGATTCTTCCTCACATGATTCATCTCGATCCATTTTTGAGGAACCACAATTTTGTCATATTTCATGAGAATCTCATGGAACACCGCTCCTGAAAGTCCGTGTAGAAGAGGTTGTTTTCACGAGCATAAGAGCGAGCTGCCCCATATGGACTGACCACCCGCAGAGCATGAAATTCTGTCTCAGATATATCAGACAACAACTTTGGCCCAGATGGCCCGGAACTTTGACTCTTGCGAGGACCTGAAGGAGGAGGAGGAGGAGCTTTACCACGACTAGCACTTTGCTTGACCCCCCACCCCGACGACCACGAGTTGGTTGCAGTTTCAGACGTGCACTAGGTTGGGGCATGACCTCCTCTTCAGACTCAGTCTCAGATTCTGACTCATAGTCCTCGATCTCATAGTGAGCTTCAGAGCGCTTGCACGATCCCCGGGAACCCCCTGCACCTGTGAAAGAACGAGGGAGATAGCATAGGGGTAAGGGCACAAGAACCTGGGCAAACAGAGGATGGAGCTTAGTTTTTTTAAAAAAAATTGCTGCCAGTACTGGGGCGGTAATACCGGACCTGCACTAGCGGTAGTACCAGAAAAAGATTCCCGGTACTACCGGCCCGCGACTACAGTGCAGATCTGAACTAGAGATCCAAGTACGGGCAATAAATTTGTTGTAAAACACGATTTCCATCGGACCAAGTGATAGATCTGGTAAATAGCACCCGATACAACCTCAAGAATGCGAGTTTTAACCAAGAATCGAAGTTACCCTAGATTCAATGGAGAAAACAAGTAAGAAGATGAGGAGGGTGGTAGTACCGGTGTCCATGACGGTGGGGAAGAGAGAGGAGCCCGCAGGGAGGCCGAATCTGGTGTGGATCCGGGAGAGGGAGGGAAGGGCAGGCTTCCTCCGGCGTCGTCTTGCTCTGGTGGTGGCGCTGGTGAGGAGTGGAGAAAAGGGATGAAATGAGGCACTGAGGGGTGCCTCTCCCCCGTCTCCAGTCTTAACCGACGCGCACAAGCGGTAGTACCGGTTCCACGGGCGGTAGTACCGGAGGTGTAGGCCGGTAGTACCGCACCTAGGAAGTTTTCAGGAAGGAACCTGGAAACACAACCAGGGATGGTAGTACCGCTGGTAACGTTCGGTAGTTCCGTTAGGCGGTAGTACCGCTTATGAGATCCGGTAGTACCGTTACCATCAGGACAGAGAGCCAAGATACAGAAAAATGGAAGGTTCTTGTGCAGAGTAGATGGGTTTTGTTGGGGGATAAGGGTGGCATGGGTTTAGAGAGACACGCGGATATGGGCCAATGCACTCAAAGAAAAATCACTAAATACATGTGGAGAGCCAAATATGAGTGCATGGCCAAAAGAATCAACACCAACTAGAGGATGACAAACATGAGTAAGAACCAATTTAAAAAGTGACAAACACGAGTAAGCACATCACCCTCTCGATTGAGAGGGGGCGGTGGCCTAGGCCACCATATTTGAGTATACTCGGCTTGGCACCACGAAGATATATCTTGGGTCCATTACCAAAACTCATCATTGAGCTCACATATCACAAAATGATATTAAGAGGAATGATTTTGTTTAATTTGCGCATAATGGGGGGAGGGATAGTCCAATCAATTAGGACCGCACTCCCCCTATGCCCATGCCTACACCTAAGCCAAACATGGGTCGAGTATTAGGTGAGAGTGCAAGATAATCAAGTCAAACTCCTAGAATCTATGATATTTAGTTCATTCCTAAAGTAGCAAAACCTTGCTTCATCAAGTGGCTTCGTGAAGATATCGGCAAGTTGATCTTTGGTTGATACATAGGATAGATCAATATCACCTCTAGCAACATGGTCTCTAATGAAGTGATGTCGAATCTCAGTATGCTTTGTCCTTGTGTGATCCACCGGGTTGTATGCAATCTTGATGGCACTTTCATTGTCACATAGAAGAGGCACTTTGTCACAGTGGACATCGTATTCCTTAAAAGTTTGCCTCATCCATAGCAATTGGGTTCAAGCACTAGCAGCAGCAACATACTCGGCTTCGGCGGTGGAGAGAGATATACAATTTTGCTTCTTAGAAGACCAACATACCAAGGACCTACCAAGGAATTGGCAAGCCCCGGATGTTGATTTTCTATCATCCTTGTCTCCCTCCCAATCCGAGTCCGTGTATCCACAAAGAGCGAATGTTGAGCCTTGAGGGTACCAAAGACCATAAAATGGGGTATGAACTAAATATCGAAAGATTCTCTTGACCGCCATTAAATGGCTTTCCTTAGGAGCCGCTTGATATCTTGCACACACACCTACACTCAACACAATATCGGGTCTAGATGCACAAAGGTAAAGCAAAGAACCAATCATAGACCGGTATACCTTTTGATCCACATCTTTACCATTTGGATTTTGTTCTAGATGAGTCTTTGTTGCCATGGGAGTTGGGGCTCCATTCAAATCTTGCATTTTGAATCTCTTGAGCATATCTTGAGTATACTTGGCTTGATTGAAGAATGTTCCTCCTTTAACTTACTTGATATCAAAGCCAAGAAATACTTTCAACTCCCCCATCAAGGACATCCGGAACCTACTAGTCATAAGCTTTGAGAATTCATCATTAAAAGCTTTGTTAGATGAGCCAAAGATAATATCATCAACATATATTTGGCATACAAAAAGCTCCCCATTGACCCTCTTAGTAAAAAGAGTGGGATCGATTTTCCCAACCTCAAAGCCACGGTGAAACAATAACTCTCTAAGGTGCTCATACCACGTGCGTGGGGCTTGCTTGAGCCCATAGAGCGCCTTATCAAGTTTGTAGACATGGTTTGGGAAGTTGGGGTCCTCAAATCCTGGGGGTTGCTTAACATATACCAATTCATTTAAAGGACCATAAAGGAATGCACTTTCTACATCTATTTGTTGCAACTTAAAGTTATGATGTGTCGCATAAGCAAGAAGGATACGGATGTTGGGGAGGTAACCCCGGATAGGGTAAGGACGGGGAAAGAAGAAGAGATTATCCCCCGTCCAGTTTCCGAGTTATATTTCAGGCCGGCCGAGTCTTGTAAAGGTCGGCCAAGATAGGAAGAGGCACGACCGCAACAATAACGACAAAACACTACCGGGCCGAGGTAAGTAGTAACTCGGCCAGGTCGGCTCCTATGATTCTGATGCAGGTGAAGGACAGGCCGAGTTATACGAGGAAGGGCCGAATCATACGAAGCTTGCAGGAGAAGGAGAAGCCCAAAGTCAAACCCCAGTCTTGGAATCTGGGCAGAGCCAAAGACTAAAGACAAATGTGCAGAGCGTCAGAGGGGCAGAAGGAGGTCACGGAGGTGACGGTCCAGAAGCCCGAGGCACGCAGGAGGGGCCCTCTGGAAACTTACCGCAGTAAGAAGGGGGACAGGGAAAGTGGCGCGCCGAACTACTATTTTGGGACAAGCATATTCCTCGAATATGCTTGCTTCGTCAGCCCTAAGGGCACCCAAGGTACCCCTTTATAAGGGGAGGTTTGGACCCTGAGGGGAGGATCGATTGGAGGAGCACCGTTAGGCTGGGGAGATTCACATTGTCCCCCCGTAAACAGCTCAAGGAGCACTTGTAACCCATCAAGAGAGAAATAAAGCTCATCACTTTGGCAGCTTGAGTGTAAAGACAGTTGCGTCTTCCCTCCCCAGATCCCACTAGCATCTATTGGCCCCATACTTTAGCCTACCCATGGCATCTGCCGTGCCACGACCGCGACAGTTGGCGCCCACCGTGGGGCCAGCAGCGGTGCTAGCTGGAGTTGTGATCCGGACGGGAAACTTCATCAACACCGGCGAGCGCGTTGTTTCTGGCTTGGTCCAGAGATTTGCTCTCTGCGACTATGTCAGAGACAATGCAGGGAGCTTCAGGGGGAAACCCCCCTCGCAACGGGATCTTCATCGTCCTGGGCGAGCACAGGGTCTATGTCGGCGTCGACATCACCGACATTTATCCTCACCAGGTTGTTGTTGCAGGGGAACCACCTCGAAGCGCGGCGAGCTGTCCATCAGGAGAGCATCTGGCAGGCAGTGTCGAGGTGATGGTCGCAGCAGGGACTCAGGCGGGAGCAGCATTAGCCGGGTCAAGCAGAGAACCCGCCGCAGGCGCACAGGGTCCGCCCAAGCAGATCACACTGCAAACCGTCGAGGTAATTCCGCCAGTGACAAACCCGGCCGAGCTACATGACACCACCCCTAAGGCACCAAGAGTGAGAGGACCACCTCTGGAGAGACCAGAGAACATTCTTCAGGCAACTATAGAGAACTTAACCACACCTGTAGCGCCGATACTTGATCCGGCAAATGCTCAGGCAGAGTTAGAGGGAACCAGGCAAAAGGTGCTGGAAGAGGCCAAAAAAGTATCAGCCCTACGGGAATCCTTGAACAGGACCCTTAGAGAATATGCAAAAGCTAATAAGCTTGATATCGCACCCGAGCGGGTGGACGAACTGAGATTAAGAGGAAAGAACCTCATGAATGATATTAACAAAGAGCATGAAGCTCACAGAGCCGAATCAGGCGATTTGGGTTTGCCGAGGTACAGTACCCCGGCGAAGAACCTGAGAGCGGCAAATGCCGCAGCATTAGAATTAGAGGGATTAACAGGGGAAGCTCGGCAGAAACAACAAGAAAGAGTGAATGAGCTGGTGCGCATCGCGAACCAGCAAAATGAGGAAATACTCAGAGCCAACCCGGCAAGACCAGGGGCTTCACGGATGGTACATTCGGCAGGGGCGGCACCTGCTTTATCTGCAGCAGCGGCATCCTCACCCGGAAACAACGCTAGAAAAGAAAAAGCAGTAACCTCAGGGAAGAGGAACAAACAAATTGTTCCATATGACCCGGCAATAGCTGGAAAGGCAAATGAGAACAGAGGCAATACAAGCCGAGGTAACAGTGGGGAAAGAAACCACGGCCGCATGGAAAAGGACGGTGGCGGCCGAGGTAATGGGGAGCACGGCAGGAAAGAACCTGCAAGAGACAATCATGAAAACCAAACCCCGGCCGAAGTAAGAAGAGAAGCGCCGCTCAACCAGCAACCAAGACATGAGCCTCGGCAGGAAAGAGAAGTGAGGCCAGCTCGCTACAATCAGATGAATGAAAGGTATAATGATGGATATTCCGAGGTAGAATACGCAAACCAGGGTGGAAACAATCATTATGGGATGCAGGATAGAATCCTGTACAAGGATTTGCCGGCAAATGATGCAAGAGTAAAGTTGGATCGGCTATACCGGTCCGAGCTATTGGAAGAGCAAGGTCCACCACGTCCGGCATGTTTCGGACCAAGGATCATGGGCGAACCACCAGTGCCGAATTTCCAGTTGGCAAGAGGCACAAAAACGTACAATGGAAGTACTAAACCACAAGACTGGTTGATTGATTATGCCACCGCTGTGAAGATAGCAGGTGGCAATTTGAGATGGGATGTACGGTATGTCCCACAGATGTTGGAAGGACCAGCCAGGGTATGGTTGAATAATCAACCAGCTGGCAGTATCAACTGCTGGTTAGATTTCGAAGAGATGTTCGTCAGCAACTTTACCAGCACATACAAGAGACCGAATAGACCACAGCAACTAGCCATGTGCAAGCAAAGGCCGAATGAAACAGATAGAGAGTTTTTAACTCGATGGTGTAACCTGAGAAACTCATGTGAAGGAGTTATCGAATCACAAGCGATCGCTTGGTTCGCGCAGGGCTGCCGTTATGGCAGCGTGCTATGGCAACGCCTGCAGAGAGATATGCCGACCACACTGGCAGAAACTATCAGAATAGCGGACTCCTATGCATTGGGTGACCCAACCCAACCGGAGTTAATGTCGGCAGAACATCGTGAGCAACAAGACCAGTACACAAGAGAGTTGGCCGGGTCATCTAGGCGTGATTTCAGAGGAAGAAGAAGAGAAGAGAGGCCGGATTATAGGTATAATTCGGCCCAGGTGGCGGCAGTAGCGCAAGATCAGCCGAGTCACGGAGCAACTCAACGACAGAAAAATGGACCTCAACAGTGGACATCAAGAAATGATGGAAAGAGGCAATGGACCCCAGAGCAAAAGAAGCAATGGCAAGAGAGGCCGAAGTATACGTTCGAATCCATGTTGGATCAGCCATGTAAATTTCACACATCAAACCCATCTAGACCGGCCAATCATACAACCCGGCAATGCGCCTGGATGAAAAATGCGATGGGGAACCCGGCAGGAGTTCAGGTTCCCCATCAGGTGCAACAGCAGCATCAGCCGCAGTTAACTGGAGCAAATACACAGCAACTGATGCTACCGCCCCCTCCTCCGAGGTACGATAACTCGGATCGGAGGGATGCAGTGCATCAAGTAATGAACCAGCGGCAGGACGGAAGGACAAATCCGGCAAATGCTGGACGTAATGATTACAGGGAACATCACCAGTCTTATTGTGTGTTCACGACAGAACAGCAGGACAAGCAGAGTGTGCAGCGCCGGCATATGGAAGTGAATGCAGTTGTACCGGCAGTACCAAGATACCAGCCATGGTCTGATCAGGAGGTGACCTGGAGCATGAAAGACCACCCCAGAATAATGCCGAGTCCAGGATCATACGCACTTGTGTTGGATCCGACATTTGTGGGACCAAGCATCAATGTGAAATTCTCAAAAGTACTCATTGATAATGGAAGCAGTATCAACATCATGTACAAAGATACCATGCATAAGCTCGGAATATCACAGAATATGCTGCAGTCCACGAGGACAACTTTCCATGGGATAGTGCCAGGGCTTTCATGTGAGCCCATCGGTAAAGTCCGAGTGGACGTATTATTCGGTACAAGAGATAACTGCAGAGCAGAAAATTTAGAATTTGAAGTGGTCGATCTGGAAAGTTGTTATCATGCTCTACTCGGACGGCCCGCACTGGCCAAATTCATGAGCAGCTGTCATATAGGTTATCTAAAGATGAAGCTACCCGGACCACAAGGGGTGATAACAGTCGCTGGGGATTACAAGAAGTCAATGGAATGTGCTTCGGCCGGGTCAAATTTGGCCGAGTCGTTGGTTATAGCAAGAGAAAAGAAAAGGATTCAGGAGGTAGCAGCCCTCGCTCAGTCAGCACAGTTAAGCATGCCGGCACTGGCCAACCCTCATGGCAGTGTTTCTTTTCAACCGACCAAAGAGACAAATAAATTTCAGATTGATGAGCAATTCCCAGAGCGCACTGTTACTATTGGTGCAGGCCTTAACGCTAAATAGGAAAGCGAGCTCACCAACTTCCTCCGAGAATCGGAACATATTTGCATGGTCAACTCAAGATCTGCAAGGTGTGCCGAGGGAGTTGGCTGAGCACTCTTTAAACGTCAGGCCAGGAGCACGGCCGGTGAAGCAACCTCTCCGCCGCTTCGCCGAAGACAGGAGAAAAGTGATAGGGGATGAGATAGCTCGGCTTCTCGCAGCCGGGTTCATCATGGAGGTGCTATATCCGGATTGGTTATCAAATCCGGTGCTAGTAGAAAAGAAAAAAGATGACCCCAATGTAGCCATTGTGTGGCGAATGTGTATCGACTACACTAACCTGAACAAGGCGTGTCCGAAAGATCCTTTTCCATTGCCTAGAATAGACCAAGTCATAGACTCAACCGCGGGCTGCGAGCTGTTATCATTTGTAGACGCGTATTCTGGTTTCCACCAGATACCGTTAAACCCGGCCGATCAAATAAAGACTGCATTTATTACCCCGTACGGGGCTTATTGTTATCGCACAATGCCATTCGGCCTGCGAAATGCAGGAGCAACGTATCAAAGGTGCATGCAAAAATGCCTACATGATCAGATAGGAAAAAATGTACAAGTATATGTGGATGACGTAGTCATCAAAACTAAGGAGAGCAGAACCTTGATAGAAGATATACGGCAAACTTTCGCGAACCTCAGAAGGTTCCGAATGAAACTTAATCCAGAGAAATGCACATTTGGCGTGCCAGCAGGAAAACTGCTCGGTTTCCTTGTGTCCAGCCGAGGTATCGAGGCTAGTCCAACGAAGATAAGAGCAATAGAAAGAATGGAATTGCCGAGATGTTTGAACGATGTACAAAAATTCACGGGCTGCCTGGCTTCGCTTAGTCGATTTGTATGTCGGCTAGGAGAAAAGGCACTGCCACTTTATCAGCTGATGAGAAAGTCGGACAAATTCGTTTGGACCCCCCAGGCCGACCTTGCGTTTCAGGAATTGAAAAAGATGCTAGTTATGGCACCCATTTTAGTTTCTCCATTATCGAAAGAACCTATGCTACTGTATATAGCGGCTACCAATCGAGTAGTTAGTACTGTGGTTGTAGTGGAACGACTTGAAGAGGGTAAGTCAGTTCAGAGGCCAGTATATTATCTAAGTGAAGTATTATCCACTTCAAAGCAGAATTATCCGCACTATCAGAAAATGGCCTATGGAGTATATATGTCGGCAAAAAAGCTTAAGCATTACTTTGAAGAGCACCCCATCAAAGTGATATGTGAGGCACCCATAGCCGACATATTGAACAACAAAGATGCGAGTGGCCGAATAGCAAAATGGGCGATCGAGTTATCACCGTATGCTCCACAATTTGATAGAAGAGATGCAATCAAATCTCAGGCGGTCGCCGACTTTCTCGTAGACTGGGCCGAGGTGCAATATGAGCCACCATTGCCAGATCCAAATTACTGGACAATGCATTTTGATGGTTCCAAACTAAGGAACGGTTTGGGAGCAGGAATAGTGCTAACCTCGCCTAAAAAAGATCAATTGAAATATGTACTGCAAATACATTTTGCCGCGTCCAACAATGTAGCTGAATATGAAGCACTAGTCCATGGATTAAAGGTGGCAAAAGAAATTGGAATACGCCGAATCCTATGCTACGGTGACTCGGATCTAGTAGTACAGCAAGTATCGGGCACTTGGGACGCGTTAGATGCTAATATGGCTTTATACAGATTCCATGTGCAAAAGATCAGTGGATATTTTGAAGGATGTGAATTTCACCACATACCATGAGCAGAAAATGACGCTGCTGACACATTGTCAAAATTAGGATCGACCCGGCAGTCAATTCCGCCAGGTATTGCCCTGGAGCACCTCAGGAAACCATCAATAAACCCATCACCAGAGTCCGAATCAATCTTTATCCCAGCAAGTTCTGCAGAGAATCATACACCAATGGAGGTAGATCCGCAGAAAGATTCAGAATCCCTAAAGAGAGTGACAGCCGAGGTAATAGCAATCATGGAGGGAGCCGAGGTATATACGTTGGCAGAAAACATGGAGATAGACAGGGGGATCACTGCAGAAAGGGTAACGCCGATATGGGCACAACCCATATTTTCGTATCTAAAAGACGCAATATTGCCGAGTAATGAAGTATTAGCCCGACAAACCATCAGAAGAGCAAAAGCTTATACAATCATAAACAATGAGTTATATAAGAGAAGCGTAACAAACATATTGCAGAAGTGCGTGAGTTCCACAGAAGGTCAGGAAATCCTTCTAGACATACACCAAGGAGAATGTGGGCACCATGCCTCATCTCGCGCTTTAGTAGCCAAGGCTTTCAGGCATGGATTTTACTGGCCAACGGCGTTAAAAGAGGCAGAAGAATTAGTTAAGAAGTGCAATGGGTGTCAGAGATATGCAACCAGAGTACATATGCCGGCGGCCGAGTTGAAAACAATACCCATCACGTGGCCATTTTCCGTATGGGGTTTGGACATGGTGGGACCTTTCAAGCCGGCGAGAGGAGGAATGACCCACATTCTGGTTATGGTAGACAAATTCACAAAATGGATTGAGGTAAAACCAATCAAAAGGTGTGATGGGCACACAGCAGTGAAATTTCTCAAGGATATCATCTTAAGATACGGATACCCACACAACATTATTACGGATAATGGCACAAAATTTGCAGAAGGAGCTTTCGCTAGGTTTTGCCGAGAGAAGCACATAAGACTAGATATTGCCTCGGTGGCTCACCCAGCATCCAATGGACAGGTGGAAAGGTCTAATGGACTGGTGCTATCAGGAATAAAACCACGACTTGTTGAACCTTTGCAAAGGTCGGCAGGATGTTGGATCGAAGAGATCCCAGCCGTGTTATGGAGCCTTCGCACTACTCCGAATAGGTCAACAGGTTACACTCCATTTTTTCTGGTGTACGGGGCAGAGGCCGTGCTCCCAACCGACATAATGTATGACTCGCCAAGAGTTGCCCAGTACACAACCTCGGAGACAAATGAGATAGCTCGGCAAGATGCCGTAGACCTGTTGGAAGAAGCCAGAGAGTTGACATTGTCACGATCAGCTATTTATCAACAGAACTTACGGCGGTATCACAGCAAGAAAGTGAATCCAAGAGTATTCAAAGAAGGAGATTTGGTCCTCCGACTAGTGCAGCGCACGGCCGGCATGCACAAGTTATCACCCCCATGGGAAGGACCATTTATTGTGAGCAAAGCATTGCACAACGATGCATATTATCTGATCGACGCCCAGTCCCCTGGAGAGAACAAGGCAGACAAAGCTGGTGAAGAAACGAAGCGCCCCTGGAATGTGGCTTTACTTCGACCGTTCTACTCGTAGCACTATATCTCAAGGTCAAAATCCAATAATGTATTTGAACATCGGCACCCAGAGTAGTCACTCGGGGACTGCCATAGATTATGTGATTTCGCATTATATGTTTAAACCTCGGCACCCAGAGTAGTCACTCGGGGACTGCCATATGTTATGTGATTTCGTATTATATGTTTGAACCTCGGCACCCAGAGCAATGGCTCGGGGACTGCCATGTGTTATCCGAATTTAGCGCGAAATTGGTACTTCGGCACCCAGAGCGGTAGCCCGGGGACATCTATATATTATTTCCACTTTATCCTATGCACTGCACGTCGGCATCCAGAGCAGTAGCTCGGAGACCGGTATATGATATTTCCATTTTTGGTCCTATATGCTATATGTGATGCTTTGACGTTTAGAACAATGCCAAGGCAATGGTTAGCTTTTTAATAGAAAGAAGCGTCAAAACTTGGTGCTCAAAATAAAAATAGCGAAAATTTCGTGTAAGATTAGAAACCCATACCTAGGGCAAAGGGCTAAAACTAAGAAACACGAAGCCAGACGCACATCCCAAAAGGGAAAAATATCAAACAATCAAAGCCAGAATTCGGATAGGCGAGATCATGTAAAGGACATGATAGCATCTACGAGCGTACATATCCCGGAAGCATACAGCAAAAGAAAAGTGTCATTACACAAAGCGAACAGAGGTTTTACGCACATCATACGCCTGGCATACTAAGGAGAAAAACAAATTTAAAGGTCCTTGGCGGGGGAGGCAGTGACTGGGTCAGGAACTGGGCAGTCCGAGGTAGGCGCTGCTTCGGCAGAAGTCGCCTCACTTTCCACTGAACCAGGCACGACTTCGGCAGAAACCCGAGGCTGTTGAGGAGCATCAGTCTGTGCAGTGGAATGCCCAGTACCCTTGGAAGAGGATCGTGCATCACCGTTGCCATCCGAGCTTGAACTGGAATCGCCAGAGGCAGAATCATTGTCCGATGCGTCCTCTACTGCAACCTCGTCCTCCGGGTTTGGCAGGAAACTCGGACCTTCAATCCAGGTATGCACGTCGGCATACTCAACAAGCTGGAAGGCACGAGCTTGCCGAAGAGCAACAAAGGCGGGGTCTTCAACCCAGCGGGAGCCTGTGCGCAAGTTCCTCAGGATATCAAGGGAGATGTCTTCATACCAGGACATAATAACAGTAAGGGCCATATCCGCGCCTGCCCGCCCAGCTGATTCCCTCCAAAGACTTAGCTGTTTTTCAGATCCGTTCAATCTGGTCACTAGCAACTCAATCTCGCGGATATTAGGTGTCCCAGAAGTATTCGGCCAGAGAGCATGATAAGCTCGGATAGCGGCTAGCACCAAGTCCCTGCCCATAACTTTCATCGGACCAAGGGTAGCGCCCACAGCGACCAAGAAATCTTCTAATTCATACTCAAAGTCCATATCAGTAGGGAGACCTCGGCGCGCACGAGCAGCAAGGACTGCCTTAGAGCTCACAGGCTTAGCTTCTGGGAAATGACCTGCATGAAACTCGAACGCGTCAGGGAATAGCAAAGACGGAGAAAAACATAAGCCAGCCATGATAAGAAACTTACAATGAATATAACTCAACATCATCTGGAGGTCTTTATCCCAAATACCCTTGCTCTTCTCAAAAGAAGCAATTTCCTCGCCCATTCCCCGAGTTTTTAACTCGGCAGCCTCCAGGAGCTCCTTATTCTTCTGTAGCTCCAGAGCTAGCCGATTCTTCTCTTCAGAAAATTCCTGGTCGATTTTTTCTAGCTCGGATTTCTGAGAAAGCTTAAGGGCCTCCACCTCGGCGCTCAGGCGAGCTATCTCATCATTTTTCTCTTTTAGCAGCGCCGAATGAGCGACACCTTCATCTAAAAAATGCAACGTCACGTCAGACATTGGCGTGCAATACAAAAGGTTTGTATCTCGACCTTGCCAAGGCCAAGCAAAGTAAAAGAAACTAGATGCATGTTTCAGAAAGGGATAAGTACAAAGGTAAAGAAAAAACTGACCTTCCAATTTCTTGACCTTTTTCTCAAGATGGATGTTCAAGTTATTAATATCACCTATTAACGCATAAAGTAAGTCGGCATTACAAATACGAAATAATGACAATATCAGAAGTAGCAAGGAGAACGGTCGAATTACCTGTCTTCTTCACAACAGGGAGAACTTTCTCATATTTCTCTTGCAACTTCCTGTGCGAGAAAAGCAGTCGCTGGAATTCGGCTGTTCGCCGATCATGAGCAATCTGAGCAATAGAGCAAACAATAAGTGGATATTCAAAGCTACAGCAGATCCGAGTTAAGCAAGAGCTTGACCCGGATCTAGGTGGCTGGATATTCAAAGCTACAGCAGATCCGAGTTAAGCAAGAGTTTAACCCGGATCTAGGTGGCTGGATATTCAAAGCTACAGCAGATCCGAGTTAAGCAAGAGTTTAACCCGGATCTAGGTGGCTGGATATTCGAAGTTGCAGTAGATCCGAGTTAAGCAAGAGTTTAACCCGGATCTAGGTGGCTGGATATTCGAAGTTGCAGTAGATCCGAGTTAAGCAAGAGCTTGACTCAGATCTAGGCGGCTGGATATTCGAAGTTACAGCAGATCCGAGTTAAGCAAGAGTTTAACCCGGATCTAGGTGGCTGGATATTCAAAGCTACAGCAGATCCAAGTTAAGCAAGAGTTTAACCCGGATCTAGGTGGCTGGATATTCAAAGCTACAGCAGATCCAAGTTAAGCAAGAGCTTGACCCGGATCTAGGTAGTTGGATATTCGAAGTTACAGTAAACCCGAGCTAAGCAGGAGCTTAACTCAAGTTTAGATGGCTGAATATTCAGAGCCACAGCGGATCTAAGTTAAACAAGGACTTAACCCGGACTTAGGAGACTGGATACCTCAAGGAGCAGCTAGACGCTTAGCAAAGTATAAGATAAGTCTACTCGGAGACAAATCCGAGCACTAAACTAAGCTGGGTTGGATACAGCATGATAAAAACTTCCAAGCGATTAACAAGTTACTCACTTTAAAGTTTCGGGGACTAGTGCATATATATGGAATAGTCAAAACACCAAGACAGAATATTTACCTCGTTCATCTTATTACTGTCCAAAATAATCTTGGCAGCTTGATCCAAACGGCTGCTGATGTCGGAAAGCTGAAAGGGCTGATTCATGGGATTACCCTCAAATTGGTCAGCCGCATTCCAGTTATTGGCATACTCCACCAGCGAGCCGAGGCTTTTCCCACTAGACGTCCGGGTTAAAACTTTACCCCGGACAGGCTCTGTAACCACGGCGACCGCAGGACTCTTATGAAGAGCAAGTTGGGAGCTAGCGGCCGAGGTAACAGGAGCCTTGGTGGGAGCGATCCTTTTGTGCAGCACGTCGGCAATATTAGGCTGGGAAGAGCCAGCAAGGCCTTTTTGAGAGATGGAGACTTTGGTGGAAACGATCTCCTTTGCCTTAGAGGTACCAACAGGAGCCGATACCTCGGTAATAGGAGCAGCAGGGGTCACGGTCGGAGGAGGCGCCGAAGTAACGACCTTCTCGGCCGGGGCAGGAGCTGCTGTGGAGAGTACTGGAGCAGATTGAGGCTCAGAAAAAGTGCTGGGGCGTGCAAGAGGGGCAACGGGGTCAACGGAGACCTCGGAAGGCCGAGTAGAATCGATGTCGGCAAGAGGAGGTTCAGGCAAATCACTGTGAGGGGGCGGCGGACTCAGAGCAGGAGAAGCCGAACGGGCAGGACTAGGAAGCCTAGTATCATCAACAGGCGGAGGAGGCGGCCGGCTAACAAGGTTGGTCATACTGGGACCGCCAGGTTTAACGGAAAGAGGAGCGCTGCAAAAGCAAAAAGAAAAAAAAGAACGTAAGCTTGGAAAGCAAAAAAGAGAGGAACAAGAAATACGGGGAGATAGAGATTACCCAGCAACTCCGGGCATGGCCTTGCGCCGAGGAGGATTCGGTGCGGATTTCTTTACTCGTTTCTTGGGGGCCGCGTCCGGGGCACCAGCAGGAGCCCCACGTTTCCCCAAGGTAGCTGGGGGCCGCGAATCAAGAGGCTCAGCGTCATGAACCTGACCGGCCGGATTAGCTGGGAAAGCAGAAGCCGGAAATGCATAAGAAATAGGCATTGCGGCAACTACCTCAAGGACTTGAACTTCGTCCGAATCACCTTCCTCCTCGTGGGCCGAACTCTTGCCACGAGCGCGGATCGGAGCGGAATCCGACTTAGGGACGAATTCCTCGGAGTCCGGCTCCCCAACATCCGGAGTACTCCGATCAGCGGTCCACGGGAGCGACAAAACCTCGGCATCCTCGTCCTTCTGCTTCGCGAACCGCTGTGAGGCGAGAAAGGAAATGTTAATCCAGAAAGTTAAGAAAATAAGAATAGATCAAAGCATGAACAGTTAAACTTACTGCAGGAGGAGGGTGCTCGCGAGTATACGGCTTTAGTCCCCAGGTCCAGTCTTCAGGCATCTCCGTCTTAAAAATAGCTCGGACGCGCTTGTAGACGAGGTAGTGGTCCAGCTCGACGGTCGAGACTCAGTTGGGATCGAGTGGACCACTCATATAGCAAAGTTTATGAGTCCTTTTCTGGAGCGGGCAGATTCGGCTACTGACGAAAGTAGCCATCAAGTCCTCACCGCTTAACCCGGCCCGTATCAGCTCCTTGAGCCGAGTCTCGAAGAGCTCGGCCACCACGAGACCCCTCCTTGGATTGTAGGTCCAATTCACCTTGGAGGGCGGGCCAATGGATAAAGCAGGGAGCCGAATCCTATCTTCGGTTCCTCTATTCTTGACATAGAAAAAAGATCTATGCCATTTCTTGCACGACTCTAACCCAGTGACGCGGGGAAACACAGATTTCCTCCGAGGTGTGATAGAGGCCGCCCCGCACTGAGTGAGCAATTTCTCGGAGGGATGAAGAGATTTATCAGGGACGACATTAGACCGAATATGAAAGAACTTCGCCCAGATGTGCACCGATGGCCAAAGGCCGAAGTAACCCTCTGAAGCAGAAACGAATGCAGAGAGAGAAGCGATAGCATTCGCAGGGAGATGATGCGGCTGGAGGCCGAAGTAATCAAGGAAATCCCTCGCGAAATCGCTGAGAGGGAGACCAAAACCACGGGAGAAGTGCGACATGAAGACGACGAACTCACCCTCCCTGACTTCAGGAGATAACTCGTCGCCGGGTAAACGACAAGAGACCTCAGCAGGGATCCTACGAGTTCGAATAAGCCACTCGATTTCCCGCCGAGTAACTGAAGAACCCTGCCACGAGCCTCGCTCGGGCCCAGAGACAGCGTCGTCTTCCTCTACCATGGCGCCGCTAACAGAACTAGACATGACCTCGCCGGAAAGATCGCCGGAGGAGAAACTGACGGCGGAAGAAAACTTAGAACTACGAGGCCCCGTCGCGGTTCTACGCGACAGCGGCGGCGGAGAAGTTACGGAACCGCGGCGCAGAAAGGAAATGGAAACAAGGAGATTTAGGGGGAGACCAAGACGGTGAAACCGAGGGAAACTCACCAGCAGTGACACCGGGGCTAATGAGCGCGGTTGACGCTGGCCGAGCGCGCGGCGGAACCTTTGCAGTCAGAAGCTGTGAGGGATGCGCGGCAGCGGAGCTGCAAACGAGCGCAAGGAAGCGAGGAAGAAGAAGGTGCGGGCAAGCGATTGGGGGAAAGTGAGACCCCCAAGAGCCGCGCCCCCCTTTTTTGTAACCAACGCTCCTGCGCGGAGGTAGGATCGTGCATGCGGTTGCAGATCGTGTAGACAGTGGGTGATGCGCCAACGCACGACGCTGAGTGGAGCCACACCAGGGGCCGCACAACAGCATAGAGGGCCACGATCCCCAAGGAGACGGTTCACGAGGCGTCGCAGCGCCAGCGCGTCAGGCGCAGTGTTAACTGTAGCCTGACAATAAACAGAGAGGAGGAACAAAAAACTAGAAAATCAATGATGGGAATGACACGTAGGACGAGGCGTACGAGAGAAGGAACGGGAATACCCCGACCGGAGAAGGAATGACTCGGAAACAGAACAGAAGAAGGGTGATGAAACTGATATGACCCGGCCGAAATTATCAGCAGGGCCATATCAGCTTCGGGGACTAATGTTGGGGAGGTAACCCCGGATAGGGTAAGGACGGGGAAAGAAGAAGAGATTATCCCCCGTCCAGTTTCCGAGTTATATTTCAGGCCGGCCGAGTCTTGTAAAGGTCGGCCAAGATAGGAAGAGGCACGACCGCAACAATAACGACAAAACACTACCGGGCCGAGGTAAGTAGTAACTCGGCCAGGTCGGCTCCTATGATTCTGATGCAGGTGAAGGACAGGCCGAGTTATACGAGGAAGGGCCGAATCATACGAAGCTTGCAGGAGAAGGAGAAGCCCAAAGTCAAACCCCAGTCTTGGAATCTGGGCAGAGCCAAAGACTAAAGACAAATGTGCAGAGCGTCAGAGGGGCAGAAGGAGGTCACGGAGGTGACGGTCCAGAAGCCCGAGGCACGCAGGAGGGGCCCTCAGGAAACTTACCGCAGTAAGAAGGGGGACAGGGAAAGCGGCGCGCCGAACTACTATTTTGGGACAAGCATATTCCACGAATATGCTTGCTTCGTCAGCCCTAAGGGCACCCAAGGTACCCCTTTATAAGGGGAGGTTTGGACCCTGAGGGGAGGATCGATTGGAGGAGCACCGTTAGGCTGGGGAGATTCACATTGTCCCCCCGTAAACAGCTCAAGGAGCACTTGTAACCCATCAAGAGAGAAATAAAGTTCATCACTTTGGCAGCTTGAGTGTAAAGACAATTGCGTCTTCCCTCCCCAGATCCCACTAGCATCTATTGGCCCCATACTTTAGCCTACCCATGGCATCTGCCGTGCCACGACCACGACAACGGATGGACTCAAGGCGAGCCACGGGTGCATAAGTCTCTCCATAATCAATGCCTTCAATTTGGGAATAACCTTGTGCAACCAATCTAGCCTTGTTCCTTACAATAATCCCATGATCATCTTGCTTGTTCTTGAATATCCACTTTGTTCCAATAACATTGCGGCAATCCTTTGGCTTCTCAACTAACTTCCACAATTTGTTTCTCTCAAAGTTGTTGAGCTCGTTGTGCATAGCTTCTAACCAATCCGAATCTTCAAGAGCTTCCCACACTTTCTTTGGTTCAATCATGGAAATGTGAGATTGATGTTCACTGAACCTCTTCAATTGTGCTCTTGTGGAAATTCCTTTCCTTAGATCTCCAACAACATTTTGGAGGGTGTGGTCTCTTATTTCCAACATTCTTTCCTTTCTAGCTTCGCGACGAGCGTGGATCTCCTCATTGTTTCTTGGAGGACCCTCTTCATCATTTTGATCCTCGTCTTGATCATCAACTTGACCTTGATCATCATTGGATTCATCCTCTACATTGGGAGGCAAGGATTGACCTTGGTCTTGATCAAGTGCTCTTCTAGCCTCAATTTGAGCACGTCTCAAAACAGCTTGGATGGATCTTCCTTGGAAAATTGATTTGGCACCACTTGACACCCCATCGAATGGACCAAGCTCCCTTTGACTAGAGTTCACACATTGATCACTATGTTGAGGGTCCACATCTTGTCTTTGGCTTGAGTCAATGTCCTCTTCGGTAGATGGAGCATGTTGAGGTTGTGAAGATGAGGGCTCCACTCGAGTGGAGCATAGTTCTTCTCGATCTGCCATAAGGGGTTCCTCAACGGGGCGGATATAACCCACACCCATTCTTCCTATGGCATCCTGAGGAATTTCATCATCTGCATCACAAGCATCAACACGCCCCCCTTGGGGACCATCATATTCTTCGAAGGTCACACTACAAGATTCTATGACGGCTCCGGAGAGCTTGTCATAGATTCTATAAGTGTGAGATTCGAGACCATAGCCAACAAAGATACCCTCTAATGCTTTAGACTCAAACTTAGACAAACGAACACCTTTGATGAGATAGAAACACTTACAACCGAACACCCGGAAATAAGATATGTTGGGCTTGTTACCGGTAAGTATCTCATATGGAGTCTTATTGATTTTCTTGCGGAGGTAGAGCCGGTTTGAAGCATGGCAAGCGGTGGAGACGGCTTCGGCCCAGAAGTTGTATGGAGATTTAAACTCCGCCAACATGGTCCTAGCCATCTCAATAAGAGTCCGATTCTTCCTTTCGGCCACACCATTTTGTTGAGGGGTGTATGCAGCGGAATATTGATGTTTAATCCCCTCATCACTGAGAAAATCATTCAAGGTGTAGTTTTTGAACTCGGTGCCGTTGTCACTTCTTATAATCAACACTGGAACATTGTGTTGTCGTTGAACCAAGTTGATTAAGTCGATAAAAGTCCTTTGAGTTTCACTCTTCAACTTGAACAAATAAACCCAAGAGTATCTTGAAAAGTCGTCAACAATCACCAAACAATATTTCTTCCCTCCAAGACTTGCATGAGATGGAGGACCAAATAGGTCCACATGGAGGAGTTCCAAGATCTTGTTAGACTTGATTTGGTTCGTGGGCTTGTGAGGAGCGTCATGCATCTTCCCTAGAACACATGCCCTACAAACACGATCTTTGGCAAAGGAAAATTTTTCTTTTAGTCCAACAATATGGCCCTCTTTATGGAGACTTTGCAAAGTTCTCATATTGACATGGGCTAGTCGGCGGTGCCATAGCCAACCCACATCAGCCTTCCCGTATAAGCACATCGGACCTGCAGTGGCTTGCCCCGAAAAGTCCACCACATACAAGTCATTTTCGACATACCCAACGAAAGCGACCTTGAGAGACTTGCTCCACATGAGGACCACAATATCATTATCAATAAAGACGGCAAAGACCATCTTTCCAAGAGCATGGACAGAAAGTAAATTGTATCCAAGGGTTTCAACAAGCATGACGTTCACGAGTGTAATGTCGTGAGCCACCACTACCTTGCCGAAACCCATTACCGTAGATTTTGACTTGTCGGCATATGTGACGGTGATTTGATCTTCATTTGACACCAAGTCCTTGACAATAGACGAGCTTCCGGTCATATGACTTTTGCAACCACTATCGATCACCCATTTTGACCCTCCGGAAGCATAAGTCTACAAAAGATCAAGCTAGTTTTAGGTACCCATTTTTCAATGGGTCCTCTTTTGTTAGCAACAAGGGTCTTGGGAACCCAAATAGACCAAGCAATATAACCGTCATAAGGACCAACATATTGTGCATACACATCACCATAGTAATCATGCATTAGAACATAGTGAGGGTTAGCACTTCCCGCAAAATCATCATGTGACATAGTTTTACCATTTGTGGTCTTACTCTCCACAATGATCTTGTTGGTCTCTTGTGCGGGATTGTCCTTCTTCTTCTTGTTGTTGTTCTTCTTCTTTGTTTTGGAGACAAAACCAATTCCCCCTTTATCACCACTACGCCTTTGCTTGCTCAAAAGATCATCAATAGACTTGTTGCCTTGTGGAAATGTGGCCTTAGCAAGCTCCCCCTTCAACCTAGCATTCTCTTCAAGGATAGTTGTCCTACTAGATGGAATGAAGTTACTAGGTGGAGAAATATTGGCCAATTGAGTTTGAAGCGTTTCATGGGACTTTGTGAGAGACAAGAGTTCACTCTCCAAGGCTTTGTGGGCCTTGTTAAGCAAGCTAAAGTCCTCGACAAGTTTTTCATGAACCACACCAAACTCAACCATGTCCTTTTTAGCTCGTTTATATTTAGCAATAGCATGATCATGCTCTTTGATGAGTTTTTTAACAATAATGTCATTGGCCTCATCAAGCCCTTCAAGTTTTAATTCAAGTGACAACCTAGTTTCTTGTTCTTCTTCTAAAGAATTGTTTAGGGCCTCTAGCTCAATCATATGTTCATGCCCAAGTTTACATCTTACATCTAGAAGCTCTTGAGTATGTGATAGTTGATCTAAGATGTTTCCAAAATGTAGCATAGCATAACCTTCTAGGTTAGTCATAAACTCATCAAAGGCAATTAACTCCTTTTTAACATCAAGAGACATCTCATCATCAATTTCATCATTATCTAAGTGAGTAGAGCGGGATGATGAAGATACCTCCGTTCCTCTTGCCATAAGGCAAGTGTCGTTCTTGGTGGAGGAGTTCTCATTTGGAGAATCGAAGAGCGAGAATGTCAGAGTAGATGTGGTGGAAAGAGCAACCAAACCATGAGAAGTTTCCTCTTCGTCATCTTCATCATATTCATTGTCGGAGGAGTACTCTTCATGAGTGATCAAGACAATTTCTCCCGGCTTCTTGTTGATGGGATTCCTTTTGATGAAAGGTTTCTTATACGGTCCCTTGAGAGTCTTCTTCAACACAAGATTTCCACCATGATCTTCTCTCTTCTCATAGGGGCAACTAGCCACAAAGTGGTAGCGATCACCACAATTGAAGCAAGTTCTCAATCTTGTGGTATTCTCTCTTTTCCCATTTGGATTGCTTCTCCGTTCCATTTCCATCTTGGCCTTGGCAGGGTTCTTCCAAAAGTTCTTTGCATAGAAAGCCATATATTGACCCTGAGCAATCTTCACTTCATCGGGATGGTCCATGGAAAGCCCTTCATCACTATCATCTTCATCCCCATGGTCCACAACTTTGGCCTTCAACGCAACATTGACAACATTACTCATACCAAGGGCACGAGCACGGGCATCTTTGGCATTCTTGGCGGCAACCTTGAAAGCAGCCATCTCTTGCATAACTTCATTTGAGGTCATGAGATGGTAGTTGTGTATTCCTTGTAGACTCTTCAAGTCGGTGGGCTCAAAAGGCATGAGTGTACTCACATACTTCCTTTTTATCCATGCATCATCCACATGTGAGGCACCCACATTTCTAAAGGCGGTGGCGGTGGTCTTGAGCCTTCGGTACATGTCTTCATGATCTTCCCCTTCTTTCATGTAGAAGCCTTCGGCTTCATTGCTTAGAGCATCATATCGATTCCTACCTCATACTCTCATTGCCAACAAACAACACAGTGAGAGCATCCCAAGCTTCCTTGGCAATGCTAAAGTGCTCAATGTGAGGATAATCCTTTGTCCCCAAACCTTGTTGAATCATATGCAGAGCAGTGGCATTGAGTTGACTATTGACAATCTCTCTTCTTGTCAAGTTGGTTGGATCCCCAATAAAGAGTCCATGCTCGATGATGTTCCATAGTTCAATGTAAGAGCTGCGCATATGAGTTCTCATTAGTGATTGCCATTGAGCAAACGTAGCGGATTCTTCAAGCTTAGGTGGGTCACTTCTATTGTATACATGAGGGTGAGGGATTGGAGGGTCGGGAGAGTACCATGAGTCACGGTGCTCACCCTTCCCACCATTATTGTGTGTGGAGGAATTAGCGTTGTCTGGTTTACCCCCTACCAATGCACCCTCGGGGGATACTGACGTATTACCCTTAGGTAAAATGGATGGCTGATCCTCTTGAGGAGATGGGGGTGGTGAGCCTTCTTTGTCTTTAAGAAGTTGCTCAAGCATCTTCTTGACTTCGTTGACCAAGGAAGAGCTCAATCTTGTTTCCATGTTTTTGAGATCTTCCATGGTCACTGTGGTCGGCTCACCATCACCATCCCCTTCGCGGCTACCCATATTCACTTAGGCGGTAAAGCCCAAATAAAGAGCCGAGGCTATGATACCAATTGAAAGGATCGTATAGGCACCTAGAGGGGGGGGGGTGAATAGGTGCTACTTCAAATTTTCGTCTTTTTCAAATTAAGGTTTGACAATAAGGTAAATTCTCTAGATAATGCAACTATGGTGAATTTACCTATATGACAATTATGCAAGAGCTACAACAACACAAAGTAGTAACAAGTAAGTAAGGTGCGGTAAAGGATAGAAGTAACCGAAAAGTGGACGCGGAGACACAAGGATTTGTTTCCCGTAGTTCCTTCCTTTTGAGGGGAAGTACGTCTATGTTTGGAGAGGGGGTGGTTTCAAACCACCAACGCCACGAGAGGCCTCCCTTGTTCTCCGATGAATCTCACCCCAACGGGATCGATTCACCTTCCACTATATCGGCAACCTTCAAGGTGGAAGCCGGTACCGTTACAAGTTTGGGGCACACATCCACAACTTAATCGGAGGCTCCCAAATACAAGCAAGCTGTCAAAGCAATCAAAGACAAGCTTGTAAGAACAAAAACAAGAACTAGGGTTTCCAACAAAACACTAGAGCAAAGGGGCCCTCAATGAAATGAGGGGGAAATGAAGATCTCTTTTGGTGAAGTAGTAGATCGGGGCCTCCTCCTTCGATTCCCCAAAGATCAAGGACTTTGGGTGGTTGGATGAGGAGATCTTGAAGATTTGAGTGGCTCCAATGGACTCCAATGGTGGGCAATGACTTTAATGAGCTGAGCACTTTGTCCCAAGGTAGGTGGAGGGGTATTTATACCCCTCCACAAAATCTGACCGTTGATGCATTTATTGCAGCGGTAGTATCGGAAGTTCAAGCGGTACTACCTGAGAACTCCGGTACTACCGGACCTGGTACCGGAACACCCTTTTTCAAACTGCATCAAGTCCTGCCCCCAGCGGTACTACTATTGCTGCTACTGGAAAGCGGTAGTACCGCTGGAGGCAACCGGTACTACCGGACCTGGAGAAATCAGCAGTTTTCCATACGAAAAACTCTCTGTCACGTCTGGTAGTAAAATGCGGTACTACCGCATTTTGCTACCGGCGCAGACAGAAGCTTTTTTTGCAACATACAAAAATCTCTGTCACGCCAGGTAGTAAAATGCGGTACTACCGCATTTTGCTACCTGCGAAGACAGAAGCCTTTTGCAACGTTCAAAAAGGCTCTATCCTGAGCGGTACTAAAATGCGGTACTATCGGAGCAGGCAGAAGCTTTTGACAAGCTGTAAAAAAGCTTCTGTCGCGCTAGGTACTAAAATGCGGTACTACCGTTTTTTAGTACCAGGCACGGCAGAGACTTTTTGACAGTTAGTCACTGGCTTCTGTCTGGTCCGGTAGCAAAAAGCGGTACTAACGCTTTTTGGTACCGCGCCAGGCAGACAGTTTTTGAATGTTTGCAAACCTTTTTAATGTACCTGCGACACACTTAGCAAATCATTAGTCTGATATGTGTGTTGTTATCAAACACCAAAATCACTAGGGATAGCAAATGCTCTTTCAACAACGGGCGACTGGACGCCCATGGCCTTCGCGAGGAATCGTGGGACGGTAGCAGGCTTCACCGCGGGTGCTTCAATCGCCACTGGATTTTCCTTGATGAGAGGATCAACCTTTGTGATGTCGTCCTCCTTGCCGAGTGAGCTCTCTTGCTAAGGCGTTGCCGCCTCTGTCGCTGTTGTCGCGCCCTCCACCAGAGGGTTGACCTTCTTATTTTTGGCACCGCCTCGGGTGTGTCAGCAGCGCCATCCTTCCTCTTCCTGGAAGATTCCTCCACCACCATGACGGGATCGGCCGGGATCTTCACCATGGTGGCGTGTTTGATATTTTTCGGGGCACCCTTATGAAACACGGCGATTAGCAAATTCGGAAAACCCGAGCGAACAAGGGAAATTTAAAGGATGAAAATATCAACACTTACTTGGCAACCGGGATGGCTCGCAACACGGTGGTCATGTGCGCGGGCTTCTCCAGCTCTGGCCTGATGGGTCGCGACGGTCCCATCTCCAGCAGGACCGTCTTGCGCTGCCGCTTCGGTGGAACTTTGGGTTCGGCCATGGGCTTTGATGGCATCGGAGCCCATCGGGAGATCTCCTTCACGACAACCACCGGGTCCATAGGAGGCAACCAATTCTCCAGTGGAGGCCACCAATTCTCCGGGATCTTGAATGTCTGCGAGTGAGTGCGTCAGTTAAGCAAGATCACAGGATACAATTGAAAAGGAATATGAAAGTCACTCACCGTGGGTGCCGGCATCTCGTGTAGCCTAAACAGGGGGAGTCCATCGTCCATGCCGACATTTGTCGCCTCTGTGATCTTGTAGAGGTCCCAACCTGATAAGGTAGAGATCCCTATGTTTACAATGCTAGTCGCTGGATCAATTGCTAGCATCCAGAGTTTAAGATGTAATATCAAGAAACAAAGGTCATAGTACAACTTTATGACCTGGAATAAAATAATACATTACATCTTACATAGCTCATTTGGCTATCTTATTACAATGCAACAGAATAACTATATAGCATGGAGTCCTTCATCTTCAAAGTGCCACAGGCAATCATGTTGGTTGTAGACTTATAATCCTATTCAACACACTTCACTAACATCAAACAAACCTGCAACATAATAAGTTACAGCCACAAGGGTCAATACATTTGAATTGTAGTGGCAAGTGATACTATGGTAGAGTAGTGGTATCTATCATCTATATTCATTTGGATAGTTGGAGCTTAGGCTTGCTTTGCTCAAAATAGATTTTCCTTATCATTTGAAAACACTAAGTTTTTGTTTGGCAAAAACACCCAAGGCATCTACCAATCAAAGATTGAAGATCCTTTAACCCTTGTCAAACCACAAGCTTTTAACTTAGAAATTGGGATGAGGATATCCTTGATAGCTTCCATGTCTTGATGCTCAAATTGTCCATTGTCAGGGACACGGCTAAGTACTTATATTTTCCTCTCTCGAGAGGTGGTGCACTTTCCCCACAAGACTCGACATGCATCGAGACAACATCTTTCAGAAGCCTTCCCTTAGACCAAAATGGACGCGTTCCAAACCTATCACCCCTACCACCTTCTGTCCAGATGGCTAAGTTATTGCAACCTATATGATCCAGGAAGATCCCATAATGCCATGTGGCTGCACTTGAAGCTTCTCAACATTTGACATCTCAAATCTCTTTGTTCCTGGGTGGCTTTCCACAAGTGAGATACACTAGGGTAGGACATAAATATGGGGCCCTGTGTAACCACTCAACATAACCCATTCACAACATTCCACCAGGTGATTCATTCACATAATTGTTTTATTAAACAAAAAACAAGTCATACACTTAGAAATATTTCATAGCATGAATATAATCCACCCTTGTTTTCTACTAGCTATGCTAAGCATAATAGTAGCAAGAATCTTAACTTAGAGAAAATTCTACTAAGGCATCATCTACTAGGATTTCCCATGGCATAGCTTACTTAGTAAAAATTCCATGCAAGTCCTACTCAAAATATCACTAATGCATAGTGAAAATAATGGGACAAAAGTATGAAGCACCACTTGCCTTTTTGGTAGCTAATATAGGTTCACTCCTTGATCTTGCAACAGTCACACTCTTTCAAATTTCACTACAATTCAATCAAGGCACAAATATTCAAACTAGCATTCAAACAATTCACCACATAAAATAATAAAAACAAAGCAATGCATGCAAGCATGCATGCAAAAGATTGTTTTATTTGGAAAAGTGGTTTATAATAGGTTATAAACATTTGAAAACACCTATTGGTTATTTATAAAAGTGGCAAAACCATTTGATACTAAGTTGGTGAAAATGGCCATTTAAATCATTTTTGTTTTACTAGAAATGATTTAAGTCAAAGGAATAATTTCTAGTGTTAGCCAAAAATGTTTAAATCAAATCCATTTACAAAAAGGTTTCACTCAAAAACCATTTTTAAATAAAGGCAACATTATTATTTTACTAGAAAATCTTTTTATTCAAAGGAATAATTCCTTAGTTTCATAAAATATATTTCTGAATCCAAAAGTTGGTTTTTATGGTCATTACATTCAAAACAAACCATTAGCAAAAGATTTTACCCTAAAAACATTTTTAGAATAAATTTTATAACCAAAATAGGCCTAAACATATTTCTGCAAAAACATCTACTTTTATAGAAGCAAAACACTAAACAAAGGGCATGGTTGCAAAGGTTTCATTTTTCTGAATCCAACCACATAGATATAAAATTTGCAAAATTTGGACGTTTGGATCAAAAGTTATGAATTTTTCAAATCTAAACATCTAATAGATATATTTCTGTTTTTAAAACAAAACAGAGGCCACATAGCTGATTGATATTGGACGATACCAGTTCGCTGGGATCAACTCACGCAGGCCGCGGGATTTAAAGTGCCTCGCATGGATCGGATTGATCCATACCTATTCGACCAGTCAATCTATCGCATCCACAAGATTAAAATCTAACGGCTCAGATTGTTTTGACCAAGTACTAGCGGCGCTGGGCGACGGCGAGCGGTGGCGTGCTCAGGCAGCAGTGGTCCGGTCAAAGCAGGAAGAGAGGGAGAGAATGGAGAGCGTTACTAGACTTGATGGGGATATGCCTGCCGGGGTTTACCCAGCAGGACGTTTCCGACTGGCCCAAAGAACTGGCGAGTGGGCCTGCAAAACGGCGACTGGATTAAAGCCCAGCAAGGAGCCAAGCGACTGGAAGCTGAAGGCCCAGGCGAGTGGATAGGCCCAGTCGGATTAGGTTAAATGAGTACCGAAGCTCTAACTGAATCGGTTGAGATATGCAAACCCTAGGGGAGGTGAGCCTATATAAACCTCCCTATAGGGCGAGTAGAGATACGTTCCATCATACACCCAAGCGACTCGCCGCCTAGCCGCCGAGCTCGCCCATTGTACCTCCTCCATAATACAATCTAGCAGGAGTAGGTCTTTACCCTCCGGGGGGCCGAACCTGGGTAAACCCTGTGTCTTTGCCCTCATCTCGCACCGCAGATGGCTGGCCGCCCTTGCCCCTCGTTCTACTACTCGCTGCCAATTGCAGCATCTGCCGTGACCATTCCCACGACAGTGGCGCCCACCGTGGGGCCTGGCCGGTTTGGCCGGTGTTCTGCGGCGAGATCCAATCTGCCCATCAACGAGACGGTCGCCACCGGCCGCATGATAGCGATCGGCGAGATGCTCAAAATCTTGCCGAGTAGCTACGTCCCGGCGGCGCGGCCCGTCACGCACAGCGTGATCCTGCCGATCGGCACGATCAGCCTCTTCGTCGGCCTCACCGACGTCATCGTCTCGGAGGATTCGACTCGCATCCGCGAGTCGCCGCCACGCGATCGGCTCTCGGAGAGCCAGACCCGCATGATCCATCGCCTCGCCTCCGAGTACAACTCGGCCCACAACAACGTGGCCGAAAACTCAGCGGCCGCAGAAGACGTGGCCCTCAACGACAACGCCGACTCGGCGACCCCGGCGTCACTCGCCGGATCCATCACCGCGGCTTCATCCGCGGGCTCCATCGCCCAGGTCTCCAACGTGGGAGACTTCGAGGACCCCTCCATCCTCGGGATCTTCGAATTCGACTCCGGGTCGGAGAACTCCGCCGACCTCCGCGACGGAACCGGTCGCCACGCCGCTACCTACATGGCGACCGGCACCGATCCACCGGAGGATCCATTCTCCACCCCAATCCCTCCTAACGCCACGGCAACGGAGGTCGAGGAACTCCGCCTGAAACTGGCGGAGGTGGTGCGCAAGGAGCTAGCCGAGCGCGAAAAATTTCGCCTCGAGCAGGTGACGGCGCAGGAACTATCACGCCACCACCACCAGCGGATCAGGTCGCGCCTGAACCCCACCGTTCAGGGGCGTGCCCTGAACTTCGACGACGAAAACGACCCGGCCCGCGTGGCCGAGCACGCAATCTGCGAGAACGCGCCACCAGGAGGAAGCGCCCGGCCCCCGCCAGGATTAACGGCGATGGGCGCCCCACCGCCACCCAACCGCACCCCTCCCAGGGACCAGCCGTGGATAGTAGTCTCCTCACGGGAGCGAGACGCAAACGGCCTCCCACTGTTCTCCACCCCGATGGACAACCTCGTGGCAGGCCGAGCAGCAGCCGACAACATCACTGCCACCGGCGACAGCGCCCTACAGATCCAATACGTCAGGGCCCTGCTCGCGAAGGCCGTCGAGCAGCAAAGAGCGGGCGCCGACTCGCAAGGTCGAGTATACTCGCGTTCCTCGGGAAGCAGAGCGGACTCCAGCGGCCGCCCAGCGGCGGCAAACACCCTCAACTGCCCGCCACCAGAGCCACTACAGCTCCAACACCGACCCGCGAACGCGGCACTGTCCACCAACGACCCCAGGCCGGCGACCAACTTCGTCGCTGCCAACGGGCAACCCATCGACGCCCGCACCCACATCATCAACAACCAAAGTTGGCGCGCACGCCAGCCCAACGACCTACAACATACCCTAACCAATCGCCACGACGACGAGCCCATGGGGTCGCTCAGTCGACTCAGACCCAAGTGCTTCGGACCAATGATCCGAGGCGAGAAGTACCCGCCAAACTTCAAGGCACCAAAGGAGATAGAAAAGTATGACTCCTCGTACTACCCCGCCGTCTGGCTCGACACATACCTCATGGCGATGGGGATCGTAGGCCACACCGACCTGCTAGCCGCCCGTTACCTCCCCCTGATGATGGAGGGGACGTGCAGGCAGTGGATCAACACCCTCCCCTAGGACAATATCGACTCTTGGGAGGAGATGCGCGACGCCTTCGTCAGGCACTTCGAGTGCTCCTACACCCGCGCCACCACTATCGAGGACCTGGAGCGATGCGTCCAGGGACCCCGCGAGTCGACCCGCAACTAGGTCCAACGGTGGCAAGAACTCTGGTACAACGCGGTCGGCATCCACCCGGACACCGCGATCCATTGCTTCAAGACCTCGTGCCGCTACGAGCCCCTGGTCGCCAAGCTCAAGCGACACTCTCACACACTCGACAACATCCCCGACCTCCTCGAAATCGCCAAACGGTACGCGGAGGAAGATCCAAACCAGGAAACTGACGACGAGTCAGGAGGTCAACGCCGCACGAGCGGCAACGACAGCGGACGACGGTCCGACCTACGCTACAGCAACACTCGCCTCACCGGAAAGCACCGCAGCGACGGGCGAGTCGACTTCGTCGCCAACGCCGGGCACGTGCAACGCGAGCCCAAGAGCTTCCGCCGCGACGGAGGACAACGCCGCGACGGCGGCAACTACAAGGCCAAGCCAAGGTTCGACCCCGCGGCTCTCCTTAACCAACCATGTGCGTTTCATAGCAGGGAAGGGAAGCCCGCAACGCACACCACCGCCGACTGCCACACCCTCTGGGAAATCGAGAAGGCATGGCGAGCGCGGGAGGACCCCGACAACGACCCGCCAAACGGCGGAAAATTCGGCAAAGTGGCCGGCTCGCTCCATACCTTCACGGGCTTCAACACGAAGCGCGAGAAGAAGGTCATCGCCCGCGTTGTCGCCGTCAACACGGTGGCCCAGGTGGACGTTCACCAGTTCCTAAACTGGTCAGATCAGCCCATCACCTGGAGCCGCCAAGACCACTCGCCATGCATCGAGTACCCAGGACGAGTCGCCCTGGTGGTCAAGCCTAAGGTCGGCGACTACTGGATCCCCAAGACATTGATGGACGGCGGCAGCTCCATCAACATCCTATACCTCGACACCTTCAGGCGGCTGCGGCTCCCGAAGTCGATGATCGAGACGACCCACACCACATTCCACGGCATCGTCCCCGGTCGGAAGGCGTACCCAATCGGCAAGGTAACGCTGCCTGTCACCTTCGACACACCGGCAAACTTCCGCACCGAGCGGATCGTCTTCGAGCTGGTGCCCTTCGACAGCCCCTACCACTGCGTCCTGGGGCGGCAGGCGTTCGCTAAGTTCATGGCAGCGCCCCACTACGCGTACAACGCGATGAAGCTCCCCGGGCCGTGCAGCGTCATCACCATCAACGGCGACCCCGACATGGCCGCCGAGTGCGAGGCCAAAGGAGCCGAGCTTGCTGACGCCGTCATCGCGGCGGAGACCAACCACGCTGATGAGCTCGCCAAGTATGCGAGCGGGGTCAACAACGACGACCCCACCATACTCAAGAAGCCCAAATCAGAGGGCGCAAACACCTCAACATTTGAGGCCACGACGCACACCCGCACTGTCGAGCTGGTCCCAGGCGACTCCAGCCAGACGGTGACGATCGGGACGGGCATGAGCCTAGCATAGGAAGGCGCGATCATCAAGTTCCTCCGTGAGAACAGGGACATCTTCGCATGGAAACCCTCTGACATGCCCGGTGTCCCTAGGGAGCTCGCTGAGCACAAGCTAAACGCCGACCCCAAAGTGCGACCTGTCAAGAAGTCGCTGCGTCCCTTCAATGAAGAACGCCGTCGAGCAATCACCGAGGAGGTGCAGCGTCTACTCGCTGCCGGCTTCATCCGGCCAATCAAGTACTCCAAGTGGCTAGCAAACCCAGTCCTGGTCGAGAAGAAGAACGGGACCTGGAGAATGTGTATCGACTACACAAACCTGAACAGCGCCTGCCCAAAGGAGCAGTTCATCCTCCCGCGGATCGACCAGATAATCGATTCAACCGCGGGCTCGGAGTCGCTATGTTTCCTCGACGCCTACTCTGGGTACAACCAGATCAAAATGGCTGTCGAAGACGAGGAGAAGATGGCGTTCATCACGCCATTCAGAGCCTTCTGCTACACCGCCATGACCTTCGGCCTCAAGAACGCCGGGGCGACCTACCAGCGGTGCATGCAAGAATGCCTCGCGAGCCAAATTGGCTGCAACATCCACGTCTACATCGACGACGTGGTCGTAAAGTCTGCTCGCCAGGGCGACCTACTGGCCGACCTGGCGGAAACATTCGCCAACCTGCGAAAATATAAGATAAAGCTCAACCCAGGCAAATGCACCTTCGGTGTACCTGCCGGACAACTACTGGGGTACGTCGTCTCCAAACGAGGGATCGAGGCGAACCCCACGAAGATCGACACGATCGCCCGGCTCGGCAAACCCGAGTGCCTGCGCGACGTCCAGAAGCTGGTCGGGCGAGTAGCGGCTCTCAGTCGCTTCATCCCCCGCCTGGGCGAAAAGGCGATGCCCTTATACCGCCTGATGCGCAAGAACCCCACCTTCCAGTGGGACAAGGAGGCGGACGACGCACTCCGCGATCTCAAAAAGGTGCTACTCGCCGCACCGCTACTCGCCGCCCCCGCCGACAAAGAACCCATGCTGGTCTACGTCACGGCTTCCGAGCGCGTCGTCAGCGCCGTGATGGTCGTAGAGCGACCGGAGGAAGGAAAGGAGCGCCCAGTGTACTACATCAGCGAGGTCCTCACCGAGTCGCGCCAGCGGTACCCCCAGTACCAAAATCTGGTATACGCGGTCTTCAGAGCTCAGCGGCGCCTGCCGCACTACTTCCAGGAGCACCCGATCACGGTCGTTTCCTCGGCACCGCTGCAGGACATCATCCGCAACCGTGAGGCAACCGGGCGGGTCGCCAAGTGGGCCGTCGAGATCGGCGTCCACAACATCAAATACGAGCCACGAAAAGCGATCAAGTCACAGGCACTGGCAGACTTCATCGCCGACTGGGAAGAGGCCCAGCAGCCAGAGAAGCTGCCGTATCTCCATTACTGGAGCCTGCACTTCGACGGCTCCAAGAACGCGGACGGCACAGGCGCAGGGATCATGCTAACTTCACCAAAGGGCGACAAGCTCCGCTACACCCTCCGCCTCGACTTGACACCCTGCACCAACAACATGGCTGAGTATGAGGCCCTACTCCACGGCATGCGAGCCGCAAAGGAGATGAACGTCAATTGCCTCCGCTGCTACGGAGATTCCGACCTCGTCGCGGGGCAAGTCGCTGGCACCTGCGACGCCGTCTCCCCCACCATGGCGGCGTACCGCCAAGAAGTGGACAAGTTAGGCGGACACTTTACAGGCTACTCCGTCGAGTGGATCGACAGGCGGAAGAACGAGGAGGCCGACACACTCTCTTGCATCGGGTCAGCTCGACTCGCCCCACCCGCCGGCGTCTTCCTCGACACGATCACCAAGCCATCAGTCTCTCCCCCGAGGGAGATCGACATTGGAGTCCCGCTCCAACCAGAGGCAGCCTTGGTCGCACCCGTCAACGAGCTAGACGACTGTACCAAGCCCTACATCGCCTACCTGGAAGCCGGCACCTTGCCAGCAAACGAGACGGACGCCCGGATGATCGCCCGCCGCTGCAAGTCCTACACCATCATCGACGACGAGCTCCACAAGCGCAGTGTCACCGGCGTGTTTCAACGCTGCGTCCAACCCGCCGAAGGACGCAAGATCCTCCACGATATCCACTCCGGCGACTACGGCCACCACGCCAGCGCCTGCTCCCTGGTCGCCAAGGCTATGCGACATGGCTTTTACTGGCCCACCGCACACGCCGATGCCGTCGACATTGTCCAGCGGTGCGCCGGGTGCCAGAAGTACACCAACCAGACGCACGTGCCGAGCTCAGCGCTCAAGACAATCCCCATCACCTGGCCATTCGCTGTGTGGGGCATGGATATGGTAGGCCCCTTCAAGTAGGCCCCCTCCGGCTACACCCACCTGCTAGTCGCAGTCGACAAATTCACAAAGTGGGTGGAGGCCAAGCCAGTTCGGAAATGCGACTGGAAGACCGCCACTAAATTCCTACGCGAGCTCATATATCCTACGGGTTCCCAAACAGCATCATCACGGACAACGGCACCAACTTCGCCAAGGGAGCCATGGCCGAATTCTGCGAACAGCACCACATTCGGCTCGACCTCGCATCAGTCGCCCACCCAGAATCCAACGGCCAGGCGGAACGGGCCAACCAAAGCATCCTCCACGGCCTGAAGCCGCGACTCCAAGTACCACTTGAGCGCACCGCCGGGTGCTGGGTCAAGGAGTTGCCCTCTGTCATCTGGGGGATCCGCACCTTAGTCAACAGGTCGACAGGATTCACCCCCTTCTTCATGGTCTACGGTGCCGAGGCAGTCATGCCCACCGACCTCGAGCACGACTCGCCGTGGGTCGTCCACTACACGGAGGCTGCGAACGAGCTCGCCCGCCAAGACAGGATCGACCAACTCGACGAAGCACGTGACCTCGCTCGGTCACGCACGACCATCTACCAGCAGGGACTCCGCCGCTACCACAGCCGGCGGGTGAAAACTCGCACCTTCCAAGAAAGCGACCTGGTGTTACGCCTCATCCAAGACAAGAAGGGCATGTACAAGCTCTCCCCTCCGTGGGAAGGGCCATTCGCCATCGGGCGCGTACTCGGCAACGACGCCTACTACCTCATCGACGTCCGCGGGGACAGCGAACTCGACGTCAAGCAACCATGGAATGTAAACCTCCTACGGAAGTTCTACTCCTAGAACCCCACACATGTACTCTCCAGTCGCTATGAAATAAAAAGAAACGGTTACCGCAAATTGCGCCTACTCTCCATGACTTGTGCCACTCGCACTCGTAATAACAGCGTCAAGCTAACCGCAGAAGTCAACCTTTGGTACAGCGATCGGCACGGCTAAGTAGTGCGGTGCAAGAGCACTGATTCACCTCAGGTCTTGCATCGTCCATGAAAAGCGCCTACCCGGAGCCCCATTGGAGTCGCCTAGCTCGACTGGTTCTACGAACCAAGATAACTGCCTTCGCTTCTCACAGCGACCTTGGTCCTCCGCATCCTCGGCATAGAGACTCGAATGGCTAAGTACCACGCTCGGGGACTCGAATGGCACGGCTAAGTAGGAGAGCATGCCCAGGACTCGCCACGCGACTGACCCCACGGGCCAGGCAGGAGTGACGCGCTCAAACCAACGCGCTAAGTCCTCAACCACCCTCGAGTCGCGCCTAGAACAACCAAGTACCACGCTCGGGGACTCGGCCACCCGACCTCTCTCGCGCAAGGGAAAACGGTGAAGTACAAAGCACTCAAGGGAGTCGCCTGGCGACTGGCTCTCCGAGCTCGGGCGAGTCGACCACAATAACAAAACACATAACAGCAACAAATATATCACATACGAGGTAAACCCCACAAAAAGGGCGGACGCGCTCGGGGACTCGTTCAAACATCAATCACAAACACATGACAAATACCAAAATAGACATGATGTCTCATTCAATTGCATATCGCATTGTCTCATGTTACAAAATATGCCTGCATGGCAGACCTGCTGCTAACGCCACAAGGCAAACTATCCTACTCTGCAGGCTTTGATGACGACTCGCCAACATCCCGGCGATTGCGGATGAACGGCGTGTACGGGTTCGACGGATACGTCGTCAGTTCACCCGCCATCGCCGCGCGAAAAGGTTGCTCGACCTTGAAGTCACGATGCGGTGGCTCGGGGTTGTTCGGCACGACGACCGTCTCCTGGTACGGAAGGAGATCACCCATTGCCCAGACACGTTCCGAGTACGTGGCGGCGCAGTCCTGCAACTTGAGAACCTCGGACAGCTCCACCACGCCAGTCGACGATGGGTATCCACTCATCACATCGTCGATGTCGAAGTCCTCGGGGAAGTGGGCAAGTCCAAGACTAAGTGCCGTCGACGCTCCGCGCCAAAATGCCGACCGTGTCATGAACTCAACGACCGCGGGCGCCTTCTCCAAATACTTCCACACCTCAACGAGGTCGCTGGGAATCACCTCCGTGGGCGATATCTCTTGGAGATAGGCGCGGATGCACGTCGCCGACAACGTTGCCGAGTCGACAAGCATGCTTACACACTGCCTCGCGTCGAACGAGCTCGCCTCTTCCTCGCTATCGATGATGCGACCTGCGAGTAGAAGACAATAATGAATACGACGGACACCACAAAAGGAACAACCACCGGAAGGGGCAGATGCACTTACCAATCAACGGGCGGGCGAGTTCCGTGATGAAGCTTTGAAGCGACGTATGGTCGTCCTGAAGCCCAGCAACAAGGGCATCAGACACTTTGCGAGCCTCTTCGGCGGCTGCAATGGCGGCCTTGGCTCGCCCGTCAGCCGAGCTCGCTTCTTCTTTTGCCTCCCGCAGCTCGCGCTCGAGGTTGGCGACCCGCTGTTCAGCCGCACTCAAAGTCGATTGCGCCGCCACCAAATCACCAGCGGGGACAAGCCCCTGGCGAGCTTCCTGTGCCTTCGCAGCAACAGCCTGAAGCCCTTTGTTCGCCTCCTGGATGATGGCCAATTCTTTCTCCGCGCGCTGCTTCGCGGCCAATCGGTCAGCCGATTCAAGTTGTAGACCCTGCATATCATCAAAAAGGTTAATCAAAGAAAAATTCCTAAGTGCCCACCCGCTGAAATTCAGCGAGTGCGCACTCGGGGACTGGCAATTAAAAAATTCCTAAGTGCCCACCCGCTGAAATTCAGCGCGTGCGCACTCGGGGACTGGTACTCAAAGAAATTCCTAAGTGCCCACCCGCTGAAATTCAGCGCGTGCGCACTCGGGGACTGGATGCGAAAAATAAAGTTAAGATATTATAAGAATCAGGCCGCTGCAAAGCACCGACCTGATCCTCGGGGACTGGATGTACCTGGATGGCTGCGCCAAGCATGTCGTGGAGTTGTATCGCGTGCACAGACGCGAAGGGAGCCGGCGTATGCCCACGACGTTGGTCGACTTCAGCATCGGCGGTCCCAGGAGCGTGGCTTGAGGGCGAAGTCCCACTCGCCGCGGCCGCCTTGGTCATGAAGCGTGGGAAGGTAGCGATAGAGGCACCAGCTCCAAAAGAGGTCGGCTCGGCCGTTCCAGGCAAGGGAGCGCCCTCCTTCATAGACGCGGCTGCCTCCGTCACGGGTCCGGCTGGCGCAACCGCCGTGTCGTCAGAAATAGTGACGACGTCGTCACCCTTGGCCTTCTTGCTGCCATCCGCAGAGACGACGACCTCGTCCGCCTTCCTCTTGCGGGAAGGATCCTCCTCGCTAACGATGGGTGGCACCTTAGCCACGGTCGGATGGCCCATTCTCTTCACTCCGGTCCTGTGCATCAATCGTATAAGCAAAAATAATTCAAGTAATTATGAAAGACAAAGAAGGGTGAGTGTACTCACTTGGCGACTGGAATAAAGCGTAGCCCCGTACGGAGGCCGGCTGGTTTTTCCAGTTCAGGGCCCAGTCAACGACTGAGCCCCATCTCCAGGACGTCGCGTGCCCAAGACACGGACGGCTTCTTCGTCGTTGAGGCCGCAGCTGGAGCCTCTGGGATATCTTCGGCAGGAGCCTCCTTGCGAGGCGAAGCCGCTGCAGCCGGAGCATCCCCCAGCCCAGAGACTGGGGCGAATGGCAGAGGCATTGAAGCCAGCGACACTTCCACGGTCGCCGTGTCCAGCACGGCTGTCACTGGTGGCGCATCGTTCTTGGCCGGGCTGGGAGCGTCAGAGCTGCTCGCCGAGTGCGGCGGCGAGGCCGGCCTCGATGGCTTTGTCTTCTTCTTCGGAGGGGCCCTTGCCTCCTTCTCTTTCTTCTTCTTCTTCGACGGAGTTGCCTGACGGCGCGAGGTGGTCTCTGGGAGTTCGTCGTCGTCATCGTGACGCTCGAGGCTTCGCTTGCCTCGAGCTCGCGCTGTCGTTGTCCGCGGGTCTTGCGAACCAGTGGGGCGACCTCCTCCTCGGACTCGTCATCGTCGTCCTCGTCGCCCTTAGAACCACCTTTGGCGGGTGGCGACTCGCCTACGTCCTGGACGGACGAGCTCGAGTTCTCATCGTCCGAAGGTGGGAGCCATCCTTCCACCACTTGGAATAGCTGCGATGAATACAAAATGAAATTAGAATTACCGTGACTGCATAAACTGTGACTGCGAGCGAAGTGAAACGATTACCGTTGGAGCTGGACGCTTTGCGGTATAGGGGGCGACCCCAGCCTGCGCGTCCAGGTACACCGCCTGGGTAATTTTCTTCAGTGCCGGGAGATAGTCCTCCAGCTTCCACTCATCGAGGCAGGCCTTTGTAGAGTCTCCCCGGCCCGTGTACTGGTACATGTAGTGCTCGCGCTGAGCGAGCGGGACGAGCCGCCGCCCGAGCCAGCAGTTGTACAGGTTTATCGTCTGGAGGCCCTTCCTTTTCAGACCGCGGATGGTCTGGAGCATCTCGTCGACGACCATCCGCTGATCATTGGGGAGCTTGACGACTTGGAGATGGCGCGGCTCGGACCAATTGGCGGAATACCGCGGGATCGCCGCCTCGCCCTCCGGGGTCGCCTCGGCCACGTAAAACCACGACTTCTTCCAGTCGCTCGCTGCCTTGGCGGGCAGCATCAGATCGAAGAATGAAGCCTTTGACTTGAGCTGGAAGGTTAGGCCGCCCGCAGCTAGCATTGGGCCGCCTGCTTCCTCGCGGCTGATCCGTCCGTGGAACAGATCTTGCCACAAGGGGAAGTAGGGTCGGCAGCCCAAGTAGCATTCGCAGAACGCCACGAAGATGGAGAGCTGCTCGATGCTGTGGGGACCCAGATCCGAAGGCTGGATCCCATAGTAGGCGCAGAAGCGCCGGAAGAACAGGGACGTGGGGAACCCTAGCCCCCGTTCGAGATGGCTGGTGAAGCAGATGAACTCCCTCTCTCGCGGATTCGGGGTCGTCTCTCCGGCTGCAGGAATACGCCAACAGCCGGCTCGCAAGATCCCGGCCTCCTCGAAGGAAGCCAGTTGCGCCCTCGTGCACTTAGATCTACCCCACGGCTCGGTGGAAAGGGCCATGGCCGAGAGGTTTGCTGGGGGTCGGGGGATTTCGGGTCGGCTGGATCGCGATGCGAAGGGAGGCGGAAGGTGCGCGCAGTCGGAGGAAATGGTGAGAGGATGGTTCTCTGATCGCCTGCCATTCCTCTTATATAGCGGTTGTTACCCGCCAAATCAGGGAGCTGTTACTACGCGGTGATTACGCCAAAAGTTACCGTTGGATTACCCCAACGGCTAGTTTGACCACGGTTAACGGTCCAACTTCGGCCACTCGACTTGCCGACCCAATCACTATGACAGTGTTTCCCCGACTCGACTCGCCAAAGCTGCGATCAGGATGACTAGTTTTCTCCTTTATACAGGAGCCCGCCGACGATTCGACTCGATGTCTACTCTGAAGCCGTATACTCCGACTGCCAGCAGCCACCTATGCCTAATCGACGGCGGCCTCGGGGACTACTGATGGGGATATGCCTGCCGGGTTATACCCAGCAGGACGTTTCCGACTGGCCCAAAGAACTGGCGAGTGGGCCTGCAAAACGGCGACTGGATTAAAGCCCAGCAAGGAGCCAAGCGACTGGAAGCTGAAGGCCCAGGCGAGTGGATAGGCCCAGTCGGATTAGGTTAAACGAGTACCGAAGCTCTAACTGAATCGGTTGAGATATGTAAACCCTAGGGGAGGTGAGCCTATATAAACCTCCCTATAGGGCGAGTAGAGATACGTTCCATCATACACCCAAGCGACTCGCCGCCTAGCCGCCGAGCTCGCCCATTGTACCTCCTCCATAATACAATCTAGCAGGAGTAGGTCTTTACCCTCCGGGGGGCCGAACCTGGGTAAACCCTGTGTCTTTGCCCTCATCTCGCACCGCAGATGGCTGGCCGCCCTTGCCCCTTGTTATACTACTCGCTGCCAATTGCAGCATCTGCCGTGACCATTCCCACGACAAGACTCGCGGGGTTGCGCCGATTCTCGACGTGGTCGCCGCAGGGACATGGGAGCACGGTGACGTCGGGGATTGCTCGCCGGAGAAGCTCCTGGCGACGACGCGCCTGTTCGTCGTCGTTGGCGAGGCTACGGTGCTTACCAAAGCAAGAGAAAGGGGTTGTCAGATGAGCGAGAGAGAGGAGGTTGCAGGGGTATCGTCTAGAGAGGAAGGGGAGGTCAGACTTTACCGGGGTAACTCGTCGGAGAGGGGGCAGACGATGGTGACGCTCAGTCGTCGATGTTACCGAGGCTTCAGGGCACGCGCGGGCGAGAGGTAGGCACTGGCAGGTGCGCAGGGAGATGGGGAGCAGGCTCGTGGGAACTGGGGGCAATGGGGGTGACAGTGTTGGCTAGAATTTGCCGATGATCTCGTCGGAGCAGAGGAGGTATTGGCGAGAAATTCAGGCAGCCTAGGGACAGAGAGGGTGTGGCGTCTGGGAGGAAAGGTATAGGGGAGAGGGGTCCTTATGAGGGCATGGTCACGGGGCGAGTTACAGCCGCAATCAACGGGAATTCAAGCTGCGAGTTAACACAGGAAACCGCTAGAGGAAAGAGGGGAGGAAATGGTCGCGAGGACGACGATGAGCTAGCGGTGGGGTCGGTTGGTCAGCGGGGTGTGAGGTTACGCGTGGGGTCGCGGAGTCAGCCGCTGAGGGGGTCGTTTCGCTGGTAAGAAAAGGACGACAGAGAGAGGGTGCCGGCTGGGCTGGTTGGGCCTGCTGGGCTAGGTTTAGTGGGCTGGGTCTGATTCATTTTTTTCCTTCTTTGAATCTTTTTCTTTTTCTATTTGTATTTTTCTGTTTTGAATTTAAACTCTCATTTGAAATCAGTTTTATTCATCAAATCTTTTCAAAACTTTTCAATAGGTTTTATGCTGTTTATAAATGTGTTTTAAAGTCCATTTTAGAATAACTTCTTTTATTCTTTTATCGTTTATTATTTATTTTAAATAGACATTTTGTCTTTATTAAAAATAGGATTTTAAAAATGGTTCCAATCCATATTATTTATTCAAATGATTTAAACTTCTGTTTTAAATTCAAATGTTTATCAAACCTTTTTCAATAGGTTTTTATTTATTCAATAGTGTGTTAAATAATTCACTTTGAATTATTTAAAATATTTTAATATGATTTATTAATCATTTAAATTGGGCATTTGTCTTTATTCAAATAAAATCATATATGGTTTTAAACCCATATAAATTTTATTCAAATAATTCTTTTTAAGTTAATTAGATAACTTTTTAATCCACTTTGGCAAATTCCAATTTATTATTTTCTCATGATTTAATTAATCAGTTATATTAGGGATTTTATCTTCATTTAAATAATTTGAATATGGTTTATGCCATATAATTTTATTTGAATATTCTTTATCCCTTTATTTTATTTGGATTTTCTTTATTCCATTTGCTCATGGATTTAATTCAAGTTTTAAATTGTCTTCTAAATAATTTTATTGGGGTTTATTATTTAGATTAGGCAAATTGTGTTTATTTAAATAAAATTGGATATGGTTCAATCCTTATGATTTTATTTAAATAATCTTTTAATCCTTTTTATTATTTAATAACTTCCATTTGTTTATGGATTTGGTCAAGATTTAATTTGTATTTTAAATATTCCTTATTTATTTATTTATTTATTTCTTTCTTTCTTTCTTTCTTTCTTTATCTTATAAAATCCATATCTTTTTATTTATAGATCCAAAATTGATGATTCCAATTTGTATGATTTTATTTAATATTTGATTATCTTTTTAAATCCCTATAGGATTTATTTGCTCAAGATTTGGTATGGATTTTTAGATAGGAGCTTTATTAGCTTTGGAAATTAATTCCTTTTATCTTATTAAATTCATAAGTTTTCATCCATGGTTCCAAATTAAATGAAACCAATTTCTATGGTTTTATAATATTTTTATTTATCATTTTTTATCATTTATAAATGTTTGTTGCTAAATTTTTATATGGATCAAATCCATATTATTAGAGATATCTTGGAGATGATTTTCTTCCATTAGGTTTTTAGGGTTTTGGTTTATTTTTCCAAGTTTAAATTTCAAGATACATTCATTGATGAATGCATTTCACTTGATTGAAATTTTGTTAGATTCCTTTTTCATTCAAAGTTTGTTCAAGAAGGGTTTTGATGTTTCTATTTAGAAGCAAATAGTTTCTTTTCACCCTAAATTTCAACAATTATTTCTTTTGTTTATTTATTTTTCACATTTAAAAATTTGGAAAAATTTGGGATGTGATAGATATTCTTGGGGGCTGCGACATAGTCCTCCATGACCCATTGTGTCGATCTCACCCTCGATGGATCAGAACGCCCGGTGTAATCGCACATCAGGGTAGGCCAACCACCAACCGAGCCAACCATTGAAGAGGTTGATTGTTTTCAACCCCTCCTCCTCTAGACCGGTCATTCAGTTGATCATCTCCATGATGACCACCTTCCACGAGCGAGGTGGTTACTTCAACAACAACCATCGTAGATTGCTCCGCTCCGCAGTATATGCCAGGATTGCCACCTCTCCGTTTGGGGTTGATTCCTTGGTGTAGAACCACGACTTCTTCTAGTCGCTTGCCACCTTCTTTGGTAGCATCGGTTTAAAGAAATTGGCGTGAGACTTCACCTAAAAGGTGATGCCTCCCACCGCCAATAGGGGCCCATTTTTTCCCTTGCGAGTGGCCTAGCCATGGAACTGCTCAAGCAAGAGGGGGAAATAGGGTCGACACCCTAGATACGATTCTTGATGCTGTGGGGCCCTAGATAAGAGGGATTTATTCAGTAGAAATGGAGGAAGCGCCGAAAGAAGAGAGGTGGGGAAACCTAGCTCGCTCTCTAGGTGGCTAATGAATGAGATAAACTCGCCAGTGCATGGTTTGGGATTGCTCTCGCCAGATGGCAGAGCTCACCAGTTGCACTTGGTAAGGATCACTATATCCTAGAAGGACTGTTGAGTGGCTATGGTGCACTTGGATTTGGACCACGAGGGCGCCATGAGATTAGATTCACAAGAATTTGGGATTCAGATCGGTGGTGGGTGCGAATGAAGAAGAAAGCAAGAATGAGGAAGGTGTAATGAGATCCTCATTTTCCTCTGCCATTCGCCATTTATAGCACCACAACCCAGTAATCACAGGATTATCCGTTTCCTCGCGGTAAAATTTCCAAAGTTACCATTAGAAATTAGTTAACGGCTAGTTTGACCACGCTGGCGGGCCAAATTCTACCAAATTGGCCACTTGCCTACATCACTCGCTCACTCTAATCGACTGAGCGGGGTGACTTGGAGAAAAACGATTTGCCAAAGTTGCGTTTGAGGATCAAAGCCTTCTCGCCCTTCATTGGAGGAGTTCTTCACCGATTCGACTGGGCGTCCACCCGAACTGGCCTACTCCGACTGCCAAGTTGACTCCTACTCCGAACTCCTGATGCACTCAGGGACTACTGATGGTGATATGCCAATCGGGGGTATCCACGAAGGCAAGAAATGACTGGACCAGTACAATGTTGACTAGGCCTGCAATGACGGCGAATATAATAAAGGCCTCAATGAAGACTAGCGACTAGACACGTTGTCCCAAGACCGTAGCTAGGCCCAATCGGATTAGGTCAAACTCTTGAAACCTTTACTGATTCGGCTAAGATCCTGTAGAACCCTAGCAAGGTACCCCTATATAAACCTCCCTAGGGTTCTGCGGTGACCCAGCATACCACTGCATGATGTAGTACACTATAGTCATTAACATAACACCAATGAAACACCGTTCACTAGTATTACATCCCTCAGAGTATTACAACAGAAACACACAGCAGGTCCAAGACATGACTATAGGTTACAACTCAACTCTTTACACAAGATTCAGAGAACACTCTAGGTTAAAGAGAGAGAAAGAAACTTCTTACAAAGAAGAATCAGAAATAAACAACTCAAAAACTATCATACTATTAAGACTAGTGTCTAAATTATTGGCTTGGCATTGCTGCTATTGCAATACACTACAGAAATAGGTTCTATGGCTAGAGATTATATTCCTATCTAATTAGTAGCTTCGTATTAACTTGAGTTGATGTATATGTTGACTTTCTTGACTTCATTGAAGACTTGAGCTGTTGACGAGGACTTCTTCGAGTAGGAGTTGATGTAGACACCGTCTGCACTGGCTTTAGAACCTAGCAAGGGTTAAGAAGATACTCTGAGTACGAGCGTACTCAGCAAGTTCACTAGAAAAGGAGTGTTTGATGCACTATGTCTACAGCCATAGACCATAGGTCGTAGGCATTGCAGGTTTTCGTAAACATTTCTTCAAAGGTTGCTTTTATTCTGAAAAGCTATGTCCGTCAGCCTTCACGGGTTTACCAGAACTTTCATGGAGTTCCTTTCCCGCCGCGTTCGCAGCTCCTTCCCGGAACAGGGAGTAACAAGTTATAGTTCTTACACTCTGCAGAGGTGCGTCACTTTACCCATGAGAGATCTTAGCTTTGTTGCACATCCGGGCTGCGAACTCGTTCACACTTCCTTGGTGTGAGGCCCAGACTAAGACCCAAGCCAATCACTGCCTTCTCTGCAACCCCGCATGTCTCTTTGGTGTACGCCAGCCCACCTATTGAATTACGGCAATGGCAGTACATACCATTCAGATGCCGGAACTATCGTGGGACGTAGAGTTCTCCCACCCATATACTGCATATCCTCTACGAATTACCATAAATAATATGCATGCTACGAGTCATAACAGCCACGACCCGCACATCCAGCTCCATGCGAGAGGGAAAAGATACAGCTGACTTCTTCGTCCTATTCCAAATCTCATGGTCAACGCGTAATATACGACGCAAGAATCACTGGCGATATTGGTTGTTAAGTCCTAGATAATATGTTCCTTTACCACCGGAATAACCTATAATCATATTATTATGAAAATAGTGTTTTCTAACCTTTTTCAAATGCAGGTGATGACAACACTGGATTTGTAAAATACTTTACAGAAAATAATCAAAGGACATGAGCAAGTGTGAACTTGCCTTTTGTGATTACAAGATTATGCACTCACGGTCTTCGAGATAATATAAAAGATCCAACATCTGAAATCAGAATCATTGGTCCGGTAAGGACTAATGTTTAAAGAAACAAGATGCTTTTATGCATAAGTAATGTAATGCAAGTTGATAAACGCGAATCCCGAGAATAACGTTGTTCTAGGGTTTGGATATTAGAAATGGTTTCTTTGGAATGTGTTGCCCTTTTGGATTAAGTTTCATACATGTGCTTCTTATTAAGGCTTGTGAGTGTGTGGTAAACAACATGTATTTATACAACAACAAAATACATAGTATGCAATGCTACTCAAGGTTGCTTACATCTTAATTGTTTATCTTCAAGTTTTAGTTTACAAGTAATGTCACTTAGAAAGAATTTAAGTATTAACAATCTTATTATACAAGTAAAGTATAAAGTAAGGTGTTTACTATTAATTGTCATATGTTGATTAAAGTGGCAAAATGAATAACTTTTGAAGAAAATCTTACTCAACTAAGCAAAAGCATTTAAGCTTTTAAGTTAACCTTATGAGGTGTTCTTTCTAGTTATAGTCTCTAAGTCAGAAAGAATTGCCTTTACTGGAATAATGAAATTAGTAGTATTTGAGACTTATCTATCTTGGTTTTTAACTGGGTTGGTTTGGTAATAAGATGCTCTATAACTTAATTATAACAGACCAAAGTTAACTATAAAACATTTAATAAAGTATTTAGTATCATACTTAAAGTTTGGTAACTATAAGTAATTTTAAGAATGTAGATAGACTTAGGGTGTATTACTTATGATACTTGTATCTTGTTTACTTTATATTATTTCCTTGGAGTTACTTAAGAATGGTATTACCTTTATTTGGTAGTGGTTTCTTTACATTATAAATGAATTAAGGGATTTATCTCCCAATAAGGGTGTGGTTAAGGTTTGTGAATAAATAAACAATATTATTTACTACTTATGAATTCACTTATAGTGTTTTGATTTGTTTATAAACTTGGGGTTAATATAAAGAATGGGTTTTATCTTACTATAATTATTCTTGGAGTTTTTAGATTGGATAAGTTTAACATCCCAAAAATACTAAACCTAAATCATCAAAATCTAATCATCAAAATTAGGGTTAACAAAAACTTTTCTAAATAAAATTATGAAAGCATGCATATGTGTATGCATTTAATTTGAAATTCTTTTGAACCAACTTGTTTGTGTGTTCCTTTGCTTGTAAATGGATACTTAGGTGAAATAAACATCATCTAAAACATTTCCCATACTTTCCCAAAGACAAGTAAAGCAAAACAAATAAAATAAACGAATGGTCATTTTGACCAATTTAACTCCCATGCCTACTTTGGCTGTCTCAAACTTTCAGAACCTAACAGAAACTTTTCTGGATCTTTGCACCCCTTGATTGTACTCATAACAAGGCATCAAGGCCCACCTTGTGATCATCCAGAAACTTTCAAATGCATAGTTTAAATGGCAATTCAAAATTGAATCTTTATCATGTGGGAAGATCCCACTTTTTCAAAAACCACTCAAACAAGCTCAACTTTCAAAACCCAAGCATCTGCAGACTCACCAGCACCAATCTAGCACACTCACCAAAAATCTTTTCAAAATTCAAAACTTGAATTCATGCGGCCATTTTATCAAACACTCGGCAGACACAAATCAAACAAAATCAAAACACTATAGTGTGCAGTGTTTTGAGCCTAACTGGTTCCCTATCTAGCTCACAACCATTTCAGTAGATCATCTAGAAAGATTAACCAAGCACTAACACCACTGTGAGCTTGCCAATATCATCAATGGTGAACAGCCGAGTGCATCCTTGCCACCCCAGTGTAGACAACAAGCTAGGAAGGAAACTAGCCGTGCCAACCTTGTCTGGGAGATCAACCATGCCTCACCGCCCCCTCTTGACCAGCCCTGCCTCGAAGACACCAACCAAAGCACCCAGGAACGCTGCGCCCGTGCCTCTGCCAACCGTGCCGAGCATGCGCCAGAGCGCCACCCTCGACCGAAGCCCACAGACCGTGTGCCGCCCTCTCCGCGTGCATACACGGTCGCCACCGACCCAGGATACTGCTAGACATCCCCGTTTGCCGCCCCATGCCGCACAGCCACCGCTCGCCGTCGAAGACGCCGCCTCTGCCGCGCAGAGCGTCGCGTGTTCCATCCCAAACCGCACCGCCCCACGTCTCGCCACCGTAGCGTTGAGAATCGCCAGGGAACACCGCACCGTCCCCTACCTTTGCCATGCCAATAGCCGTCTGTACCATCGCCCCCGACGAGCTCACCGTGCGCCCCGTCGGTCCCCTCGCTCGACGATAAATAGAGGCCACCCCCAATCTAATTGATCACACCATTCTACTCCCCTCTCCTCACTGATCGTGCCACACCGTTCCCGGAGCAAGGCGAGCAGCACTTCGCCGGAATTTCACCGGAGCCCGCCGCCTCTGGAGAAGCCGCCCAGGAGGAGCCACCGGTACCAGGAGATTCGCCGTCGTCGACTTCATCGTTCGCCCGCCTCGCCGACCCTCGCCTGCACCCCGGTGAGCCCCTAGCAACCCCCACTAGTTGCGCTAGGTTTCTGTCTCGCCGGCGTTGCCCAATGTCGACGATGACTCCGAGTCGTTGGATTAGAACCAGATCGAACGCACCACGTTGCCCCGTACCGCTTCGCACCCCCTGTCTCACTGACGAGTGGGGACAGCCACTTAAACAGCCCGCGGAAGCGCTACGCTTAGCAGGCCAGCCCGTTAACTTTTCCCGCGCAACCTAGTTATTTGAATTAAACCTTTTCCATTTTATTTCAAACCCACTTCTGTACCCAGTTTCAAAAATCAACCCAGATCGATTCAGTGCACCAAATAGAATGAAACCAATTTTGTTGGAAAGGTCTGGGAATGCTGAATCCAAGCCCGTTGGATTCAAGTCATTTGGATCTATAGATCATCCATGGTAAAAATAACAAGGCAGAAGCTTTTATGCATTCAAACATTTTTCAAATTTAAACCATAATAGCTTTTGAGTTGATTCCAACTCTCAAAAAGCACATTTAACCATACCTTTCAGAATATATAAAAATATATAGGTTTACTTACAGAAATAATGTTCAAGTAATAAAAGAATGCCCCATAGGCATTTCTAGCCACTTTAATTAATCCAAATAAAAGGGTAAAACCTTATTAAATTGTGACACCACTTTAAAACACATTCCCATGAACTACAATATGTGGTGATGACATGTGTCAACATGATCCCATATTTGGTTTGGAGAATATTAAATCTTAAGTAGTTTTTCAATGAGTAGAAATTACTTTTCTAAAAATAAAAGGAATTAAACCGAGCTTTAATCTTGTAATGTTAGTGATGATGTTAGATCATCTATAGGACCCTTGTGTGTGATGATTGCACGTAGTTAAGTATTGTTTGGTGATTGTGTACATCGTATTTATTTATAGACGCTAGTACCGACCAAGGATACGAGGAGGAAGGAGGATTCTACGAAGAAGAAGCCGAGGAGAACTTAAACCACTGCTCTGCACAAGGCAAGCCTAATACTACTAGTTGAATGTGCAAGCTAATACTTGCTTGTTACCATGCCAATTATATGCCTTAAGCATATATGATCATCTCCACTTGATAAACCAATCCTAGTTTTACTTGCAAGCTTCTTACTTTATTTCTTTATCAAAGCTCTTACTTAGAGTTTACTTAAGAGAATGGTAGATACTAGAAAGATATGTGCAGGTAGCATAAAGAGCATAAAATTTGGCCTAAGCTAGATAATCTTGATGTCATCCTAAGGCATGAGATTGAACTTAGTTAAAACTCCACTAGTTTACTCCCCTCATTAGTGCTTACCCCCACCTGTAGATGCTAGTGCTAAGCATAAAACCTGATCAACTTTAGATGGGAATACTTGGTGGAAATATGGTTATGAAAACCTTGGAATGATGGATCATTCTATTGAAATGTTTTGGACATGTGTTTCTGAACACCTCATGATTTTGGTGATGAAAATGTTGAGGCATGAGACTTAGCCCTTTATAAAACTGATGGTTGTCTGGATGCGATACGATTCCAATTTTATCGTACAACCACAATACCCGAAGATTGGGTAGGGCTTGACTAGAAACTTATATACCTTAGTATTAGTTCCCTCACGGCCAAGGTCTGAGCTGAGGCTACCTTGTGAAGATTGTCCACCTGTGCAGTACCCAAGATGACAGTTGGTCATGGTTGGGAGGCCAAACTCACAGGAGAGGTGCTTATACTAGGGCGTGTAATTGAAAGGTTAGGATTGATTATCCGCATACTGAGTATGGTGAATTCAGGATTTGTTCCTGACGGATGTACCGAATGTTGTGGTGAAAGTGTACAATCTCTGCAGAGTGTCAAACTATTCGAATAGCCGCGTCCGCGGTTATGGACAGTTGGAGTGGCCATACTGTTCCCCCGTCAGACTTTTTAAAATGACTTGTGAAATGGATTGAGACTTTGACTTGACCACAACAGGGTTGTGATATGGAATACAAGTTCCCACTTAGGAGTTAGAAAATTGTGACTAGTTATTCGTTGCTTCAAAACTTAGTAGAGATAAATCTGGCTTTTGCAAAATAACCCTAGAGCCTAGTGACCTATTATTAAAAACCCCTTTCACTTGTTAGTATTAGTTTGCGAGTACTTAAAGAGTACTCATGGCTTTGTCCCTGGCTATTCCTATGGCCAGACTATGAAGAGGAGTACCTGGAGGATGGACCCCAGGAAGGTTACGACAACTAGGATCATCTCCCATTGTCAGCATTGCCTGTGACCTCGAAGATAGAGCTTCGCCTATGCTACCGTTATTATTACGTATTCCGCTGCTTGATGTTGTATTAAGAACTGGATCATGAGATCCCTATTTGTGTAAGAACTTATGTACGGTTGTAATGGATGATGTACTATGGTATCCAATTCTGTTATGTCTCGCAAAAATGGTAATCCTGGGATTGCGATGTATGGCATAACAGGCATCTGGGATTAAAAATCCGGGTGTTGACAATAAGGATCCCTTAATAAAATAATCTACATTAATGGTTGAGAATTAATTTAATAAAATTGTATTCAAAGTGGTTAATTCATTTTGAATGTAAACTATCAATATTTAAGTTTAATACTATTTATTAGACTCCATTGATTAATTTTTAGAACTATTTACAAGTTTTATTTACCTAAATATGAATTATTAATTAAGGAGATAGGTTTAAATTCAAGTTATAAAAGTGTTTAACTTTTTATTTAACTCAAAAGTGAAATTTCACATTTTTAACATGTATTTATTATTTTTGTGATCATTTTGGTATATTACATTTATTTTTGTAATTTATAGATAATAAGATATGATTTTAATAAGGTTTATTACTATATAAATACTTAATAAATAATAAATATTTAATTAAGAGGGATAATAATGCATGATTATAATTTTAAAGTATAATTCTTATTTTTCTAAGATTTTTAGTGTTTTATTTAGATTTTTAACATTTACCATTATTAGATATTAATTATCAAAGTATTAAAACTTTATAAAGTATTTATTAAATAATATTTATTTAAATAATCATCATAATAATATTTAGTAATAGTTTTAAGTTGTAGATTTTATTTTTCTAATCATTTTCATATATTATATGTATTTTCTGATTTATAAAACAAAAGATATCAAATTTACAAGATTTAATCATTTTATGAATTTCTTAATTAAATAACTAAATGTGTATATTAGGTAATGCTGATGTCAGCATAGACCGAAGGGTTTTTCTCACTAGAGCCAAACCTACCCTAGTCACTGACTAGTGGGACCATTGCCATGTCATTTCTATTTGTTTTTATTTATTTTCTAAACAGACATGAAACTTTTTACACTCAGACGCGATTTACCCATGGTCACAGACAAGTGGGACTTAGGCCACGTTGGTGCGCCACGCTGGCGTGGACCAGTCAACGGACTCGGTCAAACACGATGACGTGGCCAAGGTGACATCACCACGACGTCACCTCGCCGGTGACACGTCAGACGACGACAAGGATGGCAGTAGAGGGTGAGCCAGTGTGCGTGCAGGGGCTTGCTCGAATCAGCGCGTCAGGGCGAATAAGAAACTTGCGGCGCCGCCCAAGATTGGTCATCGGCACCAGAGTTGCGACGACGACGAGTGGCGGAGCTCGCTGCTACACGACGGGCGATCGATCTAGGAAGCGAATAAAAATTTGGAGAGCCTCGGGAGGATCAGAGACTCACCACGATGCTCGTAGTGGGGTCAGTTAGGTCGAGGAGGAACAAAATCGATGATGATTGACGATGTCATACCCCAAATTTTGATACTGATAGTTTGTGCTTATTTAAAAAAAAGATAGATTAAATATTTATAACGCTGATTGTTTGTGGGTTTGAGGAAAAAATGAGATTAGAGTGCGACAACACTTGAACTGTTGACCTGCCGTTTTAAAACATGCAGCTGTAACCAAAAAGCGGTCGTGGTGTTTTTTTTAGAATATCAAGGGAGATGTCCTTTTGTTTCTTGAGCACTAGAAGAAAGGAAAAACGGCTGGGCTTAAGGCCCTATCAGACTTGGCGTCTGTATCATACGGCGCCGCCTCCTTTTAGCGTAATTTGATCCTGACCAACCTTAACCCTACCCGTTGCCCTCTAGATAGGAGCCGCCGCCGCCGTTAAGTCGCTGCTGCCGCTGGAGCACGGGCTGCCGCAACCATCAATCAGTCGACTCCACGGTGCGTTGCTGTTGTATATTCTTGATGTTCTTGTTTTACTTGATGGCGATATGGATTCTGGCCGGTAGGTGGATCTGGACGAGTTAGTAGGCTTTAATTGTGTGGGTCAGAAAGATTGCGTACTGCCGATTTATTTGTCCATATTCGCCAACGTAGAGCAAATCCAGAGTTGGAATTCCCTAAAAGTAATCTGGTAGTGCTTTCTAAAATTTCCTTGTACGGACACCAATAGAATGGTTGAGTGTTGTCTCATCGTGATTCCTTTATACTTCAGAAGAATAGCTGCCTGTACTAGGGTCAGTAGCTAGAACTTGGTTATTCAGTACGCTTGTGTACTAGACGTTTAGGTTCAGAATTGATAGCTGGTTAGATTGTCAAGTTGAGACAATATTTTCTAAGGTTTTCATCTGGCTGTTTGGTGTCAGTACATTTAGATTTAGCCCTAGTCGTTTTGCAAACACAGTTTTGAGATTCACCCTGATTATAAGTTATAGAATTCTTAGAGTATTTATTCATGCAATTTGGTTGGAAAGATTGCATGTAGCGATCAGGTTACTGATCTGTCTATAATGTCGCAGTGTTATTCTTTGCAATTGTATACGTTTTTGACATTCAAATTTAATCATGGGTTAAACATGTATGCTCTCCAGATTTTTTTTCAATGATAGGTGTGTGAGAAGCACTGACGTGCTGAAATATAAATCGTCTCTTTGGTTGAGTTTTAAATATATGATGTATGCTACTTTTATTGAGAAGGCTAGAAATTATGGGTCTCATGCATAGGAACGATATTGACTTGTGAATGACCATGTTATAAAGGCTTGCTATGTATTGAGTGTTACATATTTTGCTTAACAGGTGTCGGTACGTCCGGTCCGGAGTCTTATAACTCACAGTTTGTGCCCCGCGGTTGAGGCAAGTTCACGACGGATAGTTAATTTTGCATATATCTCTTTACTCGGTTTTATTTAATGTTTATATTATGACAATGATGATAATATTAAAGATGATGATGTCGTGTGCATATTATGATTTTGCATACCATGATGATAATGAGACCTACTTCGGTGGGCACAGTGCGACCTTCATTGATGGGCTGCGACCCACTTTGGAGGCACCCTCCACGAGTTGGAGTGAGTGGATGCCGACGGGTGTCCACTCGAGCAATACCGGTATTCACAATGAGATGAGATGAGCATATAGGCATGTAGGACATAATATTATGTTCTAATGAATGATGTTCTGGTGTTTTGATTTATGTAAAATCACTCTTTGTTTGTGAACTTGTTGAGTCTTTGTACTCACCCTTGTTGCTTTCATGTTTTTATGTAAACCTTGAGGACGTCCTGCATGGGGAATATGGGAGTAGAGCCACCACCAACTACACATCACGACTTTACACTTATTGTGCAATGATTCATTTCTTAATAATAAGATTTCATTGTCTGGTTGGGTTTTGGAGTCTGTTGAACAGTACTTTAAAACAGTTTTGGTTATCTTCTTGCGTGTGGTTGATAAATTCTTATTTCCTAGTAGTTTAGAGTTTTGATATATTATTCGGATGATGAACCTATTTTATTCTGGTGATGTATTCCTGCTTTCTAGCTTTCCTATATTATGTCTGTCGTGGATGTCCTTATAGACAGAGGAGACTCTGCCAAAATTTCCTAAAAGTTGTTAGTAAATTTTATATGTGTATCGTATGTGGTAACATCTCCAGTGCTTGTTGGCTTGGGGTGTTACAGACGATGACCGGCGACGGTGGTCGTCGGGGATTGAGTCGATCCGGTTGATTAAGAACCCGCCTACTCGATTCCTTCTTGCTCGAGTTGTTACACCTCATGACGGAGCTCGTGGTACGCTCGACAAGTTGTGGGGCGATCTCTAGCGGCGGCGACAAGCGTCTCCGACGAGTTAGGGTTCGTTCACTGAGAGGAGACATGGAGGAAGAGGAAGGGAATGGAGATAAGGACGAGGGAGTGCGTACTTGGCTTGTCCTTCTTATCCCCTCCCGATGTCGGAAACCTCGGCACGAATCATGGAAACCACGGTGGACGGCGGAGGCGTTGCCAGCCAGCTGCTTCACCGGCGATGCTTTCTGTCTAGAGGAAGAAGGAAGGAAGGAAAAGAAACAAAAAGGTATGCGGGCTGTCTTTGGGCCGACGTGGGCTGCAACCAAGGGAGCGGAAGAGGAAGGGTGTTGCGGCTGGGCAGTGAATAGGTGGAGAGAGAACTGGGCCGTGGGCCAGATTTAGTGTTTCATCTTTTTTTTCCTGGTTTTATTCCTTTTTCATTTTCTGTTTGTTTTTTCAGGTTTGTATTTTTATATTTGGTTTGAACTTTTCTTTTTGGAATTTTATTTGCTGAATACTTGCAGCAACAATAAAGTTATTAAAAATCCTTTTGTGAACTTTTATTATGTATTGTGATATTTTCTTTATTTCATTTATATATATTCTTTTCTATAACATTGTTTTCACTTTTATTTGGATTAATTAAGTTTTAAAATGTTTAATAATATTCATAGGGTTTATTTATATGTATTTAATCACATAGTATAGGGTAGGATGATTTATAATATTGGATTCCAACTTATTCCATGCTCATATGGGATGAGTGGTTAGAGAAATGAATTAAAGACTTTGTCTAATGATTATATATAGAATATGTATGAGATGCTAATGAGAAAACTTATTAATAAGTTTAGAGTTCTGAATTGTAATTACTCACCCTAGGGTTTAAGGTACATACTATACTTCTTTTCTTTTGTTGATGTGAATAAAGATTAATGGCTAAATATATTGTCTTTATGTTTGAGATCATAATGATGTTATCTGAAATGTCTCATGAAAAGTATTTGGTAAAGGTAACTCCTAAGCACATATGGTTATGATAATTAGAAATGATAAAGATGTGCTTAAGTGTTTTGATATAGGAAATTATTCCTATAAAGCATTGTGGAAACAAGATGATTGATCCAACAGATGGGATGGATGTTAAGCTTGATTATAGATTTAGGGTTTAATGTTTACCAAGAATTCCTATCTTCTATACTTCATAATTCTGGACTTCTAATTAAGGAATTCCTTTCCTAGATATATTACTTCTATATATCCATCATCATGTGTTAACATGATGAGCTTTGCTTTATAGAAACTTCTTATCCACCCTTTATTATTCTAAATTCATTTGTAAATCCAATGAGCTTGACACTAAAGCCTTTCATAATCATTTATATCTATACTTGGATATATCAACTACTCTCTTGCTGATAATCCCCAATCCAACAAGTGGTTACTTCTAACTCCAATCATACTCTTCCTTAATCATCCTTCACTAATATCACTTCAATAGATGTATACATCAAATCCTACTTCACCTCAAGTGCTTAGTATTTCCAAAGAGGAAACTACTACTTCTATAATCCAATGTTGCTCTAACATCACCTTAATTATACTATCTTATCTCTTCTTAACTCCAGTAACCAATACTCCAACCTCACATTATATTAATGTGACCTGTAATGGTTAACTTAGAATAATAAATCTTTATTATGGTTCAATCATGTTTTATCCACCAATGTCACTTATACATGATATAAGCGTTCAATCTTGGTGTGTAAGGCATGATTATTATAATCCTTTGATCCTTTATGGTTTAGGATTCTAGTTGGATAATCAAGGCTTCATTAATACAACATTACAGTTGTATTATAATCATTTTCTGTTTAGCTCTATTGGATGAAGAGATATAATTCATTGACTATACCTACTTGATCCAATAGGACTACTCCTGGTAACTTATCTTCAGACTTCATCCTTGTAATCTTCTTTGTTACCATATTGATTTGATTTCCTCCAATCACTCTCATCTTATAGATGACATCTAAAACTAGCATCACTATTTACCTCTTCTGACTTCTTTCTTTATAAGCCTTAAGTGAATGCTATAATAAGGACAAGAGTTGATAGGTCAAGAATTGATAGGTTAAGTATTGGTGAATCAATATTTGATTACTCGATATTAATGAATGACAAATACAAGGATATGATTCAATAGAGATGATAAGGATTGATATGGAAAGAAAGATATATAATGAATGGTCTTGACTTGGTTTCTTTCCTACTCAATCTCACTAGAGAGTTAAAGTTAGGTATTTTCCATGATACTCATGGTATAAGTAGATGAGATTAAGATATAGTTGTTATATTCTTATTATTTGTGTTATATTTATAATTTGGTATTCATGAGTGATTATAATGAATACTATGATATGATCACCTAAGGATCAAATATAAATCATTAAGTAATGTATTAGGGTTTAGTTTTATTACATTTGATCTACCCTTAGATCAAATCATGTTTACCCAAAATAAGGTTTTAACAAAGGTCATATTGAAACTTATCGCAGTCAACTTGATGATCTACTTCAATTCCATCAAGTTAAGAGAAGCTTCAATCACTTTGACAAGTTTTTATTTAAAAGCGCGAAAATTATTCCGATTTTCTATGCATTAATGCAATGCACGCATATGTGTTCATCTTATTTCTAAGCTCTAATGCTGGGATTTTACAGGTTCCCATTGTAGACACAATTTATTATCCACACCATCCTTGCGACTCGCTTCCCATGCTTCGAGTTCGCCCACCTTGTAATCTCACTCGCCATTAATACAATCAAGCATGAAGTAGGTCTTTACCCTATGGGGGTGAACCTGGGTAAACCCTGTGTCTTGCCCTCAATCTCGATCCGCGGATGGCGACTCGCTCTTGCCCTACTTTGACTAAATCGCTACCCCTGGTAGCAACAGCCATGGCCATTCCCACGACACTTACAACATAGGTAAGAACCCATTCTTACTTACTTACATTTTAAACTTCTGCAAAATCTTGTCAAGGTATGTACTCTGTGACAATCGTATTAAGAGTCTTGATCTATCTCTATATAGATCTTTATGCCTAATATGTATGCAACTTCACCAATATCTTTCATTGAAAACTTACTATTTAAGTAATCCTTTATGCTTTTCAAAAGTTCTATATCATTTCCAATCAACAATATGTCATCCACATATAGTATTTGAAATGCAACAGAGCACTCACTCACTTTATTGTAAATACAAGCTTCTCCGATGGTTTGGACAAATCTAAAATCTTTGATTACTTCATCAAATCGGAGACTCCAACTTCGGGATGCTTGCTTCCATCCATAAATGGATCGCTTCATACCTTGTTAGCATCCTTAGGATCGAGAAAACCTTTAGGTTGCATCATATACAAATCTTACTCAATGTTTCCATTAAGGAACGTTGTCTTGACATCCATCTGCTAGATTTCATATCGAAAAATGTAGTAATTGCTAACATAATCCTAACAGACTTTAGCATCGCTACCGGTGAAAAAGTCTCATCGTAGTCAACTCCTTGAATTTGTTGGAACCCCTTCGCGACAAGTCGTGCTTTGTAGATGGTCACATTACCATCAGCGTCCGTTTTCTTTTTGAAAATCCATTTATTCTCAACAGCCTTTTGGTCGCGAGGTAAGTCTACCAAAGTCAAAACATGGTTTTCAAAGATGGATTCCATATCGGATTGCATGGATCCAAGCCATTAGTTGGAATTTGGGATCATCATCGCTTCATCATATGTCGCAGGATCATCGCTTCCATCTAACATGAAATTGAGGACTGGATCACCATTTAGTTCCGGAGCTATATGTATCCTTCCTGACCTGTGAGGTTTGGTAGTAATCTCTATTGGAGTTTCATGATTAGGGGGTGGTAACATCATCATCATTTCCTTCTTCCATAGGTGGAGTCAACACTGGAATAGATTCCGGCGCTGCGCTACTCGCCACTTTGGGAAGAGAAGGTTTAATAACGTCATCGAGTTCTACCTTCCTACTACTCACACCTTTTGAGAGAAACTCTTTTTCTAGAAAGGATCCATTCTTGGCAACAAACACTTTGCCTACGGATCGGTGATAGAAGGTGTACCCAATTGTTTCTTTTGGAAATATTATGAAGACGCATTTTTCTGCTTTGGGTTCGAGCTTATCAGGCTGAAGATTTTCACAATAGCATAGCAGCCCCAAACTTTTAGAATGACAGCTTAGGTTTGCTACCAAACCTTAATTCATATGGTGTCGTTTCAATGGATTTCGATTGTGCCCTATTTAAAGTGAATGTAGCTGTCTCTAATTCATGACCCCCAAATGGCAGTGGCAAATCAGTAAGGGACATCTTAGATCGTACCATATCTAATAAAGTTTTATTACAACATTCAGATACACCATTACGCTGTGGTGTTCCAGTGGGAGTGAGTTGTGAAACAATTCCACATTATCTCATGTGTGTGCCAAATTCGTAACTAAGATATTCTCCTCCATGATCGGATCGTAGAAACTTGATCTTTCGGTTATGATGATTTTCTACTTCACTCTGAAATTCTTTGAACTTGTTAAATGTTTTAGACTTGTGTTTCATTAAGTAAATATACCCATATCTACTTAAAGCATCATCCGTGAAGTTTACAAAATAACGATATCCGCCGCGTGCCGACACACTCATCGGACCGCATACATCGGTATGTATTATTTCTAACAAGTCGGCCGCATGCTCCATTGTTCTGGAGAACGGAGTTCTAGTCATTTTGCCCATAAGTCATGGTTCACATGTTTCAAATGATTCATAATAAAGTGATTCTAGTAGTCCATCAGAATGGAGCTTCTTCATGCGTTTAAGACCAATATGACCCAAACAACAATGCCACAAATGTGTAGCAATATCATCATTCAACTTTATTATTTTGGCAAACATGTGTATTACTAATATCAAGAGTCAAAACAAATAAACCATTGAACATAGGTGCATGACCATAAAACATATTATTCATATAAAAGGAACAACCATTGTTCTCGGATACAACTGAATAACCGTCTTGCATTAAAAATGATCCAGACATGATGTTCATGCTCAACGTAGGCACATAATAACAATTATTTAGGTTTATTGTTAATCCTAATGGTAGATGAAGTGGCAGCGTCCCGACAGAGATCACATCAACCTTCGAACCATTGCCTACATGCATCGTCACTTCATCCTTTGCTAGTGGTCGACTATTCCTTAGTCCCTGTTTCGAGTTACATATATTAGAAACTGAATCGGTATCAAATACCTTGGTAATATTTTGACTACTAGTAAGGTACACATCAATAACATGTATATCACATATACCTTTGTTCACTTTCCTGGCCTTCTTATCTGCCAAGTACTTCGGGCAGTTCCGCTTCTAGTGACCAGCCCCTTTGCAGTAATAGCACTCAGTATCGGGCTTAAGGCCTCCCTTGGTCTTTGTAACATCCCAGCATTTGGGCTTAGAAATAAGCTGAACACAGTTGTGTGCATTGCATTCATGCATAGAAAATCCGTATAATTTTCGCGCTTTTGAACAAAACTTGTCAAAGTGATTGAAGCTTCTCTTAACTTGATGGAATTGAAGTAGATCATCAAGTTGACTGCGATAAGTTTCAATATGACCTTTGCTAAAACCTTGTTTTGGGTAAAGCATATTTGATCTAAGGGTAGATCAAATGTAATGAAAGTTAAACCCTAATACATTACTTAATGATATATAATTGATCCTTAAGTAGTCATATCCCAGTATTCATTACACAACCCATGAATACCAAGTTGTAAATATAACTTAAGTAGTAAGAATGTAACAACTAAATATTGATCTATCTTAATCTCATCTACTTATACCATGAGTATCATGGTAATACCTAACCTTAACTCTTTAGTGAGATTGAGTAGGACAAAAACCAATTCAAGACCATTCACCACATATCTTTCTTCCCATATCAATCCTTATCGTCTCTATTGAATCTTATTCTAATATCTGTTGTTCATCAATATTGAGTAATCAACTATTGATTCACCAATTCTTAGCCTATCAACTATTGATCTATCAACTCATGTCCATATCATAGCATTCACTTAACACCTATAAAGAAAGAAGTAAGAAGTGGTAAATAGTTATGCTAGGTTTAGATATCATCTATAGGAATGGAAGAGTTTGAAGAGAATGAAATCATTATGATAATTTATGGAGTTAACTCACTCCTGAATGGATAGAAGAGTTATCTGGAAGACATAATTATATGTGGTAACAAAGAGGATTATAAGGATGAATTATGAAGATAGTTACCAAGGAATAATCCCATTGGATCTAGTAGGTATAGTTAATGAGTAATATCTCATAGTCAGGTAGAGATACTAAGAAGATAATTATAATACAACTGTAATGTTGTATTGATGAAATCCTTGATTAGCCAACTGGAAACCTAAACCATAAATGATCAAAGGATTATAATGATCATGCTTTAGTCATCAAGATTGAATGCTTATATCATGTATAGGTGACATTGGTGGGTAAAAACATGATTGAACCCTAGTATAGATATGTTATTCTAAGATAGCCATGATAAGTCCCCATGATAGAATATGAAGCTGGAATATAAGATACTGGAGTAAAGTAGATATAAGATAGTATGATTAATCTGATGTTAAAGCAACATTGGATTAAAGAAGAAGTATTTTCCTCTTTGGAAATACTAAGCACTTGAGGTGAAGTAGGATTTGATGTATAAATCTCTTGGAGTAATGTCAGTGGTGGATGATGAAGGAAGAGTATAAATGGAGTTAGAAGTAACAACTTATTGGATTGGAAGTTATCAGCAGTAGAGTAGTTGATATAACCAAGTATGGATATGAGAATATATGAAAAGCTTTAATGTCAAGATCATTGCATTTATAAATGGATTTAGAAGAACTAAAGGTGAATAAGAATATTCTTGTGAAGTAAAGCTCATCATGTTAACACATGATGATGGATATGAAGAAGTAGTATTTCTAGGAAAGGGATTCCTTAATTAGAAGTCCAGAATTATGGAAGTATGGAAGATAGGAATTCTGGATAAAACCTAAACCCTAAATCTTTAACCAAACATAATATATATTTCATATAATTGATCTATCATCTTATTTCCCCAATGCTTTATAGGAGTATTTTCCTATATTAAATTACTTAAGCACATCTTTGTCATTTTCAACCATCATTATCATAGGTGCTTAGGAACTATCTTTATCAATTATTTCTCATAAATTAGCCTAGAAAACAATCCCACTATTTTACTTTAAATGGTGATATCATTAATGATCATAAACATAAAGACAATATGTCTTAACCATTCACATTTATTAACAATTATAAAAGGATATAAAAATATTAAAACTCCCAGAATTCATGGTAGACATTTATAATCTCAAACCTTTAACTTTTGTGTTAGTTATAATGAAATATATACCTTATTATGTGATTAAATTCATATAAATAAAGTCTATGGCTATTAGTAAACATTTTAAAACTTCATTACTCCAAATAATAGTGAAAATAATGTTATAGTTAATTTTTAAGATCTTAAACAAATCCTAAAAACCCTAAATCCTACTTATTCTATTTAATAAAAGAATATCTCTATAATCATAAAGTTAGAAAATAATAAATCAAGTATGCTATAAAAATACTAAACTCATACCAGAATTTGAAATACATTTTTATATATTAAAGAATAAATTCTATAAAGAAGGATTTAAGACAAACATGACTTACAAAATACTGAAAACTGAAAAATAGAAAGAGGTTTCAGGGAAAAAGAAACAGACAGCCAGGCTGCAACCCATTTTCTCTACTACCTATCTACCGCCCAGCAGCAACAATATTCTTCTTCCGCTCACTCCGCGTCAGACCAGTAGCAGCCCAGGCCAGATACCCCTTCGTGGTCTCACTGGCAGGTGGTAGCCACGCAAGAGGAGCACCATCGTCTTCGTCTTCCTCTGTCTGATCGACACACCGCCGGCGAGCCACATCGCCACCGTCATTGTGGACCATCTCAGACGTGCGGACTACTCCTTAGCTTCGCCATATTCGCCCGGAGTCCGTATCCACCTGTCCCATCAAGATTCGTGCTCGAATCGAGCAAAAAACCACCACGAGGCCTCGATCGTCATCGCCGTCGTGCCGATGTGTCCAAGCCTGCCGAGCCGTATAAAGCTGCCGCCTGAGACCGCCTCGAGCTTCTATTCAATCCTCATCCTCGATCATCCTCCCTCTCTATCTCTTGTTTCAACCCGACGCCATCGCCGGTGAGCTTCGGCTAGCCGTCGATGCAATGCACCTCAAAGCCTATGGTGTGGATGGGGAGAAGCGCCGTGCTCCGTAGATCTTCTGGGTGGAGTAAAACATCAAGGGGACCTTGGGGTGATGAGAATTTCATCGTTCCTTTTTGTCGAAGTTCGCCAGAATTCATGTTCGAGTGCTCACCTCCGACCACGCAAGCCCTCGCCGACCACCGCATGAGTCCCTGGGTGAGCTAACACATCTCCTGGACCTCCTATTTTGTGTTATTGTTCGCTGTAGCCTTATTTCCATAGAGCCCCACCCTGCGACGTCGTCGGTCACCGTCGTGGTCCCTATTCCAATGACCATATGCTGGCGGCGCCACCGTTATTAGCCTCCCCGGAGTGCACTGGTTCGAACCATGGTCATCACATTCGTTAGAAGTCATTAGATCATCGCCGTCGTTCACCGTCTATGCGTCACCAGCGAGGTGACGTCACTGTGACGTCGTGCTCACATCAGCCTTGACCAATTCAACGTATTGACTTAGTCCTTGCTCGTGTGGCATCTGACGTGGCGTTGGTCCCATCGGTCATTGACTATGAGTAGAAATAGGGATGGTAACAAATGCATTCACCAACCTAGGGGATGATGTGGCCACTCGCCCACTAGTCAGTTACTAGGGTAGGTGTAGCTTCGGTATAAAAAGTATTTATGTTTAGGAAATAGATAAAACATTATAAGATCAAATATAAATATTTCCTAAAAAGTAATAAAATGATTAAATCTTGTTAATTCAATAACTTTTGTTTTATAATTCAGAAAAATATGTTTAATATATGAAAATTTTCAGAAAAATAAAATCTATAACATTAAACTATTACGAAACATTATTATCTTAACAATTTAAATAATTATTGTTTAATAAATATTTTATAAGTATTAATACTTTGAAAATTCATATTTTGATATTGGTAAATGTTAAAAAATATAAGTAAAATACCAAAAATCTTAGAAAAATAAGAACTATAATTTAAAACTATAATTATGCATTATTATTTCCCTAATTAAATATTCAATATTTATTAAGTGTTTATAAAGTAATAAATCTTATAAAAATCATATCTTATTATTTATAAATTACAAAAATAAATGTAATATACCAAAATGATCACAAAACTAATACCTACATGTTAAAAATATAATATTCCACTTTTGAGGTAAATAAAAATTTAAACACTTTAACAACTTGAATTTAAACCTATTTCCTTAATTGATATTTAAGATAAGGGTAAATAAAAATTGCTAATACTTCTAAAATTAGCCAATTGAGTCTAATAAATAGTATTAGTCTTAAATATTGATAATATGAATTCAAAATGGTTCAACACATTTTAAATGGACTTTTATTGAATTATCATTCAACCATATGTGTAGTTTATTTTCTCAAAATATCTATATAAAATATAAAATATTCAAGAATAATTTGGGATTAAATAAAACCTTTTTACTTACCTCAACCACAAGTTTATAAACAAATAAAAACACTATAGTGAAACCATAAGTAGTTAAGTAATATTACTTCTTTGTTTACAAACTATAACCACTCATTCACAAAAAGATAAATGATTCTATTCCATTATAAATTCAAGAAAGCACTACACCAAATAAAAATATAACCATTCTTAAATAACTTTAAGGAAACATTATAAAGTAAACAAGATAAAAATATCATAAGCATTACACCCTAAGTTCATCTATGTTTTTAAAGTTAACTTTAGTCTACAAGACTTTAAATATAATGCTAAAGACCTTATTATGTGTTTTATAGTTAACTTTGGTCTGTTATAACTAAGTTATAAAGCATCTCAAGTCCAAGCTATTCAAGCAAGCATAAACAATATCTATCACATTCTGTCAACCATATTCTAAAAACTATCAGAATTGCTTAAACATTAATAAAGAAATATTTTCTTCAAATGTTATTCTTTTTGCCACTTAAATCAACATTACAACTAATCACAATCACATTACTTTATAATTAACTTGTATATTAAGATTGTTAATACTTAAGTTCCTTATTATTGCCATTACTTGTAAAGTAAAATTTGAAGATAAACAATTCTTATATAAGTAGTCTTTGAGTAGCATTTCACAATTGTATGTATCTCATTGTTTTGTGATATTATAATTACATGTTGTTTTACACATAATCACAAGCCTTAATAAGAAGCACAAATGTGAAACTTATCGAAAAGGACAACACATTCTAAAGAAACTATTTCCAGTTTCCAAACCCTAGAACAACGTTATCCCCAGGATTCGCGTTTATAAAGTGCATTACATTACTTATGCATAAGAGCATCTTGCTTCTTTAAACATTAGTCCTTACTAGACCAATGATGCTGATTTCAGATATTGGATCTTATTGTCTTGAAGACTGTGAGTGCATAATCGTGCAATCACAAAAGGCAAGTTCACACTTGCTCATGTCCTTTGATTATTTTCTATAAATGTCGTTGGAATGACCACGGCAGACGCTGCAATCGGCAGCGAGTAGTAGAACGAGGGGCAAGGGCGGCCAGTCATCTGCGGTGCGAGATGAGGGCAAAGACACAGGGTTTTACCCAGGTTCGGCCCCCCGGAGGGTAAAGACCTACTCCTGCTAGATTGTATTATGGATGTGTTTACAATGGGCGAGCTCGGCGACTAGGCGGCGAGTTGCTTGGGTGTATGAGGGAACGTGTCTCTACTCACCCCATAGGGAGGTTTATATAGGCTCACCTCCCCTAGGGTTTACATATCTCAACCGATTCGGTTACAGCTTCGGTAATCGTTTAACCTAGACCGACTGGGCCTATCTACTCGCCTGGGCCTTCATCTTCCAGTCGCCTGGTACCTTGCTGGGCTTTGATCCACTCGCTGTTCTGCAGGCCCACTCGCCAGCCCTTGGGCCAGTCGGAAACGTCCCGCTGAGTATACCCCAGTAGGCGTATCCCCATCAGTAGTCCCCGAGGCCGTCGTTGATTAGGCGTGAGTGGCTGCTGGCATTCGGAGTATACGGCTCCAAGTAGGCATCCAGTCGAATCGTCGGCGGGCTCCTGTATAAAGGAAAAAATCCGGCGAACCGAGTCGCGCCTTGGGCGAGTCGAACCAACGAGACGCGGTCCCGGCGAGTGACTTAGCGAGCCGAGTGGCTGGAGTTGGACCGTCAGGCGTGGTCAAACTAGCCGTTAAGGTAACTCAACGGTAACTTCTGGCGTAATCATCGCGCGGTAACGGCCCCCTGATTTGGCGGGCAACTCCTGCTATATAAGAGGAATGGTAGGCTATCGCAGAGCCAACCGCCCACCATTTCTTCCGAGTGCGCGCATCTCCCTTCCTTTGCTCCGCGATCCAATCGACCCGAAATCCTTCGATCCCCAACCAACCTCTTCAGCCATGGCCCTCTCCACCGAACCTTGGGGCAGATCCAAATGCACAAGGGCGCAGCTGGCCTCCTTCGAGGAGGCCGGAATCCTGCGAGCCGGCTGTTGGCGTATCCCCGCAGCCGGAGAAACGACCCCGAACCCGCGAGAGAGAGAGGTTGTCTGCTTCACCAGTCATCTCGAGCGGGGGTTAGGGTTTCCCACATCTTTGTTCTTCCGGCGTTTTTGCGCTTACTACGGGATCTAGCACTCAAATCTGGGTCCCCACAGCATCGAGCAGCTCGCCATCTTCGTGGCGTTCTGCGAGTGCTACTTGGGCTGCCGGCCCTACTTTCCCTTGTGGCAAGATCTGTTCCATGGACGGATCAGCCGCGAGGAGGCGGGCGGCCCAATGCTAGCCGCGGGCGGCCTGACATTCCAACTCAAGTCCAAAGCTTCCTTCTTCGACCTGATGCTGCCGGCCAAAGCAGCGAGCGACTGGAAAAAGTCATGGTTCTACGTGACCGAGGCGACTCCGGAGGACGAGGCGGAGATCCCGCGGTACTCGGCCAACCGCTCCGAGCCACGCCATCTCCAGGTCGGCAAGCTTCCCGACGACCAGCGGATGGTCGTCGATGAGATGCTCCAGACCATCAGTGGTCTAAAGAAGAAGGGGCTCCAGACAATAAACTTGTACAATTGTTGGCTTGGGCGGCGGCTCGTCCCGCTCGCCCAACGCGATCATTACATGTACCAGTACACGGGCCGGGGAGACTCGACAAAAGCCTGCCTCGACGAGTGGAAGCTGGAGGACTACCTCTCGGCGCTGAAGAAGATCACCCAGGCAGTATACGCGGATGCGCAGGCCGGGGTCCCCCCCTACACCGCGAAGCGTCCGGATCCGACGGTAATTTCTTCGTCTTGTTCGCAGTCGCAGCGTATGCAGTCGCGGTAATTCTAACTCTGTTTCGTTTTCATCGCAGCTGTTCCAAGTGGTGGAAGGGTGGCTCCCACCCGCCGACGACGAGAGCCCGGGGCCATCTGCCCAGGATAGAAGCGAATCGCCACCCGCCAGGGGCAACAAGGGCGACGAGGATGAGTCCGAAGAGGAAATCGCCCCACTGGTCCGAAAGACCCGCGGGCAACGTCAGCGCGAACTCGAAGCGAGCAGGAGCCTCGAGCGCCACGACGACGACGACGAGCTCCCAGAGACGACCTCGCGCCGCCAGGCCACTCCTTCGAAGAAGAATAAGAAGGAAAAGGAGGCGAGGGCCCCCCCGAGGAGGAAAACGAAGCCACCGAAGATGGTCTCGTCGCCGCACTCAACGAGCAGTTCTGATGCTCACAGCTCGGCCGGTGAAGGCGCGGCCCCGGCGACAACCGCGCTAGATGCGCCATCTCTGGAGGTGCCGCTGGCCTCAATGCCTCCGCCATTCGCGCCGGTCTCTGGGTTAGGGAAGGCTCCGGCCGTGGCGACTTCGCCTCGCAAGGAGGTCCCGAACGTGGCGGTCTCGCCCCACAAGGAGGCTCCGGCCGCAGCGGCTCCAATTTGCGAGGAGGCCCCCGCCGAAGGCATCCCAGAGGCGCCAGCCGCGACCTCAACGACGAAGAAGTCGTCCGTGTCTTGGGCCCACAACGTCCTGGAACTGGGGCTTAGTCGCCAGCTGGGCCCCGAACTGGAAAAACCGGCCGGCCTTCGTACCGGGCTGCGTTTCATTCCAGTCGCCAAGTGAGTGCATTCGGCCTTCTCTATTTTCTATAAGTACTTCGATTGTCTTTTATTGATTTGATTTGATATGCAGGACCGGAGTGAAAAATATGGGCCACCCGACCGTGGCTAAGGTACCCTCCGCCGCTAGCGAGGAGGATCCTTCCCGTAAGAGGAAAGTGGACGAAGTTGCCGTCTCAGCGGAAGGCAGCAAGAAGGCCAAGGGCGACGACATCGCTGCTGTCTCTGCCGACCCGGCGGCCGCATCGGCCGGACCCGCAGTGGAAGCAACCGCGTCTACGAAGGATGGCGTTTCCTTGCCTAGACCAGAGGAGGCGACCTCCTTTGGGGCGGGTGCCTCGATTGCTACCTTCCCCCGTTTCGTAACCAAGGCGGCCACGGCAAGCGGGGCTGCGCCCCCGAGCCTCGCTCCAGGGACCGCCGACGCTGAAGTCGACCAACGTCGCGGGCACACGCCGGCGCTGCTTGCGTCTGTCGACGCAATACAACTTCATGGCATGCTTGGTGCAGCCATCCAGGTACCTCCAGTCCCCGAGGATCAGGTCGGTGCTTAGTAGCGGCTTGATTCTTATAGTTTCTCGTTTTGTACTTTCGCATCCAGTCCCTGAGTGCGCACGCGCTAAATTTTAGCGGGTGGGCACTGAGTAATTTTCGTGATCGCCAGTCCCCGAGTGCGCACTCGCTAAATTTTAGCGGGTGGGCACTGAGTAATTTTCGCGATCGCCAGTCCCCGAGTGCGCACTCGCTAAATTTTAGCGGGTGGGCACTGAGTAATTTTCGCGATCGCCAGTCCCCGAGTGCGCACTCGCTAAATTTTAGCGGGTGGGCACTGAGTAATTTTCGTGTTTGCTGAATTTGATGATGTGCAGGGTCTGCAGCTGGAGTCAGCGGAGCGATTGGCTGCGAAACAGCGTGCTGAGAAGGAGCTGGCCACTATCCAAGAAGAAAACAAGGAACTTCAGGCTGTTGCTGCGCAGGCGGAGGTGGCTCGCCAGGAGCTTGTCCCTGCTGGTGAGTTGGTGGCAGAGGGTCGCCGACCTCGAGCGCGAACTGCGGGAGGCAAAAGATGAAGCAAGCTCGGCGAACGGGCGAGCTAAGGCCGCCATTGCGGCCGCGGAGGAAGACCGCAAGGTGTCGGAAGCCCTCATTGTTGGGCTTCAGGACGATCATACGTCGCTTCAGAGCTTCATCACGGGACTCGCCCGCCCGTTGCTTGGTGAGTCCGTCTTCCCTTCCTTTCAGTTGTATTGTTTGTGGTTTCCGTGGTGCTCATAATTATCTCCTTCTCGCAGGTCGTGTTATTGGTAGCCAAGAAGAAGCGAGCTCTCTTGACGCGAGGGAGTGCGTAAGCATGCTCGTCGACTCGGCGACGCTGTCGGCGACGTGCATCCGCGCCTATCTTCAAGAGATGTCGCCCACGGAGGTTATTCCCAGTGACCTCGTTGAGGTGTGGGAGTATTTGGAGAAGGCGCCCGCGGTCGTAGAGTTCATGACGCGGTCGGCGTTTCGGCGTGGAGCGTCGACAGCGCTGAGCCTTGGACTCGCCCACTTCCCCGAGGACTTCGACCTCGACGATGTGACGAGTGGGTATCCTTTGTCGACTGGCGCGGTGGATCTGTCCGAGGTTCTCAAGTTGCAGGAACGTGCCGCCGCGTACTCGGAGCGTGTCTGGGCGATGGGCGACCTCCTTCCCTACCAGGAAACGGTCGTCGCGCCGAACGACCCCGAGCCGCCGCATCGTGACTTCAAGGTTGAGCAACCTTTCCGCTCGGCGATGGCGGGTGAGTTGACGACGTATCCGTCAACTCCGTACACCGCGTTCATCCGTAGGCGCCGGGATTCTGGCGCGTCGTCGTCGAAGCCTGCAGAATAGGGTAGTTTGCCTAGATGTGTTAGCAGCAGTTCTGCCATGCGGGCATAATTTGTAATATAAGACAATGCGATATGCGACTGAATGGAACGCTGTGTTCATTTTGCTATTTGTTTGTGTGTTTTGGATTGATTTTGGATGATTCCCCGAGCGCGTCCGCCCTTTTGTGGGGTTCACCTCGTATATGATGTTTGTTGTTATCATGTGTTTTGTTAGTTTAGTCGACTCGCCCGAGCTCGGAGAGCCAGTCGCAAGGCGACTCCCTTGAGTGCTCTGTACTTTACCGTTTTCCCGTACGCGAACGGGGTCGGGTGGCCGAGTCCCCGAGCGTGGTACTTGGTAGTTCGAGGCGCGACTCGAGGGTGGTTGAGGACTGAGCGCGTTGGTGTGAGCGCGTCACTCCTGCCTGGCCCGGAGGGTCAGTCGCCTGGCGAGTCCTGGGCATGCTCTCTTACTTGGCGTTTTCCCTGACCGATCGCGACGAACTGGTATTCAGTCCCCGAGCGTGGTACTTAGCCGTTCGAGTCGCTACGCCGAGGATGTGGAGGACCGAGGTCGCCGTGAGAAGCGAGGGCAGTTGTCTTGGTTCGCAAAACCAGTCGAGCTAGGCGACTCCAATGGGGCTCCGGTTTGGCGTTTTTCGTGGACGACGCAAGACCTGAAATGACTCAGTGCTCTTACATCGCACTACTTAGCCGTGCCGGTCGCTATACCAAAGGTTGACTTCTGCATTTTAGCATGACGCTGTTTATTACGAGTGCGAGTGGCACAAGGCATGGAGAGTAGACGCAATTTGCAGTAACCGTTTCTTTTATTTCATAGCGACTGGAGAGTACATGTGTGGGGTTCTAGGAGTAGAACTTCCGGAGGAGATTTACATTCCATGGCCGCTTGACGTCGAGTTCGCCGTCCCCGCGGACGTCGATAAGGTAGTAGGCGTCGTTGCCGAGTACGCGCCCGATAGCGAACGGGCCTTCCCACGGAGGGGAGAGCTTGTGCATGCCCTTCTTGTCCTGGATGAGTCGTAACACCAGGTCGCCTTCCTGGAAGGTGCGGGTTTTCACCCGTCGGTTGTGGTAGCGGCGGAGCCCTTGCTGATAAATGGCGGTACGCGATCGAGCGAGGTCGCGTGCTTCGTCGAGTTGATCGAGCCCATCTTGGCGGGCCAGCTTGTTTGCGGCCTCCGTATAGTGGACGACCCGCGGCGAGTCGTGTTCGAGGTCGGTGGGCATGACTGCTTCGGCGCCGTAGACCATGAAGAAGGGAGTGAATCCCGTCGACCTGTTGACCGAGGTGCGGATTCCCCAGATGACGGAGGGTAGCTCTTCGACCCAGCATCCAGCGGTGCGCTCGAGTGGTACTTGGAGTCGCGGCTTGAGGCCGTGGAGGATGCTTTGGTTGGCTCGTTCCGCCTGGCCGTTGGACTCCGGGTGTGCGACTGACGCGAGGTCGAGCCGGATGTGGTGCTCTTCGCAGAATTCGGCCATTGCTCCCTTGGCGAAGTTTGTGCCGTTGTCCGTGATGATGCTGTTGGGGAACCCGTAGCGGTATATGAGCTCGCGTAGGAACTTAGTGGCGGTCTTCCCGTCGCATTTCCGGACTGGCTTGGCCTCCACCCACTTCGTGAATTTGTCGACGGCGACTAGCAAGTGGGTGTAGCCAGAGGGGGCCTTCTTGAAGGGGCCTAACATGTCCATGCCCCACACAGCGAATGGCCAGGTGATGGGGATTGTTTTGAGCGCCGAACTTGGTACGTGCGTCTGGTTGGCGTACTTCTGGCACCCGGCGCATCGCTGGACGATATCGACGGCGTCGGCGTGTGCGGTGGGCCAGTAGAAGCCGTGTCGCATAGCCTTGGCGACCAGGGAGCGCGCGGCGGCGTGGTGGCCGCAGTCGCCTGAGTGGATGTCGTGGAGGATTTTGCGTCCTTCAGTCGATTGGACGCAACGTTGGAAGACGCCGGTGACGCTGCGCTTGTGTAGCTCGCCGTCGATGATGGTGTCGGACTTGCATCGGCGAGCAATCATTCGAGCGTTTGTCTCGTCTGCTGGCAGGGTGCCGGTTTCCAGGTAGGCGATGTAGGGCTTGGTCCAGTCGTCTGGCTCGGTGATGAGTGCGACCAAGGCTGCCTCTGGTTGGAGTGGGACTCCGATGTCGATCTCCCTCGGGGGAGAGACTGATGGTTTGGAGATTGTGTCGAGGAACACGCCGGCGGGTGGTGCGAGTCGAGCCGACCCGATTCGAGAGAGGGCGTCGGCCTCCTCGTTTTTCCGCCTGTCGATCCACTCGACCGAGTAACCGGTGAAGTGGCCGCCCAACTTATCCACCTCTTGGCGATACGCCGCCATGGTGGGGGAGATGGCGTCGCAGGTGCCGGCGACTTGTCCCGCCACGAGGTCGGAGTCTCCGTAGCATCGAAGGCGATTGACGCTCATCTCCTTTGCGGCTCGCATGCCGTGGAGTAGGGCCTCATATTCAGCCATGTTGTTGGTGCAGGGCGTGAATTCGAGGCGGAGGATGTAGCGGAGCTTGTCGCCCTTTGGTGAAGTCAGCACTATCCCCGCTCCTGCACCGTCCGCGTTCTTGGACCCGTCGAAGTGCAGGCTCCAGTAATGGAGGTACGGCGGCTTCTCTGGCTGCTGGGCCTCCTCCCAGTCGGCGATGAAGTCTGCCAGTGCCTGTGACTTAATCGCCCTTCGTGGCTCGTATTTAATGTTGTGGACGCCGATCTCGACGGCCCACTTGGCGACCCGCCCGGTCGCCTCGCGATTGCGGATGATGTCTTGTAGTGGTGCTGAAGAGACGACCGTGATCGGGTGCTCCTGGAAGTAGTGCGGCAGGCGCCGCTGAGCCCTGAAGACCGCGTATACCAGCTTTTGATATTGTGGGTATCGCTGGCGCGACTCGGTGAGGACCTCGCTGATGTAGTACACCGGCCGCTGGACCGGGCGCTCCTTTCCTTCCTCTGGTCGTTCGACAACCATTACGGCACTGACGACGCTCTCGGACGCCGCGACGTAAACCAGCATAGGCTCTTTGTTAGCGGGTGCGGCGAGTAGTGGTGCGGCGAGTAGCACCTTTTTAAGGTCGCGGAGCGCGTCGTCCGCCTCCTTGTCCCACTGGAAGGTGGGGTTCTTGCGCATCAGGCGGTATAGGGGCATCGCCTTTTCGCCCAGGCGGGGGATGAAGCGACTGAGAGCCGCTACACGCCCGGCCAGCTTCTGGACGTCGCGCAGGCACTCGGGTTTGCCGAGCCGGGCGATCGTGTCGATCTTCGTTGGGTTTGCCTCGATCCCTCGTTTGGAGACGACGTACCCCAGTAGTTGCCCGGCGGGTACACCGAAGGTGCACTTGCCTGGGTTGAGCTTTATCTTATACCTCCGTAGATTGGCGAAGGTCTCCGCTAGGTCGGCGAGTAGGTCTCCTTGGCGAGCGGATTTCACGACCACGTCGTCGATGTAGACGTGGATGTTGCGGCCAATTTGGCTCGCGAGGCATTCTTGCATGCACCGCTGGTAGGTTGCCCCGGCGTTCTTGAGGCCGAAGGTCATGGCGGTGTAGCAGAATGCTCCGAATGGCGTGATGAACGCCGTCTTCTCCTCATCCTCGACAGCCATTTTGATCTGGTTGTACCCGGAGTAGGCGTCGAGGAAACATAGCGACTCCGAACCCGCGGTTGAATCGATTATCTGATCGATCCGCGGGAGGACGAACTGCTCCTTTGGGCAGGCACTGTTCAGGTTTGTGTAGTCGATACACATTCTCCACGTCCTGTTTTTCTTCTCGACCAGGACTGGGTTTGCCAGCCACTTGGAGTATTTGATTGGCCGGATGAAGCCGGCAGCGAGCAGGCGCTGCACTTCCTCGGCGATTGCTCGACGGCGTTCTTCATTGAAGGGCCGCAGCGACTGCTTGACGGGTCGCACTTTGGGGTCGGCGTTTAGTTTGTGCTCAGCGAGCTCCCTAGGGACACCAGGCATGTCGGAGGGTTTCCATGCGAAGATGTCCCTATTCTCACGAAGGAACTCGATGAGCGCGCCTTCCTATGCTGGGCTCATGCCTGTCCCGATCGTCACCGTCTAGCTGGGGTCGCCTGGGACCAGCTCGACAGTGCGGGTGTGCGTCGTGGCCTCAAAGGTTGAGGTGTTTGTGCCCTCTGAGTTGGGCTTCTTGAGTATTGTGGGGTCGTCATTGTTGACCCCGCTCGCGTATTTGGCAAGCTCGTCGGCGTGATTAGTTTCTGCCGCGATGACGGCGTCGGCGAGTTCGGCTCCTTTGGCCTCGCATTCGGCGGCCATGTCGGGGTCGCCGTTGATAGTGATGACGCCGCACGGCCCGGGGAGCTTCATCGCGTTGTACGCGTAGTGGGGCGCTGCCATGAATTTGGCGAACGCCTGGCGCCCCAGGACGCAGTGGTAAGGGCTGTCGAAGGGCACCAGCTCGAAGACGATCCGCTCGGTGCGGAAGTTTGCCGGAGTACCGAAGGTGACGGGTAGCGTGACTTTGCCGATCGGGTACGCCTTCCGACCGGGGACGATGCCATGGAACGTGGTGTGAGTTGTCTCGATCATCGACTGCGGGAGCCGCAACCGCCTGAAGGTGTCGAGGTAGAGGATGTTGATGGAGCTGCCGCCGTCCATCAGTGTCTTGGGGAGCCAGTAGTCGCCAACCTTGGGCTTGACCACCAAGGCGACTCGTCCTGGGTACTCGATGCGTGGCGAGTGGTCTTGCCGGCTCCAGGTGATTGGCTGTTCCGACCAGTTGAGGAACTGGGGGACGTCTGTTTGGGCCACCGCGTTGACGGCGACGGCGCGGGCGATGACCTTCTTCTCGCGCTTCGTGTTGAAGCCTGTGAAGGTGTGGAGCGATCCGGCTACTTTGCCGAATTTTCCGCCATTTGGCGGGTCGTTGTCGGTGTCCTCCCGCGCGTGTCGTGCCTTCTCGATTTCCCTGAGGGTGTGGCAGTCGGCGGTGGTGTGCGTGGCGGGCTTTCCTTCCCTGCTGTGAAACGCACATGGTTGGTTAAGTAGGGCCGCGGGATCGAACCTTGGCTTGTTCTTGCAATTGCCGCCATCACGTCGTTGCCCTCCGTCGCGGCGGTAGCTCTTGGGCTCGCGTTGTGCGTGCCCAGCGTTGGCGACGAAGTCGACTCGCCCGTCGTTGCGGCGCTTGCCTGTGAGCGGGTGCCGCTGTAGCGTAGGTCGGTTCGGCGTCCGCCGTCGTTGCCGCCCGTGCGGCGTTGCCCTCCTGACTCGTCGTCGATTTCTTGGTTGGGATCCTCCTCGGCGTACCGTTTGGCGATCTCGAGGAGGTCGGGGATGTTGTCGAGTGTGCGGGCGTGTCGCTTGAGCTTGGCGACTAGAGGCTCGTAGCGGCACGAGGTCTTGAAGCAATGGATCGCGGTGTCCGGGTGGATGCCGACCGCGTTGTACCAGAGCTCTTGCCACCGTTGGACCCAGTTGCGGGTCGACTCGCGGGGTCCCTGGACGCATCGTTCCAGGTCTTCGATGGTGGTGGCGCGGGTGTAGGAGCACTCGAAGTGCCTGACGAAGGCATCTCGCATTTCCTGCCAGGAGTCGATACTGTCCTGGGGGAGCGTGTTGATCCATTGCCTGCACGTCCCCTCCATCATTAGTGGGAGGTAACGGGCGGCGAGTAGGTCAGTGTGACCCGCGATCCCCATTGCCATGAGGTATGTGTCAAGCCAGACTGCGGGGTCGTACGAGGAGTCGTATTTTTCTATCTCCTTTGGCGCCTTGAAGTTTGGCGGGTACTTTTCGCCTCGGATCATTGGTCCGAAGCACTTAGGCCCTAGTCGACTGAGTGACCCCATAGGCTCGCCATCGCGGCGATTAGTTAGGGTGTGCCGCAAGTCGTCGGGCTGGCGTGCGCGCCAGTTTTGGTTGTTGATGATGTGAGTGCGGGCGTCGATGGGTTGTCCGTTAGCGGCGACGAAGTTGGTCGCCGGCCTGGGATCGTTGGTGGAGAGTGCCGCGTTCACGGGTCGGCGTTGGAGCTGCAGTGGCTCTGGTGGCGGGCAGTTGAGGGTGTTTGCCGCCGCGGGGCGGCCGCTTGAGGCCACCCTGCTTCCCGAGGAGCGCGAGTATACTCGCCCTTGCGAGTCGGCGCCCGCTCTTTGCTGCTCCACGGCCTTTGCGAGCAGGGCCTTGACGTACTGGATTTGTAAGGCGCCGTCGCCGGTGGCCGTGATGCTATCGGCTGCTGCTCGGCCTGCCACGAGGTTGTCCATCGGGGTGGAGAACAGTGGGAGGCCGTTCGCGTCTCGCTCCCGTGAGGAGACGACTATCCGCGGCTGGTCCCTGGGCGGGGTGCGGTTGGGTGGTGGTGGGGCACCTATCGCCGTCGAACCTGGCGGGGGTCGGGCGCTTCCTCCTGGTGGCGCGTTCTCGCAGATCGCGCGCTCAGCTATGCGAGCCGGGTCGTTTTCATCGTCGAAGTTCAGGGCGCGCCCCTGAACGGTGGGGTTCAGGCGTGACCTGATCCGCTGCTGGTGGTAGCGTGACAGTTCCTGCGCCGTCACTTGCTCGAGGCGAAATTTTTCGCGCTCGGCCTGCTCTTTGCGTACTGCCTCCGCCAATTTCAGGCGGAGTTCCTCGACCTCCGTTGCCGTGGCGTTAGGAGGGATTGGGGTGGAGAAAGGATCCTCCGGCGGATCGGCGCCGGTGGCCATGTAGGTCGCGGCATGGCGACCGGTTCCGTCGTGGAGGTCGGCGGAGTTTTCCGACCCGGAGTCGAATTCGAAGATCCCGAGGATGGAGGGGTCCTCGAAATCTCCCGCGTTGGAGACCTGGGCGATGGAGCCCGCGGACGAGGCCGCGGTGATGGATCCGGCGAGTGACGCCGGGGTCGCCGAGTCGGCGTCGTCGGTGAGGGCCGCATCTTCTGCGGCCGCTGAGTTCCCGGCCACGTTGCTGTGGGCCGAGTTGTACTCGGAGGCGAGGCGGTGGATCGTGCGAACCTGGTTCTCAGAGAGCCGATCGCGTGGTGGCGACTCGCGGATGCGAGCCGAGTCCTCCGAGGTGATGACGTCGGTGAGGCCGACGAAGAGGCTGATCGTGCCGATTGGCAGGATTACGCTGTGCGTGACGGGTCGCGCCGCCGGGACGTAGCTGCTCGGCAAGATCTGGAGCATCTCGCCGATCGCTATCATACGGCCGGTGGCGACCGTCTCGTTGATGGGCAGATTGGATCTCGCCGCAGAACACCGGCCAGACCGGCCAGGCCCCACGGTGGGCGCCACTGTCGTTGGAATGACCACGGCAGACGCTGCAATCGGCAGCGAGTAGTAGAACGAGGGGCAAGGGCGGCCAGCCATCTGCGGTGCGAGATGAGGGCAAAGACACAGGGTTTTACCCAGGTTCGGCCCCCCGGAGGGTAAAGACCTACTCCTGCTAGATTGTATTATGGATGTGTTTACAATGGGCGAGCTCGGCGACTAGGCGGCGAGTTGCTTGGGTGTATGAGGGAACGTGTCTCTACTCACCCCATAGGGAGGTTTATATAGGCTCACCTCCCCTAGGGTTTACATATCTCAACCGATTCGGTTACAGCTTCGGTAATCGTTTAACCTAGACCGACTGGGCCTATCTACTCGCCTGGGCCTTCATCTTCCAGTCGCCTGGTACCTTGCTGGGCTTTGATCCACTCGTTGTTCTGCAGGCCCACTCGCCAGCCCTTGGGCCAGTCGGAAACGTCCCGCTGAGTATACCCCAGTAGGCGTATCCCCATCAATAAAGTATTTTGCAAATCCAGTGTTGTCATCACCTGCATTTGAAAAAGGTCAGAAAACACTATTTTCATAATAATATGATTATAGGTTATTTACCATGAGGTAATAACCTACTATGAAAGTTCCGGTGGTAAAGGAACATATTATCTAGGACTTAACAACCAATGTCGCCGGTGATTCTTGCATCGTATATCACGCGTTAACCATGAGATTTGGAATGGGACGGAGAAGTCAGCTGTATCTTATTCCTCTTGCATGTAGCCGGATGTGCAGGTTGTGGCTGTTATCACTCGTAGAATGCATATTAATTGGGTAATTCATAGAGGATATGCAGCATATGGATGGGAACCCTCAAAGTCCCACAATAGTTCTGGCATCTAACAGTCTGTACAAACCATTGCCGTAATTCAATGTGTGGGCATGGTGTACACCAAGGAGGTATGCGAGGTCGCGAAGGGGGCAGTGATTGGCTTGGATCATCTATTGGGCCCCACACCATAGGAAGTGTGGACGGGAAAGATCGCCCGGTTGTGCAACAAGGATTTGATCTCTCATGGGTAAAGTAACGCACCTCTGTAGAGTGTAAGAACTGTAACTTGTTACTCCCTGTTCCGGGAAGGAGCTACAAACAGGGAGGGAAAGGAACTCCATGAAAGTTCTGGTAAACCCGTGAAGGCTGACGGACATAGCTTTTCAGAATAAAAGTAACCTTTGAAGAAATGTTTACAAAAACTTGCATTGCCTAAGACCTATGGTCTGTGGCTGTAGATATAGTGCATCAAACATTCCTTTTCTAGTGAACTTGTTGAGTACGCTCGTACTCAACATATCTTCTTAACCCTTGATAGGTTCTAAAGCCAGTATAGACGATGTCAGCATCAAGTTATGCTCTAGGAATCATCATCAAAAGCTAAAGCTCTTCAATGAAGTCAAGAAAGTCAACATATACATTAACTCAAGTGAAGACGAAGTTACTGATTAGATAGAAATATAATCTCTAGCCATAGAACCTAATTCTGTAGTGTATTGCAATAGCAGCAATACCAGACCACTGGTTCCGATACTAGTCTTAATAGTATAATAGTTTTTGAGTTGTTTATTTCTGATTCTTCTTTGTAAGAAGTTCCTTTCTCTTTCTTTAACCTAGAATGTTCTCTGGATCTTGTGTAAAGAGTTGAGTTGTAACCTATAGTCATGTATTGGATCTGTCGTGTTTCTGTTGTACCACTCTGAGGGATGTAATACTAGTGAACGGTGTTTCATTAGTGTTATGTCAACGACTATAGTGTACTACATCAGGCAGTGGTATGCTGGGTCACCGCAACTGGTATCAGAGCATATGCTTTGACCTTAGGATTAAAACCCTTTTAGGAAGATCTATAGGTTGGATAGTGACTATAGGAGCCATCTTATCTAAACCAAATAATCTTACGAATTGTGATGAGTATCCACTTGAGGATAACTGCGGTGACCCAGCATACCACTACATGTGTAGTACACTATATTCGTTGACATGACATCCACCTAACACCGTTCCGTAAATATCACATCCCTCAGAGTGGTACAACAGAAACATTGCGGGTCCATATTACAAAAGTACACACATTATTCTTATTACAATAACAGAAGTTCAAGACTTCAAAAGATTCAACTTTCAAACCAGAATATAAAGTGTTTCAGCGGAATTTAAAAGTAGAAACTCCGACTAGGAGTTGAGCTCAGCAGCTTATTCTATAGAGTTCATGCTTCTTGGCTCCATTAGTTACTACTAACTAGGTACTTAGTTGGACTCGTTATCATCGACACCGCAGCGAATTTCATAATCCACTCCTTCAACTCCTCCGGACAGATCGGGTTCCTTGTAGAACACATCTTCTTGACATTCGGCTGCATACATTGGCACATCTTCGGAATCCTCAGAGTCTAAGCAAGGGATCAAAGGAAATAATGAGTAACAGAGTTACCCAACAAGTTCATTATATGCAAGGTGGGAAGTTTGATGCTCTAACTACCACCTCGGATTATAAATCCTTGGCACTATGCAATTTTTGTAAATCTTTCTTCAAAGATTGATTTTATTCTGAAAAACTATGACATTCAGCCTTCACAGGTTGACCAGAACTTTCATGGAGTTCCTTTCCCGCCGCGTTCGCAGCTCCTTCGCGGAACAGGGAGTAACAAGTTACAATTCTTACACTCTCCAGAGGTGCATTACTTTACCCATGAGAGATCAACTCCTTGTTGCACAACCATGCGTACTTTCCCGTCCACAATTCCATGATGTGGGTCCTAGTAGTTGGTCCAAGCCAATCGCTGCCCCCTTCGCGACCCCGCATGCCTCCTTGGTGTACACCATGCGCACATAATGAATTACGGCAATGGTTTGTACCAACCGTTAGATGCCAGAACTATCATGGGACGATGAGGGTTCCAACCCATACGCTGCATATCCTCTATGAATTACCAATTAATATGCACGCTACGAGGATAACAGCCACGACCTGCACATCCGGCTTCATGATAGAGGAATAAGATATAGCTGACTTCTCTGTCCCATTCCAAATCTCATGGCTAACGCGTAATATACGGTGCTAGAATCACTGATGTCAGGGGTTATTAAGTCCCTACTTGATCATCATTGTTGCAAATAGAACCCTAAGTTCTATTTCTCCATTATATCACCACTTAGGATGATATCTATGATTTCTTTATTTGTGAAAATAATATTTTCTTTCTTTGATAGTAAATATGATAACACACAATTTGCAAATACTTTGATAAAGACTCTTCAAAGGACATGAGCAAGTGATGAACTTGCCTTGTGATGGCAAGGTAGTGAAGTCTGATGCTTGCACTAGACCTTGAGCTTCTAGTTCTACAAAAACATCATTATTGCTCGGTAAGGACAATATTTAAAGAAGCAAAATGATTATGAAATAATGTAATGCATCATTTAACTTGATATGCATTCACCCCATTATTATAAAAACAACTTTTTAATAATAAGGAATTTATAAATATTGTTTTTTAATATTTATAACATATATTGAATTATTTTATTTTATTTCCCTTTTATTTGACTTTTATTGATTTAATAATTCTTTTAGGAATTATCAATTATATATTAAAAATTGTTATTAAATATTTATTTAGTATTTTTCGAAAATACTATAATATTAATATATAGTGAAAGTGATTTTTATTTATTTTTACCATCTTTCATTAGTTTTGTAAAATTCCATAAGGAATATAAAAATTACAAAATTCTTAATAAAATTTAAATGTCTAAAATTTTATATCTTATTTTATTTGGATAGTGTAGATTATTGTGAATCCAAAAAAATTATTTTTTATTTTTGGACTTTTATTTTATTTTCTAGAATTTAATTAAGTCTAGGGGTATTTTGGTCTTTTCCTATTTATTAAAATAGGCCTTAAAAGATTTCTGGACTGGCTTATTCTTATTGGGCCCTAGTGGCCCATTAGTCATAGACAAAATAACCACCCCAAAGGGTCTGGCCCAACTTAGCCCATTCCTCACCGCCTCTCTCTCCCTCGAGCTCATGCTCTCCAACTCTGACCCCAATCCCATGGTCGGTGATGTCGCCGCCGGCGATTCCTGCCGCCATGGGCCGTTCTGGTCGCTGTCGTGGTGCAATAGGGGTTATCGACGATGATTGTCCTTTCTATCCAACTGGATTCGAGCCTGGGCTCTCCTGTGATGGATCGATGTCGTCCCGAACCCTAGGGTTTGGGGGTTAGCGTGGACCCTGGTGCTGCCGCCGCCGTTCTGCGTTGGGGTGATGCTCCTCGCCTCTATGCGTGTTCATGGTCACCGCCGTGGTGCCGTATGGGTTGCAGCGCCCCCTCTGGGGTGCTCCTCGTGCCGCCATGGTCGTCAGCCCCTCTGCTTCCTCTTCTAATCTCCAGCGAGCACCTATGGTGAGTTCATTTCCTCTCCCCCTTGTGCTCTTTGTGCTCGCTCATCCCATGCTGGATGTTGGCAGTAACCTCTCTGGTTAGTGTCTGGTTCTGATTAGGATGATTTATCCATTTAGGGTTCTTATCCTGTGGTTGATCATATACTACATGAATTAGATTATGTCTGGATGGTCTGTAAACATGCTAAAGGATTATTGGCCTGAGGCTTGTTGCTTGAGATGAACTATGATGTTTCTGGTGGCTTACTAGATGCTTTTATGCTTGGATTGCATATGGTTAAGATGGTATAGTTGCTTTGGAACCATGCTTGGTAAAGTCAGTGGATTGATAAGTTTTAACTGTTATTTCTTGGTTTATGATCATGGTTATGATATGATGAAACCACTGTCTTAGTGTTGTTGGCTTAAAAATTAATAGGTGGTTTGAGATCATCAACAGTATATATAAACATTGGAATGTTTTATTTATGATTCCTGACAGGAAAATGATTAGTAGATTGACTTGTTGAATCTGTGATGATTGGATGTTTATCCTGATTCATATAGATTTGTTCTTGTGACACCATCTTGGTATGGCACACAAGATTGATTCTTATTCCTTGATTGGGTTGGTTTAATCTTAAAATAAGCTTGGATTTATAAGATAAATAGAAATTCTCTTCTCCGAATTCCCTAAGACCAATGATGTTGGTCTGAGGCTTAGGGGTTCAGACCTTATCTAGTTGATTCATATAGATAGTCCTGGTAATGGTACAAACTATTGTTTTTGATTCAAAGCTTGGTAAAATTGATAGTAAGCTTGATCATTATCTGGATCCAAAGGATTACTTTCTAAGGTGCTACCCTTACTTTAGGGATGTGCCTAGAAATTAGATGTTAGCTATATTTATGCTTTAACTGTAATATATAGCTTGACAACCAAAGCAAGGATGTTGTTCTGAGCTCTGGTTGGATCCTGGTACTTTGTTGTTTGCTTTTAGAGTTTAAAATCTCTATCATGGATTCACCCCACTTGGGTGGTTTCTGAGAGTTTGTTCATAAAACAACACATGCTTCTGTCTAGATAAGATGATTAGATCATGTGAGGGTTTTATGGTGTCACCACAAAATCTGATGACTATGGAGTAAGTTGGTGATGATCTTGATCCGGTTTTGCTAGACTCATGTGCTTGCTCTTGAGCTAGCCTGCTCCTCCTAGCTCCTGGACTTGATCTTGTTGTTGAAGGGAATATGCCCTGAGAGGCAATAATAAAGTGTTTATTATGTGTATTCCAAGTATATGATAGATTTTTATTTTGCATGCTATAATTGTATTAATACGGAAACATTAATACATGTGTGTTTAATAAACAAACAGAAAGTTCCTAGTTATGCCTCTCTCATAAACTAGCTCGTTGATTAACAAGATGATCAAGGTTTCCTGATCATGGACATTGGATGTTGTTAATAACGGGATCACAACATTAGTGTAATGGTGTGATGAACATTCATCCGAAGTATAGCATTACGATCAAAGTCATTGAGTTTATATTGCTATAACAACTTACGAAGTGATCCTAATCCTTAGACCATGAGATCATGTCAATCACTAACACCGGAAGAGTTTCTTGATAACATCAAACGTCACACCGTAACAGGGTGATTATAAAGATGGATTCAGAACTAATAAAGTGTTATGTTGAGGCTCATGGATAGAGAGTGGAATTTGTTCATCCCGATGACGGATAGATATACTCTGGGCCCTCTCGGTGATATCACATTGATTAGCTTGCAAGCAAGTGATTTGATCACTAGAATGTTATATCACAGGAACGAGAAAAGAGTGCATGTCGGTAACGAGATCAAACTAGGTATGGAGATACCGATGATCGAATCTCGGACATGTAATATATCGTGAAACAAAGGGATTAAGATACTAGCGTAAAAGGTTCCGACGATCACAAGAAAGTCATCGTTGAATGTGTGGGAGTCAGTATGGGTCTCCAGATCCCGCTTCTGATTATTGATCCGAGAGGGTTCTCGATCATGTACGCATTATTCACGAACCGTAGGGTGACACACTTAAGAGACACCGACATCCAATTGGAGCAAATGTTTCATGCCGAAAGAATGAACAAGCGCAGGAATTTATTTCACTAGATACCGAAACAGGTTTTCGGGTGAAATTGCATAAAGTGGTTATGCATGTGAAATAGAATTCTAGCAAGGGGTTATTTGTGAATGTTTGTCATTAAAGTAATTGACAAAATTATGAATAAAATAAAAGAGTTTTATTTAATGAGAGTTTGCATTAAATTTGGTGGAAATTTAATGGGAATTTGAGTGGACTTTTGAGTGGAGGGATTTTAAAGGGCATTTTGTGAGTGGAGTGTCCACCCACATGAATGAAGGAGGGGAGGGGGCAGCCCCCATGGCCGGCGGCCACCCCCTTGGGTGCCCCCCTCCTCCTATAAAAGGAGCCCCCCTCCTCACTTGTCTCACACACCTCCTCGTGAAGGATCTCTCTCCCCCTCTAGAATTTATCCCCCATGGTCTCGGACTAGCGAGATACATGTTCCCGGTGGCTATTCGGCAAGAAAGAGTTGTGCTTCCGCTGCATCGCTGGAGCGAGGAGGCGGAGGTTGCTCGGTGCCTCGAACTTGTGTGCCAGCACGGATGCACTGCTGATTTGCGGCGCTAGGACTTCCTCTCGATCTTGAGATCGGCAAGAGATCGTCTACATCAACCACGAGTTGAACTCGTTAAGCTTTGTCAGTCTTCAAGGGTATGTTCTCTACGGATATACATCCGCCCGTTGTTTGTATCTAGTAGATAAATCTTGGTATATAGTTCACATCGTAGGAAAATTTTTGTTTTCTATGCTGCGAACCCTACAGTGGTATCAGAGCCGGATCTATGCGTAGATACTTTACACGGGTAGTACACATATGAGTATGTGGGCGATGATGATCATGTTGTTGCTCCTTTGTTGTAATTTTGGATATTGGTGGCATAGTGGGATGAAGCGGCCCGGACAAACTTTACATGTCCTCGCACATAAGACCTGTTCCACGCTTGACATGCAACTAGTTTGCATAAGTGGCTAGCGGGTGTCTGTCTCTCCTACTATAGTCAATATCTATTTTGCAAGCGAGTTGTCAACAATTTGATTATCCTCGTTGTGGTTCATGTTCGTAGGTAAGAACGGTTCTATCTCGAAAGCCCTAAGCCACGTAAAACTTGCAATGGATAAATTAGAGGCGTCTAGTTTAGATTGTTGCTGGGCTAGTGTTATGATATGGTAGTGTTGTAAGTAGAAGTATGAGATGATACTCTTACAACACACATAGCGTGTAAAATCCATAGACCTTGGATTTACACATATAGGTATGATAGTGATCATACCACGATGCACATGATAGAGATCATCTGCGGGAACCATATAATTTCACTAATACACATATGATGTTTGATAGCATCTTATATTGCTTGTTTAGCGCTTTGTTAGCATAATAAGATGATCCCTCATTTAAATATCAAGATAAGAATGTGTTCTTCCTTTAGTATGCACCGATTATGTTTTCGTCGCTCCAAGACATCACGTGATGATCGGGTGTTCTTGGATCCACGACCATATTTCGGGTGTAAAACAGTTACACACGCGAATACTAAGGTTCTAACTTGGCGAGCCTAGCATGTACAGACATGGCCTCGGAACACGGACCGAAAGGTTAAGCATGAGTCATATAGTTGATATGATGCCCATTTGATGCTCGCCTTTGAAGCTATACCGACTCACGTGATGATCGGACTTGGTGTAGTGGATTTGGTTCATGTAATCACCAAAAAGGCACGAGGGATGTCGTTTTTGAGTGGGAGTTCATTCGTAATATAGATTAGTTGAACTCAATCTATCATACACTTAGTCTAAACTTTACAAATTCTGTTGTAGATGGCACCACCTGCTTTTAATTTCAATGTGTTCATGGAGAAAGAGAAACTAGCAACGAACGGTAGCAACTTTACCGAATGGGCCATGAATTTGAGGATTCTCCTCTCTGCTGCACAAAAGCAATATGTGCTAGAAGCGCTGTTAGGCCCCCCACCTTTAGATGATGCCCCTGACGAGGAGAAGAATGTCTATCAGACTCGTCAGGAGGACCACAACTTAGTTCATTGCGGCATATTGTATGGGCTAGAGCCGGAACTTCGAAAGAGTTTCGAAAATGGCAATGCATTTGATACAATGGGTGAGTTGAAAATGATTTTCGACACACATGCTGCTGTAGAGAGCTACAACGCTTCAGAAAAGTTCTTTAGCTGCATGATGGAAGAGCACAGCTCCGTTAGTGAGCATGTACTCAAGATGTCGGGTTACGCCGATAAGCTTGTGTCCTTGGGAATATCGATTCCCATTGACTTAGGCATCCATCGTGTTCTGCAGTCTCTGCCACCTAGCTATAAGAGCTTCCTGATGAACTATAATATGCAAGGCATGAAGAAGTCTCTCCCCGAGCTTCTGTCAATGCTTAAAACTGCAGAAGTGGAGATCAAAAAGGAACAAGTGTTGATGATCAATAGGAACACTGGTTTCAAGAAAGACAAGAAGGGAAAACGGAAGGGAAGTAAGGGCGGCAAGCCTGTTGCCGCGCCTGAAAAGAAACCCCGAGTTGGACCTATGTCTGATTCCGAGTGCTACTATTGTAAGGGGACTGGCCACTAGAAGCGCAACTGCCCCAAGTATCTGGCAGACAAGAAGGCCGGCAAGGCAAACAAAGGTATATATGATATACATGTTATTGATGTGTACTTGACTAGTGCTCACAGTAGCACCTGGGTATTTGATACCGGTTCAGTTGCTAATATTTGTAACTCGAATCAGGGGCTGCGGAACAAGCGACCGCTAGCAAGGGGTGAGGTCAAGATGCGTGTCGGCAGTGGATCAAGCATTGATGTGATCGCCGTCGGAACGCTGCCTCTCCACTTACCATCGGGATTAGTTATAAACTTGAATAAATGTTATCTGGTGCCTGCACTGAGCATGAACATTGTATCTGGATCGTGTTTGATGCGAAGTGGTTATTCATTTAAATCCGAGAACAATGGTTGTTCCATTTATATGAATGAAATCTTTTATGGTCATGCATCGATGATGAATGGTTTATTTCTATTAGATCTCGATGATAATGTTACACATATTCATAATGTTGATGCTAAAAGGATTAAACTTAATGATGATATATCCGCATATATGTGGCACTGCCGTCTAGGTCATATTGGCGTTAAACACATGAAGAAGCTCCATTCGGATGGAATTTTGGAATCACTTGATTATGAATCATTTGATACATGTGAGCCATGCCTTATGGGCAAGATGACTAGAACGCCGTTTTCCGGTTCAATGGAACGGGCGACAGATTTATTGGAAATCATACATTCTGATGTATGTGGTCCAATGAGTATGTCGGAGCGAGGTGGATATCGTTATTTTGTTACTTTCACGGATGATTTGAGTAGATACGGTTATATCTACTTGATGAAACACAAGTCTGAAACCTTTGAAAAGTTCAAGGAATTTCAGAATGAAGTGGAAAATCATCGTAATAGAAAGATCAAATTTCTACGGTCCGACCGTGGAGGTGAGTATCTAAGTTACGAGTTTAGCACTCACATGAAAGAGTGTGGAATTGTTTCACAACTCACACCTGCCGGAACACCACAGCGAAATGGTGTGTCGGAACGTCGTAATCGTACTTTATTAGATATGGTTCGATCTATGATGTCTCTGACGGACTTGCCGTTGTCATTTTGGGGTTATGCACTAGAAACTGCTGCATTCACTTTAAATTGGGCACCATCTAAATCCATTGAAAAGACACCATATGAATTGTGGTTTGGAAACAAAACTAAGCTGTCATTTCTTAAAGTTTGGGGATGCGATGTTTATGTGAAGAAACTTCAACCGGATAAACTCGAACCCAAAGCGGAAAAATGCGTCTTCATAGGATACCCTAAAGAAACTATTGGGTATTCCTTCTATCACAGATCCGAGGGCAAGGTTTTTGTTGCCAAGAATGGATCCTTTCTAGAGAAAGAGTTTCTCGCGAAAGGTGTGAGTAGTCGGAAGGTAGAACTCGAAGAGGTTGTGGAACCTTCTCTTCAAAGTATGGCGAGTAGCGCAGCGCCGGAAGTTGTTCCGGAGTTGGCTCCACCTGTTGAAGAGGGAACTAATGACAATGATCATGAAACTCCGAAAGAGAGTACTACCGAACCTCGCAGGTCAAACAGGACGCGTGCAGCTCCCGAGCTGTATGGAAATCCTGCCATGAATTTCATGGTTGATGAAAATGATGACCCTGCGACGTATGAAGAAGCGATGATGAGCCCGGATTCCAACAAATGGTTAGAAGCCATGAAATCCGAGATGGAATCCATGTATGAAAATCAAGTTTGAAACTTGGTGGAATTACCTCACGGCCGAAAGGCCGTGGAGAACAAATGGATTTTCAAAAGGAAAACTGATGCTGATGGTAATGTGACCGTCTATAAAGCTCGACTTGTCGCAAAGGGGTTTCGACAAATTCAAGGAGTTGACTACGATGAGACTTTCTCTCCCGTAGCGATGCTAAAGTCAGTTAGGATTATGTTAGCAATTGCTGCATATTTCGATTATGAGATATGGCAGATGGATGTCAAAACCGTGTTTCTCAATGGTAATATTGAAGAAGAGTTGTATATGATACAACCAAAGGGTTTTGTCGATCCTAAGGATGCTAACAAGGTATGCAAGCTTCAGCGATCCATCTATGGATTGAAGCAAGCATCACGAAGTTGGAATCTCCGCTTTGATGAGGTGATCAAAGAGTTTGGATTTGTCCAAACTTATGGAGAAGCTTGTATTTACAAGAAAGTGAGTGGGAGCAATGTGGCATTTCTGATATTATATGTGGATGACATATTATTGATCGGAAATGATATAGATCTTTTAAACAGTGTTAAAAGTTATCTAAACAACAAATTTTCAATGAAGGACCTAGGTGAAGCGTCATACATATTAGGCATAAAGATCTATAGAGATAGATCTAGGCGCCTAATAGGGCTATCGCAAAGTACATACCTTGATAAGATTTTAAAGAAGTTTAAAATGGACGGAAGTAAGAAGGGGTTCTTACCTATGTTGCAAGGCAAGACATTGAGTAAGACTCAAAGTCCGGCTTCGGCGGAAGAAAGAGAGATAATGGACAAAGTCCCCTATGCTTCAGCCATAGGCTCTATAATGTACGCCATGCTATGTACAAGACCGGATGTGGCACATGCTATTAGTTTGACTAGTAGGTACCAATCGGATCCAGGTTCGGAACACTGGATAGCGGTCAAGAATATCCTTAAGTACTTACGAAGAACTAAGGATATGTTTCTTGTATACGGAGGTGAAGAAGAGCTCGTCGCTAAGTGTTATGTCGACGCTAGCTTTGACACCGATCCGGATGACTCTAAGTCTCAATCCGGATACGTATTTCTCATGAATGGCGGAGCGGTTAGTTGGAGGAGCTCCAAACAACCTGTGGTAGCGGGATCAACAACGGAGGCCGAATATGTTGCTGCTTCAGAAGCGGCTCAGGAAGCAGTTTGGATGAAGGAGTTCATATCCGAACTAGGAGTGGTGGCAAACGCGTTGGACCCAATGGTGATCTATTGTGACAACAATGGTGCCATTGCCAATGCCAAAGAGCCAATGTCTCACAAGCATTCCAAGCATATTAAGCGCCGGTTTCACTCCATCCGCGAGCATGTCAAGGATGGAGATATAAAGATTTGTAAAGTACATACGGATCTCAATGTAGCAGATCCGTTGACTAAAACTCTCCCTAGAGCAAAACATGATCAACACCAGAACTCAATGGGTGTTAGATTTATCACTATGTAACTAGATTATTGTCTCTAGTGCAAGTGGGAGACTGAAGGGAATATGCCCTGAGAGGCAATAATAAAGTGTTTATTATGTGTATTCCAAGTATATGATAGATTTTTATTTTGCATGCTATAATTGTATTAATACGGAAACGTTAATACATGTGTGTTTAATAAACAAACAGAAAGTTCCTAGTTATGCCTCTCTCATAAACTAGCTCGTTGATTAACAAGATGATCAAGGTTTCCTGATCATGGACATTGGATGTTGTTAATAACGGGATCACAACATTAGTGTAATGGTGTGATGAACATTCATCCGAAGTATAGCATTACGATCAAAGTCATTGAGTTTATATTGCTATAACAACTTACGAAGTGATCCTAATCCTTAGACCATGAGGTCATGTCAATCACTAACACCGGAAGAGTTTCTTGATAACATCAAACGTCACACCGTAACAGGGTGATTATAAAGATGGATTCAGAACTAATAAAGTGTTATGTTGAGGCTCATGGATCAAGAGTGGAATTTGTTCATCCCGATGATGGATAGATATACTCTGGGCCCTCTCGGTGATATCACATTGATTAGCTTGCAAGCAAGTGATTTGATCACTAGAATGTTATATCACAGGAACGAGAAAAGAGTGCATGTCGGTAACGATATCAAACTAGGTATGGAGATACCGATTATCGAATCTCGGACATGTAATATATCGTGAAACAAACGGATTAAGATACTAGCGTAAAAGGTTCCGACGATCACAAGAAAGTCATCGTTGAATGTGTGGGAGTCAGTATGGGTCTCCAGATCCCGCTTCTGATTATTGATCCGAGAGGGGTCTTGATCATGTCCACATTATTCACGAACCATAGGGTGACACACTTAAGAGACACCGACATCCAATTGGAGCAAATGTTTCATGCCGAAAGAATGAACAAGCGCAGGAATTTATTTCACTAGATACCGAAACAGGTTTTCGGGTGAAATTGCATAAAGTGGTTATGCATGTGAAATAGAATTCTAGCCAGGGGTTATTTGTGAATGTTTGTCATTAAAGTAATTGAAAAAATTATGAATAAAATAAAAGATTTTTATTTAATGAGAGTTTGCATTAAATTTGGTGGAAATTTAATGGGAATTTGAGTGGACTTTTGAGTGGAGGGATTTTAAAGGGCATTTTGTGAGTGGAGTGTCCACCCACATGAATGAAGGAGGGGAGGGGGCAGCCCCCATGGCCGGCGGCCACCCCCTTGGGTGCCCCCCCTCCTCCTATAAAAGGAGCCCCCCTCCTCACTTGTCTCACACACCTCCTCGTGAAGGATCTCTCTCCCCCTCTAGAATTTATCCCCCATTGTCTCGGACTAGCGAGATACATGTTCCCGGTGGCTATTCGGCAAGAAAGAGTTGTGCTTCCGCTGCATCGCTGGAGCGAGGAGGCGGAGGTTGCTCGGTGCCTCGAACGTGTGTGCGAGCACGGATGCGCTGCTGATTTGCGGCGCTAGGACTTCCTCTCGATCTTGAGATTGGCAAGAGATCGTCTACATCAACCACAAGTTGAACTCATTAAGCTTTGTCGGTCTTCAAGGGTATGTTCTCTACGGATATACATCCGCCCGTTGTTTGTATCTAGTAGATAGATCTTGGTATATAGTTCACATCGTAGGAAATTTTTTGTTTTCTATGCTGCGAACCCTACACTTGTCCACCTGATCCTTTCCCCCCTCCTTATGTCACCATCTGGTAATGTTTGGTTGATTTTTGGTCACTGGCTGTTGTGCTTGGTTTAGCTGTTGTCTATGCTGGTTGTTCTTGGGTGTGTACAGTGAAAAGATGTACTAGTGTGCTCCTCCACGGCTGTGCTGCTGGTTTTGTGAGTTTGGGGTTGTGTTGTGGAGCTGACAGCACAACACATGCATTTAGTTGTGTGTCCTGCTTCTGTGCTTGCTATGCACCTGTGGATATGTTCAGAATTTTGGAACTTACTGTTATCTAGCTACTTTCACCTGGCTGGTGAAACTTGCCCCTCTTGGCTGTCATTTGACTTCTGGATTAAAATTTATGAAAGATGGATTCTTGCATATTGGTGAAACTTGCCCCTTTTGATAAATTTCTCAATGATGAATTTGCTTAGTGCACCTCACTGGCATGTCTGAGAGAAAAACCATTCTAACACTAACTTTCCTTTTTCTATTTAGTTTCTATTTGTTTTGTAGGTACAGATATAAAGATGAAGATTTTAGTTTAGGTCTTCATTTATAGAATAGTTATAGAATAATCTAATGTAACTTTCTTATTCTTTTGTAATTTTAATTTTATTATTTTGTAATCTTCATTTTATTCTTCTGTAATAAAGATTATATAATTTTCAATAAATAAATATTCTTATTCTTTATTCATTTATTATTGTGATGTTTGGAGATGATTTCAATAAGTTACCTTTTTGTAACTTGTTTATGCATTGAAAATATGAAATAAGTTTTCATATTATTAATTGTTTTCTTTAGATAAACTTTAAGTTATAATAGTTAACCCTTAATAAAATTAAGATTCAAACCTTATTCCTAATTTATCTGAATTATAATTCAAACACTCAAGTTTTAAAAATTCAAATTCATTTTCCAAAACACATAATTCCTCAAAGATCATATCAAAGTTTATAGCAATCATCCTTTAAGACTAAACCTAATCTCAAAGTATGAAAGAAACATTGATCACTTTAGGTTTTTATTTGGCGAAAATTTTACCCACATTTTCAGAGATGAATGCATGCAACACATTTTCACAAATGAATGCATGAAACATGCCAAATTCCTAAATCTACCCTTCGTTAGTTCCTAAATGCTGGGATGTTACAATAACCTTGTCACGATATGTATAATCATCTTTCTTAGAAATAGTTGTCCATCTTCTCTTAAGTAAGGTGTTATTTAGTGTCTTCCGATGGACATATAATCCACCAAGATACCGTAGAAAAGCCAATTGGTCACAATAGATTAGGATCAAGTGTAAGATATCAATTGAAGTAGTCTTAATGGTGTGGCCTAACTCTAGAATTCAAGTAGCACAGTAGAATTTTATTGTTAGTTGTTAGCCAAAGACAACATGATGAATATCATCAGGATAAATGTTGATATAATGAGTAGTAATCATGTGGGATTCACTTACGAATTCTACATGATGAAGTGAAATTATGTTAAGATTTAATAACAGTGTAGTGTGAAACAAAGTCATCATGGTTAGATTAGCTCTTGAATCATGATAAATAGGTAAAACATAACAAGATCATGGTGAGACTAGCTCCGAAAACATGATGTAAGTGTAAGTATGACAAGTACTTAGTGAATTATCTTGGAGTAGAAGTATGAAAATACCATGGTAGAGCTATGATAGAAGTCATAGGTGCTAAAAATTTCTAATAATCTTTGGTTTAAGTTATCAAAAAGAATCTCATTAGCCATTTGGAGTGATCATGTGAGGTTAGTTTACCAATAAAGAAAGGATGGTTATAGCTAGTCATTCCAAAAGTGAGACAAAGGGTTAGTCAAAACCAAATTGAGACCACTTTGCTTAAAAAATTATCCTATTGCAATTGAGCAATTTGGGTAAATGTCAAGACAACGAATAGTTTGACCCCTGTGTGCTAAGTATCACAACGTAAACCTATATGAGGAGGTGTCATATACTACACAACTAAGCCTGAATTCTAGAGATATTATACTCAACTACTATATTCTGGACTTAGAATATTGTGTGTTATATGTACCACATTTGGATGTCTTGATTTTTCTTGGATCTTCTTGATTGACTAGATCTGTACATGAAGTTTGACTTGGTGTGCAAATGAATGTTGCAATATCCAATTATTACTTGATGTTATAGATCTAGATAGGAAAGGGAATTCGTGTAAGGGAGTGAAGAGTTCTAAAGATCAAAATGAAGATTGTAGCAAGTATAAGGAGTATCAACGCAATTTGAAGGATGGATCATGCTCAGATCATTACTAGCCAGCAATAAGAAGAAAGATTAATGTAGGAAATATGTGTAGCAACAAGAAGTGATGAACGTAAGTTTACCCAAAATAGGTAATGTTGCTAAGACGTTAATGAAATATTTGTACCAAGTTCATGGAAGTATCATGAATAAGTGCAAAGAATAATTTTTGGAACCAAAATGGTATTCAAGCTCTGACAATTCAGAGAGAATGCCAATAGTATCTCGCAAACCGTAGGGTAATTCATACACCATAGGATGTTCCGCCACTGGTATTTGTCCGCAGCTGGTATTTTGTTGGCTTATTCAACCAGATCATCTTAATGTTGCATAAAGAGCATAAAACTTGGCCTAAGCTAAGAAAGACATGAAGGAGTACAAACATTAAAGCGATCATCTTTCGAGACGCTTCGCGAAGTCAGGCGTATCAAAGCGAGAATGTCCAAATAGTAAGACAAATAATGCTGAAAGATTCACTTCGAAGATCCACAATTGTGTGGATACACCATAGAATCTTTCATGAGAACCCAACTAGGTAGAGAATAAGCTAAATAAAGACCTACATTCTAGTTATAAAGCCAATGATTACTATATAGGCAGTTTAGAGGCCATTAGTAAACCCTAAGGGGGAGAGTAAACAATAAGAAATTGGAGTATTGCTATCTGACTTTCCGAGTAACGGTTGGATAAGAAATACTAACCCATGACAACACTAAGCCTTATTTTTATAAGGTCAAAATAAGATTATTATAAAAGTACTTTCAGAAGTATGTCTGGATGAAAGATCGAAGTGTACATCAAAGTAGTAGTACTCAAACCTTAAGGCAATTATTAAATGGAAGTTGAAAAGGTACTTAAGGTAATAACAAAAGATTATCTAAAGCCCGCTTAAGTGAAAGCTTAAAGGTGATAAAACATATTAATCTTAATAAACTAATTCTAGAGGAAATAACTCTTAGGTGGTCCTTAAGAGTGAACAATCACACCCAATTGGATATTTGTAGAGAAACAAGAAATTCCAATGGGTATGGACTAAATGAGTTCAAATCCAACCTTCGGAAGGACCACCGGTATAAATCATAAAAATGACAATCCAAAAATTTAGTATTTTGGCCACAACTATTGTGTTATAACAATTAAAACCCTGTTTTAGGGAGACTTCCTAAATCTACAAAGTATAGTAAGGAAGTTCGATGATCAAGTAAAGAAGTTGGAATAGGATACCTAATCAGGGAAATGAACTAAATAAGAGACCCCAATTAAAAGGATTTTGTAATAAGGATATATCCCTAAGGGACTAAAGTAAAAGGAACTTTATAGTATTGGAGACAACAAGTTGAAGATTGCCAAGTATGGTGGGAATTCAAGGAAAGGATCTGGTTATGGAATACTACAATTATTCCCATTAAGGTTGCCATGAAGATGAGAAGTACCATAATCAACACAAGTCAATTCCTTCCTCCGAAACATGAGAGTTTACAAACTTTGAGGACGGAGTTTATTTTAAGGGGGAGAGTCTGTAACATCCCAGCATTTGGGCTTAGAAATAAGCTGAACATAGTTGTGTGCATTGCATTCATGCATAGAAAATCCGACTAATTTTCGCGCTTTTGAACAAAACTTGTCAAAGTGATTGAAGCTTCTCTTAACTTGATGGAATTGAAGTAGATCATCAAGTTGACTGCGATAAGTTTCAATATGACCTTTGCTAAAGCCTTGTTTTGGGTAAAGGATGTTTGATCTAAGGGTAGATCAAATGTAATGAAAGTTAAAACCTAATACATTACTTAATGATTTATAATTGATCCTTAAGTAGTCATATCCCAGTATTCATTACACAACCCATGAATACCAACTTGTAAATATAACTTAAGTAGTAAGAATGTAACAACTAAATCTTGATCTATCTTAATCTCATCTACTTATACCATGAGTATCATGGTAATAACTAACCTTAACTCTTTAGTGAGATTGAGTAGGATAGAAACCAATTCAAGACCATTCACCACATATCTTTCTTCCCATATCAATCCTTATCATCTCTATTGAATCTTATTCTAATATCTGTTGTTCATCAATATTGAATAATCAACTATTGATTCACCAATTCTTAGCCTATCAACTATTGATCTAACAAGTCTTGTCCATATCATAGCATTCACTTAAGACCTATAAAGAAAGAAGTAAGAAGTGGTAAATAGTTATGCTAGTTTTAGATATCATCTATAGGATGGAAGAGTTTGAAGAGAATGAAATCATTATGATAATTGATGGAGTTAACTCACTCCTGAATGGATAGAAGAGTTATCTGGAAGACATAATTATATGTGGTAACAAAGAGGATTATAAGGATGAATTCTGAAGATAGTTACCAAGGAATAATCCTATTGGATCTAGTAGTTATAGTTAATGAGTAATATCTCATAGTCAGGTAGAGATACTAAGAAGATAATTATAATACAACTGTAATGTTGTATGGATGAAATCCTTGATTAGACAACTGGAAACCTAAACCATAAATGATCAAAGGATTATAATGAGCATGCTTTAGTCATCAAGATTGAATGCTTATATCATGTATAAGTGACATTGGTGGGTACAACATGATTGAACCCTAGTATAGATATGGAATTCTAAGATATCCATGATAAGTCCCCATGATAGAATATGAAGCTGGAATATAAGATACTGGAGTAAAGTAGATATAAGATTGTATGATTAAGCTGATGTTAAAGCAACATTGGATTAAAGAAGAAGTATTTTCCTCTTTGGAAATACTAAGCACTTGAGGTGAAGTAGGATTTGATGTATACATCTCTTGGAGTAATGTCAATGGTGGATGATGAAGGAAGAGTATAAATGGAGTTAGAAGTAACTATTTATTGGATTGGAGGTTATCAGCAGTAGAGTAGTTGATATAACCAAGTATGGATATGAGAAGATTATGAAAAGCTTTATTGTCAAGCTCATTGCATTTATAAATGGATTTATAAGAATTAAAGGTGAATAAGAAGATTCTTGTGAAGTAAAGGTTATCATGTTAACACATGATGATGGATATGAAGAAGTAGTATATCTAGGAAAGGAATTCCTTAATTAGAAGTCCAGAATTATTGATGTATGGAATATAGGAATTCTGGATAAAACCTAAACCCTAAATCTTTAACCAAACATAATATCTATTTCATATAAATGATCTATCATCTTATTTCCCCAATGCTTTATAGGAGTATTTTCCTATATTAAATTACTTAAGCACATCTTTGTCATTTTCAACCATCATTATGATAGGTGCTTAGGAACTGTCTTTTTCAATTCTTTCTCATAAATTAGCCTAGAAAACAATCCCACTATTTTACTTTAAATGGTGATATCATTCATGATCATAAACATAAAGACAATATGTCTTAACCATTCACCTTTATTCACAATTATAAAAGGATATAAAAATATTAAAACTCCCAGTATTCATGGTAGACATTTATAATCTCAAACCTTTAACTTTTGTGTTAGTTATAATGAAATATATACCTTATTATGTGATTAAATTCATATAAATAAAGTCTATGGCTATTATTAAACATTTTAAAACTTCATCACTCCAAATAAAAGTGAAAATAATGTTATAGTTAATTTTTAAGATCTTAAACAAATCCTAAAAACCCTAAATCCTACTTATTCTATTTAATAAAAGAATATCTCTATAATCATAAAGTTAGAAAATAATAAATCAAGCATGCTATCAAAATACTAAACTCATACCAGAATTTGAAATACATTTTTATATGTTGTAGTTATCTAAAGAATAAATTCTATAAAGAAGGATTTAAGACAAACATGAATTACAAAAAACTGAAAACAGAAAAATAGAAAGAGGTTTCAGGAAAAATAAACAGACAGCCAGGCCGCAGCCCATTTTTTCTACTACCTATCTACCGCCCAGCAGCAACAATCTTCTTCTTCCGCTCACTCGACGTCGGCCCAGTAGCAGCCCAACCCAGATACCCCTTCGTGGTCTCACTGACAGGTGGTACCCACGCGAGAGGAGCACCGTCGTCTTCGTCTTCCTCTGTCTGATCGACACGCCGTCGGCGAGCCACGTCTCCGCCGTCATTATGGACCGTCTCGGACACGAGGACTACTCCTTTGCTTCGCCCTATTCGCCTGGAGTCCGTATCCACCTGTCCCATTAACATTCATGCTCGAATCGAGCACAAAACCACCACCAGGCATCGACCGTCATCGCCGTCGTGCCAACATGTCCAAGCCCGTCGAGCCGTATAAAGCTGCCGCCTAAGACCGCCTCGAGCTTCTAGTCAATCCTCATCGTCGATCATCCTCCCTCTCGCTCTCTATCTCTCGTTTCAACCCGACGCCATCGCCGGCGAGCTTCGGCTAGACGTCGATGCAATGCACCTCAAAGCATGTGGTGTGGATGGGGAGAAGCGCCGTGCTCCGTACATCAAGGGGAGATCGGGGTGATGTGAATTTCATCATTCCTTTTTGTTGAAGTTCACCGAAATTCATGTCCGATCTCTCACCTCCGACCACGCAGGCCCTCGCCGACCACCGCATGAGTCCATGGGTGAGCTAACACATCTCTTGGACCTCCTATTTTGTGTTATTCTTCGCTGTAGCCTTATTTCCGTAGAGCTACGCCCTGCAACGCTGTCGGTCGCCATCGTGGTCACTGTTCCAATGACCATATGCTGGCGGCGCCACTGTTATTAGCCTCCCCGGAGTGCACTGATTCGAACCATGGTCATCACATTCGCTAGAAGTCACTAGATCATCGCCGTCGTTCACCGTCTATGTGTCACCGGCGAGGTGACGTCACTGTGACGTCGTGCTCACATCAGCCTTGACCAATTCAACGTATTGACCCAGTCCTTGCTTGTGTGGCATCTGACGTGGCGTTGGTCCCATTGGTCATTGACTGTGAGTAGAAATAGGGCCGGTAACAAATGCATTCACTAACATGGGGGATGATGTGGCCACTGGCCCACTAGTTAGTGACTAGGGTAGCTGTAGCTTCGGTATAAAACATATTTCTATTTAGGAAATGGATAAAACATTATAAGATCAAATATAAATATTTCCTAAAAAGTAATAAAATGATTAATTCTTGTAAATTCAATAACTTTTGTTTTATAATTCAGAAAAATATGTTTAATATATGAAAAAATTCAGAAAAATAAAATCTATAACATTAAACTATTACCAAACGTTATTATGTTAACAATTTACATAATTATTGTTTAATAAAGATTTTATAAGTATTAATACTTTGAAATTCATATTTTGATATTGGTAAATGTTAAAAAATATAAGTAAAATACCAATTTTTATAAATCACAAAATTATATGTAATATTCCAAAATGATCACAAAACAAATACCTACATGTTAAAAATATAATATTCCACTTTTGAGGTAAATAAAAATTTAAACACTTTAGCAACTTGAATTTAAACCTATTTCCTTAATTGATATTTAAGATAAGGGTAAATAAAAATAGCTAATACTTCTAAAATTAGCCAATTGAGTCGAATAAATAGTATTAGTCTTAAATATTGATTATATGAAGTCAAAATGGTTCAACACATTTTAAATGCACTTTTATTGAATTATCATTCAACCATATGTGTAGTTTATTTTCTAAAAATATCTACATAAAGTATAAAATCTTCAAGAATAATTTGGGATTAAATAAAACCTTTTTACTTACCTCAACCACAAGTTTATAAACAAATCGAAACACTATAGTGAAACCATAAGTAGTTAAGTAACATTACTTCCTTGTTTACAAACTATAACCACTCATTCACAAAACGATAAATGATTCTATTCCATTATAAATTCAAGAAACCAGTACACCAAATAAAAATATAACCATTCTTAAATAACTTTAAGGAAACATTATAAAGTAAACAAGATAAAAATATCATAAGCATTACACCCTAAGTTCATCTATGTTTTTAAAGTTAACTTTAGTCTACAAGACTTTAAATATAATGCTAAAGACCTTATTATGTGTTTTATAGTTAACTTTGGTCTATTATAACTAAGTTATAAAGCATATCAAGTCCAAGCTATTCAAGCAAGCATAAACAATATCAATCACATTCTGTCAACCATATTCTAAAAACTATCAGAATTGCTTAAACCTTAATAAAGAAATCTTTTCTTCAAATGTTATTCTTTTTGCCACTTAAATCAACAGGTTACAACTAATCACAATCACATTACTTTATACTTAACTTGTCTATTAAGATTGTTAATACTTAAGTTCCTTATCATTGCCATTACTTGTAAAGTAAAATTTGAATATAAACAATTCTTATATAAGTAGTCTTTGAGTAGCATTTCACAATTTTATGTATCTCATTGTTTTATGATATTATAATTACATGTTGTTTCACACACAATCACGAGCCTTAATAAGAAGCACAAGTGTGAAACTTATCTGAAAGGACAACACATTCTAAAGAAACCATTTCCAGTTTCCAAACCCTAGAACAACGTTATCCCCAGGATTCCTGTTTATAAAGTGCATTACATTACTTAGGCATAAGAGCATCTTGCTTCTTTAAACATTAGTCCTTACCAGACCAATGATGCTGATTTCAGATATTGGATCTTATTGTCTTGAAGACTGTGAGTGCATAATCTTGCAATCACAAAAGGCAAGTTCACACTTGCTCATGTCCTTTGATTAATTTCTATAAAGTATTTTTCAAATCCAGTGTTGTCAGTCATTACCTGCATTTGAAAAAGGTCATAAAACACTATTTTCATAATAATATGATTATATGTTATTTACCATGAGGTAATAACCTACTATGAAAGTTCCGGTGGTAAAGGAACATATTATCTAGGACTTAACAACCAATGTCGCCAGTGATTCTTGCATCGTATATCACGCGTTAAGCATGAGATTTGGAATGGGACGGAGAAGTCAGCTGTATCTTATTCCTCTCGCATGTAGCCGGATGTGCAGGTCGTGGCTGTTATCACTCGTAACGTGCATATTAATTGGTAATTCATAGAGGATATGCATCATATGGGTGGGAACCCTCAACGTCCCACGATAATTCTGGCATCTAACGGTCTGTACAAACCATTGCCGTAATTTATTGTGTGGGCATGGTGTACACCAAGGAGGCATGCGAGGTCGCGAAGGGGGCAGTGATTGGCTTGGATCATCTACTGGGCCCCACACCATAGGAAGTGTGGACGGGAAAGATCGCCCGGTTGTGCAACAAGTATTTGATATTTCATGGGTAAAGTAACACACCTCTGCAGAGTGTAAGAACTGTAACTTGTTACTCCCTGTTCCGGGAAGGAGCTGCGAACGCGGCGGGAAAGGAACTCCATGAAAGTTCTGGTAAACCCGTGAAGGCTGACGGACATATCTTTTGAAAATAGAAGCAACCTTTGAATAAATGTTTACAAAAACTTGCATTGCCTAAGACCTATGGTCTGTGGCTGTAGATATAGTGCATCAAACACTCCTTTTCTAGTGAACTTGTTGAGTACGCTCGTACTCAACGTATCTTCTTAACCCTTGCTAGGTTCTAAATCCAGTACAGATGATGTCTACATCAAGTTATGCTCCAGGAATCATCATCAAAAGCTAAAGCTCTTCAATGAAGTCAAGAAAGTCAACATATACATTAACTCAAGTGAAGACGAAGTTACCGATTAGATAGAAATATAATCTCTAGCCATAGAACCTAATTATGTAGTGTATGCAATAGCAGCAATACTAGACCACTAGTTCCGATACTAGTCTTAATAGTATAATAGTTTTTGAGTTGTTTATTTCTGATTCTTCTTTGTAAGAAGTTTCTTTCTCTCTCTTTAGCCTAGAATGTTCTCTGGATCTTGTGTAAAGAGTTGAGTTGTAACCTATAGTCATGTCTTAGACCTGTTGTGTTTCTGTTGTACCACTCTGAGGGATGTAATACTAGTGAACGGTGTTTTATTGGTGTTATGTCAACGACTATAGTGTACTACATTATGCAGTGGTATGCTGGGTCACCGCAGTCTTCTTCTCAGGTGCAGCAATAGACTTGCCATCTTTCTTGAAGTTACCCTTGGGTTTTCCTTTATTGCCTATCTTCTTGAAACTGGTGGCCTTATTGACCATCAATAATTGATGTTCCTTTTTGATGTCTACCTCGGCGGTCTTAAGCATAGCTGTGAGTTTAGTGAGCGACTTGTTCGCACCATTCATCTTGTAGTCAATTACAAACCCTTTTTAACTTAGTGGCAGCGATTGCCGAACCTTGTCCGTCGTGAGATCAACTAGAATCTCACATCTAGTGTGTTAAGACGTTGAGCGTAGCCCGTCATCTTAATGACGTGCTCGTTCACAGAGTTGTGCTCCTCCATCTTAGCGCTAAAGAACTTTTTGGAGATCTCATATCTCTCGACACGGATTTGGTCCCCGAACATAGTTTTGAGTTCCTCCACCATGACATCAGCATTAGCAAGTTCAAACGCTTTTGGAGTTCGTGCTCCAATGATTGGAGTATCGCACACCAGACAAGAGTGTAGTCATCAAACTTTGTGTTATACATAGTATGCTCCTCTAGAGGAGCACCATCTGCAGGGGCATCACTTAACGGACTGTCAAGAACATAGGACCTTTTCATGCCGACGAGGATAATCCACAAGTTGTGGTGCCAGTTGGTGAAGTTAAAACCATTGTCTTTTAGCTTTTTTCTCAAGGAATGCATTAGAATTGAATGTAGGGGATGCCGTGATATCAAAGACTATTTAGACTAGGTTAAAAATAGATAGAGTTCAAGCTAATTAAAAATTACTTATGTGAACTCTCACTCAAAATGACATCCCTCTAGTCATTTTAGTGATTACACGAACTTAATTCACTACGCCATGACCGATCATCACGAGTGGCGGTGCAGCTCCAATGGCATCGTATCTCCATATGACTCGTGCTTTACCTTTCGGTTCATGTTCTGAGGCCATGTATGTACATGCTAGGCTTGCCAAGTAAGAACCTTAATATTAGTGTGTGTAAAACTGTCTTACACCCGTTGTATGAGAACGTAGAATCTATCACACCTGATCATCATGCGGTGCTTCGAGACAACGAACTTTCTTAACAGTGCATACTAGGGAAGAACATATTATTATCTTGATATTTAGTGGGATATATCATCTTATAATGCTACCGAGGCAATAAAATACTACTAAGGTGATCAAATCAACACAAAATAAGATGCATCAAAGGATAAACATCACATGCATATATATAATGTGATATTATATAGTCATTCTCGCATTCGATATCCTTCTTGTGTGTCATGGCATGATCTCAATCATTCAAATGGCATGCCACCAAGGTCCATGGCGCCACCATCATGGTTTTTCTCCACTAATCTAATTACCTAGATTTCCATTTTCCGGCATGATGGGGATATGCCTACCGGGGTATACCCAGCAAGACGTTTCCGACTGGCCCAGGCGCCTGCGAGTGGGCCTGCGCTAACGGCGACTGGATCAAGACCTGGCGTGGAATCAAGCGAATGGAAGCTGAAGGGCCAGAAGCATAGATAGGCCCAGTCGGATTAGGTTAAACGATTGCTGAAACCTTAACTGATTCGGTTGAGATCTTTAAACCCTAGGGGGTGAGCCTATATAAACCTCCCTAGAGGGCGTGTAGAGGATACGTTCCATCATCCACCCAAGAGACTCGCTGCCTAGCCGCCGAGCTCGCCCCATTGTACTTCCACCATAATACAATCTAGCAGGAGTAGGTCTTTACCCTTCGGGGGGCTGAACCTGGGTAAATCCTTGTGTCTCCGCCCTCATCTCGCACCGCAGATGGCTGGCCGCCATTGCCCCATGTTCTACTACTCGCTGCTGATTGCAGCATCTGCCGTGGTCATTCCCACGATAGTGGCGCCCACCGTGGGGCCTGGCCGGTGTTCTGCGGCGAGATCCAATCTGCCCATCAATGAGTCGATTGCCACCGGCCGCATGATAGCGATCGGCGAGATGCTCCAAATATTGCCGAGCAACTACGTCCCGGAGGAGCGACCCGTCACGCACATCATGATCCTGCCGGTCGGCACGACCAGTCTCTTCGTCGGCCCCACCGACGTCATCGTCTTGGAGGACTCGGCTCGCATCCGCGAGTCACCGCCACGTGACCGGCTCTCTGAGATTCAGGTACGCACGATCCACTGCCTCGCCTTCGAATATGACTCAGCCCACAACGACGTGGCTGAAACCACCACGGCCGCGGAAGAAGCGGCCCTCAACGACGACGCCGACTCGGCGACCCCGGCGTCACTCGCCGGATCCATCGCCGCCGCGTCGCCCGCGGGCTCCATCACCCAGGTCTCCAACGTCGAAGACTTCGAGGATCCCTCCATCCTTGGGATCTTCACTTCGGGTTGGATAACTCCGCCGATCTCCGCGACGGGACCGATCGCCACGCCGCGACCTACATGGCAACTGGCGCCGACCCGCCGGAGGATCCATTCTCCACCCCGATCCCTCCCAACTCAACGGCAACGGAGGTCGAGGAACTCTGCCTGAAGCTGGCGGAAGCAGTCCGCAAGGAGCAAGCTGAGCGCGAAAAATTTAGCCTCGAGCAGGTGACGGCGCAGGAGCTGTCGCGCTACCACCAGCAACGAATCAGGTCGCGCCTGAACCCCACCGTCCAGGGGCGCTCCCTGAATTTCGACGATGAGAGCGACCCGACCCGCGCGGCCGAGCGCGCGATCTGCGAGAATGCGCCACCAGGAGGAAGCGTGTGGCCCCCACCAGGGTCGACGGTGAATGGCGCCCTACCACCACCCAACCGCGCACCCCCCAGGGACCAGCCACGGATCGTAGTCTCTTCACGTGAGCGAGACGCGAACGGCCTACCACTGTTCTCCACCCCGATGGACAACCTCGTCGCGGGCCGAGCAGCAGTCGACAACATCGCGGCCACCGGTGACGGCGCCCTACAGATCCAGTACGTCAATGCCTTGCTCGCAAAGGCGGTCGAGCAACAAAACGCAGGCGTCGACTCACAGGGTCGGATGTATTCGTGTTCATCGGGCAGCAGAGTGGCCTCAAGCGGCCGCCCCATGGCGGCCAACACCCTCAACTGCCCGCCACCCGAACCACTACAGCTCCAACACCGACCCGCGAACGCGGCACTCTCCACCAACGACCCCCGGCCGGCGACCAACTTCGTCGCCGCCAACGGTCAGCCCGTCGACGCCCGCACCACATCATCAACAACCAGATCTGGCGTGCACACCAGCCCGACGACCTGCGGCATACCCTAACCAACCGCCGCGATAGCGAGCCGAGGGGGTCGCTAAGCCGACTCGGGCCCCGATGCTTCGGATCGATGATCCGAGGCGAAAGATACCCGGCGAACTTCAAAGCGCCGAAGGAAATAGAGAAGTACGACCCCTCGTACGATCCCTCTGTGTGGCTGGATACGTACCTCATGGCAATGGGGATCGCCGGCCACATCGATCTACTAGCCGCCCGCTACCTCCCCCTGATGATGGAGGGGGCGTGCAGGCAGTGGATCAACACTCTCCCCGCGGATAGCATCGACTCCTGGGAAGAGATGCGCGACGCCTTCGTCAGGCACTTCGAGGGCATACACCCACGCCACCACCATCGAGGACCTAGAACGATGCGTCCAGGGACCTCGCGAGTCGACCCGTAGCTGGGTCCAACGGTGGCAAGAACTGTGGTACAACGCGGTCGGCATCCACCCAGACACCGCAATCCACTGCTTCAAGACCTCGTGCCGCTACGAGCCCCTGGTCGCCAAGCTCAAACGAGCATACCGCACACTCGACAACATACCGGATCTCCTAGAGATCGCCAAAAGATACGCTGAGGAAGACCCAAACCAAGAAACCGACGATGAGTCGGGAGGACAACGCCGCACGAGCGGCAACGACAACGGACGACGATCCGATCTACGCTATAGCAACACTCGCCTCGCCGGTAAGCGCCGCAGTGACGGGCGAGTCGACTTCATCGCCAACGCTGGGTACGCGCAGCGCGAGCCCAAGAGCTTCCGCCACGACGGGGGAAACGCCGCGATGGCGGCAACTACAAGGCGAAGCCAAGGTTCGACCCTGCGGCCCTCCTTAACCAACCTTGTGTATTTCATAGCAGGGAAGGAAAGCCCGCCACGCACACGACCGCCGACTGCCACTCTCTCAAGGAGATCGAGAAGGCAAGACGAGCGCGGGAAGACCCCGACAACAACCCGCCAAACGGCGGAAAATTCGGCAGCATGGCCGGCTCGCTCCACACCTTCACAGGCTTCAACATGAAGCGCGAGAAGAAGGTCATCGCCCGCGTCATCGCCGTCAACGTGGTGGCCCAGGTGGACGTTCCCCAGTTCCTCAACCGGTCGGAGCAACCAATCACTTAGAGTCGCCAGGACCACTCGCCAGGCATCGAGTACCCAGGCCGAGTCGCCCTGGTGGTCAATCCCAAGGTGGGAGACTACTGGCTCCCCAAGACATTGATGGACGGCGGCAGCTCCATCAACATCCTGTACCTGGACACCTTCAGGCGACTGCGGCTGCCGCAGTCGATGGTCGAGACGACCTACACCACGTTCCACGGCATCGTCCCCGGTCGGAAGGCGTACCCGATCGGCAAGGTCACGCTGCCAGTCACCTTCGGCACACCGGCAAACTTCCGCACCGAGTGGATCGTCTTCGAGATGGTGCCCTTCGACAGCCCCTACCACTGTGTCTTGGGGCACCAGGCGTTCTCCAAGTTCATGGCGGCGCCCCACTATGCGTACAACGCGATGAAGCTCCCCGGACCGCGTGGCGTCATCACCATCCACGGCGACCCCGACATGGACGCCGAGTGCAAGGCCAAAGGAGCCGAACTTGCCGACGCCGTCATCGCGGCCGAGGCCAACCACGCCGACGAGCTCACCAAATACGCGAGCAGGGTCAACAACGACGACCCCACTATACTCAAGAAGCCCAACTCGGAGGGCGGCAACACCTCAGCCTTCGAGGCAACGACGCATACCCGCACCGTCGAGCTGGTCCCAGGCGACTCCAGCCAGACAGTGACGATCGGGACAGGCATGAGCCCAGCATAGGAAGGCGCGCTCATCGAGTTCCTCTGTGAGAACAGGGACATCTTCGCATGCAAGCGCTCTGACATGCCTGGTGTCCCTAGGGAACTCGCTGAGCACAAACTCAACACCGACCCCAAAGTGCGACCTGTCAAGCAGTCACTGCGGCCCTTCAATGAAGAGCGCCGCCGGGCAATCGCCGAGGAGGTGCAGCGTCTACTCGCTGCAGGCTTCATCTGGCTAATCAAATACTCCAAGTGGCTGGCAAACCCAGTCCTGGTCGAGAAGAAAAATGGGACCTGGAGGATGTGTATCGATTACACAAACTTAAACAGCGCCTACCCGAAGGAGAAATTCGTCCTCCCGCAGATCGACCAAATAATCGATTCCACCGCGGGCTCGGAGTCGCTATGCTTCCTCGACGCCTACTCTGGGTACAACCAGATCAAAATGGCCGTTGAGGACGAAGAGAAGACGGCGTTCATCACGCCATTCGGAGCCTTCTGCTACACTGCCATGACCTTCGGCCTCAGGAACGCCGGGGCGACCTACTAGCAGTGTATGCAGGAGTGCCTTGCGAGTCAAATTGGCCGCAATATCCACGTCTACATCGATGACGTGGTAGTGAAGTCCGCTCTCCAGGGCGACCTACTCGCCTACCTAGCGGAAACATTCGGCAACCTGCGGAAATACAAGATAAAGCTAAACCCATGAAAATGCACCTTCGGTGTACCAGCAGGGCAGCTACTGGGATACGTCGTCTCCAAGCGCGGGATCGAGGCGAATCCCACCAAGATCGACACGATCGCTCGACTCGGCAAACCCGAGTGCCTGCGCGATGTCCAGAAGCTGGCCGGGCGAGTCGCGGCTCTCGGTCGCTTCATTCCCTGATTGGGCGAAAAGGCGATGCCCCTATATCGCCTGATGCGCAAGACCCCACCTTCCAGTGGGACAAGAAGGCGAACGATGCGCTCCACGATCTCAAGAAGGTGCTACTCGCCGCACCGCTACTCGCCGCCCCCATCGACAAGGAACCCATGCTGGTCTACGCCACGGATTTCAAGCGCGTCGTCAGCATCGTCATGGTCGTCGAGCGACCAGAGGAAGGAAAGGAGCGCCCAGTGCAGCGACCAGTGTACTATATCAGCGAGGTTCTCACCGAGTCGCTTCAGCGATACCCGCAGTACCAGAAACTGGTATACGCGGTCTTCAGAGCACAGCGGCGACTGCCACACTACTTCCAGGAGCACCCGATAACGGTCGCCTCCTTAGCACCGTTGCAGGACATCATCCGCCACCGTGAGGCGACCGGGCGAGTCGCCAAGTGGGCCGTCGAAATCGGCGTCCACAACATCAAGTACGAGCCGCGCAAAGAGATCAAGTCGCAGCCTCTTGCGGACTTCATCGCCGACTGGTAGGAGGCCCAGCAGCCAGAAAAGCTTCCATACCTCCACTACTGGAGTTTACACTTCGACGGCTCCAAGAATGCGGATGGTGCAGGAGCAGGGATAGTGCTAACCTCTTCGAAGGGCGACAAGGTACGCTACGTCCTCTGCCTCGACTTCACCCCCTGCACCAACAACATGGCCGAGTACGAGGCACTACTCCATGGCATGCGAGCCGATAAGGAGATGAATGTCAACCGCCTACGCTACTACGGAGACTCCGCCCTCGTTGCTGGGCAAGTCGCTGGCACCTGCGACACCGTCTCCCCCACCATGGCGGCATACCGCCAAGCAGTGGACAAGCTGGGCGGACACTTCGCAGGTTATTCCGTCGAGTGGATCGACAGAGGGAAGAATGAGGAGGCCGACCCACTCTCTCGTATCGGCTCGGCTCGACTCGCACCACCCACCGGCGTCTTCCTCGACACCATCACCAAGCCTTCCGTCTCTCCCCCAAGGGAGATCGACATCTGAGTCCCGCTGCAACCAGAGCCAACCCTGGTTGCACTCATCGCCGAGCCAGAGGACTGGACTACGCCGTACATCGCCTACCTGAAGGGAGGCACCTTGCCAGCAGACAAAACAGACACCCGGATGATAGCACGCCGCTGCAAATCCTTCGTCATCATCGACGGCGAGCTCCACAAGCGCAGCGTGACTGGCGTGTTCCAACGCTGCGTCCAACCTGCTGAAGGACGCAAAATCCTCCACGACATCCACTCTGGAGACTGCGGCCACCACGCCGGTGCCCGCTCTCTGGTCGCAAAGGCTATGCGACACGGCTTCTACTGGCCCACCGCACACGCAGACGCTGTCAACATTGTCCAGCGGTGCGCCGGGTGCCAGAAGTACGCCAACCAGACCCACGTGCCGAGCTCGGCGCTCAAGACAATCCCCATCACCTGGCCGTTCGCCGTGTGGGGTATGGACATGGTAGGCCCTTTCAAAAAGGCCCCCTCCGGCTTCACCCACCTCCTGGTCCCGGTCGACAAATTCACAAAATGGGTGGAGGCCAAGCCAGTCCGGAAATGTGACGGGAAGACCGCCACCAAGTTCCTACGCGAGATCATCTATTGCTACGGGTTCCCAGACAGCATCATCACGGACAACGGCACCAACTTCGCCAAAGGAGCCATGGCCAAGTTCTGCGAAGAACATCACATCCGAATCGACCTCGCCTCGGTTGCTCACCCGGAGTCCAACGGCCAGGCAGAACGAGCCAACCAGAGCATCCTCCATGGCCTGAAGCCACGGCTCCAAGTACCACTCGAGCGCACTGCCGGGTGCTGGGTCGAGGAGCTACCCTCCGTCATCTGGGGCATCCGCACCTCCGTCATCAGGTCGACAGGGTTCACCCCCTTCTTCATGGTGTATGGCGCCGAGGCAGTCATTCCCACCTACCTAGAGCACGACTCGCCCAGGGTTGTCAACTACACAGAGGCGGCAAACGAACTCGCACGCCAGGATGGAGTCGACCAACTCGACGAGGCACGCGACCTAGCTCGCTCCCGCACCGCCATCTACAAACAATGGCTCCGCCGCTACCATAGCCGGCGAGTAAGGACTCGCATGTTCCAGGAAGGCAATCTGGTGCTACGCCTCATCCAGGACAAGAAGGGCATGCACAAGCTATCCCCCACCCTTGGGAGGGACCATTCGCCATCGGGCGAGTCCTCGGAAACGACGCCTACTACCTCATCGACGTCCGAGGAGACGGGAAACTCGACATCAAGCGACCGTGGAATGTAAACCTCCTACGGAAATTCTACTCCTAGAATTCCATACATGTACTCTCCTGGTATGAAATAAAATAGATTGGTTACCGCAAATTGCGTCTACTCTCCGTGCCTTGTGCCACTCGCACTCGTAATAACAGCGTCAAGCTAACCGCAGAAGTCAACCTCTGGTACAGCGACCGGCACGGCCAAGTAGTGCGTTCCGAGGTGTGGCATCCCGCAAAACCACTACTAGAAAATCGCGTTGAATTTGTGCATTGCATCGTCATCATCATGCATTGTTTGTCTAAAACTATTTTCGCAAAGCCTGTTTTTGTTTTCTAAAACGCCCCGTCTTGTTTTCATATTCAAACCCGGGACTCCGGATTATTTTGTTTTGTCTGTTATCGGATTGCAAAGGCCCCGTTTTAAATAAATAAGACATTTAATTATTTTAGTGGGGGCAGTCGAACGGGCCGAATCGACCCGGACGACCACCCCCAGAACAAATCGGTCCACCCAAAATCCCTAGTCTACCTAACCTAATCCTACCCAAATCCCCTCCACCTCACCCCAGCCAATCACCGGTTGCCACCTCAACCTGGACCTATTCCCCCCACCAACCCCGGGGCGCCACCTCACCCCCTGGCCCTGCCCCGCCTCCACATCACCACCCCACTCCCCACTCAACCCCTCCCCCAGACCCCACCTGCCGGCCCCCTCTTTCCCTCTCTCCTCTCCCTGTCCCGCGTGGACCCGCGCCCTGGCCCCACCCCAAGCCCCACCTGCCGCCCCCTGTTCCTCTTCGCCCACCAGCCGCACCGCCCCGTCCCCGTGCCCCCTCCTCCCGAGCTCGCCCCTGCCTCCACCTTCTTCCTCCCCTCGCGCGGCCCTCCCCTCTGCCCGCCGTCGAGGCCCCGCCGCATAGCTCCGCCTCCCCTTCCCTCTCCGGCGAGCCCGCCCGCCGCGTGCGCCTCCCTCTCGCCGGAGCAGCGCCTCCGTCGGCCTCCCCGTCTCGCCTTCCTCTCCCCGCGGCCCCCCCTCGCAGCTCTTCCCCAGCCTGCGGCCGCGCCCCACCTCCTTCCTCCTCGTCGCCGTCGACCTCCTTCCTCCCCGTCTCGCCTCGGCCTCACCGCGCGCTCCCCGCCCCCGTCGAGCTCGCTCCGGCGATGAGCTCGCCGCCTCCCTACCTCGCTCCGCCATCTCTCCTCGCCGCCCTAGCGCGCGCCCGCCTTCTCCCTCCTCTCGCCGGCTCCCCTCCCCGCTCCCCCTGGCGCCCGGCGCCGCCACGCCACCAGCCGCTCAGGCGCCGCCGGCGACCGCTCCCTCCGCTCCGCCTCGCGCCGGCGTCCCCTCCTGACGACGACGCCGGCCCCGCCGCCAGCACGTCCTCCCCGCGCCGCCACTCACCCTGCAGCTGCTCCGCCGGCCGCCTCCGCTCGGCTCCCCGCCGCCGGCGCGCCCCCGGAGCTCCTCCGGCCCGAGCTCGCCCCGGCTCGGCTCCCCTCCTCTCGGCCGCTTCCGCTGCGTCGCCGCCCCAAGCTCCGCCGTGCCTCGCCCCGTTCCGTCCCGAGCCACCGCCGCAGCGGTGGGCCCCTCACCTCCGGCCTTCTGCGCGTCCCCGGCAGCATCCTGTCGAGCAGAGCCGCCGGACCCCGCGCGTCCCCGACCCGGCAGCACCCGCGCGCCCTCGTTCTCGTCCCCGAAGCACAAGACCGTCTCGAGCCCCGATGCCCTTTTGTCGCCAAGATCTGCGTTGTTGCGTGTTTCGACAACCATGTACGAGATGGAACAATATGACGCCGGTACCCCAAGATCTACCACACGGACACGGAGAAAACCTCGGACGCCAAGATCTTCTCCTCGGGACACCGGGAACTCCCCCTGAATGCCAAGGTCGTCGACACGGATACGACATGAACTTACCTCGGACGCCAAGGTCTGACCCGAAGACCGCGATGATGTTGAACCAAGATCCCCATCGGACAAGATCGTCACCAAGACCGGCCATGTTGAGATCCGAAGACCGATCCCGGAGTCCGAACCTCGATCTCGTCGAACCCTGAACCCCGAGACCGACCCCGAACCCCGGAACCCCAAGATCGTCGAGCCCTAATGTGTGACCCCTTTTCTCTAGCCCTATTTTATAAATGTAATAACCAATTGCTGCATATTAAATTGTCATACTCGTATGCATCTTATCATGTGGTTTGGGGGCCTTATGCCGATTCACCATATAATTACATATGGGGCCCATATGCGGGCAAATCTAGCCTTATATTGGCCTCATTTAAATTGTGTAGCGAACCGGTGCCATCTTTTGTCTTGCTAATGCAACATTTAATTTGCGGGGTAGATAAATAACTCGAACCGTTTAATTAATTGTCGGGACCCCGGTTCCGCTTAATAGGATCTAATTGCACCGCACCTTTGCCATGCCATACATCATACATGCATCATGCCGATCTTTTGCCGTAGTATTAAATATTGCATCCGGTGTTTATTCTAGTGTTTTGGTTCTTCGCGGATAAGGCCGTTGAGTTGATGCGAGTGTCGACCTGATCTTCGGTTGAACCTTCGACAATGTTTTCAGGCGAGCATCTCCCCCTTTCTACCTATCTTACTTTATAGTATTTATTCCCTCCTGTTGATCTATTGCTATCTGTGTTGCGATGCTCTAGTTTTCGTACCCGTGATATCCCTTGCAGCCATATATTGCCTTGGACATGTCCTATTACCTGTTGTTTGGTAGATAGTTGGACTTGCGCGTCGTAGTCGCTTGCTCAAGTGTTGTTGCATGTCGCCAAGAACCACAGTGTTGGAGTAATTGCCGCATGTTGATGTTGGAGATGATCATGGCTTTACTTTTCGTTCACTTTAATTACTGTTTAACAACTAAAATTGAAGTAGGTAAGTAGAGGCATCGGTGGGTGTTAGATAACATTTGGTTTCCGACCGCCCACTTGTGTCCCGTAGGACCCCGAGTTCTTTACACCTGTTCCGAGATCGAGCGCGCTAACCACAGGTGGGGAGATATGGGCCCCCCATTGATTATTACCTGATTTCAAAGTATTGTACTGGGGGCCACAAACTAGTTTGAGGTTTTATTTACTATCAAAGACTTATGCCATGCTTTACTGCTTTATTTACGATTGTGCGAGGAGCACACTGTACTGTTTAGGAAGCGGAGTGTTTCCGCGGTATCGACAGTCCCAGTTTTGGGATTTGCTGTCGTTTACAGCCACTGACGCAAACCCTAAGTCCGTCTCGGAGACCGGCCGACTTTGTTGCGGGTGTACTTAGTGGGGTGGCCCCCGTGCTTGCTTTGGGTCTGGGAACGTCATGACTTAGGCCCCGCCGACATACCGATGGGTGTATGTTAACTGATCTGGCAAAAAGGGTCGAAGTGCTTGTGGATACTTTGGTGCACCCCTGCAGGGTTAAATCTTTTCGAGAAGCCGTGTCCGCGGTTATGGACGACTTGGAGCACAGTGCTTGATCATAGACAACTATAACTAAAGTTTATTGTTATAAATTGACTTGTATCCGATATGACTAGTAATCAGCTTCACTACAACGGAATGGCTACATAAAAGTACCAACCACTGCTGGGTTTTGGGGTTATCTCATGCTAATTGTATCTGATTAGTAAGTGTCGCAACTACAACGGAATGATTAAATAAAAGTGCTCACTGCTTATTTTATCAGGACGACTATTTTTTACCTGACTAGTAAATTGCAGCAACTATAACTGAATAAGTAAAACTGCCAACTGGGTGAGTTCCTTGGTTGACTTCCTCGTTTGGTCTCGAGGGGGAAACGCCAGGATGGGTTTGTTTGATGGTAGCATCAGGTTGGTTCCGCATAGGTCTTTCTTATCCCCTTCTGGTAGCCGCCAGTTGTATCGAGTCTCTATAGGTTGTTTAGTGAATGCTGTCCCTGCCGCTTCAGTCCACCATACCTATGTAGGCGAGGACCGCCGAATTCTAGCCTCGCCGTGTACTGGCCTCAGTACTGACGCTCCTCTTTTTCCTTTGCCCTTTGTCGGCACCCCTTTTGTTTAAGCAGGTTTTGAGATCGACGCCGTTAGCAGGGTTACCCTTCCGGCTTGGCCTGGGCAGGGTTATGGATGCCATTGGTTATTCTTCAGGGCTCTTAGCCGCATTTGCATCTTGTCCGTAGTCGGACGCGCTGTCATTTTCAAGGTGATTTGGATATTTGTATAATATATCTGTATTCTTGACTCCTGGAGTCGTGTTGTATATATATGTTCTGTGGGTCCCATCGAGGACTGTTGTGTAATGTTATTACTTCGTTTTCCACCCGCACGAAAGTGCCTGGTGGGCGCCTTTGAATCGTTTCTATGCGGGTTTGGCGAGTTTCGCTAAAACTTGCATAGGGCCGATTCTGAGGGTGTTACATAGTGGTATCAGAGCTCAGCAGTTGCGATACCCCACAAGTCCAGCCTGTAGGATAACCTAGCTAACGGCCGAAGTAGAGTGTCAAAACTAGTTTTGCAAAATCGGTTGGATAGTTCTGATTAGGTCTGATTTTATTCCTTACCCCTCTGCTATTCTCCTCTTACCTTTGCATGTTTTGAATCCGGTCTCTTCTCTTTCTTCGAGTCCAGGATTTCTCGTGGTTGGGTTCCGTCGTACCTTCAGGGTTTCCCTTCCTCCTTTGATAACGGTGTTCTACCATCCGAACTTCATGCTATCTGAGTGCTCCTTTATCTGTGGTAACATTCTTTGTTCCTTGTTTGTGCCTTCCGGTGTTTTCCGACGCGACGACATCATCTACGCCAGATTCGATGCAGAGTCTGCATCACTCCTTTGTTCCGACCCTCATTGTCGAGATCTTCAGTCTAATCCTGAGGGTTGGTTGCATAATCTGTCTATTCGTGTACATAGTAATGCTTTGAGTGCGGGATGGAGTCGCGACCATACCACTACTCTTATCATTCGCTTTTGTATATTGAACGGTGGATCGATGCAATTCTACTCCTTCCATGGAAGTTAGAGGTGGCCTTACCTTTAACTTTGTCTGTTGTTATCCAGAGTGTTCTCTTGACGAACAGGATCAACGACATCTTGTTGGTGGTGTCGCCGATTTCAAGACGAAGAGAGCATCCTTGTTAGTGGTGTCGCGAGGATCTACACGATGCGAGAAGATTCAGATCGCCGACCTTCCTTCCGGTACCATGAGGCGGATCTCGAGGGCGAGATCCATTGTTAGTGGTGTCGAATTGTGGCATCCCGCAAAACCACTACTAGAAAATCGCGTTGAATTTGTGCATTGCATCGTCATCATCATGCATTGTTTGTCTAAAACTATTTTCGCAAAGCCTGTTTTTGTTTTCTAAAACGCCCCGTCTTGTTTTCATATTCAAACCCGGGACTCCGGATTATTTTGTTTTGTCTGTTATCGGATTGCAAAGGCCCCGTTTTAAATAAATAAGACATTTAATTATTTTAGTGGGGGCAGTCGAACGGGCCGAATCGACCCGGACGACCACCCCCAGAACAAATCGGTCCACCCAAAATCCCTAGTCTACCCAACCTAATCCTACCCAAATCCCCTCCACCTCACCCCAGCCAATCACCGGTTGCCACCTCAACCTGGACCTATTCCCCCCACCAACCCCGGGGCCCCACCTCACCCCCTGGCCCTGCCCCGCCTCCACATCACCACCCCACTCCCCACTCAACCCCTCCCCCAGACCCCACCTGCCGGCCCCCTCTTTCCCTCTCTCCTCTCCCTGTCCCGCGTGGACCCGCGCCCTGGCCCCACCCCAAGCCCCACCTGCCGCCCCCTGTTCCTCTTCCCCCTCCAGCCGCACCGCCCCGTCCCCGTGCCCCCTCCTCCCGAGCTCGCCCCTGCCTCCACCTTCTTCCTCCCCTCGCGCGGCCCTCCCCTCTGCCCGCCGTCGAGGCCCCGCCGCATAGCTTCGCCTCCCCTTCCCTCTCCGGCGAGCCCGCCCGCCGCGTGCGCCTCCCTCTCGCCGGAGCAGCGCCTCCGTCGGCCTCCCCGTCTCGCCTTCCTCTCCCCGCGCCCCCCCCCCCCCCAGCTCTTCCCCGGCCTGCGGCCGCGCCCCACCTCCTTCCTCCCCATCGCCGTCGACCTCCGCCCCGCCTCGGCCTCACCGCGCGCTCCCCGCCCCCGTCGAGCTCGCTCCGGCGATGAGCTCGCCGCCTCCCTACCTCGCTCCGCCGTCTCTCCTCGCCGCCCTAGCGCGCGCGCCCGCCTTCTCCCTCCTCTCGCCGGCTCCCCTCCCCGCTCCCCCTGGCGCCCGGCGCCGCCACGCCACCAGCCGCTCAGGCGCCGTCGGCGACCGCTCCCTCCGCTCCGCCTCGCGCCGGCGTCCCCTCCCGGCGATGATGCCGGCCCCGCCGCCAGCACGTCCTCCCCGCGCCGCCGCTCGCCCTGCAGCTGCTCTGCCGGCCGCCTCCGCTCGGCTCCCCGCCCACGGCGCGCCCCAGGAGCTCCTCCGGCCCGAGCTCGCCCCGGCTCGGCTCCCCTCCTCTTGGCCGCTTCCGCTGCGTCGCCGCCCCAAGCTCCGCCGTGCCTCGCCCCGTTCCGTCCCGAGCCGCCGCCGCAGCGGTGGGCCCCTCACCTCCGGCCTTCTGCGCGTCCCCGGCAGCATCCTGTCGAGCAGAGCCGCCGGACCCCGCGCGTCCCCGACCCGGCAGCACCCGCGCGCCCTCGTTCTCGTCCCCGAAGCACAAGACCGTCTCGAGCCATGATGCCCTTTTGTCGCCAAGATATGCGTTGTTGCGTGTTTCGACAACCATGTACGAGATGGAACCCGATGACGCCGGTACCCCAAGATCTACCACACGGACACGGAGAAAACCTCGGACGCCAAGATCTTCTCCTCGGGACACCGGGAACTCCCCCTGAACGCCAAGGTCGTCGACACGGATACGACATGAACTTCCCTCGGACGCCAAGGTCTGACCCTCGGACCCGAAGACCGCGATGATGTTGAACCAAGATCCCCATCGGACAAGATCGTCACCAAGACCGGCCATGTTGAGATCCGAAGACCGATCCCGGAGTCCGAACCTCGATCTCGTCGAACCCTGAACCCCGAGACCGACCCCGAACCCCGGAACCCCAAGATCGTCGAGCCCTAATGTGTGACCCCTTTTCTCGAGCCCTATTTTATAAATGTAATAACCAATTGCTGCATATTAAATTGTCATACTCGTATGCATCTTATCATGTGGTTTGGGGGCCTTATGCCGATTCACCATATAATTACATATGGGGCCCATATGCGGGCAAATCTAGCCTTATATTGGCCTCATTTAAATTGTGTAGCGAACCGGTGCCATCTTTTGTCTTGCTAATGCAACATTTAATTTGCGGGGTAGATAAATAACTCGAACCATTTAATTAATTGTCGGGACCCCGGTTCCGCTTAATAGGATCTAATTGCACCGCACCTTTTCCATGCCATACATCATACATGCATCATGCCGATCTTTTGCCGTAGTATTAAATATTGCATCCGGTGTTTATTCTAGTGTTTTGGTTCTTCGCGGATAAGGCCGTTGAGTTGATGCGAGTGTCGACCTGATCTTCGGTTGAACCTTCGGCAATGTTTTCAGGCGAGCATCTCCCCCTTTCTACCTATCTTACTTTATAGTATTTATTCCCTCATGTTGATCTATTGCTATCTGTGTTGCGATGCTCTAGTTTTCGTACCCGTGATATCCCTTGCAGCCATATATTGCCTTGGACACGTCCTATTACCTGTTGTTTGGTAGATAGTTGGACTTGCGCGTCGTAGTCGCTTGCTCAAGTGCTGTTGCGTGTCGCCAAGAACCACAGTGTTGGAGTAATTGCCGCATGTTGATGTTGGAGATGATCATGGCTTTACTTTTCGTTCACTTTAATTACTGTTTAACAACTAAAATTGAAGTAGGTAAGCAGAGGCATCGGTGGGTGTTAGATAACATTTGGTTTCCGACCGCCCACTTGTGTCCCGTAGGACCCCGAGTTCTTGACACCTATTCCGAGATCGAGCGCGCTAACCACAGGTGGGGAGATATGGGCCCCCCATTGATTATTACCTGATTTCAAAGTATTGTACTGGGGGCCACAAACTAGTTTGAGGTTTTATTTACTATTAAAGACTTATGCCATGCTTTACTGCTTTATTTACGATTGTGCGAGGAGCACACTGTACTGTTTAGGAAGCGGAGTGTTTTCGCAGTATCGACAGTCCCAGTTTTGGGATTTGCTGTCGTTTACAGCCACTGACGCAAACCCTAAGTCCGTCTCGGAGACCGGCCGACTTTGTTGCGGGTGTACTTAGTGGGGTGGCCCCCGTGCTTGCTTTGGGTCTGGGAACGTCATGACTTAGGCCCCGCCAACATATCGATGGGTGTATGTTAACTGATCTGGCAAAAAGGGTCGAAGTGCTTGTGGATACTTTGGTGCACCCCTGCAGGGTTAAATCTTTTCGAGAAGCCGTGTCCGCGGTTATGGACGACTTGGAGCACAGTGCTTGATCATAGACAACTATAACTAAAGTTTATTGTTATAAATTGACTTGTATCCGATATGACTAGTAATCAGCTTCACTACAACGGAATGGCTACATAAAAGTACCAACCACTGCTGGGTTTTGGGGTTATCTCATGCTAATTGTATCTGATTAGTAAGTGTCGCAACTACAATGGAATGATTAAATAAAAGTGCTCACTGCTTATTTTATCAGGACGACTATTTTTTACCTGACTAGTAAATTGCAGCAACTATAACTGAATAAGTAAAACTGCCAACTGGGTGAGTTCCTCGGTTGACTTCCTCGTTTGGTCTCGAGGGGGAAACGCCAGGATGGGTTTGTTTGACGGTAGCATCAGGTTGGTTCCGCATAGGTCTTTCTTATCCCCTTTTGGTAGCCGCCAGTTGTATCGAGTCTCTATAGGTTGTTTAGTGAATGCTGTCGCTGTCGCTTCAGTCCACCATACCTATGTAGGCGAGGACCGCCGAATTCTAGCCTCGCCGTGTACTGGCCTCAGTACTGACGCTCCTCTTTTTCCTTTGCCCTTTGTCGGCACCCCTTTTGTTTAAGCAGGTTTTGAGATCGACGCCGTTAGCAGGGTTACCCTTCCGGCTTGGCCTGGGCAGGGTTATGGACGCCATTGGTTATTCTTCAGGGCTCTTAGCCGCATTTGCATCTTGTCCGTAGTCGGACGCGCTGTCATCTTCAAGGTGATTTGGATCTTTGTATAATATATCTGTATTCTTGACTCCTGGAGTCGTGTTGTATATATCTGTTCTGTGGGTCCCATCGAGGACTGTTGTGTAATGTTATTACTTCGTTTTCCACCCGCACGAAAGTGCCTGGTGGGCACCTTTGAATCGTTTCTATGCGGGTTTGGCGAGTTTCGCTAAAACTTGCATAGGGCCGATTCTGAGGGTGTTACAGAGTGGTATCAGAGCTCAGCAGTTGCGATACCCCACAAGTCCAGCCTGTAGGATAACCTAGCTAACGGCCGAAGTAGAGTGTCAAAACTATTTTTGCAAAATCGGTTGGATAGTTCTGATTAGGTCTGATTTTATTCCTTACCCCTCTGCTATTCTCCTCTTACCTTTGCGTGTTTTGAATCCGGTCTCTTCTCTTTCTTCGAGTCCAGGATTTCTCGTGGTTGGGTTCCGTCGTACCTTCAGGGTTTCCCTTCCTCCTTTGATAACGGTGTTCTACCATCCGAACTTCATGCTATCTGAGTGCTCCTTTATCTGTGGTACCATTCTTTGTTCCTTGTTTGTGCCTTCCGGTGTTTTCCGACGCGACGACATCATCTACGCCAGATCCGATGCAGAGTCTGCATCACTCCTTTGTTCCGACCCTCATTGTCGAGATCTTCAGTCTAATCCTGAGGGTTGGTTGCATAATCTGTCTATTCGTGTACATAGTAATGCTTTGAGTGCGGGATGGAGTCGCGACCATACCACTACTCTTATCATTCGCTTTTGTATATTGAACGGTGGATCGATGCAATTCTACTCCTTCCATGGAAGTTAGAGGTGGCCTTACCTTTAACTTCGTCTGTTGTTATCCAGAGTGTTCTCTTGACGAACAGGATCAACGACATCTTGTTGGTGGTGTCGCCGATTTCAAGACGAAGAAAGCATCCTTGTTAGTGGTGTCGCGAGGATCTACACGATGCGAGAAGATTCAGATCGCCGACCTTCCTTCCGGTACCATGAGGCGGATCTCGAGGGCGAGATCCATTGTTAGTGGTGTCGAATTGTGGCATCCCGCAAAACCACTACTAGAAAATCGCGTTGAATTTGTGCATTGCATCGTCATCATCATGCATTGTTTGTCTAAAACTATTTTCGCAAAGCCTGTTTTTGTTTTCTAAAACGCCCCGTCTTGTTTTCATATTCAAACCCGGGACTCCGGATTATTTTGTTTTGTCTGTTATCGGATTGCAAAGGCCCCGTTTTAAATAAATAAGACATTTAATTATTTTAGTGGGGGCAGTCGAACGGGCCGAATCGACCCGGACGACCACCCCCAGAACAAATCGGTCCACCCAAAATCCCTAGTCTACCCAACCTAATCCTACCCAAATCCCCTCCACCTCACCCCAGCCAATCACCGGTTGCCACCTCAACCTGGACCTATTCCCCCCACCAACCCCGGGGCGCCACCTCACCCCCTGGCCCTGCCCCGCCTCCACATCACCACCCCACTCCCCACTCAACCCCTCCCCCAGACCCCACCTGCCGGCCCCCTCTTTCCCTCTCTCCTCTCCCTGTCCCGCGTGGACCCGCGCCCTGGCCCCACCCCAAGCCCCACCTGCCGCCCCCTGTTCCTCTTCCCCCACCAGCCGCACCGCCCCGTCCCCGTGCCCCCTCTTCCCGAGCTTGCCCCTGCCTCCACCTTCTTCCTCCCCTCGTGCGGCCCTCCCCTCTGCCCGCCGTCGAGGCCCCGCCGCATAGCTTCGCCTCCCCTTCCCTCTCCGGCGAGCCCGCCCGCCGCGTGCTCCTCACTCTCGCCGGAGCAGCGCCTCCGTCGGCCTCCCCGTCTCGCCTTCCTCTCCCCGCGCCCCCCCCCTCGCAGCTCTTCCCCGGCCCGCGGCCGCGCCCCACCTCCTTCCTCCCCGTCGCCGTCGACCTCCGCCCCGCCTCGGCCTCACCGCGCGCTCCCCGCCCCCGTCGAGCTCGCTCCGGCGACGAGCTCGCCGCCTCCCTACCTCGCTCCGCCGTCTCTCCTCGCCTCCCTAGCGCGCGCCCGCCTTCTCCCTCCTCTCGCCGGCTCCCCTCCCCGCTCCCCCTGGCGCCCGGCGCCGCCACGCCACCAGCCGCTCAGGCGCCGCCGGCGACCGCTCCCTCCGCTCCGCCTCGCGCCGGCGTCCCCTCCCGGCGACGACGCCGGCCCCGCCGCCAGCACGTCCTCCCCGCGCCGCCGCTCGCCCTGCAGCTGCTCCGCCGGCCGCCTCCGCTCGGCTCCCCGCCGTCGGCGCGCCCCCGGAGCTCCTCCGGCCCGAGCTCGCCCCGGCTCGGCTCCCCTCCTCTCGGCCGCTTCCGCTGCGTCGCCGCCCCAAGCTCCGCCGTGCCTCGCCCCGTTCCGTCCCGAGCCGCCGCCGCAGCGGTGGGCCCCTCACCTCCGGCCTTCTGCGCGTCCCCGGCAGCATCCTGTCGAGCAGAGCCGCCGGACTCCGCGCGTCCCCGACCCGGCAGCACCCGCGCGCCCTCGTTCTCGTCCCCGAAGCACAAGACCGTCTCGAGCCCCGATGCCCTTTTGTCGCCAAGATCTGCGTTGTTGCGTGTTTCGACAACCATGTACGAGATGGAACCCGATGACGCCGGTACCCCAAGATCTACCACACGGACACGGAGAAAACCTCGGACGCCAAGATCTTCTCCTCGGGACACCGGGAACTCCCCCTGAACGCCAAGGTCGTCGACACGGATACGACATGAACTTCCCTCGGACGCCAAGGTCTGACCCTCGGACCCGAAGACCGCGATGATGTTGAACCAAGATCCCCATCGGACAAGATCGTCACCAAGACCGGCCATGTTGAGATCCGAAGACCGATCCCGGAGTCCGAACCTCGATCCCGTCGAACCCTGAACCCCGAGACCGACCCCGAACCCCGGAACCCCAAGATCGTCGAGCCCTAATGTGTGACCCCTTTTCTGGAGCCCTATTTTATAAATGTAATAACCAATTGCTGCATATTAAATTGTCATACTCGTATGCATCTTATCATGTGGTTTGGGGGCCTTATGCCGATTCACCATATAATTACATATGGGGCCCATATGCGGGCAAATCTAGCCTTATATTGGCCTCATTTAAATTGTGTAGCGAACCGGTGCCATCTTTTGTCTTGCTAATGCAACATTTAATTTGCGGGGTAGATAAATAACTTGAACCGTTTAATTAATTGTCGGGACCCCGGTTCCGCTTAATAGGATCTAATTGCACCGCACCTTTGCCATGCCATACATCATACATGCATCATGCCGATCTTTTGCCGTAGTATTAAATATTGCATCCGGTGTTTATTCTAGTATTTTGGTTCTTCGCGGATAAGGCCGTTGAGTTGATGCGAGTGTCGACCCGATCTTCGGTTGAACCTTCGGCAATGTTTTCAGGCGAGCATCTCCCCCTTTCTACCTATCTTACTTTATAGTATTTATTCCCTCCTGTTGATCTATTGCTATCTGTGTTGCGATGCTCTAGTTTTCGTACCCGTGATATCCCTTGCAGCCATATATTGCCTTGGACACGTCCTATTACCTGTTGTTTGGTAGATAGTTGGACTTGCGCGTCGTAGTCGCTTGCTCAAGTGCTGTTGCGTGTCGCCAAGAACCACAGTGTTGGCGTAATTTTCGCATGTTGATGTTGGAGATGATCATGGCTTTACTTTTCGTTCACTTTAATTACTGTTTAACAACTAAAATTGAAGTAGGTAAGCAGAGGCATCGGTGGGTGTTAGATAACATTTGGTTTCCGACCGCCCACTTGTGTCCCGTAGGACCCCGAGTTCTTGACACCTGTTCCGAGATCGAGCGCGCTAACCACAGGTGGGGAGATATGGGCCCCCCATTGATTATTACGTGATTTCAAAGTATTGTACTGGGGGCCACAAACTAGTTTGAGGTTTTATTTACTATCCTGCAATTATGCCATGCTTTACTGCTTTATTTACGATTGTGCGAGGAGCACACTGTACTGTTTAGGAAGCGGAGTGTTTTCGTGGTATCGACAGTCCCAGTTTTGGGATTTGCTGTCGTTTACAGCCACTGACGCAAACCCTAAGTCCGTCTCGGAGACCGGCCGACTTCGTTGCGGGTGTACTTAGTGGGGTGGCCCCCGTGCTTGCTTTGGGTCTGGGAACGTCATGACTTAGGCCCCGCCGACATACCGATGGGTGTATGTTAACTGATCTGGCAAAAAGGGTCGAAGTGCTTGTGGATACTTTGGTGCACCCCTGCAGGGTTAAATCTTTTCGAGAAGCCGTGTCCGCGGTTATGGACGACTTGGAGCACAGTGCTTGATCATAGACAACTATAACTAAAGTTTATTGTTATAAATTGACTTGTATCCGATATGACTAGTAATCAGCTTCACTACAACGGAATGGCTACATAAAAGTACCAACCACTGCTGGGTTTTGGGGTTATCTCATGCTAATTGTATCTGATTAGTAAGTGTCGCAACTACAACGGAATGATTAAATAAAAGTGCTCACTGCTTATTTTATCAGGACGACTATTTTTTACCTGACTAGTAAATTGCAGCAACTATAACTGAATAAGTAAAACTGCCAACTGGGTGAGTTCCTTGGTTGACTTCCTCGTTTGGTCTCGAGGGGGAAACGCCAGGATGGGTTTGTTTGATGGTAGCATCAGGTTGGTTCCGCATAGGTCTTTCTTATCCCCTTCTGGTAGCCGCCAGTTGTATCGAGTCTCTATAGGTTGTTTAGTGAATGCTGTCCCTGCCGCTTCAGTCCACCATACCTATGTAGGCGAGGACCGCCGAATTCTAGCCTCGCCGTGTACTGGCCTCAGTACTGACGCTCCTCTTTTTCCTTTGCCCTTTGTCGGCACCCCTTTTGTTTAAGCAGGTTTTGAGATCGACGCCGTTAGCAGGGTTACCCTTCCGGCTTGGCCTGGGCAGGGTTATGGACGCCATTGGTTATTCTTCAGGGCTCTTAGCCGCATTTGCATCTTGTCCGTAGTCGGACGTGCTGTCATTTTCAAGGTGATTTGGATCTTTGTATAATATATCTGTATTCTTGACTCCTGGAGTCGTGTTGTATATATCTGTTCTGTGGGTCCCATCGAGGACTGTTGTGTAATGTTATTACTTCATTTTCCACCCGCACGAAAGTGCCTGGTGGGCACCTTTGAATCGTTTCTATGCGGTTTTGGCGAGTTTCGCTAAAACTTGCATAGGGCCGATTCTGAGGGTGTTACACGAGGGCACTGGGTTACCCCAGGACTCATAACGTCCACGAAAAACGCCAACCCGGAGCCCCATTGGAGTCGCCTAGATCGACTGGCTTAACGATCCAAGACAACTGCCCTCGCTCCTCACGGCGACCAAGGTCCTCCGCATCCTCGGCACAGCAACTAGAACGGCCAAGTACCACGCTTGGGGACTGACGACCAGACGAGCATGAGCGACTAGGGAAAAACACCAAGTATGAGAGCGTGCCCAGGACTCGCCATGCGACTGACCCTACGGGTCAGGCAGGAGTGACGCGCTTACTCTAACGCGCTCAGTACTGACCCACCCTGGAGCTGCGACTAGAACCACCAAGTACCACGCTCGGGGACTCGGCCACCCGACCTCGTTCGCGCAAGGGAAAACGGTCAAGTAAAGAGCACTCACGGGAGTCGCCCTGCGACTGGATCTCCGAGCTCGGGCGAGTCGACCTCAACAGAAACACAACTGACCAAAACATTCAAAATCACAAACACATAACAAACGAGGTAAACCCCATAAAAAGGGCGGACACGCTCGGGGACTCGTCCAATCAGCAATCAAAATCACGAAACAATTCACAAAATAACACGAAGTTTCATTACAGAAGAACAAACTCATTCCAAAATACAAGTTGATTCCAATGACCAATTGCTACTAACGCCCCAGGGCACAATGTTTCTACTCCACAGGTTTCGACGGCGACTCGCCGCCACCCCTGTGGTTGCGAATGAAGGGCGTGTACGGGTTCGACGGGTACGTCGTCAACTCACCCGCCATCGCTGCATGAAATGGCTGCTCGACCTTGAAGTCCCAATGCGGCGGCTCAGGATCGTTGGGGGCGACAGTCGTCTCCTGATAGGGGAGGAGGTCGCCCATCTCCCAGACGCGATCGTAGTACACCGTGGCCCGGTCCGTCAGCTTCAGCACCTCGGCGATCTCCACCGAGCCCGTCGACGAGGGGTAGCCACTCGTCACGTTGTCAAGATCGAAGTCCTCCGGGAAGTGGGCAAGCCCAAGGCTGAGAGCTGTCGCCGCCCCGTGCCGGAACGCCGACCACGTCATGAACTCGACGACTGATGGCGCCTTCTCCACATACCGCCATACTTCGACGAGGTCGCTGGGAATAACTTCCGTAGGCGATATCTCCTGAAGATATGCTCGAATCAAGCCGTGGACAACATGGCCGAGTCGACCAGAGTGGTCACACACTGCCGCGCGTCGTATGACTGCGCCTCCTCCGAGTTGTCGATAATCCGACTTGTGGACAGAGGTCGGTAGTGAGTACAACAACGATTTCATAATGCAGCTACTATAGGCAGAGGCAGGAAGTTTACCAATTAAAGGACGACAGAGGCCCATGATGAAGCTTTGAAGCGAGGAGAAGTCATTCTGCAGCCCAACAACGAGGGCGTCAGAGACCTTTCGCTCTTCAGCGGCAGCTGTAACAGCATCTTTTGCTTGCCCATCCGCTGAGCTCGCCTCCGCTTTCGCTTCCTTGAGCTCGCGCTCCAGATCAGCGATCCGCTTCTCAGCCGTACTCAAAGCAGATTGAGACGCCGTCAGCTCACCTGCCGATTCACGCCGCAAGCCCTGCAAATAAATCAAACTATCAACAACAATAGAATCCTAAGTGCCCACCCGCTAAAATCCAGCGGCTAGGCTCTCGGGGACTGGAGGTCAAAAATCCTAAGTGCCCACCCTCTGAAATTCAACGACTAGGCACTCGGGGACTGGAGGTCAAAAATCCTAAGTGCCCACATGCTGAAATTCAGCGACCAGGCACTCGGGGACTGGAGACTACAAAAACACTAAAAGAATCCGACCACTCAAATTCAGTGGCCCGATCCTCGGGGACTGGACATACCTGGATGGCTGCACCCAGCAAGCCGTGGAGCTGTAGAACGTCCACAGACGCAAGCAGAGCTAGAGTGTGTCCACGACGCTGCTCGACTTCCGTCTCGACGACCCCAGGCGTTTGGCTCGTTAGCAGTGCGCCACTCGCTGTGGCCGCTTTGGCCATGAAACGGGGGAAGGTCGCAGCGGACGCCCCAGCGCCACTAGGAGTCGGCTTGGTCACCCCGGGCGAGGAAACAGCCTCCTTGTTCTTCGAAGCCACCTCCGCCACAATCGGAGGATCGCTCGGAGCAACTGCCATGTCGTCAGAGACCGTGACGACATCGTCGCCCTTCGCCCTCTTAGCGATGTCTGCGGGAGCGGCGACTTCGTCAGCTTTCCTCTTCCGCGAGGGGTCCTCCTCGGCAACAACTGGCGGAACCTTGGCCATGGAAGGCTGGCCGATCTTTTTAACTCCAGTCCTGTGAAACAACGATATGAGCAAAATTGTCCGATTACAACGGAAGGCAAGCAGACGAACAAGACTTACTTGGCGACTGGTATGAACCGCAGTCCCGTGCGGATGCTGGCCGGCTTCTCCAGCTCGGGGCCCAGTTTCCGACTAAGGCCCATCTCGAACACATCATGTGCCCAAGACACGGAGGGCCTCTTCGAAGACGAGGCCGCGACAGGAGCTTCTGTCATGACGTCTGCAGGAGCTCTCCTGGGAGGCGAAGCTGCTGCGGCTGGAGTAGCCCCCAACCCAGAGACCGGGGCGAATGGGGGTGGAAGCGAGGCCAGAGGTACCTCATCCAGGAGGGCGGCAGCGTCCGGTGCTGCTTTCGTATGCGTCGCTTCACCCTTAGCCGAGCTGGTGGCGTCGGAACTAGTTGCCGAACGGGGCGGAGACGCCTGCTTCGCCGGCTTCACCTTCCTCCTTGGCGGAGCCTTCACTTCCTTCTTCTTCTTCTTCTTCGACAGCGTAGCCTCACGACGCGAGGTGTGCTCGGGGAGCTTGTCGTCATCGTTGTCGTGACGTTCGAGGCTCCTACTCGCCTCGAGCTCGCGCTGGTGCTGCCCGCAAGTTTTGCGAACCATCGGGGCAGCATCTTCCACGGGCTCGTCGTCATCATCATCGTCATCACCCGCGTCGCTCCCGACGTCGCCTTTGCCGGGTGGCGACTCGCTCCCGTCCTGAACGGACGAGCTCGAGTTTTCGTCGTCCGCGGGTGGGAGTCATCCTTCCACCACTTGGAACAGCTACAATGAAAATGAAACAAAGTCAGCATAACCGCGACTGCATCATCTGCGACTGCGAATGGTGAAAAAAATGGCGACTTACCGTCGGAGCTGGGCGCCTTGCGGTATAGGGGGCGACCCCGGCCTTCTCGTCCAGGTACGCCGCCTGGGTGATCTTCTTCAGGGCAAGGATGTAGTCTTCAAGTTTCCACTCGAAGAGGCAGGATTTTGTCGGGTCATCCCTACCTGCATACTCGTACATATAATGGTCGCGGCGGGCCAAAGGCACGAGCCGCCGCCCGAGCCAGCAGTTGTAAAGATTGATGGTTTGGAGGCCCTTCTTCTTCAGGTCGTAGATGGTTTGCAACATTTCATCGACAACCATCCGCTGGTCCAGCGGGAGCTTGCCGACCTGGAGCCGACGCGGTTCGGGTCGGTTGGCGGAGTACCTTGGAAGCGCCACCTCGCCATCTAGAGTCGCCTCGGTGATATAGAACCAGGACTTCTTCCACTCGTTTGCTGCCTTGGCGGCAGCATCAGGTCGAAGAACGACGCCTTCGACTTCAGCTGAAACGTCAGGCCGCCCGCAGCCAGCATCGGGCCGCCTGATTCTTCGCGACTAATCCTCCCATGGAATAGATCTTGCCACAGGGGGAAGTAGGGCCTGCAGTCCAGATAGCACTCGCAGAACGCCATGAAAATGGCGAGCTGCTCGATGCTATGCGGGCCCAGGTCCGACGGCTGGATCCCGTAGAAGGCGTAGAAGCGCCGAAAGAAGAGAGAGGTGGGAAACCCCATCCCTCGCTCCAGGTGGCTGGGGAAGCAACGAATTCTCCCTCGCGCGGGTCCGGAGTCACCTCTCCGACCGCGGGGATGCGCCATCTGTCGGCGCGCAGGATCCCGGCCTCCTCGAACGACGCCAGTAGCGCCCTGGTGCACTTGGATCGGCCCCATGGTTCGGTGGAGGGGGCCATTGGTTGGAAGATTTGTGGAGGTCGGGGCTCTCTGGATTGGTTGGATCGCGATGCGGAGTGGAAACGGAGATGGGCGAGATCGGAGGAAAGATAAAGGAGTGTTTCCCCGCTCGCCTGTCATTCTCCTTATATAGCGGTTGTTACCCGCCAATTTCGGGAGCCGTTACTGCGCGGTGATTACGCCAAAAGTTACCGTTGGATTACCCCAACGGCTAGTTTTGACCCCAGTTGACGGTCCAACTTCATCCACTCGACTCGTCGCTCCGCGTGACTTGCTTATTCTCGGACTCGATCACTACAACAGTGACTGAATATTCGCCGACCCGTTCGCCGAGCTGCGACCCAATCGGTCACCGTTAGTGCGACTAGAGTAACTAGTTTTTCCTTTATTCAGGAGTCCGCCGCCGATTCGACTGGGCGTCCGCATTGGAGCCGTATACACCGAGTGCCAGCGACCACCTGCGACCAATCGACGACGGCCTCGGGGACTACTGATGGGGATATGCCTACCGGGGTATACCCAGCAGGACGTTTCTGACTGGCCCAGGCGCCTACGAGTGGGCCTGCGCTAACGGCGACTGGATCAAGTCCTGGCGTGGAATCAAGCGACTGGAAGCTAAAGGCCCAGAAGCGTAGATAGGCCCAGTCGGATTAGGTTAAACGATTGCTGAAACCTTAACTGATTCGGTTGAGATCTGTTAACCCTAGGGGGGTGAGCCTATATAAACCTCCCTAGAGGGCGTGTAGAGGATACGTTCCATCGTCCACCCAAGCGACTCACTGCCTAGCCGCCGAGCTCGCCCCATTGTACTTCCACCATAATACAATCTAGCGGGAGTAGGTATTTACCCTCCGGGGGGGCGAACCTAGGTAAATCCTTGTGTCTCCGCCCTCATCTCGCACCGCAGATGGCTGGCCGCCCTTGCCCCATGTTCTACTACTCGCTGCCGATTGCAGCATCTGCCGTGGTCATTCCCACGACACGGCACACAGGCCATAAAATAAAATACAGCCATATGGCTCCTGCCGATTGTTTTAACTTATAATAAAACACACTGCATACAACAATATTTTGTATCATAGACCATATCACATCACATGCCATGCAAAAACAAGTTATATGCCTCTAATTTATTTTTGCATATTTTACGCGGTTGTGGGCTTTCTACGAAAGAACCGTTCTACCTACGAACTTCAGCCACAACGGTGATAACCAAGTTATTAAGCAAACTGTTGTAAATAAGATGTTAACTATAGTGGGAGAGACAGACATCCGCTAGCCACTTATGCAAAACTAGTTGCATGTCAAACGTGAAATAGGTATCATGTGAGAGGACATGTAAAGTTTGTCCGGGCAGCTTCATCTCACTATGCCACCAATATCCGAAGTACAAAAGATTTGCAATAACATGATCCTCAACGCCCACATATCCATGTGTTCTAACAATACAAATCATTTATACATAGAAATAGCTTTGATACCACTGATGGGGCTCGTTGCATAGAAAAAAATCCTACATTTTGCAACTGCCAAGATCGAATCAAGGAGATACTATGTAATGGTTTCAGATGGAATCACCCTCGAAGACCGTTAGTGGGATAACGTTCCCACAAACAAACGTGGTTGATGTAGATGTACACGACCATCCTCAAGGACGTGCATACGATTAGCGCCACAAACGGGCAGCACCTCCGTAATCAGTCATACATATGGTGTGCCGACGACTCCCGAACCATGGCTCAAACCGGGCAGTGGAAGTAGCGGATCCCCGGGAACTCCAACAACGCTACACCATGGTAGATGTGGTGGAGGGGTAATGTACTAGGCTAGAAAGATGGAGAATATGCCAACCGAAGGGCATATGAGAGAATGGGCAAGTGAGTGTGAGAGGAGGGGGAGGGGGCAAGCCCCTGCCTTGGCCAGCAGCCAAGAGGGTTGTAACATCCTAATATTTTAGAAACTGGGGTTACAAAAAAATTGCACCTGCATTGCATTTGGCATGGCATAAATTGCATTCATGAAAAATTTGTATTGCAAAACACTAATTTCAAACCCAAAATTGACTTACTAAATTGCTCCTACAAAGGAATATAAAGGGATTTGTAGATCCACTATTTACAAACTACCGAAAATGTTGCAAAAAGGATTCTATGTTGATCCTCTGATTTTTAGAAAAAATTGAAGACTAAAGTCAATTCATTTGGAGATGTAATTCAAAATTTATTTAAGAAAACAGAAAATGAAAAAGAATAGAAGAAACAAAAAAACCTAAGCTAACCTACCACCGCAGTAGCAATGGCGCGCCAGCGGGCCCAGCAGACACTACAGCAACCTACCTAGAGAACCCCTCTCCCCTCTCTATATTTTTCCATTCCACCGCTGACTGCAGGGACTCACCCATCATCCTCTTCCTCTGACCAGAGCCCAACCTGGCCACGAATTTGTTGTTTAAGAACGAATCCGCCAGCGACTCCACTCAATTGGTTCGATATTGTGCCCCTCCCGCATGCCTACTCGACCATGTAAACACCCCTATCTCGCCCCTGCTTTTTTTGCTATTCTGAAACCCTAGCACCCCCAAGGCCGAGCTGTCGAATCGTCGTCGCCAGAGCTCACAGATCATTCTCGAACTCGCTATTGCCATCGCCCCCGACCCCTCCTTTCCCCTCCATCCTCTCCCTAGTTCTCTACCATTTCGCCCTAACCCACTTCCCTCTTTGCAGGACCACCAGAACCCCGCGAGGCCACCGGAGTTTGCATGCCTCCCGTCAACTCTGTATGCACCTCGACATTGTCACAGGAGGAATGACGCTTTGCCGAGAATCCTATAGACCCCATTGTGTCATGTCACTTCATGTCATCTCATTTACCGTCGCCAGAGATCACCAGACCGCTCGCCACCATCACCGTGCAAAGTCGTTGTCGCCGTCAGTCGACCTCGCCGGTGAGGTGAGGAAGCTTCCATTCCTGACCGCGTGATCGAGATTGGACGACCAAAGGTTAGATATGGCCGAACCGATATCCGCTAATAGGAGCGTGCCACGTGGAGCCCGCGTGTTCGCATGTTAGCTCAGTCAGCGCCAGTCAGCGTGGAGTTTTCTGCATAAAATAAATAAAAAGGATTAGAAATTGCAGGAAATGCATTGATCTTGTAAATTTCATATAAAAATATCTATATGTCAAAAAATGTAAATAACATATCATTAGAAAGATAATTTTGTGTAGATTATTAAAATGCAATTATATTAGACATTTACTCTATGTATTTGTCATAATTATTTTAATGGTTTAATACCATTTTTGGATCAATAAATTCATAGAAAATAAAATATTGTTCAGAAAAATACAAATGATATACCCCTGAAATCACAAAATTGTATAGAACCTGATTCTGGAATGAAATTGCAAGTTTATAGTACATTAAAAGGGTACTTTAATTCTATAAAATCAACTGTAAACTATTTTGACATGAATCCTTTTGCTCCTGGCTCTAAATTGGAACCTCTACTCAGGAGTGTTTTTACTAAGATTTAGCAATACTGTTGATAACATTAGCTAAATTATTATGAAAAAAATCCTATTAAATGGATCTTATTAATGCAATAAATAGCTTTGATGCATTAAAAAGTTTTCCATGCATGTCATGAGTACTATAATGATCATATAACTTAAATATGCTACTGAAACTTTTATTAATATGTCATGCATGCATTTGTTGCATTTGTATCGATTTCTGTGTGTTGTTGTTTACCTTGTTGTACTGTTTCATGTAGATTGTATAGAGTGTTTTCCGTGTGACTATTTCGAGTGTTTGAACAACTCCAACAAGTATCAAGGCAAGTGGTGCTACATATACATCTTATTTATTTTCCCTATGCATTGTAGCTCTATATTTGTAGTTGCATGTGTAGGATTATTATTGCTATTCTATGTCCTACTATTGTCATAGTATTTCCTTGTTAGGTGAACCACCGTATGTTAGTTGTGCTTAGATGTGCTTACTTATACGAGGGTGGGATTACACCATGTTGTGCCACGGTTTTGAAAGTAAGTGATTTGAGAATGACAAAACAACTTAATTAATGAACCCCTAGGTATGATGGGATTGATAATTGTTGGCTGGTTTATTGCGGAAAGGCACCCAAGCCTCTGAGAATTGCTTAATGTCTTTGTTTGGTAGCTTACGTGTGCAACCATATGCCATTAAGAAATGGGTGGATGGATGGACTTAGTAGGTCATGGTGAATCGAGCTCTTCATATCCAGAGATGTAGTGAATTGATACGTTGGTACAGTGTGTGGATGGGCTTGGGGAACTACTTCCCCAATTGTCTATTCTTGGACTTCTCACTATCATAACACAATATGAGTGTCATGGTACGAGCTGGGTTGGCCAGGTCACATGGGTAAAGTGTACAAACCCCTGCAGGGTGTAAAAGTAAGTGCTTAGTTGTGTCCCCGGTTAGAGACGATTGAGTTGCTGAATCTTAGAAGCTATGACATGTTCTCGCTCATTCCAACTTAGTAATTTGCTAAAACTTGTGGTTGATCTAAACTGGGTTGTGTGATGATAATCAAATGCTTTATAAATGATAGAATGAACTTATTTTTTTGCTGCAACTAAGCCTGAACCCCATAGCCAGATATGCATGTAGTTAATAGACTTGTTGTTCTCTCATAGTGCAACCTTTCATGTTGCAAGTTAGTGTTCCGATTGTTCTGAATGATCTTATAGGTTGCGAACCTCCACTCAATAGTTGTTTGCCTATGGCACAATTCAAGATGGGGCCTATTATTTATTTATGCTTCCGCTTGTTACTTGCATATTTGAGCTAGCTTTAAGCTAAGCGTTATGTAATAATTGCAAATTATGAATCATTCGATGTAATAATGGTGCACTGTTAAATTCTTTGATATTCATCTATACTGTGTGTGCTAGTGAACCGATTCAGGGATTAGCACTATACACATGAACTCAGCCTTATCAGGTGAGGGTGTTATAGGATGGTATCAGAGCAGTGTGTTCACCGTAGTATCGTGACCTGGGATTGGAATAGTAAAGCCATATGAAATTATAAACCCTATTTCATTCTATCTATTATCTTCTTACACTTCATTCTAGTATATTCTTATCACTTCAATTCTCATACTCTTCTCCTTTAAAACATAAAAGGAAGACTCTTTCTAGGAATGAACCCATAATTTTGTACTTATTTGATTCTTGTAATCCTTCATCTATATTTTCTAATCTCATCTTGTTCAAAACTTGTAGATGAACACTCATGCAAGGAAGTGCGAGATTAAAGAATAGTTAGATGTTGTCCACCGTATAGTTTTGATATGATTTCGTTTAGATATAGCAATCGATCATTGCAAGAACTTGTGTAGAAGTTGGTTTACTATGCTCAGGTTGTGCTATTTGATACCTTAAAGTTCTAGAATATTGTTGAGAGATTTCATAATATATTAATAAAGGTTTTGATTAAAAATTCGTGATATTACTGCTGCATTTCTGTCTGACCTATTGTACTAAGAGATTTTTAGTATTTTCTGGTACCTCGGAAAAATATGAAATCTTAGGATCTGGAGAGTAATTACCTGTACTGTATGCACAAAAGTTGGCTAAAATTCATGATGAGTTTAAGGTGCCCAGAAAAATCTGTGAATACTGCTGTAGTTTCAGGACAGATTATGTCCATTGCTTTCAAGAATTGTAGGTTCACCCCCAAATGAATTTTAATCAAAGGAAAACTATTTTGTGGATGGTATGCTACTAACACAGAACTTCTGGAACATAAAAAAAATTATTTTGGTTTGAGTGTTGTTTGTAATGATTGTTTGCTAGTGTGTTAATTGATTGTTCATATAGTTATGGGTAGTATTACTTCTCTAGTATTTCTATCTGTAACTCATCTATGTTGTCCCAAATAGATGTCGCCTCGCCGCCAACCCACTGAGATGGAGCAGCTGATATCATCAAAGACACAGCTAGCACAGATGATGACTCAATTCATGGATGCCGAGAACAACAACAACAACAACAACAACAACAACAACAACAACAACAACAACAACAACAACAACAACAACAACAACAACAACAACAACAACAACAACAACAACAACAACAACAACAACAACAACAACAACAACAACAACTACTACTACTACTACTACTACTACTACTACTACTAGCCCTGGGAGGATGCTCTCACCACACTAGTAGAGAAAACCTTATAGCCGGATTCCTTACCGCCGGTGAAGTGGGCCTGGGCCAGGTCTTACACGTGTTATCGCCGACAAACGTATATTAGGTTCGCCAGGGCTAGTCCATATACCACCGGCGAATTTGGGCCCAACTTGCCGGCGGTAAGATCTTCTAGGGCCGCCGCACGCTACCGCCGGCGAACGGAGTTAGGCTGCGCTGGTGCTAATTGAACTACCCCCGGCGAACATGATATGCAACCCGCATGCGCTAACTCGCGACAAAGCCTGCCCGTCATCCCGTAGATATTCGCGGAAAATGGATACTAGTGCGCATGCGCTCTATTGCAAACCGTGGGCGAACCAAAATGTGTTTGTGTCAGCGTTATTTGGAGCCTGCCCGTACCGCTCGTCGCTCCCAGCAACGGACGCACTCAGCCACTGATACGTCGGAAACGTATCTATAATTTTTGATGTTTCCTGCTTGTTAGTATCTACTTTGCTTTGCTTTGTCTACACTTAGAGGTGCTTTTTACATGTTTTCTGGTACTAACCTATTAACAAGTTGCCACAATGCCAGTTGCCTGTTTTTTGCTGGTTTTGGTTTCAGAAAAGTTAGTAAATAAATATTCTTGGAATTGGACGGTACAAACGTCAAAGTCAATTACTTTCTGTGGGGAACAAGAAGTCCAGAGGGGAGCCGGAGAGGCGGGCTAGGGAGCCTAGACCCCCCTAGGCGCGGGTGGGCCCTGCCCCGCTGCTGAGAGGGGTGTGGGGCCCCTGGCCGCCGTCTCGGCCTTCCCCTTTGCCTATAAGAAGCCCCCGATGTAGAAAGCCTAAGCACCCGATCAAATCTTCACAAAACCATCTGTAGCCGCCGCCACCATCGTCCCTAGATCAGGGGGGATCTGAAGTTCTTCCCCGCACCCTGCCGGAGGGGAGATCATCCCGGAGGCCTTCTCTCCGGTATGATGCGTGATTAGTTCCACCTTAGACTATGGGTCAATGTAGTAGCTAGATGGTTGTATCTCCTCCTTGTGCTTTCATGTATAGATCTTGTGAGCTCCGTTCATGATCAAGATTTAATCTATTTGTAATCATGCATGTTGTGTTTGCGGGGATCCGATGGATATTGAGATTATTATGTTGGTTTGATTAATGGTTTTTCTTTATGATTCTATCATGTCTGTGTTGTTTGTGATCTTGCATGCTCTCCGTTGTTAGTAGCTATCTTGTCCAAGTAGATGCTAGTGACTCCAAGAGGGGGTATTTATGCTCGGTAGTGGGTTCATGCCTCTAGTTTCCAAGGGAAGTGAAAGAAATATCTTCGGTTGTAGATGTGTTGTTGCTACTAGGGATAAAATAACGGTCTCTTGTTCATGGAACATGTGGACTATTTACCTTACGCACTTTGCTTAAAGCAGTTGTCTGTTGCTTGCAACTTAATACCGGAGGGGGTTCGGATGATAACCTGAAGGTGGACTTCTAGTCATAGATACAGTTGGATGGCGGTCTATGTATATTGTTGTATTTCCCAATCGAATCTCATAGGATCTTTCTGACTAGTAATTGCATTGTTATGCCTTGCTCAGTTTATGTTAATTGCCCTGCTGTAATTTGTTTACCCTTCATGCCATGTTGACTATCTAAGGAGAGCACCTCTAGTGAACTATGGACCCGGGTCCAATCTTTACCATTGATACATCTTCCACTATTACTTGTTTACTTGCTGCAAACTATTACCTTCCACACCATATGTTTAATCCTTTGTTACAGTAAACCGGTGAGCTCGATAACCTCACTGATTTGTTGGGACAAAGTCTTGAGTTTGTGTTGTGCAGGTTTCCACGTTGCTTGCAACACCTTTGAGACGTTTCCTTCCTCCTTCAGGTTCGATAACCTCGGCCTCTACTGAGGGAAACTTGTTGTTGTGCTCATCACACCTTGCTCTTGGGGTTCCAACAAAATGTCCCACGTCAACACTGGGTGCACGGATCAAGATTTCTGGCATCGTTGCCAGGGAGGCTAAGGACGTCTTCACAAGGGGAGTCCTTCACTTCGTTTCTTTTTACTTTTCTTTTAGTTTGATTTGATTCTTTTGCTTGGTTTTGTTTGTCTCTTTTCAAAAACCCAAAAAAAATTAGTCTAGTTTGGTGCTTGCTTTATTCAAAAACACACAAAAATTAGTTCCTGCTCTAGTTGCTACCATGTCTGGTTTTGGACCAACCTTTATTTCCCCTATGGTAGAAATCTGCACTTTTAAGCAAAAAAGTGAAGAAAGTTTTAAAGAAGCTTGGTCTAGAATCTCTGCTTTACTGAGGGAAACTGAGCCTAAGGTGAGCCTTAGCTTGGTTATTGATAGTTTCTACCGCGGTATTGCTCTTCGTTATAGATATGCTTTGGATGTTGTGGCTGAGAAAGATTTCTTGATATGTACTGAGGATGAAGCTTTGATGCCATAAAGAAATTAATCATGATTTATGGTACACCTGGCAAGTCTGATTCCTCTTTCACAAATATTTTTGCTAGGTTGAACACTCTTGAGATAGGTATTGCTACTATGAATAGTTGTTATCACACGCTTAGGGCTTACCATGATTATGTTCCCATAAATTCTAAGCCTTCAAAGTGGTTTCCCACAATTAAAGTCTCAATAAACACTACACTTTTTGATGCTAGATGTGATATCATGTCTGAATTTTGCCTCATGCCTAAAGATATTTATGATTCCTTGAGTCTTTGGGGGCTTACTAAAGGTGGAGAGGAAATCTCTCTTACCAACAATGCCACCAGTTTACCCATTGGAATAGCTGAAGGTGTGTTTACAAAAATCTCAGGGAAAATGGTGACTACTGATTATCTTGTTATTAAATGTGTATGCAAAGGACATATCACACTTGGAAAATCTCTACTGAAACACCTTGGGGTAGTAATAGATGTGGGAAAAGGCATGATGCATTTTTCTCCTCCAGTAAGGAATCATATATTCCTTAAAGAGAAGAAGAAGAAAGGCAAGAAAGGAAAGAACAAGAGGGGTAATGCTTCATCATTTGAAAATACTTGATTCTTCTTGCTTCTTGTGCCTAACTTAAAGGCGTTAAAGAAAATTACTTGTTGGGAGATAACCCAAGAGTTTCCTTGAGTCTTGGAAGTTATTACTTCAGTAATGACCTCTCCTTATCCTTTTTGTTTGCTTTTTGTGCCAAGAATGACCTCTAATGAGAGGGAAGTAAGATTTGGGGAGTTTTTGTCCCGAAACAGATTTCTGTCCTCCACCAAAAATATTCGTGAGGAGTCTCTGTAACTCAGATTGAGCTCAACATTTACGAATAAATCCTCCATTATGTTAGCTAACTTTCGTTAGTTCAACACCTTTTGATTTGAGCAACAAAAGATGTTCGAAAAAATCGGTTTCTACCTGCTGGTCTCTTTTGAAAGATTTCTGCCATTATTTGCATTTGCTTCTTATTGATTCCTTTTTTAGTTCTTTTTGGGAAATTGAGCTTTTTTAAGGAGTTGCTACAGTAACTTGTGTTTTTAGTGAAAAGCCTTGCTGTTCCAAAGCTTTGCTAGAGGTCTAATATCTTTTGAATAAACTAATGTTGCTAATGAAGATTGTGTGAAGTTTTGTATGAAGGAAAAATTTCAGGAGTGGAGAGAGAATGATGTAATGAAATGAAGAATGGAGAAAAGCTCAATCGTGGGGATGCCACCATGGTGTCACCCCAAGAAATATCCAAGAAGTACAAGCGTCAAAGCTTGGGGATGCCCAAGGCATCCCCTTCTTCATCAATAAAAAGCCCAGGTCTGTCTAGACACTTCGTTTTTATTGTTTCATGCACAGTTGTGTTGTTCTTGGAGCGTCTTAGTTTTTGTTTTCTTTGCTTAGTTTATTTAGTTTGCTTGAATAAAGTAGTTTGGACCCCCATTCTCGTTGTTTTTTTTGCAAATAATTTGCTTGGTGTTGGAAAGGAGTAGTAAGTTCTTGCTTGAAGTGCAAGAGGAGCTTGCATTGACTGTGACTTAGACTTTAGCATGACATGCTAGGTGTTGTTTTGGAATTATGCTTAGTTATTATTGATGTAGCATGTCTTATTCCAAACAACTAGGATTGCTTAGTGTGCCTTGAAGAAATTATGCATTGTTTTAGCATGCAAAAGAATAGTATTGTGGTATTCTCCTTTGATGTTTTGATTGGGTTGACTTGGCACATGATCACACCATGTTATGACTTTCACAAGTCACCTTTAGCCTCTATGATCATTTAGTCCTTAACTTGTAGTACCACTCTATGCTTTGATTAGTAATGCTTTGTTGCTCTGCATGATTATGGCCATTATGCTCTCTTAGTTGGTTGCTCCCAGTCTTTTTGCTAGCCTTCACTTGTATGAGTAAATTCTACTCATGCTTCCAACTCCCAAGAAACCAAGTTATTCCAAAGTGTCCACTATAAACTCCTATGCATGGTGTGTTACACCATTCCAAGTATATTCTTGTTTTTAACTATCTTCTAATTAAAAACTATTTTTTAATATGAAAACTTAGTGATTAAAGCCTTCCTGAACTTGATGGCACACTTTATATTCTTTGCCCCTAATAAACTTGAACCATTGTGAAATCAATAAGTGTCTCTAGATGAAATCACTATACCTGTTTTTCAAGATTTTGCTGCCAGTTAACTAAAATAAAATTATTATCAATCACATGTATAGTAATTGCAGTCTTCCTTAGTTTTATAAACAACCTCATAATATATGCGTGTGCAGAAAGAATATCCTATGCAAATTGTGACCATCTTAAACTAGTTTATGCAAATGATCATAGTCATGGCAATTTTACCTGTGAATTGTAATGACACAACCTTCTATCTTCTAATTTTTATCTTTATATTTATGGATTTGACAAGTACATTTTAGGCTTATCTGGTAAGCTCAAGGCCATTTCCTTGTGGAAACTTGTTGTCTAGCTGATTTAAATTGTTTAGTGGGGCATCATATATATATTTAAAATGAAATAGTTGGAGTCATGGATTTTTTTCAAGCTGCTTGTTCCTATAATCACAATTACTTAGTTATGCTCTAGATTATCGTCTAGATTGGTTGGAGCATATTGTATGCTACTCTTGTTCTGTATTGTTTAGGCTTAGAATTGACATGTAAGCTTTGTTCATGTTTCAGGTTTCGTCAGGTTTCAAACGACGGAGGGAGGGATATGTGGAGGAGCCGGTTGACCCCCTTCGTCGTGATGATGCTCGGAGCCATCGTCGCCGCTCTAATATATTATGTCATTGTTGTCTAGCTAGGTCATGCAACTCCAGAGACTTGTGATGATGTGGTTGTGTAATATTTGCTAGTTGGAGTCCAAGTTTGAACCATATGGTCACTTTCTACACTTGTGTGAACTGTTTGAATGTTATTGATGCATGGTTTGAACATTTGTGTATTCCTTGTATTTGTTATGTGTATTATGTCATTATCCTATCAATATTACAGTGTATTCTGTGTATTTCGACTAGTTTTTTTACTCCTACTAATATTACCGCTAGCGAAATCATGGTGCTATCCCTGGCTAATCTGTATTCGCATGTGCTACGTGGTACTACCTCCGACGAAATAGGGGTAGCGCCAGTGGTACTACACTACCCCCGGCGTATACAGCTGCTCGCCGACGGTAGAGGCATATTACCACCGGCGAATTGTGAAGGCGCCAGTGATAAGGACTTACAGCCGGCGAGGTGGTCACGGGCGAGCCCCAATGCGCCGGTGATAACCCTTTTGGGTTTGCCGGTGGTAGGGTTTTCTCTACTATTGTCAGGTTTATAAAACTGAGGCCAGCTAAGTTTTTGACTACACCTAAACCTATGATTTCTCTTGACTGGTTGTGCTCCGTGAACAATAATTTGGTGACCGTTGGCTTCCCTGATGATGAAAAGGTGAGATTTGCTGCTCACTTACTAGAGGGACCAACTGCTTCGTGGTGGGACACTTTCTAGATCACCCACCCACTAGACATCGTTACTTAGGACATGTTCGAGGAAGGGTTCAAGACCAACCATGTTTCTTCAGGGGTCCTAAGCCTAAAAATGAAGGAGTTTTGCAATCTGCATCAAACCAATCGCATGATGGCAGATTACATAAAGGAGTTCAACAATCTGTCACCCTATGCACCTGAAGATGTTGACACTGATGCCAAGAGGAGAGAGAGGTTCCTGGATAATCTCAGTGATGAATCTCGCTGCAGTTGTCTATGGTCTACTGCCCAACTTTTCAGGAGCTGATGGACAAGGCCAGAATTTTGGAAGGGAAACACCAGCAGGTGGAAAAACGCAAGAGGAAGCATAGCAATCACCAATCAGGATCGCACCATCGTGCTCGCACTTCTTATGATGGAGAATCTGTACATCACAAGCATGGAGGCAATGTACACTACCTCCATGGTGACAATGGACATCAACACCGTGGAGGAGGAAATGGCCACAATTCTGGAGGCAATAATGGTCATAACCACAACTAAGAATAAGGATATTAGCCAAGTGACGTGTTTCAAGTGCAACCAGAAGGGACATTATGCTGATAACTGCCCGGAGAGGAAAATTGAATATGGAGCCAAACGGAACTCAGCCCTGAAGGCGACTGTGAACCATGTGAACATGGAGAAAGCACTCAATAAGCCAGGCCATGTGACTGGTAAGCTTCTGGTTAATTTATGCATCCCACTCATATCTTTTCAATACTAGTGCATCATGTTCATTCATATTGAGGAATTCATGGATAAGAATAGTTACATAAGGAGTTACTTAAAGGATATGTTAGAATAAACTCTCTAGAAAAGGATTGATATCTAGCAAGATTTACTCGTGCATCTGGGCTAGTAAGGTCATGCTTCGAATCAAAGTTTTTGCTTGGTTGCTTTTCAGTGATCTCTTGAACACAAGAGATATGCTCAGAAGATGGAACTACAATGTTACAAATGTTTTTAATTGTGTTCTATGCCCAACTCATGATGTTGAGGACTAGCAACATCTCTTCTTCGGATGTAACTTCAGCACCATAGTGTGGAATTATCTTCAAGTGGAGTGGGAGTCTGGGGATACTTTTGAGGCTGTCTTCTTTCGAGCAAGGTCAAATTTCAACAATCCTTTCTTTACACAGGTGGTCTTGTTAGCAGCTTGGCACATATGGAAGTAGAGGAATGAAGCTATTTTTCAAGAGATTCGGCCTTCCTTCAGGTCCTAGAGGGGGACATTCATACATGAAGTCACCATGCATGTGCATAGGGTGAAGGCCAGGCATACTGAAGCTTTGTCAAGATGGATTGACACCCTAGTTTACATCCTAACCGTGTTTCTTTCTTTCTAACTTTTTGTACATAAACTCTCTTACCAACTGATTAATAAAGTGATATGGGTCTAAAGCCTTATGGTTGATCTTCAAAAAAGGATTGATAGCACACAAATTATATCCTGGAGATTGGTAGCACACAAATTTCCCACTAGCATATTTTATATTGGATTCACAATCTTAGAGGGAAGAGGAATCATATATAGATCAACATTTACCTTTGGATATGCCAGGTCTACTTCTCTTAAGGGGGTTAGCCTTGAGAACACCACCCAAACCTTGCTAGCCATCTTGAATCTTGAGACGAGATTCATCTTAAGGGGGTTAGTATGTAACATCCCAAGATTTTAGAAATTGGGGTGACAAAAAAAATTGCACTTGCATTGCATTTGACATGGCATAAAATGCATTCATGAAAATTTTGGATTGCAAAACACTAATTTCAAACCCAAAATTGAATTACTAAATTTCTCCTACAAAGGAATATAAAGGGGTTTGTAGATCCACTATTTACAAACTACTGAAAATGTTGCAAAACTAATCCTATGTTGATCCTCTGATTTTTAGAAAAAATTGAAGACTAAAAATAAATTCATTAGGAGATGTTAATTCAAAATTTATTAAAGAAAACAGAAAATGAAAAAGAATAAAAGAAGCAAAAAAAACCTAAGCTAACCTACCACCCGCGCGCACTATGCAACAACAACAACAACAACAACAACAACAACAACAACAACAACAACAACAACACAACAACAACAACAACAACAACAACAACACAACAACAACAACAACAACACAACAACAACAACAACAACAACAACAACAACAACAACAACAACAACAACAACAACAACAACAACAACAACAACAACAACAACAACAACAACAACAACAACAACAACAACAACAACAACAACAACAACAACAACAACAACAACAACAACAACAACAACAACAGCAACAACAACAACAGCAACAACAACAACAGCAACAACAACAACAGCAACAACAACAACAGCAACAACAACAACAGCAACAACAACAACAGCAACAACAACAACAACAACAACAACAACAACAACAACAACAACAACAACAACAACAACAACAACAACAACAACAACAACAACAACAACAACAACAACAACAACAACAACAACAACAACAACAACAACAACAACAACAACAACAACAACAACAACAACAACAACAACAACAACAACAACAACAACAACAACAACAACAACAACAACAACAACAACAACAACAACAACAACAACAACAACAACAACAACAACAACAACAACAACAACAACAACAACAACAACAACAACAACAACAACAACAACAACAACAACAACAACAACAACAACAACAACAACAACAACAACAACAACAACAACAACAACAACAACAACAACAACAACAACACAACAACAACAACAACAACAACAACAACAACAACAACAACAACAACAACAACAACAACAACAACAACAACAACAACAACAACAACAACAACAACAACAACAACAACAATAACAACAACAACAACAACGGCCTGCCAAAAGGCCCAACAGTTGAAAGAACATTTCTTAATCCCTAGTGTTTTGTGTGTTAGATAACAATACCAAGGATCATTTAATGTATGTTGAAGTGTTGCAGCTCTTTTTGAGAATAAAGGGAAAAGAACTCTGCCTTTGGGGGCGGATAATCCGGCCCCACCAGAGGCGGATAATCCGCCCCTCCCTTTGCCCAAGCAGGCGCAAGCCCCAGAAGGGGGGCGGAATTTTGGCCGGATTTTCCAGCCCTGCCGGATAATCCGCCCCTCAGGGGGGCCGGATAATCCGCCCCTCCTTCTCATCGCCAAGGCGCAAGCCCCAGAGAGGGGGCGGAGTTTCCCCCGGAGAATCCGCCCTTGGGACGGAGTTTTCCTAGGGGGCGGATAATCCGCCCCAAGTGGGGGGCGGATAATCCGCCCCCAAAGTTGTGCAACGGCCAGATCTGGGGAGGGGGTATTTAAGCCAGCCATCCCCCTCCTGCCAGAACTCTTGATTCATCTCGAAAAAGAACAGATCAGATCTGAAAGCTTCATCCAAGAGTGCTCCACCTAGATCCACCCAAAGGCCCCATCCCTTGGGGAATCGAAGGAGGAGAACTCGATCTTCATCATCAGCAATCAAGCGCTTCATCTCCTCTCCATTCATTTGGAGAACCTCCGATCTAGTATTTCTTGCAAATATCTAGATCCTCGTTTTTGTTTATATTGATAAACCTTGTTCTTGTGGTAGCTTGTTGTCATCTCGGGAGCCCCCAATTCGGTTGTGGGTGTGTGCCCCGATAGTGTTGTAAAAGGCACCAGTTCCCGCCTCGAAGGGATCCAATAGTGGAGAAGGTGGATCAGGCCTCTCGTGGCAAGATCCATCAGAGAATAGGGTGACGCCTATTGTGGCATGGTGGTCTTAGAACCGCCCACCCCTCCAACGCAGATGTACTTCCCTTAACAAGGAAGGAACTGCGGTAAAACAAATCCCTGTGTCTCCGCGTGCTCCACTACGGTTTCCTCGCTCCTCTTTACGTGCTTAGTATTTAGGGTTACATATAGGGAAATTCTCGTAGTTGCATATCTAGAGAATTTACTTTGTGTCAAGCCTAAAATTGAAAAGGTATTAAAAATTGGTTAGCACCTATTCACCCCCCCCCCCTTCTAGGTGCCCATACGATCCATTTCAATTGGTATCAGAGCCTCGACTCTTATTTCGGGCTGAACCTCCTAAGAGAAGTATGGGTTCCAAGGGAGATGGGAGTGATGCTCCGGAGGTAGTCACCATGAACGATCTCAAGACGTTGGAAACAACCTTGGTGAGTTCAATGGAGGCTAAGATGGAAGATATGCGTCAATTGATAATGCGTCTCTCCACATCCGCAGCATCACCTCCATCTAACTCTGAGGATACCACTCCGCAATCCAAGGAAACGGGTAAAACTGTTTCCAAAGATAACGAAGTGGTAGGTGATGATACTAGCAAGAGCTCCTCCTCGAAAAAGGATAGCGGTAAGGATGGATACAATGAGGTTTCTCATGTGTATTCCCCTGATCCGCCTATTCCTCACCCACATATACATAATAGGGGTGATCCACCCAAACTTTCAGCATCTACTTTCTCTCAATGGCAATTTTTGATGAAATCTCATGTGTGCAGTTCCTCCATAGAGTTGTGGAAGATCATCTAAAATGTTCTTCATGTTGGAAATCCTAACAATCTCACAAGAATAGAAGTGGTCGATAGCCAACTCAATGCTACATCTCTACACATGATACAGCTTGGTGTGGGTGAAAAAGACATGCCACACATTCAGCATCTTAGCACAGCTAAAGAACCTTGGGATGCTCTCACCGAGCTCTTCATCGGAAATGAAAGTATGAGAAGGAATAGATATGATGCTTTGAGCAATGAAGCTGAAGGATTTTTTATGCTGGATGGACAAGACCACGAGGACATGTATAGGAGTCTCAAGGCAATAGCCACAACCTTCAGAAACCACGGTGCAGCTCATGCTGATGATGCTTGGATCAAGCGCAAGTATGTCAGTGCTCTTATGCCATTTGAGCCCACAGATTTGAAAAGTCTCCAAGGTAGGCATAACTATCACCTCATGTCATCCAATGAGGTAATGCAAGAAATGGCCGCCTTCAAAGTGGCTGCCAAGAATGCCGAAGATGCTCGTGCTCGAGCTATGGGGATGCAAAAGGGGGTCAACATGGCTTTGAAGACTAGTGTGATTGATCATGATGAATATGCGGTAGAAGGTCTGGACTGTCCCGAAGATATAAAAAGGATCCACGGACAATACTTGGCTCTTTATGCAAGAAACTTTTGGAAAAATCCAGCCAAGGCTAAAGTTGAACTAGATCGCAAGAGTGGAGCCTATGGAAGAAAAGAAAATGGTCCCAAGCTGAGAACATGCTTTAATTGTGGTGACCGGTTGCACTTCGTAGCTGAGTGTACATATCAAAGTAGAGAGGATAATGGAGGAAGACTCATTTTCAAGGACAAATCAAAAGCTCCACGTAAGAAACAGTTTGTAAAGAAGAATGCTCCTTTCAAGAAGCAACCAAAGATTGTTCTAGTGGCTCAAGAAGAATATTCATCGGGGAGTGAAGATGAGGACGAGGACGATAGCTCTCAAGAGGTGTCTGCTATATCCACCACATCTACATCAACATCTCTCTTCGACTCTCCGAACGAAAACATTATCAACAAGAATGCTACTTGCCTCATGGCAAGAAGCTCCGAGGTAACTTCTTCTAACTCTTCTTTTCCCAAGACTATGATAGACATGGATGATCCTGCTAGTCTTAAGGTTAAAGAAGAGATTATTTCTTTGGTTTATTTCTATACTAACCTGCAAGGTGAGCACAAAGTTCGTTTTGAGGCTCTTATGGATCAGCTGGCCCAAAACGAAGCACTCCTCGAAGAAAAGGGCAGAATTGAAAGGGAGGATGCAATGTAAATTGCATCCCTAAAAAATGCTCTTGAAGAAGAAGAAGATGCTCGGGTCTCTCTTGAAGAGAGGCTTGAGTCTATGGAAGAGTCACATGAAGAAATTGTGACTAAACTTGTTAAGGAACGTGACAATGCTGTCACCAAGGAAAAGAAGTTAAAGAAGGAAAGGATTGACTTTGGGGCTGCTCATGATAGACTCTCCGAGGAATTGGAGAAACTTGACAATGCTCACAAGGCGTTGAAAAACGAGTTCTTTATTCTCAATGAGTCACATGATCAGCTACAAAGTCGATTGGCCAAATATGATACTCCTAGCTCGTCCAACTCAACATATAGTAACAAGAAAAATGCTAGTGTGGAAAAAGGAGTGATCAAGGACATCACTACAAAGGACAAAGGTGTGCTTGATGAAGTCCTTGGCAAGCAAAGGTCAAATCATGGTAAAGAGGGACTTGGGTATGTCACCAAGTCCAAGAAGAAGAAAACCAAGAAGAACAAGACCAAGAATGTGCAATTAAAGACAAGCACTGCTGAGAAGGTTGTCTCAAAAGAGAAGACTAATAATATTGGTTTTGCAGGGTCTCACAATCCGAATTATGAACTCTTTTGTGATGACTATGGCGATGTTTATGCTTATTATGTTGGTCCTTTTGATGAATATATTGCTTGGTCTATTTGGGTCCCAAAGACCCTTGTTACTAACATGAAAGGACCCATTGAAAAATGGGTACCTAAAACCAAGAAGTAATCTTCTTGCAGGGCTATGCTTCCGGTGGGTCAAAATGGGTGCTGGATAGTGGCTGCACTAGTCATATGACCGGAAGCAAGGAGATCATCATGGAGATGCGTCCAAATCTTGATAATATCACAGTCTCCTATGGTGATAAGTCTAAATCTCAGGTATTGGGTCTTGGCAAGGTTGTGGTTGCCCACGATATCTCTCTCGTGGATGTCATGCTTGTTGAGACCCTTGGCTACAATCTTCTTTCTGTTCGTGCCCTTGGCAAGATGGGTTTTGCTGTTTTTATCGATGATGATTTGGTGGTACTCTTATGGAGCAAGTCTCTAAAGGTCGCTTTCGTTGGATACGTCGAAAATGACCTGTATGTGGTGGACTTCTCGGGGAAAACCACTTCGGGTCCGATGTGTCTATTCGGAAAGGCCGACGTGGGCTGGCTATGGCATCGCCGTTTAGCCCATGTCAACATGAGAACTTTGCAAAGTCTCCAAAAGGGTGGCCACATACTTGGACTAAAAGACAATGTCTCTTTTGCCAAAGATCGTGTTTGCAGGGCTTGTGTTGAAGGAAAAATGCATGATTCTCCCCACAAGAGGAAGACTATTGTGTCATCAAAGAGGATCTTGGAATTACTCCATGTGGATTTATTTGGTCCTCCTTCTCATGCAAGTCTTGGTGGGAAGAAATATTGCTTGCTCATCGTCGATGATTACTCAAGATATACATGGGTATATTTCTTCAAGCTGAAAAGTGAGACTCAAAAAACTGTCATCGACTTTGCCAGTGAAGTTCAACATCAACACAATGTTCCCATCTTGGCAATTAGAAGTGACAACGGCACAGAATTCAAGAACTACACTTTAAACGAGTTTCTTAGCGAAGAGGGGATTAGACACCAATATTCCACTGCGTACACCCCTCAACAAAATGGTGTAGCTGAGAGGAAGAACCGGACTTTGATGGATATGGCAAGATCTATGCTAGTTGAATTCAAGTCTCCTTATAATTTTTGGGCTGAAGCCATATCCACTGCTTGTCACTCATCAAACCGGCTCTACCTTCAGAAGATCTTAGACAAGACCCCATATGAAATACTTACCGGCAACAAACCCAACATCTCATACTTCAGGGTATTCAGGTGTAAGTGTTTCTTTCTTATTAAAGGTGTCCGTTTGTCAAAATTTGAATCCAAGGCTTTAGAAGGTATTTTTGTTGGTTACGGTGCTGAATCCCACACTTATAGAGTCTACAACAAGCTCACTGGGATTGTTGTAGAATCTTGTAGTGTGGAGTTCGATGAAAATAACGGCTCCTTTGTAGGGCAAGTTGATGTTTGTGATGCAGATGTTGAAATACCCCAAGATGCCATAAGAAGAATGGGCGTGGGATTTTTCCGCCCCATTGAGGAACCCCTTGTGGAGGATCGTGAAGGACAATGCTCCACACATGTGGAGCCCTCATCTACACAAGATCAACAAGCTCCTTCTGTTGGAGACATTCCTGCACCAACACCACAATCTGCTGAAGACCATCTGTCCACTGGACAAGCTGGTAGTCCCAGGCCGGACTATCCGCCCCCTCCAAGGGGCGGACAATCCGCCCCTGGCACTCCAACTCGTTCCAGGGGATACGAAGGAGAAATCAACATCTCTGAAGCTCCTAGGCCGGATTCTCCGGCCCCCAGGGGCGGAGTATCCGGCCCTAGGTCTCCAACTCCAGTCAGGCTTTCTCAGGAAGATGGTTCTGGTACTTCACCTCCCAGGCCGGATAGTCCGGCCCCTCCAAGGGGCGGATTATCCGGGCCTAAAGAAAATGTTCAGCAACAATCTTCTGGCAGTAACGGTGACCAAGATCAAGGGCAGGGCTGTAATCAAGACAAGGATACAACTATTGAATCCACTCCTCCTCGTAACAATAAGGACATTGAGGCTCGTCGCAAGGCTCGTGCTGATCGGAACCTTGAACTAAGAGGTCACACCCTTGACAAGGTTGTTGGTGATCTACGACGAAGGGTATCCACCAGAAGAGAGCTTGCAAGCTTCTGTGATCATCAAGCTCACATTTCCATGGTTGAACCGAAGAAGGTTTTTGATGCTCTTGAAGACCCCGATTGGGTTGTTGCAATGCATGAAGAATTAAACAACTTCGAACGCAACAAAGTTTGCAACTCGTAGAAAAGCTAAAGGATTGTCGCAATGTTATCGGCACCAAGTGGATCTTCAAGAACAAACAGGATGAAAATGGCATTGTTGTGAGGAATAAAGCACGACTCGTGGCTCAAGGATTCTCTCAAGTAGAAGGAATTGATTTTGGCGAGACCTACGCTCCTGTGGCTCGCCTTGAGTCCATCTGTATCCTTCTTGCATATGCAGCCCATCATAATTTTAAATTACAACAAATGGATGTTAAGAGCGCTTTCCTTAATGGTCCTCTACATGAGTTAGTATACGTCAAGAAGCCCCCGGGGTTTGAGGACCCCAAATTTCCGAACCATGTCTACAAACTCGATAAGGCGCTCTATGGCCTTAAACAAGCCCCACGTGCGTGGTATGAGCACCTTAAAGAGCTTTTGCTATACCGTGGATTCGGAGTTGGGCAAATCGATCCCACTCTTTTTACTAAGAAGGTTATTGGGGAGCTTTTTGTATGCCAACTTTATGTAGATGACATTATTTTTGGCTCTACTAACCAAGCGTTTAACGATGAATTTTCGAAGCTTATGACTGACAGGTTTGAGATATCCATGATGGGTGAGCTCAGGTTCTTTCTTGGATTTGAGATCAAACAACTTAGAGAGGGAACCTTTATTAATCAAGCGAAGTACATCCAAGACATTCTCAAAAGGTTCAAGATGACGGATCTCAATGGCGTTGCTACCCCTATGCAAACAAAGTGTCATCTTGATCTCAATCCCAAGGGTAAAGACGTGGATCAGAAGGTATACCGATCCATGATCGGCTCTCTCCTTTACCTTTACGCATCTAGGCCCGATATCGTGTTGAGTGTAGGAGTGTGTGCAGGGTACCAAGCCGCTCCTAAAGAAAGCCACTTAGTGGCAGTCAAGCGAATCTTCCGATATTTGGTTCATTCCCCAAATTTTGGGTTATGGTATCCCAAGGGTTCAAGTTTCTCTCTATGTGGTTACACTGATTCAGACTGGGCTGGTGACAAAGATGATAGGAAATCAACCTCTGGTGCATGCAAATTCCTGGGCAGGTCTCTAGTGTGTTGGTCATCAAAGAAACAGAATTGTATTTCACTCTCAACCGTCGAAGCTGAATATGTTGCTGATGCAAGTGCTTGTACTCAATTGTTATGGATGAGGCAAACTTTAAAGGAATATGGTGTCAATTGTGACAAAGTGCCTCTTTTATGCGACAATGAAAGTGCTATCAAAATTGCTTACAATCCCGTGCAGCATACAAGAACAAAACATATAGAGATTCGCAACCACTTTATTCGGGATCATGTTGCTCATGGAGATATTGCTCTATCCTTTGTGAGCACGAAGAACCAACTTGCTGATATTTTCACGAAGCCCCTTGATGAAGCAAGATTTTGTTATTTGAGGAATGAGCTAAATATCATAGATTCAAGGAGCTTGGCTTGACTACCCTTGCACACTCACTTGCTCTTATTCATGTATTTGGTTTAGATGCAGGCATAGACATAGGGGGAGTGTGGTCCTAATTGATTGGGCCAACCCTCCCCCCATAATGCCGAAAGCAAGTAAAATCATTTCCCTTAATATCATTTTGTGATATGTGGGTCATCGATGAGCATTGGTTTTGAACTCAAGATACATCTTCGCGGTGTCATGCCATGCACTCCAACATGGTGGCTTCGGCCACCGCCCTCTTCCTTGAGAAGAGTTGGTTTTTCATGGGTCCCGTTGGATTTTCTTGCATATCTCGTGTTCTTATGGAAAACACACTCAAACTTGGCTTTTGATTGATCTGATTCTTGCAAATTTGGGTGTGAATTCTGAGTGATCTCCAGGGGCGTTAGCATCGCTCTTCTTCCTTTTTGGCGTTTCGATGCCAAAGGGGGAGAAGTAGTTCTATTAGGTCTCGAGGATTTGCAAGGGTTGGGCACAAGCTTTTCGATTTTAGTCGTTTTTATTTGCTTGCTTGTGCCTTGTTCTAGGGTGAACTCAGTTGCTATTTGTGGTTGTTTGTGTAAGACTATGTCGTACTCCACAGTTTGGTACTATGTTTGGTATTCATGGAATTATGGATTTATCTATCATGGACCCCATGGAATTCTGGAATTATGGAGCATATTTGATGGCATATGGATTCATGGGATTCTCTATGTATGCCTTGGCTATATATTCCGGTGGTATGACATTTTTTTCCAAACCTTAAAGTAGTGTTCTACCTAGTGTGTGTATTTGTATTCAAATGCAAATCTTAAATATGCACACATCTAGGGGAGCGTCTTTCATTATTTAAGGTGGCATTTGCCGGTTTTATTGCAAATCCTAGTATTGTCATCTAACACCAAAAAGGGGGAGATTGAAAGAACATTTCTTAATCCCTAGTGTTTTGTGTGTTAGATAACAATACCAAGGATCATTTAATGTGTGTTGAAGTGTTGCAGCTCTTTTTGAGAATAAAGGGAAAAGAACTCTGCCTTTGGGGGCGGATAATCCGGCCCCACCAGGGGCGGATAATCCGCCCCTCCCTTTGCCCAAGAAGGCGCAAGCCCCAGAAGGGGGGCGGAATTTTGGCCAGATTTTCTGGCCCCGCCGGATAATCCGCCCCTCAGGGGGGCGGATAATCTGCCCCTCCTGCTCATCGCCAAGGCGCAAGCCCCAGAGAGGGGGCGGAGTTTCCCCCGGAGAATCCGCCCTTGGGGAGGAGTTTTCCCAGGGGGCGGATAATCCGCCCCAAGTGGGGGGCGGATAATCCGCCCCCAAAGTTGTGCAACGGCCAGATCTGGGGAGGGGGTATTTAAGCCAGCCATCCCCCTCCTGCCAGAACTCTTGATTCATCTCGAAAAAGAACAGATCAGATCTGAAAGCTTCATCCAAGAGTGCTCCACCTAGATCCACCCAAAGGCCCCATCCCTTGGGGAATCGAAGGAGGAGAACTCGATCTTCATCATCAGCAATCAAGCGCTTCATCTCCTCTCCATTCATTTGGAGAACCTCTGATCTAGTATTTCTTGCAAATATCTAGATCCTTGTTTTTGTTTATATTGATAAACCTTGTTCTTGTGGCAGCTTGTTGTCATCTCGGGAGCCCCCAATTCGGTTGTGGGTGTGTGCCCCGATAGTGTTGTAAAAGGCACCGGTTCCCGCCTTGAAGGGATCCAATAGTGGAGAAGGTGGATCAGGCCTCTCGTGGCGAGATCCATTGGAGAATAGGGTGAGGCCTATTGTGGCATGGTGGTCTTAGAACCGCCCACCCCTCCAACGCAGATGTACTTTCCTTAACAAGGAAGGAACTGCGGTAAAACAAATCCCTGTGTCTCCGCGTGCTCCACTACGGTTTCCTCGCTCCTCTTTACGTGCTCAGTAGTTAGGGTTACATATAGGGAAATTCTCGTAGTTGCATGTCTAGGGAATTTACTTTGTGTCAAGCCTAAAATTGAAAAAGTATTAAAAATTGGTTAGCACCTATTCACCCCTCCTCTAGGTGCCCATACGATCCATTTCAACAGTCATCGTAGTAGTCCACCCGGAGAACCCCTCTCCCCTCTCTATATTTTTCCCTTCCACCGCTGACAGCAGGGACACACCACTAGTACAAACTTGTTACTTAGAGACAGTGCACTCAGATGGTTTTCCACAAGTACGGAAAAAACCCGCCTCTGTTTGTACCCCTCAGCCGGTTGTTAGAAGATGACCGCCTCTATTGGTCTTCGAAGTGGTTGTTTACAGTAGCAGATTCAAAAAAGGACCCCTGGGAGCCAAATAATAAAAACAAATGCATCAATATATGACCTTAGGAAGTCATAAAAATCAATCGTCTCTACAGAGCGGTGAGACGGCTATTATTACAAGGCACTGTGATAAGCCATATATTACAAGCATAATCAAGCTACGGTACTGGAAATCTGACGTGTATGCAGCCAGCCAAGTGTCGTGGGAATGGTCACGGCAGATGCTGCAATCGGCAGCGAGTAGTAGAACGAGGGGCAAGGGCGGCCAGCCATCTGCGGTGCGAGATGAGGGCAAAGACACAGGGTTTTACCCAGGTTCGGCCCCCCGGAGGGTAAAGACCTACTCCTGTTAGATTGTATTATGGAGGTGTTTACAATGGGCGAGCTCGGCGGCTAGGCGGCGAGTCGCTTGGGTGTACGAGGGAACGCGTCTCTACTCACCCCATAGGGAGGTTTATATAGGCTCACCTCCCTAGGGTTTACATATCTCAACCGATTCGGTTACACCTTCGGTAATCGTTTAACCTAGTCCGACTGGGCCTATCTACTCGCCTGGGCCTTCAGCTTCCAGTCGCTTGGTACCTTGCTGGGCCTTGATCCACTCGCCGTTCTGCAGGCCCACTCGCCAGCCCTCGGGCCAGTCGGAAACGTCCTGCTGAGTATACCCCAGTAGGCGTATCCCCATCAGTAGTCCCCGAGGCCGTCGTCGATTAGGCGTAAGTGGCTGCTGGCAGTCGGAGTATACGGCTCCAAAGTAGGCATCCAGTCGAATCGTTGACGGGCTCTTGTCTGAAGAAGAAGATCCGGTGAACCGAGTCGCGTCTTGGGCGAGCCGAGCTGTCGAACGCGGTGGCAGCGAGTGACCTGGCGAGCCGAGTGGATGGAGTTGGACCGTCAGGCGTGGTCAAACTATCCGTTAGGGCAACTCAACGGTAACTTTCGGCGTAATCATCGCGCGGTAACGGCCCCCTGATTTGGCGGGTAACTCTCGCTATATAAGAGGAATGGCAGGCAATCATAGAGCCAACTGCCCACCACTTCTTCCGAGTGCGCGCATTCTCTTTCCTTTGCTTCTTGACCCAATCGACCCGAAATCCTCCGATCTCCAACCAACCCCTCGGCTATGGCCCTTCTCACCGAACCATGGGGCAGGTCCAAGTGCACGAGGGCACAGCTGGCCTCCTTCGAGGAGGCTGGAATCCTGCGAGCCGGCTGTTGGCGTATCCCCGCAGCCGGAGAAACGACCCCAAACCCGCGAGAGAGGGAATTCGTCTGTTTCACCAGTCATCTCGAGCGGGGGCTAGGTTTTCCCACGTCTTTTTTCTTCCGGCGTTTTTGCGCCTACTACGGGATCCAGCCTTCAGATCTGGGTTCCCACAGCATCGAGCAGCTCGCCATCTTCGTGGCGTTCTGCGAGTGCTACTTGGGCTGCCGGCCCTACTTTCCCTTGTGGCAAGATCTGTTCCACGGACGGATCAGCCGCGAGGAGGCAGGCGGCCCAATGCTAGCCGCAGGCGGCCTGACGTTCCAGCTCAAGTCCAAAGCTTCTTTCTTCGATCTGATGCTACCTGCCAAAACGGCGAGCGACTGGAAGAAGTCATGGTTCTACGTGACCGAGGCGAACCCGGAGGACGAGGCGGCGATCCCGCGGTACTCGGCCAGTCGTTCCGAGCCGCGCCATCTCCAGGTCGGCAAGCTCCCCGACGACCAGCGGATGGTCGTCGACGAGATGCTCCAGGCCATCCGCGGCCTGAAGAAGAAGGGCCTCCAGACGATAAACTTGTACAATTGCTGGCTTGGGCGACGGCTCGTTCCACTCGCCCAACGCGACCACTACATGTATCAGTACACGGGCCGGGGAGACTCGACGAAAGCCTGTCTCGACGAGTGGAAGCTGGAGGACTATCTCCCAGCGTTGAAGAAGATCACCCAGGAGGTGTACGTGGATGCACAGGCCGGGGTCGCCCCCTACACCGCGAAGCGTCCGGCTCCGACGGTAATTTCTTTACCTTGTTCGCAGTCGCAGCGTATGCAGTCGCGGTAATTCTGACTCTGTTTCGTATTTATCGCAGCTGTTCCAGGTGGTGGAAGGGTGGCTCCCACCTTCTGATGACGAGAGCCCGGGGCCATCCGCCCGGGATACAAGCGAATCGCCACCCGCGAAGGGCAACGAGGACGACGAGGACGAGTCCGAAGAGGAAATCGCCCCGCTGGTCCGAAAGACCCGCGGGCAACGTCAGCGCGAAATCGAAGCGAGCAGGAGCCTCGAGCGTCATGATGACGACGACGAGCTCCCAGAAACCACCTCGCGCCGCCAGGCCACTCCTTCGAAGAAGAAGAAGAAGAAGAAGGAAAAGGAGGCGAGGGCCCCCCCGAAGAGGAAAACGAAGCCGCCGAGGATGGCCTCGCCGCCGCACTCGACGAGCAGCTCTGATGCTCACAGCTCGGCCGATGACGGCGCGGCCCCAGCGACAACCGCGCTAGATGCGCCGACTGTGGAAGTGCCACTGGCCTCGATGCCCCCGCCATTCGCGCCAGTCTCTGGGCTAGGGAAGGCTCCAGCCGCGGCGACTTCGCCTCGCAAGGAGGTTCCGATTGGGGCGGCTTCACCCCGCAAGGAGGCTCCGGCCGTAGCGGCTCCAGTTCGCGAGGAAGCCCCTGCCGAAGGCATCCCAGAGGCGCCAGCCGCAGCCTCGACGACGAAGAAGCCGTCCGTGTCTTGGGCACGCGACGTCCTGGAACTAGGGCTCAGTCGCCAACTGGGCCCCGAGCTGGAAAAACCGGCCGGCCTTCGCACAGGGCTACGTTTCATCCCAGTTGCCAAGTGAGTGCATTCGGCCTTCCCTATTTTCCATAGCTATTTCGATTGTCTTTACTGATTCGACTGATGTGCAGGACCGGAGTGAAAAGGATGGGCCACCCGACCGTGGCCCAGGTACCCTCCACCGCTAGCGAGGAGGATCCTTCCCGTAAGAGGAAAGCGGACGAGGTCATTGCCTCGGCGGATGGCAGTAAGAAGGCCAAGGGCGACGACATCGTCACTGTCTCTGACGACACGGCGGTCGCGCCGGCCGGCCCCGCGGTGGAGGCAGCCGCGTCTACGAAGGAGGGCGTTTCCTTGCCTGGAACGGCGGAGGCGACTTCCTTTGGAGCGGGTGCCTCTATCGCCACCTTCCCTCGCTTCGTGACCAAGGCGGCCGCGGCGAGCGGGGCTGCATCCCCGAGCCTCGCTCCAGGGACCTCCGATGCTGAAGTCGACCAGCGTCGTGGGCACACGCCAGCGTTACTCGCGTCCGTGGACGCGATGCAACTTCATGGCATGCTTGGCGCAGCCATCCAGGTATATCCAGTCCCCGAGGATCAGGTCGGTGCTTTGCAGCGGCGTGATTCTTATTATTTTCTCGTCTTTTATTTTCGTATTCAGTCCCCGAGTGCGCACGCGCTAAATTTTAGCGGGGTGGGTACTTGGGAATTTCTTGATCGCCAGTCCCCGAGTGCGCACTCGCTGAATTTCAGCGGGTGGGCACTTAGGAGGTTCGTTTTTACTAACTTTTTTGATGATATGCAGGGTCTGCAGCTCGAGTCGGCGGACCGATTGGCCGCGCAACAGCGTGCTGAGAAGGAGCTGACCACCATCCAGGAAGTGAACAAGGAGCTCCAGGCTGTTGCTGCGAAGGCAGAGGAAGCTCGACAGGAGCTTGTCCCGGCTGGTGAGTTGGAGGCGGCGCGATCTGCTCTGGGCGCTGCTGAACAGCGGGTCGCCGACCTCGAGCGCGAGCTGCGGGAGGCGAGGGAAGAAGCGAGCTCGGCGGACGGGCGAGCTAAGGCCACCATTGCAGCCGCGGAGGAGGATCGCAAGCTGTCGGAAGTCCTTATTGCTGGACTTCAGGACGACCACACGTCGCATCAGTGCTTCATCACGGGACTCGCCCGCCCGTTGCTTGGTGAGTGCACCTTCCCTTTCCGTTAGTTGGGGTTTTTGTGGTGTCCGTCGCGCTCATCATTGTTTCCTTCTCGCAGGTCGCGTTATTGGTAGCCAAGAAGAAGCGAGCTCGCTCGACGCGAAGCAATGCGTAAGCATGCTCGTCGACTCGGCTACGCTGTCGGCGACGTGCATCCGCGCCTATCTTCAAGAAATGTCGCCCACGGAGGTTATTCCCAGCGACCTCGTTGAGGTGTGGGAATATTTGGAGAAGGCGCCCGCGGTCGTTGAGTTCATGACGCGGTCGGCGTTTCGGCGTGGAGCATCGACAGCACTGAGCCTTGGACTCGCCCACTTCCCCGAGGATTTCGACCTCGACGATGTGACGAGTGGGTATCCCTCGTCGACTGGCGCGGTGGATCTGTCCGAGGTTCTCAAGTTGCAGGAGCGTGCCGCCGCGTACTCGGAGCGTGTCTGGGCGATGGGCGACCTCCTTCCCTACCAGGAAACGGTCGTCGCGCCGAACGACCCCGAGCCGCCGCATCGTGACTTCAAGGTCGAGCAGCCTTTTCGCGCGGCGATGGCGGGTGAACTGACGACGTATCCGTCAAACCCGTACACCGCGTTCATCCGTAGGCGCCGGGATTCTGGCGAGTCGTCGTCGAAGCCTGCAGAATAGGGTAGTTTGCCTTGATGTGTTAGCAGCAGTTCTGCCATGCGGGCATATTTTGTAATATAAGACAATGCAATATGCGATTGAATGGGGCGCCGTGTTTATTTTGCTATTTGTTTGTGTGCTTTGGATTGATTTTGGATGAGTCCCCGAGCGCGTCCGTCCTTTTGTGGGGTTCACCCTGTATATGATGTTTGTTGTTATCATGTGTTTTGTTAGTTTAGTCGACTCGCCCGAGCTCGGAGAGCCAGTCGCAAGGCGACTCCCTTGAGTACTCTGTACTTTACCATTTTCCCGTACGCGAACGGGGTCGGGTGGCCGAGTCCCCGAGCGTGGTACTTGGTAGTTCTAGGCGCGACTCGAGGGTGGTTGAGGACTTAGCGCGTTGGTGTGAGCGCGTCACTCCTGCCTGGCCCGTGGGGTCAGTCGCGTGGCGAGTCCTGGACATGCTCTCTTACTTGGCGTTTTCCCTGACCGGTCGAGACGAACTGGTATTCAGTCCCCGAGCGTGGTACTTAGCCGTTCGAGTCGCTATGTCGAGGATGCGGGGGACCAAGGTCGCTGTGAGAAGCGAGGGCAGTTGTCTTGGTTCGTAAAACCAGTCGAGCTAGGCGACTCCAATGGGGCTCCGGGTTGGCGTTTTTCGTGGACGATGCAAGACCTGAAGTGATTCAGTGCTCTTACACCGTACTACTTAGCCGTGCCGATCGCTGTACCAAAGGTTGACTTCTGCATTTTAGCGTACCGTTGTTATTACGAGTGCGAGTGGCACAAGTCATGGAGAGTAGGCGCAATTTGCGGTAACCGTTTCTTTTATTTCATAGCGACTGGAGAGTACATGTGTGGGGTTCTAGGAGTAGAACTTCCGGAGGAGGTTTACATTCCATGGTCGCTTGACGTCGAGCTCGCCGTCCCCGCGAACGTCGATGAGGTAGTAGGCGTCGTTGCCGAGTACGCGCCCGATAGCGAACGGGCCTTCCCACGGAGGGGAGAGCTTGTGCATGCCCTTCCTGTCCTGGATGAGGCGTAACACCAGGTCGCCTTCCTGGAAGGTGCGGGTCTTCACCCGTCGGCTGTGGTAGCGGCGGAGTCCTTGCTGGTAAATGGCGGTGTGCGATCGAGCGAGGTCGCGTGCTTCGTCGAGCTGGTCGAGCCCATCTTGGCGGGCCAGCTCGTTTGCGGCCTCCGTATAGTGGACGACCCGCGGCGAGTCGTGTTCGAGGTCGGTGGGCATGACTGCTTCGGCGCCGTAGACCATGAAGAAGGGAGTGAATCCCGTCGATCTGTTAACCGAGGTGCGGATTCCCCAGATGACGGAGGGCAGCTCTTCGACCCAGCATCCAGCGGTGCGCTCGAGTGGTACTTGGAGTCGCGGCTTCAGGCCGTGGAGGATGCTTTGGTTGGCTCGTTCCGCCTGGCCATTGGATTCCGGGTGGGCGACTGACGCGAGATCGAGCCGGATGTGGTGCTCTTCGCAAAATTCGGCCATTGCTCCCTTGGCGAAGTTTGTGCCGTTGTCCGTGATGATATTGTTTGGGAACCCGTAGCGATATATGAGCTCGCGTAGGAATTTAGTGGCGGTCTTCCCGTCGCATTTCCGGACTGGCTTGGCCTCCACCCACTTGGTGAATTTGTCGACGGCGACTAGCAGGTGGGTGTAGCCGGAGGGGGCTTTCTTGAAGGGGCCTACCATGTCCATGCCCCATACGGCGAATGGCCAAGTGATGGGGATCGTTTTGAGCGCCGAGCTCGGTACGCGCGTCTGGTTGGCGTACTTCTGGCACCCGGCGCATCGCTGGACGATGTCGACAGCGTCGGCGTGTGCGGTGGGCCAGTAGAAGCCGTGTCGCATAGCCTTGGCGACCAGGGAGCGAGCGGCGGCGTGGTGGCCGCAGTCGCCTGAGTGGATGTCGTGGAGGATTTTGCGTCCTTCAGCCGGTTGGACGCAACGTTGGAACACGCCGGTGACGCTGCGCTTGTGTAGCTCGCCGTCGATGATGGTGTAGGACTTGCATCGGCGAGCGATCATTCGAGCGTTTGTCTCGTCTGCTGGCAGGGTGCCGGTTTCCAGGTAGGCGATGTAGGGCTTGGTCCAGTCGTCTGGCTCGGTTATGAGTGCGACCAAGGCTGCCTCTGGTTGGAGTGGGACTCCGATGTCGATCTCCCTCGGGGGAGAGACTGATGGTTTGGAGATTGTGTCGAGGAACACGCCGGCGGGTGGTGCGAGTCGAGCCGACCCGATGCGAGAGAGGGCGTCGGCCTCCTCGTTTTTTCTCCTGTCGATCCACTCGACAGAGTAGCCGGTGAAGTGGCCGCCCAACTTGTCCACCTCTTGGCGGTACGCCGCCATGGTAGGGGAGATGGCGTCGCAGGTGCCGGCGACTTGCCCCGCGACGAGGTCGGAATCTCCGTAGCATCAAAGGCGATTGGCGTTCATCTCCTTGGCGGCTCGCATGCCGTGGAGTAGGGCCTCGTATTCAGCCATGTTGTTGGTGCAGGGCGTGAATTCGAGGCGGAGGATGTAGCGGACCTTGTCGCCCTTTGGTGAAGTCAACACTATCCCCGCTCCTGCACCGTCCGCGTTCTTGGATCCGTCGAAGTGCAGGCTCCAGTAATGGAGGTATGGCAGCTTCTCTGGCTGCTGGGCCTCCTCCCAGTCGGCGATGAAGTCTGCCAGTGCCTGCGACTTAATCGCCCTTCGTGGCTCGTATTTAATGTTGTGGACGCCGATCTCGACGGCCCACTTGGCGACCCGTCCGGTCGCCTCGCGGTTGCGGATGATGTCTTGCAGTGGTGCTGAGGAGACGACCGTGACCGGGTGCTCCTGGAAGTAGTGTGGCAGGCGCCGCTGAGCCCTGAAGACCGCGTATACTAGCTTTTGGTACTGTGGGTACCGCTGGCGCGACTCGGTGAGGACCTCGCTGATGTAGTACACCGGCCGCTGAACCGGGCGCTCCTTTCCTTCCTCTGGTCGTTCGACGACCATCACAGCGCTGACGACGCGCTCGGACGCCGCGACGTAAACCAGCATAGGTTCTTTGTCGGCGGGGGCAGCGAGTAGTGGTGCGGCGAGTAGCACTTTTTTGAGGTCGCGGAGCGCGTTGTCGCCTCCTTGTCCCACTGGAAGGTGGGGTTCTTGCGCATCAGGCGGTATAGGGGCATCGCCTTTTCGCCCAGGCGGGGGATGAAGCGACTGAGAGCCGCTACTCGCTCGGCCAGCTTCTGGACGTCACGCAGGCACTCAGGTTTGCCGAGCCGGGCGATCGTGTCGATCTTTGTTGGGTTTGCCTCGATCACTTGTTTGGAGACGACGTACCCCAGTAGTTGTCCGGCGGGTACACCGAAGGTGCACTTGCCTGGGTTGAGCTTTATCTTGTACCTTCGCAGATTGGCGAAGGTTTCCGCCAGGTCGGCGAGTAGGTCTCCTTGGCGAGCGGATTTCACGACCACGTCGTCGATGTAGACGTGGATGTTGCGGCCGATTTGGCTCGCGAGGCATTCTTGCATGCACCGCTGGTAGGTTGCCCCGGCGTTCTTGAGGCCGAAGGTCATGGCGGTGTAGCAGAAGGCTCCGAATGGCGTGATGAACGCTGTCTTCTCCTCGTCTTCGATAGCCATTTTGATCTGGTTGTACCCGGAGTAGGCGTCGAGGAAACATAGAGACTCCGAACCCGCGGTTGAATCGATTATCTGATCGATCCGCGGGAGGACGAACTGCTCCTTTGGGCAGGCGCTGTTCAGGTTTGTGTAGTCGATACACATTCTCCAGGTCCCGTTTTTCTTCTCGACCAGGACTGGGTTTGCCAGCCACTTGGAGTATTTGATTGGCCGGATGAAGCCGGCAGCAAGTAGGCGCTGCACTTCCTCGGCGATTGCTCGACGGAGTTCTTCATTGAAGGGCCGTAGCGACTGCTTGACAGGTCGCACTTTGGGGTCGGCGTTTAGTTTGTGCTCAGCGAGCTCCCTAGGGACACCAGGCATGTCGGAGGGTTTCCATGCGAAGATGTCCCTATTCTCACGAAGGAACTCGATGAGCGCGCCTTCCTATGCTGGGCTCATGCCTGTCCCGATCGTCACCGTCTGGCTGGGGTCGCCTGGGACCAGCTCGACGGTGCGGGTGTGCGTCGTGGCCTCAAAGGTTGAGGTGTTTGCGCCCTCTGAGTTGGGCTTCTTGAGTATTGTGGGGTCGTCACTGTTGACCCCGCTCGCGTATTTGGCGAGCTCGTCGGCGTGATTAGTTTCTGCCGCGATGACGGCGTCGGCGAGTTCGGCTCCTTTGGCCTCGCATTCGGCGGCCATGTCGGGGTCGCCGTTGATGGTGATGACGCCGCACGGCCCGGGGAGCTTCATCGCGTTGTACGCGTAGTGGGGCGCTGCCATGAATTTAGCAAACGCCTGGCGCCCCAGGACGCAGTGATAAGGGCTGTCGAAGGGCACCAGCTCGAAGACGATCCGCTCGGTGCGGAAGTTTGCCGGACTACCGAAAGTGACTGGCAGCGTGACTTTGCCGATCGGATACGCCTTCCGACCGGGGACGATGCCGTGGAACGTGGTGTGGGTTGTCTCGATCATCGACTGCGGGAGCCGCAGCCGCCTGAAGGTGTCGAGGTAGAGGATGTTGATGGAGCTGCCGCCGTCCATTAGTGTCTTGGGGAGCCAGTAGTCGCCAACCTTGGGCTTGACCACCAGGGCGACTCGTCCTGGGTACTCGATGCGTGGCGAGTGGTCTTGCCGGCTCCAGGTGATGGGCTGTTCCGACCAGTTCAGGAACTGGGGGACGTCTATTTGGGCCACCGCATTGACGGCGACAGCACGGGCGATGACCTTCTTCTCGCGCTTCGTGTTGAAGCCTGTGAAGGTGTGGAGCGAGCCGGCTACTTTGCCGAATTTTCCGCCATTTGGCGGGTCGTTGTCGGTGTCCTCCCGCGCGTGCCGTGCCTTCTCGATTTCCTTGAGGGTGTGGCAGTCGGCGGTGGTGTGTGTTGCGGGCTTCCCTTCCCTGCTGTGGAAGGCACATGGTTGGTGAAGGAGGGCCGCAGGATCGAACCTTGGCTTGTTCTTGTAATTTCCGCCATCGCGCCGTTGCCCTCCGTCGCGGCGGTAGCTCTTGGGCTCGCGATGTGCGTGCCCAGCGTTGGCGACGAAGTCGACTCGCCCGTCGTTGCGGCGCTTGCCAGTGAGGCGGGTGCCGCTGTAGCGTAGGTCAGTTCGGCGTCCGCTGTCGTTGCCGCCCGTGCAGCGTTGCCCTCCTGACTCGTCATCGGTTTCCTGGTTTGGATCCTCCTCGGCGTACCGTTTGGCGATCTCGAGGAGGTCGGGGATGTTGTCGAGTGTGCGGGAGTGTCGCTTGAGCTTGGCGACTAGAGGCTCGTAGCGGCACGAGGTCTTGAAGCAATGGATCGCGGTGTCCGGGTGGATGCCGACCGCGTTGTACCAGAGCTCTTGCCACCGTTGGACCCAGTTGCGAGTCGACTCGCGGGGTCCCTGGACGCATCGTTCCAGGTCCTCGATGGTGGTGGCGCGGGTGTAGGAGCACTCGAAGTGCCTGACGAAGGCGTCGCGCATTTCCTCCCAGGAGTCGATACTGTCCTGGGGGAGCGTGTTGATCCACTGCCTGCACGTCCCCTCCATCATCAGTGGGAGGTAACGGGCGGCGAGTAGGTCAGTGTGACCCGCGATCCCCATTGCCATGAGGTATGTGTCGAGCCAGACTGCGGGGTCGTACGAGGAGTCGTATTTTTCTATCTCCTTTGGCGCCTTGAAGTTTGGCGGGTACTTCTCGCCTCGGATCATTGGTCCGAAGCACTTAGGGCCAAGTCGACTGAGCGACCCCATAGGCTCGCCATCGCGGCGATTAGTTAGGGTGTGCCGCAAGTCGTCGGGCTGGCGTGCGCGCCAGTTTTGGTTGTTGATGATGTGAGTGCGGGCGTCGATGGGTTGTCCGTTAGCGGCGACGAAGTTGGTCGCCGGCCTAGGGTCGTTGGTGGAGAGTGCCACGTTCGCGGGTCGGTGTTGGAGCTGCAGTGGCTCTGGTGGCGGGCAATTGAGCGTGTTTGCCGCTGGGCGGCCGCTTGAGGCCGCTCTGCTTCCCGAGGAACGAGAGTATACTCGACCTTGCGAATCGGCGCCCGCTTTTTGCTGCTCCACGGCCTTCGCAAGCAGGGCCTTGACGTACTGGATCTGTAAGGCGCCGCCGCCAGTGGCCGTGATGCTATCGGCTGCTGCTCGGCCTGCCACGAGGTTGTCCATTGGGGTGGAGAACAGTGGGAGGCCATTTGCGTCTCGCTCCCGTGAGGAGACAACTATCCGCGGTTGGTCCCTGGGAGGGGTGCGGTTGGGTGGTGGTGGGGCACCCATCGCCGTTGATCCTGGCAGGGGCCGGGCGCTTCCTCCTGGTGGCGCGTTCTCGCAGATCGCGCGCTCGGCTATGCGGGCCGGGTCGTTTTCGTCGTCGAAGTTCAGGGCACGCCCTTGAACGGTGGGGTTCAAGCGTGACCTGATCCGCTGTTGGTGGTAGCGTGACAGCTCCTGCGCCGTCACCTGCTCGAGGCGAAATTTTTCGCGCTCGGCCTGCTCTTTGCGTACCGCCTCCGCCAGTTTCAAGCGGAGTTCCTCGACCTCCGTTGCCGTGGCGTTAGGAGGGATTGGGGTGGAGAAAGGATCCTCCGGTGGATCGGTGCCGGTGGCCATGTAAGCCGCGGCGTGGCGACTGGCACCATCGCGGAGGTTGGCGGAGTTCTCCGACCCGGAGTCGAATTCGAAGATCCCGAGGATGGAGGGGTCCTCGAAGTCTCCCGCGTTGGAGACCTGGGCGATGGAGCCCGCGGATGAGGCCGCGGTGATGGATCCGGCGAGTGACGCCGGGGTCGCTGAGTCGGCGTCATCGGTGAGGGCCGCATCTTCTGCGGCCGCTGAGTTCCCGGCCACGTTGCTGTGGGCCGAGTTGTACTCGGAGGCGAGGCGGTGGATCATGCGAACCTGGCTCTCGGAGAGCCGATCGCGTGGCGGCGACTCGCGGATGCGAGCCGAGTCCTCCGAGACGATGACGTCGGTGAGGCCGACGAAGAGGCTGATCGTGCCGATTGGCAGGATTACGCTGTGCGTGACGGGTCGCGCCGCCGGGACGTAGCTACTCGGCAAGATCTGGAGCATCTCGCCGATCGCTATCATGCAGCCGGTGGCGACCGTCTCGTTGATGGGCAGATTGGATCTCGCCGCAGAACACCGGCCAGACCGGCCAGGCCCCACGGTGGGCGCCACTGTCATGGGAATGGTCACGGCAGATGCTGCAATCGGCAGCGAGTAGTAGAACGAGGGGCAAGGGCGGCCAGCCATCTGCGGTGCGAGATGAGGGCAAAGACACAGGGTTTTACCCAGGTTCGGCCCCCCGGAGGGTAAAGACCTACTCCTGCTAGATTGTATTATGGAGGTGTTTACAATGGGCGAGCTCGGCGGCTAGGCGGCGAGTCGCTTGGGTGTACGAGGGAACGCGTCTCTACTCACCCCATAGGGAGGTTTATATAGGCTCACCTCCCTAGGGTTTACATATCTCAACCGATTCGGTTACAGCTTCGGTAATCGTTTAACCTAGTCCGACTGGGCCTATCTACTCGCCTGGGCCTTCAGCTTCCAGTCGCTTGGTACCTTGCTGGGCCTTGATCCACTCGCCGTTCTGCAGGCCCACTCGCCAGCCCTCGGGCCAGTCGGAAACGTCCTGCTGAGTATACCCCAGTAGGCGTATCCCCATCACCAAGGCCTAACTGTGGTTGTTCCAACAAGACTTTAGATTCCTTCACCCTCGTCCAGAACCAGCCTACCTTTGGGAAGCCGTGGTCAGTAATTTTAGCCTCAATCTATCTACATGGTCCATCACTATTAGTTAATTAGCATCCCTACGATGTGAACTAAAATTATTATTCCGGTGCTTATAGCTAGGAATTTGAGTTTTTGTTGTTTGAGGAATTAGAAACATCAATGGGAATATCTTGGAAAGTTTCCTTTAGATTTTACGAGTGATAATCCATATATACATCTATGTTTCCTTCAGAATTTGCTACAGAAACATCAATCAATTGTTTTCTATTTCTGCCATATATGCATCTCAGTTTGGATCTGATATAAGACACACATGCGTACATTCATTTATGTTTTTATATAGGTTGTAGTGAATCTTCCTACTGTTATATATATATATATATATATGTGTGTGTGTGTGTGTATGTGTGTGTGTGATCCAACATCATCATATTTATTTGGTTAGTATTAAATTTTCCTAATGGAAAATCATAGTACCGTGTGTATGTTACAAATGATTTTTTGTTTTTCGCACTGTTATATATATTTGATTAGTAGTTTTTTCATTTTTTTAGGAGTACTACTTTCTTAGTTAGTAGTAAATTCTTCCGACTATTATATGTATGATCCACATCAAATATTTATTTGGTTTTATTTCTCAGACTGTTCCTTGTCACTCTAAGGAAAAACTCAACCATTATGCTGATAAGTGGTAACCAGCTTTGGCTAGAGGGCGTAGGTTTGAGCTTTTCCTGCATAAAAGGAAAGATGCTACATCCATAAGAGGGCCACTCTGGTTATCTTTCTTGAGGACACATAATGTTGGTATCCATGATGTGGTGACCTTTAGCTTAATCACAGAAGATGAAGAAGAAGATGAAGGAGATGAAGAGGAAGGATATGATTAGTCTGTGTTTAGTATGGAAGTACATGCCCTAATGGTGACATCAAGGGATACCAGAGTATTTATGGTATGTGTTTTTTATCTATCAAATATATGTATATTAATATTTCCATTTGTGGATCCCTACATTATTTCTCCTTTTAATTGTAATTGAATTTTAGAGGATTTAGGGTGCCATTTGTGGATTCCATCATTACAGGTCTTTTCTACAGGAGTGTTTCCACACATATATATGCCATTACTGTAAAGACATGTATGACATTACATTTGAGAAGACGAAGGATGTAAGCAGAATATATCGGCTGCATGATAAGTATGATTTTTTCCATATCTCTAACATGCAATACTATATTACAAGTCTCAGTGCACTTAATCTAGCTAACAACAACTTTATGAGTTATTGTACCTAATAAGGACATGGTTTCAATTTTACTTGTGTGTTTATAATTACCAATGTGTTTTAATTATTTCATAATTTTAGGTCATGCCATCAAGCTTTGAACTTGGTTGCAACATCCCAAAGAATGGCACAGCTTTGTTTCATGGTTATGGCATGGACGACACAGTTACTGGCCAGTACACTATCTTGCATGGCATATTGAACCATATAGTGTTCTCCAATGGTTGGAACCTCTTCTATAAGATGAACCAACTTCAAGGTGGTTCACTACTTTCTATGAGGGTGGAAATGAGGGAACACTGCATTGGCTTGTTCGTGACAAAAATTCGCTAAACCCTCCAAGGAAGACCCTGCATTGTTATTTTGTTTAGCTAGATCTAACATAGGAACTATGTTAGAAGTATTATATGTTGTGAACAACTATGTTTGAGGTATTCGATGTTGTGAACAACTATGTTTGTAATATATTCACCTCCCTTGTCTTTTGGTCCTGAATATAATTCGCAAGTTTTAGGATTATCAAAATCTGGAGTGTCCGAATATATCCAGAGTTCTGACTACAAGAATTCATGCAAAATAGTTTAAATTGGTGAAAAAAAATTATATTGATGATAAATTCATATTTATGTAACCAAATGATCTCACAACATGATTAAACATTGGAATTAGTCGATTTCGAGACACTTGAACCTTATTGCTATCTAGCAAGCGCATGAACACTAGGAGTTGTCATACCTTTCAGGATAAGATCCACGTTTTGTACTACACCATATAATGTCTTCAATGCATGAACATAATTCAGTTTTAGGACTTAATTTAACACTAGTATGCATGTATAACCACCTTCGTTTTCCTTTTTGTTCTCAATAATTCTCAATATTAGGATCACCAAAATCTGGAGGGTCCAAATATATGCGGAGAAACTGAATATTTTGTTAAGGTAGAGACGATTATTTTTATGGGCCGCCTCCTATAGAATCCCCCTTCCATTTAATACTAAGAAATCCCCCACAGGCCGGCTTCCTCTCTTCCAAATAGCTAGCTAGTTTCATCTCTATGTTTTGGATAGAATTCATCTTAATTATCCATTTAACACTGTATGGTAAGTTCTCTAGGCCGCCGATCTCATCTTCCAAATCTTTCGATCTTAATGGGCCTCTTTTCTTCCTTAATTACTTCCTTTGTGTAAATATAACCGACAAACGAACAAAGTCTCCCATAGGAAATGAAATTTGAATTAGTCCTTTTAAAATTCGAGATGGTTGTAATTTCTAGCTACCTGAGGGAAGACTTGGCGGCAAAATATGAAATTTGGATGTTGTTAGAGACGTTTTCCGTTCGCAACCATCTGAGGTTAGTACTTGCTGGCAAAGGTCTGAAAATATTTGGACAAATATTTTAGATCTGTGCCACATTTTTCGTTCCACGCCCGCTGAGGTTAGTACTTGACCCCCACTGTCCACCACCGCCACTACTGGCACCCTCGACCATCGCTGCCTCCGGTCCCCTGCCTCTCCTCCCTGCCGCCTCTGGTCCCCTGTGGTGTGGACGCTCTCCCTCGCCTCCGAGGACCCCTTCGTCGTCCAGGTAGGTATGCGTGAAAACCAAACCCCCAAAACCCTAATGTAGAGTTTGTTTTAGGATTTTGGCATGCAATTTGCCATTTTTCTTGTCAAATTTAGGGTTGAGGGTTCCAAGCTGCAGAGAAACGATGGCGGCATCAGGAGAGCCTCCCCTAGAATCGGTCCCACCTCTTTTCCCCTTGTATACATCTCAAAATCTACAATTTTTTATTGATTCCTCATTGTTCGTTTCCCTTCTGGCAATATGGATTTAATTGTCACTTCATTAGTCTGCTTGCATCTTGTTTATTCAATGAATTTTAAATTCTTTGGATGTGTATGCTTTTTATTAATATATGATAACAAGAACCGTGTTTCTGTTTTTAGTCTAATTAATTGCTATATTTGATTGTATTAAAATGCTTAGTGTCTATATCTATTTAACATATGGGAACCTATAGTGATCTTGCAATAGTTCTCTGTACCGATGATAGTGTTGCCATTAGCTCTGGTGGTTTTGAATTCCAGTCATCAAAAGATCCCACTAAGAGGCTTGATCTTAGAGGTATCAAATAATATAAAAATTCCAGTCATTTGTTTTAAATTTGTATGTGTTTAGACTGTAGGCACATGAATATTCCACCACATTGAAATTTGTATGTGTTATTGCATCAGGGCCTCAACACAAGGGAACACTGATTTTGATAAGCAGAGCCTTTTTGGAAATGACATGTATCTGAAAGAAGATCATGTAGACTTTATTTCAGACTGGTGTGAACCCAAATTTCCACCAAAAATCAAGTACTACGTCTACAGGTTGCCCTATTCATCTGTCATGCAAAAGAAGTGCAAGCTTGTAACATGATATATTCTTGAACACGTGATCAACAAGCTATACCCTATGATATTTCAATACTTCCAATAATGAAATGCTAATTCATCAAATATTTGTATTTGTGGAGACTTTTGGAGATGAGTTCACAAGAAAATATCTAAAGAATCGCCTCGATGAACCAATTGATGTTCATGTTTGGAAAATAAAGAGCAAGGAGCCAAATATGGTTACGATGAAGATGGGAGCTGGTGGGTCAAATGCAATCTTGACGACTGGATGGGAGAAGGTTGTGAGAAGCTTCAACTTAAAGCAGGATAGCATTATCCCATTTAGCTTTGATGAAATAGATAATGGAGAGGTATATATTCTAGTTTAGAAACTTCCACAAGACAGCTCATTACTACTCGAGTACTAATTATGCTTCTTCGATATATGGACTCCACATTGTATGCACTTCCATAATGTAATGGCTAAATATGTATGGATTTCACCATCTATTGGATTAATGTTTATTGTTAATATAATGGTCTTGTTTTGACTGGCTTCTATAAGTTCTTGAGTTAAATCTATCTATCTTTCCGCTGAATCATGATTATGTGTCATGTCAGCTATGATTGAGTTCGAATCACCATGCTACTATTTAAAATGGTCTACACACACTAGAGACGGTCACTTTCAAAAGTAGCTTCAAGGCACACTAGTTCTAGAAACGCTCTTTGTTAGAATCCAACTCAGGTCGCCTTACTATTGGAGACGATCCATAGTATAGGCCATCCGAGGTTGAAGAGTTCTTGCAAGCAGTCAGAAATATTGCCCGTCTCCAGCTCGTAGATGTTAGAGGCGTTTGCCTTTTTTGCACCGTCTAAGGTCACGTATCTTAGAGAAGCAAAGAAACACCGGCTCAAGTGGTGTGCTCTTATAAGCTATGTGCTTGAGATAGAACGAGAAACTGTCTAAGGCCTATGGGAAATTAACATCTCTAAGTAGCGAGTTTGTACTAGTGCACCCATCATCCTCTTCCTCCGACCATAGCCTGACCCGACCATGAATCTGCTGATTTCGAACGAATCCGCCACTAATTCCACGCGTTTGGTTCAATCTAGTGCCCCTCCCGCACGCCTACTTGACCATATAAACACCCCTCTCTCGCCCCTTCTTTTTTTCTATTCTGAAACCCTAGCACCCCCAACGCCGAGCTGTCAAATCGCTGCCGCCGGAGCTCACAGATCATTCTCAAAATCACGTTTGTTGTCTACCCCGGCCCCTCCTTTCCCCTCCATCCTCTCCCTAGTTCTCTACCGCGTCGCCCTGACCCACTTACTTCTTTGCAGGACCACCAGAACCCTCGCGCGAGGCCGCCGGAGTTCGCATGCCGCCCGTTGACTCCGTCTACACCTCGAAGTCGTCACAGTAGGAAGGATGCTTAGCCGAGGACCCTATAGACCACGCCGTGTCATGTTTCTTCACATCATCTCCTTTCCTATCACCAAAGATCGCTGGAGCGCTCACCACCATCACTGTTCGAAGCCACCACCGCTGTCATCCGACCTCGCTGGTGAGGTGAGGAAGCTTCCATTCCTGACTGTGTGATCGAGATCATATGGCCAAGGTTAGATCCGGCCGAACCGCTACCCGAAAATAGGAGCATGCCATGTGGCGCCCGCATGTTCGCACGTCAGCTTAGTCAGTGCCGATCAGCGTGGACTTTTCTGTAGAAAATAAATAAAAAAAGGATTAGAAATTGCAGCAAATGCATTGATCTTGTAAAATTCATATAAAAATACCTACATGTCCAAAAAATGTAAATAATATACCATTGGAAATATAATTTTTTGTAGACTATTAAACTTCAATTTTATCGTACATTTACTTTAAGTATTTGTTGTAATTATTTAAATGGTTTAATACCATTTTTGGAGCAATAAATTTGCAGAAAATAAACTATTATTCAGAAAAAATACAAATTATATACCCCTAGATTCACAAAATTGTGTACAACCTGATTCTGGAATAAAGTTGCAAATTTAAGTTACATATAATTTAAGTACATTAAAAGGATTATTGTAGTATTTTAATTCTCTAAAATCACCTATAAACTATTTTGACGTAAATCCATTTGATCGTGGCTCTAAATTAGAACATCTACTCAGGAGTATTTTACTAAGATTTAACAATACTATTTATAACAGTAGCTAAATTATTATGAATAAAAGCCTATTAAATGGATCTTATTAATGCAATAAATAGTTTTGATGCATTAAAATTTTTTCCATTCATGTCATCAATACTATAATGATCATAGAACTTAAATATGCTACTGAAACTTTTATTAATATATCATGCATGTATTTGTATTGATTTTGGTGTTTTGTTGTTTACCTTGTTGTACCAATTTTTGTAGATTGTCCGGAGTGTTTTCCGTGTGACTATTTCAAGTGTTTGAACAAATCCAAAAACTATCAAGGCAAGTGGTGCTATGTAAACGTCCTATTTATTTTCCCTATGTATTGTAGCTCTATTTTTGTAATTGCCTGTGTAGGATTATTATTGCTATGCTATGTCCTACTATTGTCATAGTATTTCCTTGTTAGGTGAGCCACCGTATGTTACTTGTGCTTAGATGTGCTTACTTATACGAGAGTGGGATTACACCATGTTGTACTATGGTTTTGAAAGTAAATGTTTTGAGAAAGCCAAAACAACTTAATTAATGAACCCCTTGGGTGTGATGGGATTGATAATTGTTGGTTGGTTTATTGCGGAAAGGCACCTAGGCCTCTGAGAATTGATTAATGTCTTTGTTTAGTAGATTACATGTGCAACCATATGCCATTAAGAAATGGGTGGCTGGATGTACTTAGTAGGTCGTGGTGAACAAAGCTCTTCATATCCAGAGATGTAGTGAATTGATATGTTGGTACAGTGTGTGGATGGTCTTGGGGAACTACTTCCCCAATTGTCTCTTCTTGGACTTCCCACTATCATACAACAATATGAGTGTCATGGTATGAGCTGGGTTGGCCACGTCACATGGGTAAAGTATACAAACCCCTGCAGGGTGTAAAACTAAGTGCTTAGCCGTGTCCTAGTTACGGACGATTGAGTTACTAAATCTTAGAAGCTATGACATGTTCTCGCTCATTCTAACTTGGTAATTTGCTAAAACATGTGGTTTATATAAAGTGGGTTGTGTGATGATAATCAAATGCTTTATAAATGATAGGATGAACTTATTTTTCTGTTGTGACTAAGCCTGAACCCCACAAGCCATATATGCATGTAGAGAATAGATTTGTTGTTCTCTCATAGTTCCACTTGCCAATATATTCAAAGTATTTACCACTCGTTGGCTGTAACCTTTCATGTTGTAGGTTATTATTCTGATTGTTCTTAGTGATCTTATAGGTTGCAAACCACCACTCAATAGTTGTTTGCCTGTGGCACAATTGAAGATGGAGCCTACTATCTATTTATGCTTCCGCATGTTACTTGAATATTTGAGCTAGATTTGAGCTAAGAGTTATGTAATAATTGCAAATTCTAGATCATTTGATGTAATAATGATGCACTATTAAATTCTTTGGTATTCAGTTGTACTGTGTGTTCTAGTGAACCAATCTAGGGATTGGCACTATACACATGAACTCAGCCTTATCGGCCGAGGGTTTTATAGGATGGTATCAGAGCAGTGTGTTGACTGTAGGATCGTGACCTAGGATTGGTATAGGAAAGCCACATGAAATTATAAACCCTATTTAATTCTATCTATTCTCTTCTTACACTTCATTCTAGTACATTCTTATTACTTTTTCTCATACTCTTCTCTTTTAAAACATAAAAGTAAGACTCTTTCTAGGAATGAACCCATAATTTTGTACTTATTTGATTCTTGTAATCCTTTATCTTTCTTTTCTAATCTCATCTTGTTCAAAATTTGTAGATGAACACTCGTGCAAGGAAGTGCGAGATTAAATAATAGTTAGATGTTGTCCACCATATAGTTTTGATATCATTTCGTTTAGATATAGCAATCGATCATTGCAAGAACTTGTGTGAAAGTTGGTTTACTATGCTCAGGTTGTGCTATTTGATGCCTTAAAGTTCTAGAATATTTTTGCGAGATTTCATAATATATTAATAAAGTTCTAGAATTCTCTTGTTTTAATGCAACTCAATTTAATGAACACTTCATTTAATGAGTACTTTATTTAGTGAGTACTTTATTTAATGAACACATTAACATTTCGATCCCTTGCTTTGTTTCGATACCCCGAAACCATTTCGACAGAATTGACAGAACAAATTCCTGTGATGTCCATTATCTTCCCCCGTGCTCCCATCCACTCAATTGCATCGACTAAACCTTAAGTGTGTCTCCCTATGGGTTCAAGAACTATGTAGACGTGATCGAGACTCTCTCCAATCAATAATCATTAGCGGGACCTAGAGATCCATAATGACTCCCACTAGTTGCACGAAAATCCTATGATCGTCTGAACTTGTTTCACTGTAATCAAATTCCTTTTGTCTCGTGATATTTTACTTGCTCGAGATCCGATCACTTGGTATCATACATACCTCGTTTAATCTCATTCCCGACAGGCACTCTTTTTCTCCTTCCTGTGATATGACATTCTAGTGATCAAATCACTTGCTTGCAAGCTATGTCACTGTGATATCGCCGAGAGGGCCCTGAGTATATCTCTCAGTCATCTGGATGGACAATCCCACTCTTGATCCACGAGCCTCAACTAACACTTTCCAAGTACCTGACGACACCTTTATAATCACCCGGTTACGGTGTGACATTTGATGGAATCAAAGTACCTTTCCGCTAAAAGTGATTGACGTGATCTCATGGTCTAAGGACATTGAGTTACTATGAATGTGATAGCAATAGAAACTTGAGGACATGATCGTATTGCTACATCTACTTCGGGTGACTGTTCATCATATCATTCTCTAATGATATGACCATGTTATTAACAACATCCGATGTTCATCATCAGGAAACCTTTGATCATCTGTTAATCAGGAAGCTAGTATTAAGAGAGGCATTACTAGGAACATTATCTGTTTATAAATCACACATGTATTAAAGTTTCCTATTAATACAGTTATATCATGAAAAATAAACATCTATTATAAACCTGGAATAGCATAATAACTACTTTATTATTGCCTCCAGGCATATTACTTTCAACATTGTATCAACCAACAACGCCCAATCCATATCTCTCGTTGACGACTCAACGATAAGTCTTAATGTTTTATCAGATAACCAGTTAGCCATCGTAGATCTACGCATTATCTAGACAAACCAGCAGATTCTTAAAGCTGCATTCGAATATGCCGACACTACAAAAACACTCCTAGCGCGTCTAGCTTAAACTATGGACCACCGGTGTAACATCCCAAAAATATTTATCAAGGTTATCAAATTCCAATCACCAAAATTAGGGTTAACAAAAACTTTTGTTAATTAAAATCATTATGAATGCATGCGTGTATGTGATGAGTGTATGAATGCTTGAATGAACTTGTGTGATTGTTATGAATAGTAAAGAATGGTTTAAAGATGAAAACAACATCATCTAAATCAATTCCAAACAGAAACAAATCAAGAGAGATTCAAAAACAAACAAAACAAGCAAATGGTCATTTTTGCCAATCTTGCTCACTAGGCCACTTTGAGTCTTTGTAGTCCAAGATTTCAAATAGAAACAAATTCATTTCTTTTCACCCCTTTCTAGACCAAGTGAAAGTGAACCCAAGCCCACCTTGCAAACCCACAGAAACATTTGGCAACTTGATTCAAATGACAATTCAAAATTGAATCTATATCATATGTGAAGATCACCATTTCTCAAAACCCAACCAAACCAGTGCACTTTGAAAAATCCAAGCAACCATAGACTACCTGGTATGTGACCAGTACACCCACCAAGTTTCATCCAAAAATTCAAATTCAAATCTCTTTCGGCCATTTCATCAAACACCTTGTAAACACAAATAAAAAAAACATCAAACACTATAGTGAGCAGTGTTTGTGCCTAACTTGTCTCCCTCTAGCTCACAACACACTCTCAGTAGATCATCTAGTTAATTTAATAAGCCCTAGCTCATTATAAGCTTGACATTATCATCAATGGTGACCATTGCCGAGCCCAACTTTCCACCTCATTGTCGACAGTAAGCTAGGAGCTTCCCTAGCCTCGCCAACCTTGTCTGGGACACAAGCCACCGTCCACCGCCACCCCCTTTCCAGTGCCCAAGCATTGCCATCCCCTGGTGGACCACTTAGAAAGAGCGCGCCCAGTCTCTCTGCAAGCATGCCAAGAGCGCGCCAGAGCGCCACGCTCGACACGCGAGCACAGACCGCGCCCCACCCTTGCCGCTTGTGTGCGTGCTCACCACTTCCCCAGGAACCGCCCGGACATTCCCGTTTGTCGTCGCGTGACCAGGAGATCCCGTGCGCCATTAAAATGCTCGTCAGACCCGCTTAGAGAATCACAACATTCCGACCAATTTTCTCCGCCCCATGCCTCGCCACCATGCCATTGAGCTTCGCCAGGAGGCAGCGCATCGTCCCCTACCCCCAGCCATGTCGTTAGCTCGTTGTGCAGTCAACCACGACGAGCTCCACCCGCACCCTTCGGTCCCCTCTTCGTACTATAAATAGAGGCCTCCCTCGTTCGATTTCAGCACACCATCTAACTCCCCACCTCTCAATGATCACACCCACTCATCCCTAGAGGAAGGCAAGCACCAGGTGGCCATAATTTCGTCGGAGTCTGCCGCAAAGGACGAGAAGAGGAGCCATCGATTAGAGACGCCCCAGGAGGAGCTGCCGGTACCAGGAGGATCGTCGTCATCGACTTTGTTGTTCGCCCCCATCGCCGACCATCGCCTGATCCCCCACTGACCCCCACTGGCCGCGTTAGGCTTCAGTCTCGTCGGCGCTGCCTGACGGAGACAACAAGCCCCAGGCGTTAGATTAGATGTTAATCGCATGGTCCAGATTGCCCCGTACCCCTTCGCACCCCCTGTCTCGCTGACTTGTGGGGAAACCACTTAAACCCACCCCCGCGCGCGCTGTGCGCAGTGGGCCGGCCTAGTTACACTCCCGCGCGACCCATTATTTCAAACTTAGGTTTTTTCCATTTAGTTTCAAACTCAGTTCTGTCTCTAGATTCAAAATTCAATCCAGAGAGACACTGAACCAAATTGCATGAAACCAATTTTACTATAAAGGTACTAAAATTCTTAATCCAAGCCCGTTGGATTCAAATCATTTATATTTGTAGATCACCTATAGTAAAAAATAACAAGGCAGATACTTTTCTGCAATTCAAACGTTTTTCAAAATTCAACCATAAATGATTTTGAGTTGATTCCAACTCTCAAAAATCACATTTGATATGACCTTTCTAAATATATAAAAATATCTAGGTTTAATTACACAAATAATGAACAAGTAATAAAAGAATGCCCCATAGGCATTTCTAGTCACTTTATTTAATTAAATAAAAATGTTAAACCTTATTAAATTGTGACACCACTTTAAATCACATTCCCAAGTACTGAAATATGTGGTGATGATGTGTCAACATGATCCCATATTTTAGTTGGAGAATATTAAATCTTAAGTAGTTTTTCAATGAGTAGAAATTACTTTTCTAAAATAAAATAAATAAAACATTTGCCTTAATCCTTGTGATAATAGTGATGATGCTAGATCATATAGTGTGAACCTTTGTGTGCTAAATAGAGTAGTTAAGAATTGTTTAGTGATTGTGTACCTCGTATTTATTTATAGACGCTAGTACCGAACAAGGATATGAAGAGGAAGGAGGATACTACGAGGAAGAAGCTGAGGAGAACTTCAACCACTGCTCTGCACAAGGCAAGCTTCACAAAACAAGTTAACCTTGCAAGCTACCACTTTCATGTTACCTATGCAAGCTAACACTTGCAACTATGAAAACTATATAACTCATGCAATGCATTAGGCATGCCTTGATTACACAAATTGATGATACCCGATCCTAGTTTTACTTGCAAGCTTAGTTATTTTATTTCTTTATTAAAGCTCCTTAGTTTGTGTTTACTTAGAAAATTGTAGATTTTAGAAAGATTATTAAAGGTAGCATAAAGATCATAAAACTTGTCCTAAGTTAGATCAATCTTGATGTCATCCTGAGGCATGAGATTGAACTTAGATCAATTTCACACTTGTTTACCACCCCTCATTGGTGTTTACCCCCACTTGTAGATGCTAGTGCTAAGCATAAAACTTGATCACTTTAGATGGTTTTCCTTGGTGAAAATGGTTATGAAAACGTTAGAATGATGAGTCATTCTACTGAAATGTTTTGACATGTGTTCTTGAACACCATATGTTTGTGATGATGAAAATGTTGAGGCATGAGCCTTATCCCTTGATAAAACTGATGGTTGTCTGGATGCGATAGCATTCCAATTTTACCATACAACCACAATACCCGAAATTTGTGTAGGGCTTGACTGGAAGTTTATATACCTTAGTATGGGTTACCTTGCGGCCAAGGTTTGAGTTGAGGCTACCTTGTGAAGATTTTCCACCTGTGCAGTTCCCAAGATGACAGTTGGTCATGGTTGGGAGGCCAAACTCATAGGAGAGATGCCTATACTAGGGAGTGTAATTGAAAGGTTAGGATTGATTATCTGCATACTAAGTATGGTGAATTCAGGATTGTTCCTGACAGATGTATCGAATATTGTGGTGAAAGTGTACCGCCTCTGCAGAGTGTCAAACTATTCGAATAGCAGCGTCCACGGTTATGGACAGTTGGAGTGGCCATACTGTTCCATCGTCAGATGTTTTCAAAATGACTTGTGAAATGAATCATGAACTTGATTGGACCACAACAGGGTTGTGATATGAAAACTCAAGTTCCCACTTAGGTGTTATAAAACTTTCAACTAGCTTTCTTTGCTTCTGAACTCAATAGAGATAAATCTGGCTTTTTGCAAAACAACCTAGAGCCTAGTACTTCCTACTCAAAACCACTTCACTTGTTAGTAGTAGTTTGCGAGTACTTAAAGAGTACTCATGGCTTTGTCCCTAGCTATTCCCGTGGCCAGACTATGAAGAGAACTATCAGGAGGATGGACCGCAGGAAAGTTACGATAACTAGGATCATCTCCCATCGTCAGCATTGCGTGTGACCATGAAGATGGAGCTTCGCCCATGCTACCGTTATTATTACGTTATTCCGCTGCTATGATTGTATTAAGACTGGATCATGAGATCCTTTATTTGTTGTAAGACCTTATGTATGGTTTGTAATGGATGATGTACTGTGATATCTAATCTGTTTTGTCTATCAAAAATGGTAATCTTGGGATTGCGATGTATGGCATAACAGGCATCTGAGATTAAAAATCCGGGTGTTGACTAGTTGGTATCAGAGCCATCCTGAGCATAGGAGACCCTAGTTTAGAATGGACGTTTGAATCAAAAACGTAGTTTCAAAACAAAAGATTTGAGTATTTATGAAAACCTATTCTCATTCTTACCATTTAAATTCTTTCATGAAAATTCATGTTCCTAAAAAATTCTTGCAAACTTATCTAAAATTTAACACACTTGATCACTCTACTAACTTACTCATCCTACATTCTTATAGATGGACGTGAAGTATAGCAAGTTCTATCAGTTGGGAAATGGAGTAGATCTCATCTTTGAGCGTGACTTAGACCAGCTTTCGGAACTTCTGGAGCGCCCGCACCCCGAGTTCTTCGGATCTCAGCTCAACGATCAGGAAGGAGAGGAATTGCAATGGCTGATTATTGCAAGTCTCCAAGGAAATATTGAATCCCCCACCTCAGAGGGAATCCAGTTCACCTTAAGACAGAACAACTGGCTAGATGGACTTGCCAGGGCCATGCAGGAAGCTCTTGCCCGTTTGTGTGGGCAGAGTGTCAATCAGATCAAGGGTACCTGCTTTGAGTTCTGCCCAAGGCGTGACGTTACGGGACGGCCACTGGAGGCACCATATCACCCCGAGCTGAAGAACCAAGTGGACCACCTCAGCCTCATGATGTATGACCGACAGAAGGAGTTGGACAATGCCCGCTCCTACGCCAACCACAACTATGTCATCACTGTCCAGAAGGACCAGACCATTGCCATGCTAGTGAAATATCGCCAGTCTCGTCGCCGTCAGCTTGACAATAAGGAGCGCATCATTGCCCGTCTTCGTCACAGGATCATAGAGTTGGAGGAGACCGTCCACGAGAGGGACATGCATCTTGAGGAGAGGTAGAATGCAGGGGAGGACATCCGTGGAGACCCCTACTCTTATCTCAGTGAAGATAATGACTTTCTGGAGGATCAAGCCATGGAGTTCTTCCCCGATGAGGATAACTTCACCTTCATTGATGATAATGAGGATGAGGAGGACACCGATTCCGAGTAGTATCACTTGAGCACTAGTGTTAGTGAGTTGTATCCGGTCCCACTGTATCGTAGTTTCATAGAATGGTTCTTAAAACCATCTGTTTTTCCTTGTTGTGGTGTGTGTTTGTATCGTGTGCTATGAATGTATGAATGAAAAGCAAGTTGCCAGAGAAATCTGAGTCAAACTTTGAAAACTTTACAAAAACAAAACCCCCGAATCTTATAAATTTCCCTCTTGTCTCCCGATCTATCTCAATCTTCAGATGCCTTGCGGAGGGAGCACTTCATCCCCGGACCCGATGCTACAAATCTTGCAAATGTTGGTTTCTGACCGTGAAGCTGAAAGAGTTGAACGTCAAGCCAACTTATCCACCCTTCAACACATAGCTCAGATGTCCAACAACAATCAAGTCCATGGGGACCAGGACAACAATGATCAAAGCTCAAGAACTTTCAGAACACCAATCCACCTATCTTTACTAAATCTGAAGAGCCCCTAGATGCCGATGATTGGCTCCAAACCATGGAGAACAACTTAGAAGTTGCAGGAGTGGAAGCCAACGAGAAAGTACTGTTTGCCACCCACTATTTGGCCGGAGACGCAAGAGCATGGTGGAACAACGTTCGCGCCATGAATGGAGGTCAAATGATGACTTGGGATGAATTCAAACTCAAGTTCAGTAGAACCCATGTGCCAACAGGTTTGATCAAGAGGATGAGAGATGAATTCAGGGAACTGAAGCAAGGGAGGATGACAGTAGTTGAATACCGTGACAAATTTTTGTCATTGGCTAGGTATGCACCGGATGAGATCAACACTGAAGCTAAGAAGAAGGAGAGATTCCTGACTGGTCTGCATGATGAGATGTAGACAGTGTTGGTCAACATTTCGTTTGCTGACATTGAAGCCTTAGTGGATTCTGCCATTCAGATGGAAGGCAAGATCAAGCAAGCCAATGAGAACCGCAAGCGTAAAATGATGCATCAACCAGGAGCCCACCATACCCCAAAGTATCGCCCCAACCCATCTCCAGGATTTTCCCCGAGAACCAATAGAACCCCGATGACCCGTCCGACCTATCCCAACCGTGGAGGAGGAAACCCAAGGCCCAGAGGAAATCACAACAACCCCGGCAACCCCAGCAATTTCAACCGTGCACCTCCCAAGTTCAACAACAACAATGTCGCCACCAACACCAACACTGCCCCAAGAACTGGAAGCAATGTTGTGCCTGTTGCAGCAAAGGACAAGTCCCAAGTGACTTGTTATGAATGTGGAACCAAGGGTCACTATTCCAATGAGTGCCCCAAGAAGATTGCCGCAGCCCCCAATGTGAATGCCCCAGCTCAGCAGCAGCGTCGTGTTCAACCTAGAAGAACATTCGCCCCAGGGAACTCGCTCAACCGCAACGGTCGTCTGTTTATCATGAATGCTGAAGAAGCCCAGGAAGCGCCAGATGTCGTGCTGGGTATGTTTTCTGTTAACTAAGTACTTGCAAGAGTGTTGTTTGATTCTGGAGCATCGCACTCGTTTGTTACAGAAGAATTTGCATGCACTAGTAAGATTCAACCAACAAAATTGAAGCATGTTATAATAGTTCAAATACCTAGTTCAACCACCAAAGCTAGGAAAATTTGCAAGGTCATACCTGTCCGAATCCATGGCATAGATTTTTATGCTAATCTAATAGTACTTGGAACTAAAGATTTGGAAGTAGTACTAGGAATGGATTGGATGTCGAAACATAAAGGATTAATCGACTATGCCAAGAAAGCCATAACCATGACCAGTATAGCCGGAATATCAGTAGAGCATGTATCTGAAACCTTGCCCCGTCAATTAAAGTGCAACAAGAGTCTAGCCCAACCAACCATTGACCAAGTCAGAGTAGTCTCTGAATACCCCGACGTATTCCCAGATGTTTTGCCCGGTATGCCCCCAGATCGGAATATCGAGTTTATCATTGAACTAATCCCTGGAACTGGACCCATAGCCCAGAGACCTTATAGTATGAACCCGTCTGAACTAGTGGAGCTGAAGAAGCAACTGGATGCTATGCTAGAGATAGGATTGATCCAACTAAGTGCGTCGCCATGGAGATCACCTGTCTTGTTTGTGGACAAGAAGGATGGAGGTAATCGTTTGTGTATGGATTATCGAAAGTTGAACGACGTCACCATCAAGAACAAGTACCCACTACCGAAGATAGAATATCTGTTTGACCAGTTGACCGGTGCCAAAGTGTTTTCTAATATTGATCTTAGAACCGGTTATCATCAACTCAAGATTCGCGCAGAGGATATTCCAAAGACTACCTTTACCACCAGATATGGATTGTATGAGTATACTGTCATGTCTTTTGGATTAACCAATGCCCTCTCTTATTTCATGAACCTCGTGAATAAGATTTTTATGGACTTTCTGGATAATTTTGTCACTGTTTTCATCGATGACATTTTTATCTATTCCAAATCAGAATAAGAACATGAGCTACACCTGAGGACCATCCTTGGTACCCTTAGGGAGCATTAGTTGTATGGCAAGTTTAGCAAATGTGAATTCTAGTTACAGGAAGTAAGATTCCTCGGACATATTGGGTCAGCCGGAGGAATTGCAGTTGACCATGCAAAGGTGAAGGATGTTGAAGAATGGCAAGCCCGAACCACTCAAACCCAAGTTCGTGCATTTCTCGGATTAGCGGGATATTACCGCAAGTTTGTAGAAGGATTCTCGAGTATCTCAAGACCCATGACCCAATTTTTTAAGAAGGACAAGAAGTTTAAATGGACGGACAAATGTGAAGCGAGTTTTCAAGAACTCAAGAAGAGATTGATCTCATCCCCAATCTTGATCATGCCGGATATCATGAAGCCTTTTAATGTGTATTGTGATGTATCCAAGATCAGTCTCGGATGTGTGTTGATGCAAGAAGAAAAAGTAATATCTTATCTATCCCGACAATTGGAGAAACATGAACAGAATTATCCTAACCATGACCTTGAACTAGCAGCCATAGTTCTAGCCCTGAAGACATGGAGGCATTACCTTATGGGAAACCGTTGTGAGATTTATTCGGATCACAAGAGCCTGAAGTATATTTTCACTCAGAAGGAGCTGAATATGAGGCAGAGAAGATGGATAGACACTACAAGAAATGTGTTATACTATGACCTTCTCATAGTGATCGTGAGCAAAATAGTCATAAAGTTATGACGATTTCGCACTAGATGGCCGTAAGCCGTTCGGGAGGTTCAAAACCTTACAAAGTTACGACGATTTTGCCTAGGAACGTCATAGTTTCATTAGTTCAAATCTTCATAATCTGACGGATATAGTCTACGACGTTATTTATACCTTACTACAACGATTTAAAATCGTCATAACGTCCAAATTAAGATAGGTTCAAATTGGTAGTCGACCACATCAGCAATTGCGCCGATGTGTCATGTCTATGTGTCAGTTTTTTTATTACATGTCATATTAGTGTGTTAATATCTACTTGTCTATGTGTTAGTTTTTGACTACGTGTCATATTTGTGTGTTAATATATGCTTACGTGTCAGTAATTGCGCATATATGTCATGTCTATGTGTCAGTTTTTTATTACATGTCATATTAGTGTGTTAATATCTACTTATCTATGTGTTAGTTTTTGACTACGTGTCATATTTGTGTGTTAATATATACTTACGTGTCATATTTATGTGTTAATATATGTCTACGTGGCACTACTCGAATCTACTAGGACTGGGACCGAAAGAAAATTGCCTAGATTGCCTTATAGGTTATTTACAAAAAATAATTAGGGCGAGGATTCGAACCCAAACCTTCAAACCAACCTGGCGCACCTTACCACCACGCCAACCATTCTTTCTTGTTCTACTACTACAATGCACCCATATATCTATTCAAACATTGCGCTGGGCTAAGTCCTCTGCGGTAATGGGCCTCGGTGGGAAAGGACTCAGCCGCGATGGGCTCGGTGGCAAGGGAATTAGCCGCGATGAGCCTTGGTAGGAAGTGGAAGATTAGGGCCCGGCCAGATCCGCCCGTTCAGTTTTTTTCGTTTTCTTAATTTTTTGTAAATTTTTCATAATAAGTCCAAAATAATTGATTTTTATTTCTAATTTTTTATAAAATTCAGTAGAACATCTTAGAGTATTAATTAGAAATATTTTGATTAATTAAAAATAGTGTATTTACTAATCCCACATTAGTCCATAGTAGGGACAATATCATAATTCAAAATATGAGTTTGAAACTAGGGAGTGACCGTTCTCATATAGGGATTGAGTCTTATTAAAAAGTTTCGATGGATCTCTGAAGAAACATGATATTGTGAGTCTAAAACTAATTTTTTCAAAAAATAATGTGCATCAGATCATGTACCTCTAGTTAAAATCGGACCCACTTTCTACCGATTTGGCAGGAATTTGTCTTTTTCGTCAGGGGTGGACAGAAAGGTTTGAGATATCCCGGTTGGATGTTTGTCCATGTAAGGTGTCCTATTATTTTTGAAAAATAGGATGGTAGCATTTTAAAACTTTCATTTGGTGGTTGCTATACAAAACGGTCTGTTTTTTGCGCTCAAAAAATAGAAAATGGTTTTACTGTGTAACTAAAAAGAAAATTACACCTGTAACATTGTTCGCCATCCCATGATACATATGGGTGCACAGTATGGGCACATTATCACAAACTATACCGCGATTCGGGCCATAATATTGGTCGTTTGGCCCAAAAGTTATGAAACATCTAATATGATAGGTCATTTCTGAGAAGGTTTTTTTGAGACACTTGCAATATACCAAGTTTGATATTTTTCATTGCAACTATGTCACATAATAAGACACCAGGCGAAGGATTTGCATTGATCGACCGTTTTGAATTTTTTATGCCCGTTTCAAACTATGGTCAAAACAGCGGGCATGAAGGTTCTTAGCTCGGGGCTGAGCATCGCTAAAATTGCATTGGATCTCTGAAGAAACATGATATTGTGAGTCTAAAACTATTTTTTCAAAAAATAATGGGCATCAGATCATGTACCTATAGTTCAAATCGGACCCACTTCCTACTGATTTGGCAGGAATTTGTCTTTTTCGTCAGGGGTGGACGGAAATGTTTGAGATAGCCCGATTGGATATTTGTCCATGTAAGGTGGCCTATTATTTTTGAAAAATGAGATGATAGTATTTTAAAACTTTCATTTAGTGGTTGCTTCAAAAAACGGTCCATTTTTTGCGCTCGGAAAATGGAAAGTGGTTTTATTGTGTGACGAAAAGAAAAAATTCCTCCTGTAACATTGTTCGCCATCCCATGATACATATGGGTGCACAATATGAGAATATTATCACAAACTATGCCGCGATTCACACCATAACATTGGTCGTTTGACCCGAAAACTATGCAACATCGAACATGATAGCTTGTTTCTGAGAAGGTTTTTTTTTTTAGAAAATTGCAATATACCAAGTTTGGTATTTTTCATTGCAACTATTTCACATAATAATACACCACGCGAAGGATTTGCATTGATTGGAGCGTTTTTGAATTTTTTATGCCCGTTTCAAACTATGGTCAAAACGCCGGGCATGAAGGTTCTTAGCTTGGGGCTGAGCATCGCTAAACTTGCATTGGATCTCTGAAGAAACATGATATTGTGATTCTAAAACTCATTTTTTCAAAAAATAATGGGCATCGGATCATGTACCTGTAGTTCAAAGCGGACCCACGTCCTACCAATTTGTCAGGAATTTGTCTTTTTCGTTAGGGGTGGACGGAAAGGTTTGAGATGCCCCGGTTGGATATTTGTCCATGTAAGGTGGCCTATTATTTTTAAAAATGGTATGGTAGCATTTTGAAACTTTCATTTGGTGGTTGCTTCACAAAACGGTCCGTTTCTTGCGCTCGGAAAATGGAAAATGGTTTTATTGTGTGACGAAAAGGAAAAGTTCCTCCTGCAATATTGTTCGCCATCCCATGATACATATGGGTGCATAATATGGACATATTATCACAAAATATGCCGCGATTCGGGTCATAATATTGGTTGTTTGGCCCGAAAGCTATGAAACATCGAACATGATAGGTCATTTCTGAGAAGGTTTTTTTTAAGACACTTGCAATAAACTAAGTTTATTATTTTTCATTGCAACTATGTCACATAATAAGACTCCATGCGAAGGCTTCACATTGATCGGACTGTTTTTGAATTTTTTATGCCCGTTTTAAACTATGGCCATTTGACCCGAAAACCATGAAACCACATACATGATAGGTCATTTCTGAGAAGGTTTTTTCGAGACGCAAAAAGTTATCAAGTTTAGTATTTTTCCTTAAAACTATATCACATAACATGACAAGTCAACCGGTCAGAAGAGAGCACAGGAATACCCACGGATCAGCCCCGCGAAGCAGATCTCGACCGTTGGATGAGCTCCATCCAACGTCCCAAGTCATAACGCAGTTTTTCCCGTCTCCCACTCCCGCCAACATTCCGGACGTGAATTGACCGAAATAGCTACAATTTCTAGTGCTATGCACGTGATGGCTCATGACCAACCGCAAATAAGATCACGGTATACATCTATATTTTAAAGATAAGAATTAACAAAAAAATATTAAACCAGTTTTTATGTAAGAATTAACAAAAATCTGTTAAACCAATTTATGTAAGCCCGAATGGCCTGACACTCTTTTTTTAGATTCTTACAACATCTCTAATAGATGGAGTAAAATTTGGTTGCTAGTAAGTATTAGGCCACAAAAAATTGGAATATAGTGCACCAAAACACTTTATGTTGTACAAGATAATATAAAAAATGGCACAACTGAAACAAATGATGTATAATAGGACACAGTTGGCGCACCAAACACGTTTGTTTCTTCTCCACAATTGCATACATATATGGAACAAATAATATGAAATTTTGTCTCGAAATATGGTTGGGTCGCAGAATGGGCCAGCGACGGCCTCTTCTGTCGCAGGCTGATGCTCGGTGGTTGAGAAATCGGTCGACGGTCGAGCAGCAGGACATAGGTGGTAGAAGCAGCTGGATGGAGGGTCGTGCATCACCTTTACAATGAGTTGATCGGCGGAGGATGTCCGAAATCTACCGGCGATCACGTGACGGAGGGCCAGAATCGACCGGTGGTCGCATAGCATCGGACCCCGATTAGGCTAAGCCGTGGGGCCGATGTGACCATCCGGAGTAGCGATACTGGTGACAGAGGGGAGCGGTGCCGGGCAACAATGATGGAAGGTCACATGGCGGTCGGGAAAGAAGAGGACCAGATGCAAGAGGGTCGAATGAATTTCTGAGTAGGCGATTGAGCGCAAGAGGGAGAATTTTGGACTACTTCAACAAATTCTAGCTATATATAGAACAACAGTTGGCGGTTCTTTTGTGGCACAATATGGCTAAAAATATATTTTATGGCATTAGGACAATTCCTTATCATCATCTATTGGAGCTGCGTTAATTTGCTTTTGGGTGTTTGCGTAGAAGATTACCAGCATCTTTTGCCAAACCTGGTGGATTTTGAGAAACGGTGGTCAAGTGGTTACTTCTTAAATCATCGTTGATTCATTTGTAAAAGTTGCATCTTGTTAGTTGTCAGATCATCTACGTCTGTACTTATGGAGTACTTCAGCTCATAGCTAGCACAAGCCGGAAAAGGTTTAAATAGTCTGCAAGATCCACATTCATTGAACAGCGAGCTCGAGCACAACCGTGAGAAGTCTAGAAAGATCCCCGTCGGCTTTGGCGCGTGCCGTACAAGCGAATCCAAGAAACCTGGACCGTTAGATCAATCATGCCAAGAGCTGATAAGTGGTTGATATTCACCATTTAAAGCAAATCAACGGCTAAAAATCGCTTGTACCTCATGGTGATGGCTAGTCAGAATTCAAAAAGTGCTGTATTATATAGTGGTATAGATATAGATAAGTGTGTAGGGGCAGTATTGTAAAATCCTCACACCACCCATCCAGATCGCACTCGAGTGTTCACGCTCCCAAACCCTAATCCCCTCACGCGCCAGACCCCGCCGCCTCTCTCCAGATCCCCATCTCCACCACCCTCGTCCGGCTCCGTCTTCTCCGACCACCCCCCGCCCGGCTCCCATCCTTCCGATCCGCTGCTAGCCCCGATCCGCTGCTAGCCGCGACCATCCCCGACCTCCCGATTAGCGTGACGCAACCGCGTGGCGGCTGCGCACTTGGTATTGGCTTCCTCTTCCTCCGCACGCATGCGGGAATGCCACGGACGGCACTCGTCGTCGGAGCGCGGAAGGGGACAGTCGCCTTCGGCGGTACCGGTGGCCCACCACCACCCGGACCCAGTCCGGCGGGACACGCCGTTTTGGTTGGCTAGCCGTGGGCGATTTCTCTTTGGTGTTTCCCGGTTCAGGTCCTCCAGCCAATCTGGCCTGCGAAAGGCGGCATCAAGTGGCCTCTCTTCTCTCTGTCCGAGCTCCTTTTTATTGGTCCGGGCTGTGAGGGGCGTGGGGAAGGAGGATTCGATTAGTTGGTAGGGTGTCAGCAATGGCGACGAACGAGGGGGAGGGTAGCTTGCCGCTGCTGAGGAAGGGGGAGCACCAGTACCACCTGGGCTGCCCGGGCTGCGACCACGACCGGAGCAAGGAGCTCCAGACCGGGATGCCTTACAAGGAGTTCCTCTATGTCTGGATGATCTGCCTTACAACCGGTACTGTCTTCGCAACCATATTATCTCTCCCAAGACAGACGCCTTCTTCAAACAAAAAACGTTTTACTACTACTTGAAAAGCACAGCTCTGTATGAATTTTGTTATTTGGAGAGGTCACAACCTCATGGGCTAGTTGTTTTGTTCGTCGGCAGTGCATTGTCTGCCGTTTTAGTCTGGGTGTCGCACCAATTGCTGAAAGTTAGCAGTTGCTTGTGTGAAGATGTACTGCTCTGGAGATTTGTTCTATAGAATATTGATTATAGCTAAGATATATTATGTTCGTTTGTCGTGCAACATTCCCTTTTTCTAGCGAAATTACACATGCATTTCAGAGCTGCTAACAGGTGACACTTCAGAGTCCAGACATACTCTAATTGTGATATATGCCACCTGGCTGTTCCCCGAGATGTTCCGTTTCAGTATTGCGTTTTCCATTACTAGCATTTCGTTCTGGCTGAACTCATGAGCTGGAACCTGGAAGTTAACATACTTGGATGAAGATGGGCGCTACTCTGTATATAATATTGATCTGTGAAAAGTATCATAGCTAAATTTCCTTAGTGAAATAGTTAATAGTGTTTGTTTGTTTATTTAAACTTTGTTTTAGCAAAACTGCCTGTGCTTTTCAGATCACTGTAATCGAGCAGCAGCTCTGGCATTGTCATTTCTTACTAATCCAGCTGTTGCCTGCGTGTTTTAACAGTGCTTAGACTTTTCCTCTTAGAAAGTTTAACAAATTTAACTGAGTAATATCAAGGCTCGGTTTGCGGTTGTTGAAACGTATTGTGCTATGCTTATTTTATAATCTTGTGTTGAAAATTAGCACAAGAATATGCAAAAGCTGGTTAAACAAACACTAAAATAGGAAAATGCTGGTTGGGCAAGCAGGATTATCATAATCCACCATTCCACCACAATGCCGAACGCATCAAAATACTTCCTCTATTCCCTTTTATAAGACGTTTTGGCATGCCAAATAGCTTGCCAAAAACGTCTTATAAAAAGGAATGGCGGGAGTATCTATGAAGTGTTTCCAAGTTAGCATTGCTGAAGTTACCTAATAAATGTTGACACCATATCATCACTTCTGTGTTGATGGAAATTCAGAATAAATGGCGTTCGCAATTTAAGTACCTTTCTATTTTAGCACACCAATATTCTATTGTTTCAGTCCCGCCCCGTCCCAAAGAAGAAAACAGAGGAAAAGCTTCTTTGGTTGCTTTCTTTTTCTTTTCTCTTTCGTATATTCAGGTTGATTATTACTACTAGCAGTACATAGTGTTCTTCAAGTGGATGTCAAGGTGATTTAATATTGGTTCTTGAGGCTGGTCTCTAGATTACATTTTTAAGCTGTATTTAAGCTGCCATCTCTAGCATGCTCTAATTCTTAGTTACTGTAAAAATGGTTATATTTACAATTTTCTTTGATAAGAAACTTGCTCTTTTACTTCTGAAATGAGTACAACTTTTAACAATGTTTGAAAAGAAACTTGCTCTTTTACCTCTAAAATGCGTAGCATGAGTAAGTTAGACTCTAAAATTTTATAGAATAAGAAAAATGGTTTAAAATCAACGTGGCGACGATCTTGCCCCTGTTGTTGGTGACGTTGGCCAGGAAGTCCTGGTCCAAGTAGCGGAGGATGCAGGGGTCATCGAACATGGTGGCGTGCCTGGTGAAGGCGCAGAGCTTCTGCGCGTTCCGGAAGGCAGCGGCGACACAGGCCGCGCAGGAGGAGGCGTTGGTATCACCGCGGCAGAGCGCGAGAGCGTAGATCATGTCCGGCGCCGTGCCGGCGGCGCCCTTGGCGAAGAGGCCCGGGGACGCGGAGGCCTTCTTGGGAAGCTGCTGGCGAGGACGCGTATGTTGGCCTGGTAGGCGCTGCCTTCCGTGTAGTTCCTAGCGGCGGAGGTTTGGCAGAGCTGCCATGGCAGCGGCTGCGCGATTAGGAACACGGTGAGGAGGGAGGGGAGAGCAGCGGCGAGGTAGTAGGAAAGAGCAAGACGGTGTCGTGTGCCCATGACAACAATCCGCCAAGGAGAGGTGAAGTGGCAACCGGCCAGAAATATTTGACGCCTTAGAGCATCTCTAGTGGCTTGTCTATATGCCCGTCTAAAGCGATTTGAACGACCGTGGATGAAAACAACCTTCCCAGTGGCTCATCTAAACGGAGGTCTAAATTTAGACGTCCTTCCAAACCTGCTACCCATCGTCCATATATGGACGACGGTGCCACGGCCGTCCAAAGCAACTTCTCGTCGGGAGCTCACTCCCGCGCCCATCCGGAGCAGTTGGAGAGGTAGGACGCGGGCGGCACTTGCGCGAGGTCGCCGTCCCTCTGCTCGCCGGCTCCATGTACTCTCCTTTTCCATGTAGATTTGGCGAGAGGTAGAGAGAAATTGGACGGAAACGAGAGAGTGCTCGACCATGGTGCCTAAGCGCACGCTAGATCCGTCTACCAACAACCAATTTTTCCTGGATCCGGCGTGGCCTCGTCTGGTCCTGTTGGGGACAGGCTCGGGCGTGGAGGGGGCATGGGGTCGCGCGAGGCGTCCGGCCTAGCGGCAGACAGGGAAGAGAATGGGAAGGGGCATGGCGGCGGTTAGGGAGGAGCAGCGGCAGGGGCATAGTGGAGGGTTGCAGCTAATCCGACGATGTTGAAGAGAGGAGGCTTGTCTAGTACTGAACTTGTTGCTGCTTGTGCATCGATACAGAATATATAGATGGAGTGATGTACTACTGTATGTTGCTGAACATTGCTTGTATCGCTGCATAATATATAAATATTTGTTTGTATTGATAATCATGTTATTGTCTTGTTTGCTACTGAATATTGCTTCTAAATTTTGACAGTAGTTATAAAAAATTACTAAAATATTAGAGAGAAGGTAGACGTCCTACATATACACGTTCCGCTGAAAAACTAAGATCGTCTATATTCTCTCTCCTTTTAGACGGTTGTCTATATGACCATATAGACGTCTTTAGACGTTCTACTAGAGATGCTCTTAGAGCATTAGAGGCGACAGACAGGCGACCAAGAGTCAGACTTTGCTGCCTTGGTGGAGAGCCGATATGATCGATGGTGAAAGGTGTAGGACGACTGGACGAGTCACTCAGTGAGGTCGTGATCATGGAGGAAATCAGCGGATAGGAAGGTGGACCCCTATATGGTTCACCCCTAGTAGTACTATATGGTTGGCATAGGAGGACCGATGACCATATAGCTTTTTTATAGCATTATGCGTGTTCCTAGATAATTTCTAAATATCCTTCGGGTCCCCTAGACGACACGTATCTCTAAAAAATCCTTCAAATTCCGTTTTTACTATAAACAATATCCGCTTTGCTACAAATAGTCATGTTTTTGCTACATGTAGTAGAAAACGGTTCAGTTCAGAAATAGTTTCATTTTTGCTATAAAGTTGGGCTAACGTAACATATCCGATCTAGCCAGAGGCTTCGCCGGTAGATCTCACCGAAGCCGTGTAGCAAAATCATTACGCTATTGTAGCAAAATCGCAAAACAGTGATAGCAAAAAAAAGTGCTAATGTAGCAAAAAGATCGACCTCGCCTGAGAAATCGCTGGTGCCTATCATGGAAAAATTAATTTTGCTGGGGACTTTCGTCAAAAATGTCATAGCAAATACCTTGTGCTATTGTAGCAAAAATATAAAACAAAAATAGCAAAAAATTACTACTATTGTAGCATCGCCCCGAAGCAAAATCTCAAAACTCATTTATTGGTCAGTAGCATCGCGACCCTTCATCTATAGCAACGATGACGAGGTTGTAGCATCCGCCCTCACCGGTGGTAGCATCAACAACGAGTTCGCCAGCGGTGTCGTCATGGCTGCAGCGAGCCATATGCATGTGCCTCTAGTGAGCTTAGGGGCAAGGGCAGGCATTCGCCATGGAGCGCGGAGGCGCGAGCAGCAGGGAGTCACGACGGCGCGATGATAGGATATGTGGGTGGCGCGCGAGCTACGACGGTGGGCGGCACGGAATCACAGTGGCGTGACGCAGAAGGAGTTGCGGGCAGCACGAGCTGTAGCGGCGGGCGATGGCGCGCCGCGAGCTGCAGGGGGCGCCGCGAGCTGCAGGAGGCCTGGCGTGCGGGAGCTGCGGAGGGAACGACGGGCGGCGTGCGAGATGCAGGCCTGCAGCGGCGAGCGGCGCGGTGACAGAAGCTGCGCGTAGCATGCGCTGCAGCAAAGGGCGACGCATGTGCTATCGACGGTGCGGGGTTGCAAGACGCAAGCACGGAGGTTGAAGAACGAAGGAATAAATACATGCTATTTTGTGGGCTAGCTATGAAACATGTACGCAGCAACGGGCGAGCGGGCTTTGAACCGTCGTACGCAGCCGGCCGAGTGACCTGGGGGATCAGTTGGTTCGATCCCCCGAGGGATTAGTATCATTTCCCCCGAGTGACCTGAAAACTGTATTACGATGGTGGGCACAAATTGCAAAAAGAACCTAAGCGGTACCCTCATATGTACACATAGGTCTTAAGATTACAAATTGCATCCTAGAAGAAATCGCGCCAGCCCGCTGGACGCAACTGAGCCCTAGATCACTGCCTTCAAGCCTCCAGATGTGGCCGCTCCAAACGCCGCCGGGGACGAGACCACTTGGGACGCCGGAGACATCGAACTCCACCACACCTATGCCGAAGAGAATCCTCTCGCCGAGGATGAACTTTCTCAACACATTCTTGTTGAGCGCAGCATGGCCAATCTTATGGCCAAGGATAGCGACGACAACACGCCGCTTGGAGCTTGCTGCAGGGAGCGCCGTTTCCAACCACCCTGAGAACCACCGCCAAAAGCCCGCTGCATCGAAGTTGATTTCACCATCTCCCTCACCACCCCGGCCGTCCAAGAGGAAGAAATCGACAGAAGCGCAGGAGTGAAGGCGATAGAGGTGCTTATTATGGAAGCTTGCTGTCAAGAAAACACTTGCCGTCCTCCTCCATGGAGACTCGGCGCAGAGTTTCCGCAAAGCCCTTCGCCACGGCCGACCGACAAAGGAAGAGGAAACAGAGGAGGCGCACGAAGAAGGAGGACAACCCTGACCTTATTCCAGGGACGGGCGAAGCTGCAGACCGTCCTCAGCTCCGACCATCAGAGCTCCGAGGCGGAGCACAGCCACAACATCACGTCGCCACATCTGGCTGAGACAAGGTGGAATCCCGGTGTCATGAAGCCACCAAAACCCAGGGACACAACCCTAATCTACACCTACACCTACCCTACAGGGGCCGCCACCCCCCTCAGCCCAGATCAACCGGCGGTGCCGGCGAGCGAGGCCTCGGGGAGGCCCAGCGGAGGAGGCAGACGAGCTTTACTGTAGCAGGGGAAAAGGGGAGAGGATAAGGTTGCGGGGGTACTGCGTCCTCCGATGACCATATAGCTAGGGATCAATTCCACTACATAAGGGTGACACCAATTTACTTCTTACTATGTAGACATGCGCGCTTCGTCGTGCCGTCAATAATCTATTTGCCATAATGTGGTAGGTATGTTGTATTCGCTGTTGGTAACACATTTTGTTTTATTTGTATTACCATAAATTAAATATATAACCATGTGCTGTGTTGAGTGTTTAATAGGTAGACAAATATGTCATTTACGTGTTAGACATGTTTGAAACTGAGATATTTAACCTTAGACTCTAGAAGCGGGCCCTTATTTTATATTAGAACTCATAAGCAACATAAGGGTATCAATGTTTCTTCAAGTAAATAAAAAGGTACATTGAGAAAACTTCAAATAAAAATACGTCAAGCAATAAACCAAGTTCAGTACCACAAGAGACAGGCATGTTACATGAAGGTAAAAAACTAATGATGTCAAAACATGCTAACTTATGAAAATCACACGGTAAACTTGTTTGACTGTCTCAAAATTGATTCTTGCAACTATTTGTATTGCAAAGCTCCAAGAGAAGGCACAACTTCATATTCAACACTTATAAGTGGTTGGATTATTAAATGATTAGTTTAGTCAATATAGAAGACTAGATTACATATATACTACTTCCTCTATCCCAATGCCTAAGGCATATAACTTTGTTTAAAAGTTAAGCCATGTAAAGTTTGACCAAACTTTTAGAAATATATATCAAGAACTATTATATTATATAGATACCATGTGAAAAATATGTTTCATGATGTATGAAAGAGTATGGATTACGTATTATAAATATTAATATTTTTCTCTAAAAACTTGGTTAAACTTTAGTTGGTTTGACTTTTGGATAAAGTTATATGCCTTAAGTCTTGGGAGGAAGGTAGTAATTTCATGCAGGAGTGATACTTGATATATTCCAAATTATTCACTAGTTCAATAAAATTTAGAAGAGAAGGTATTGGTGGAAGTTGCCACAGATATTTACATAAATGCAACATCTAATATGTAATCAAGTTTTATAATTTATGTACATCTAAATGAAAAATAGAAGTTATGATATTTATTTTGGACTCACTTAGTCAATGGAACCTGCTTGTTTATTAATCATAGAGCATGCTCCAAGTCAAGGGAACTAAATTTTTTGTTAAATCATGTAGAAATTGTAGAACAATGTAGAACATGTATTAATTTACACAAGCAATTCATGTATTCTCGGGATATGCTAATATATTCAAAAGAAAATTCAGTTGCGGAGCCTAAGAGGGTCAAAATCATTTTATTCTGCTTTTTTGAGAAATACATACATGTTAATTATTGAAGTGACATGAAACACGCCTGTTTCTCGCAAGGCGCAACCATTTCTCGCCCTGTTAGCGCTCCATGCTTTTCGTTCAACGATTCTTCTATTCGGTTACTGTAGATTCCGGGTTTTAGCCAATTGCTCTATGCCACGTCATCGCATGCCTCGAGAGCCTTCTCCTTTTTAATTCCTTTTGTCCCACATTCGTTCCTAATTTTTCTAGTCAAAGCGGTGAGGATGACGTGACATCTTCGTGTAGTCCCATATAGGAGCGTCTCTACCTGCGCTGCGCCCTCTCTCTCACCCCCACCGTCCCACGCGCTCACCTCCTCCTTATCTTCCACACCACCGGCAAAGCGTGGCGGCGGATGGTGCGCGGGGTCGAGGGCGATGTTGAATCGGTATTGGGAAGGTTCGGGACGGAGAAGCAGAGGTGGCCGACGCTGGATGCGAGAGATGGAAAGGAGGCGGTGGCCTCGTGAATGGAGGGGAGGAGGGAGCGGAGGTGAGGGGGGAGATCGAGAGCGGAGGGGCCTTCTCCTTTTCAATTCCTTTTTTCCGTCATCCATCCCTAATTTTCTGGTTAAAGCGACGAGAATGATGCGACATATTCATGTAGTCCCGCATAGGAGAATCTCTACCCGCGCCGCCCCTCTCTCTGACCCCACCATCCCACACGCTCACCTCCTCCTTGTCTTCATCACCATCGGCAAAGCATGGCGGTGGACGGGTGCACGAGGTCGGAGGGCGATGATGAATCAGTACTGGGAAGGTTCAAGGAGGGGGAGCAGAGGCGGCCTATGCTGGATGTGGGAGCTGTACGGTAGGCGGTGGCCTCGTGAGTAGAGGGGTGGAGGGAGTGGAGGTGAGAGGGAGAGCTCGAAAGCGGATGGCGCGGCGCATGTTGTTGGGGCAGACAGAGGAGGGGCTGGGATGGACGGGACCTCGGGATCTCGGGTGGAGGGGAACGGGATCGAGATAGGGTGGGGTGGGGACGGGGACGGGGACGGGGACGGGAGGAACAACTCGTAAGACTTCGGTCAACACCTAAAACTACACGGTTGAGATGACTCATAGTGAAGATCACACGGCCAGAAACGCGTGCGCAGACAGATGGCCTCAAATGGCTCACTTTTGCTTAGGCTTAAGCTATAGTATAATTTGTCTGTAATAAAGACTTGCTAAAATTCGTTGGGCCCTTTGCTGAGGATTGTCTTGGCAAGTTTTAGTTGGCCTTAGGGTTTCCATGGAAGACCTCAAGCTACCTATGTAATTATCAAATATGATTGTTCATGTCGCTTATTTTAACTTGTGGCAGCGGCGGACGACCCCATAGGGCGTAGTATGCTGGCCGCCCGAGCTAACATATCTACTCTGTCTTTATATTTTGGTTGCAGGCAGGTTAGAGCTTTGGATGGCGTGGGCGCAGAACCATGCCGCTGAAGAAGGCATAATCATTACGTGAGCATGTATTCCATTAGTTTTTTTAGACTATGATCCATGTCTAATCTATCATTATTCTTGAAACATCGTCTGACGTATAAGTATTAAACTTATATATATGTTACCGAGTATAATTTAATCTTCATTTTTTGCGATGTCATATTTTGATATATACATAATTTTTATAAGAAAAACCTCATTAACTACAATTATGATTGTTTATTTCTCCATGCATATTTTTCGTAAACCTTAATGACATTTAATCGATCAAATAGAAACCATTTCACATCGATTAAGTGTAGCGTACTATAGGCAGTTGAATCTTGCATATTCATGTTAGAAAATTTTATATCAAATTGGTCTTACATCCTTACATGGGGTAGGGGGCCATTTCCCCCCCCCCCCCCACCCTACATGGGGTAGGGGGCCATTCCCCCCCCCCCACCCACCCCCCACACAGACAACCCCAAAATTACATATGTATTTTACTTCGACATACCTAAATTTCACGGTCTCAGCCTTAATTTGCAGGGCCCAGTCCACCGGTCCTTGCGTTGAATTTAATTACACGTTGAATTTAATTACTTCTAGTAGTATGATCATGCTGGCAGCGTTGCTTCAAGTTTCGTGTACTTCTTTAGGCCTTGATTGTGATGAGCCTGGTCACGCAACTGACGAAGCATCTCTACAAGCTCCAAGCACTGTTTGAAAACTAAAATTGTACTCTCACTCCGTCTTAAAATATAAGTTGTTTTAGCTTTTGTAAGAAAAGTGTATCTAGATATTTTTAGTATAGATTCAGAGTAACATAAATAAATCTACACGTTAAAAAAATTAGATACAGTACTTTCATAAAAGCTAAAATAACTTAGATTATAAAACGAAGGAAATAACTTAGTATAAAATCAGCGATATTTATTATATATCGAAGGTAGTAAAAAATCGGATTTGCCTTACTAAGAGCATGACTAATAGCACCCTTACTCGTGCAACCCTTAAAACGCGAGTAACGGCTCCGAAAAAAGAATTTAAGGGCTGAAAAAGAGGCGGCGGAGATCAGTGCCCTTATTCAAACCCTTAAAAGAGAATATTCTCTTTTACCGTTTGAATAAGGGCACTGGTAGCCGCGCCATGCGGCCATTACCCGTAAACGGAGGGTTTTCGCATATTTTCACACATTCATACAAACTGACAGCACATAGTTCATCAATCAAATATTCATGAAACAATCACAGGATCAATCAAATATCATCCAAATTATTACAACAATGTCTTAATCAAATTACAACAATTTTTCAAATCAAATAAACAAACGTTTGAATGAAACAAATGTTCATGCCGAATGGTTCATCTCACACATACAAGCCGAAGGAAAACAATGGTACATCATGACGTAGCACGAGCTTGAACCCTTTGGCCATATAGCTGCCAGTGGTGCGCCATGAGATCGGTGTTAAGCTTCTTATGGGCTGATTGGTCTTCAATCTCCCGATAGATTTGAAGAAGACCTTTAATTAGACTGGCATCCCTTGCTGGCCGCACTCGAGTGCCAACATTGTCATAGAAGCATGGAAAGCTTAACCCTCTCTCATCCTCTATGATCATGTTGTATAGAATGACATAACATGTCATGATGTTGACAAGGATTTCCTTGTCCCAAAATCTAGCTGGGCCTCGAACAATAGCAAACCTTGCTTATAAAACATCAAATGCCCTCTCTATGTCCTTTCTAGCCGCCTCCTGTGCCTACTGCCTCTATTGGAGTTTGGGGATCTTTAATGGACTTTACAAAAATAGCCCATTCGGGATAAATGCCATCGGCTAGATAGTCATGCTCTAGCCCAACTGCCGCTTTTACGGGCGCTATTAGTCATGCTCTAACATTCTGCATTCTAGCGTGAACTGAGAAAAGGGCGAGGCGAGACTTAACGTGTCCCAGCGGCAGCGGGTGTGGTCTGCCACAGCTGGTTCACCGGTAACTTTTCTGAGGTGGTGTCAGATCCATGATCGTGTGTTGTAATTCCTTCTTGTTTAAAATATAAGATATTTTAGCTTTATGAAGTAAATGTATCTAGACTTTTTTTATATAGATTCGTTCATGTTTGAAATGAATCTATGTACTAAAATAAATCTAAATATTTTTTTCACAAATTTAAAACATTTTATATTTTAAAACGAAGAGAGTACGAGACAAGGCAGTTAACGGTGTCGACGGGACGTAGCTAAGCATAGGCAAGCCATAGCGTTGCCATCTGGAAGGTTCTTTCCCTGTGTGGTGTGGTGACTGGTGAGGAGGATCTTCACGGCATCTCGATCCAAATAAAATATCCGTACGTTTTTGTCTGTTTTGATCGGTGCGTGATCGATTTGGATAGGAGTTTGGTCTGTTTGGTCAGTCACGTCAAACTGGACCTATTTGTTTGGTCAGATTCAAACACAAATAATTCACGCTAAAAACAGGCAAGATTCATACTTATTTATATTTAAAATATATAAAATAGAATTTAAACTACTACTAGCCCTAGCTACTGGTCTTCGCGCGCCTCGTCTATTTACGGGTCGAGGTCGATATACTCCGGCGATGTCCAGAGGTTGGCGGTGGCAAGGCCGGAGCGGGAGCGGGCGCAGTTGGATTGATCATCTTCCCAGGCCACGACTCCCAACCGTTCTGGAGGTGCGCCAACTCCATCCCCACCTCCGGCGCGATCGGTGGCGCCCATCCCGATAGCGGAGGCGACGGAGGAAGCTGGGCGTTCGTCTGCGCCACCAGGCCGGTGAGCTGGACGGCTTCCTCGAAGCCGACCCACTGGGCTTCCTCCTCCCACGCGCTGGCCGTGATGGCCTGCTCGGTGGAGGCATCCTCGTCGCAGCCCCGCGCTAGTATCCCGCGGTACTCCGGTGGCAGATTCGCGGCAACGTCGTCCACCGCCTCCTGCTTGACGACGATGTCGCGTCGTCCTCCTCGTCGTTGCCGTCCTTGCTGTCGAGCTCGACATCGGAGTGGTTGACGGAGCCCTCCTCGTCCGAGTCGATGTCGACGATGGGGTAGACCTCCCCCATTGCAGGTCGCGGCGGATAGTGGTGGCGCGCCGCACCTTGTTCTCCCACTCGATAAACTCCTTCCAGTACGCCTCAGAGTGGTAGGCGACATCCCACCGTTGGGCCGGCGGGTGTAACACCCTCAGAATCGGACCTATGCAAGTTTGAGCAAAATTCGCCAAACCCGCATAGAAACGATTCAAAGGTGCCCACCAGGCACTTTCGTGCGGGTGGAAAACGAAGTAATAACATTACACAACAGTCCTCGAGGGGACCCACAGAACAGATATATATATAACAGCGACTCAAAGAGTCAAGAATACAGATATAATATACAAGATCCAAATCACCTTGAAATGATAGAGCGTCCGACTACGGACAAGAAGCAAATGGGGCTAAGAGCCCTGAAGAATAACCAATGGCGTCCATAACCCTGCCCAGGCCAAGCCGGAAGGGTAACCCTGCTAACGGCGTCGATCTCAAAACCTGCTTAACAAAAGGGGTGCCGACAAAGGGCAAAGCAGAAAACAAAGAAGGAGCGTCAGTACTGAGGCCAGTACACGGCGAGGCTAGAATTCGGCGGTCCTCGCCTACATAGGTATGGTGGACTGAGCGGCAGCGGCAACATACACGAAACAACCTATAGAGACTCGATACAACTGGCGGTTATCAGAGAGGGATAAGAGTGACCTATCCGGATCCAACCTGAAACTATTACCAAACAAACCCATCCTGGTGTTTCCCCCTCGAGACTAAACGAGGAAGTCAACCGAGGAACTCACACAGTTGGCAGTTTTATTTATTCGGTTATCGTTGCAGCAATTACTAGTCAAGTATAGATAATCATCCTGATAAAGTAGGCGGTGGGCACTTTTAGTTAATCATTCCGTTATAGTGGCAGCACTTACTAGTCAGATACATTTAACATGAGATAACCCATAAACCCAGCAGTTGTTGGTATTTTTAATCAGCCATTCCGTTGTAGTTGCAATATTTACTAGTCAGGTACAATGGTCGCAAGCGACACTCCAAATAAGCAATTGTGGGCAGTATTATTAGCCATTCCATTATAGTGAAGCTGATTACTAGTCATTATAAGTCAAATTTATAGCAGTAAACTTTAGTTATGCTTGTCTATGATCGAGAAACTGTGCTCCAAGTCGTCCATATCCGCGGACACGGCTTTCAGAAAGTTTTACCCGGCCGGGGTGCACCAATAGCAACACACACTCGATCAACCTCGGAAAAACCAAATCAAAACCCAACGAGGCCTTCACGACAAAGCAATCACAAGATTCAGAAATATTTCAGGGGGCCACCCCTTTGAGTAGATCCCGCAACGGAGTAAGCAAGCTCCGAGACGGCCTCAAGGTCTGCGTCAATGGCTGTAAACGACTGGGAACCCGAAAGTGTGGCTGGGCTTGTCGATACCGCGTAAACATTCCGCTTCCAAAACAGTACAGTGTGCTCCTCGCACAATCGTAAATAAAGCAGTAAAGCATGGCATAAGTACAGGATAGTAATAAAACCTCAAACTAGTTTGTGGCCCCAAGAAATAAGACGGAATCAAGCTCTGGCTGAGGGGGGTCCCATATACCTCCCGGATGTGGATAGCGCGATAAATCAAGGAACAGGTATCAAGTACTCGGGGTCTTACGGGACACAAGTGGGCGTTCGGAATCCAAATATTATCTATCACCCACCGATGCCTCTGCTTAATCACTTTTAGTTGTTAAACAGAAATTAAAGTGACGATAAGTAAAGCTAGAATCATCTCCAACAACAACATGCGGCAATACATCAACAACTGTGGCATTTGACAACACGCAACATTACTCGAGCAAGCGACTACGACGCGCAAGTCCAACTATCTACCAAACAACAGGTAATAGGATGTGTCCAAGGCAATATGAGGCTGCAGGGAATATCACGGGTACGGAAAACTAGAGCATCGCAACACAGATAGCAATAGATCAATAGGAGGGAAGTAAATACTATAAAAGTAAGATAGGTAGAAAGGGGGAGATGCTCGCCTGAAAACATTGTCGGAGGTTCAACCGAAGATCGGGGCGAAGCTCACATCAACTCAACGGCCTTATCCGCGAAGAAGCAAAACACTAGAAGAACACCGGATGCAATATTTAATAAAACGACAGAAGATCGGCATGATGCATGTATGATGGACGACATGACAAAGGTGCGATGCATTTAGGTCATATTAAGTGGAACCGGGGTCCCGACAATTAATTAAATGGTTCAAGTTATTTAGCTACCCTGCAAATTAAATGTTGTTTTAGCATAGCAAAAGATAGTACCGGGTTCGCTACACCAATTTTAAATGAGGCCAATATGAGACTAGATTTGCCCGCATATGGGCCCCATATTTAATTATGAGGTGAATCGGCATAAGGCCCCAAACCAACAATATGCATGCGAGATGACAATTAAATATGCAACAAGTTGTATTATGTTATAAAATAGGGTTCTCGGATAAGGGGTCACACATTGGGGTTCGGCGAACTTGGGATTCCGGGGGTTCAGGGTTCGACAGGGTCCAGGGTTCGACGATCTGGGGTGCGGGGTTCGACGGAAGCGTTCTCGGATAGCGGGGGTAGATCTTGTTGCATCGGGGTCTTCGATGTCCGGGGAGCAGAACTTGGGTCGGTGTCGAGGCTCATCGGCTCTTCCGGGTCGGTGCCGTTCTTGTCGTCGCGCAGATCTTGTCGGGTCCCACGGGTCGATCTTGCCGTTACGAGGATCTTGTCGGGCTCGCGCCATCGAGGCGGTGTTAGCACTCGGGAGCGTTCTCGTGGCAATCTTGGCGTCCTGGGACGATCCTGTCGCATCCGCGGTCGTGCCGGCGGTCTTGTCGTTCGGTGAAGCACTTGTCGCATCCATGGCGATCTTGTCGGCCCTCGGGTCAACAACTCCGTGAAGGGGATCTTGGAGCGGCGCCGGGGGTTCACCGGATCTGTTGGTTCGATGTCGATCTTGGCGGCCACATGATGTTGAAACGGCGAAACTCGAGTCATGCGGCTCTTCTTTTGTACTTGAGTTCCACCACCACAGAAACTTGCTGAACGAAGCGGGCACGGTGGAGCGCGGCCAGACGCGGACTAGAGGCGGCCAAGGACCGGGCAGAGGGAAGGCGTGGCCGTGGCCTTCTTGTGCAGACGCGGCAGCGAGCGAGCTCGGCGGCAGGGCCACAGCCGGGTGGCGGCGAGCGAAGCTTGAGGTGGGAGGTGGCGCAGGAGGCCACGGGCCGGGGCGCGAGACGGGGCGGCGGGCTCGGGCGGCGTCGGGGACCGGGGTCGCGGAGGCGGGCTCGGCCGGCTCCTGGCGCGGGGCTCTGGCGGGCGGGGAGGAGGTGTTCGCGGGGAGGGCGAGAGGAGCGGAGGGGTCCTCGGAGGGCGGCGCCGCGCCAGCGAGGGGGGGCGGCGCGCTGGAGCGGGAAGGCGGGGCTGACGCGGGGCTCGCGGCGAGCGGAGGCAGGAGGCGCTGGTGGTGATGCAGAGCCGAAGAGGAGGGCGGTCGCAGAGAGGAGGGACGCTCGGGGATGGGGAGGCGCCGGGGAAGCGGGGCGGCGCGGCGGCGCTCGCAGGGATTGCGGGGCCACGCGAGGGGGAAGGAGAGGGCGAGCGCGGTGAGCGAGGGCGGAGGAGCGGCGGTGCGCGCGCGGCGGCGCGCGGGAGGACGTCGGGCACGGCGGTGGGGAGCGCGGAGCTCGGCAGAGAGGAGCGGGAGGCGGCGAGGTGCCGAGGAGAGAGCGAGGGGCGCAGGTGGGGACGGCGCGGCCTCGGGTGGGGCGGCGGTCGGCCGGCGACACGGCGGTCGGGGCCTGGCGCGCGGAGGCGGGGACCACGCGGGGCCGGCCGGAGGGGTGCTTGGCGCAGGCGGCGGAGGGGTGGCGACGAGCACGGGCGCGCGCGCTGCGGAGGGGCGGAGGCAGGCGGGAGAGGAGAGGCCGGAGCGGGGCTCGGCCGCGCGCGAGCGGAGAGAGAGGCGGCGTGCGGTGGATGCGTGCGGGGAGAAGATGAGAGAGGAGGGGGAGGACCCGACAGGCGGTGGGGCCAGGGTGGGGCCAGCGGGCGCGCGTGGGGTGGAATGCGGGTGAGTGCGTGCGTGGGTCCAGGGGTGGGCTGGCGTGCGTGTAGGCGTGTGGGGACGGGGTGTGTGCTGTGAGGGAGAGAGAGAGCTGAGAGAGAGGGAGTGATGAGGTGGCTAAGTCTGGTTGGTTGAGGGAAGGAAAAAGAGGAGGTGGCAAGAGCTGATTGGCCCGGGTGAGGTGGAAGCTGGGGGGTGGGTAGAGAGTTGGGTAGGCATAGGATTTAGGGGCGGGTGCAGTTGGACCGATTCAAAAACCTGGGGGTGGTCGTTCGGGTCGATCTGGCCCGTTCGACTGCCCCCACTAAAAATAATATAATTTTATTTGTTTTAAACGGGCCGTCTGCAAACCGATAGCGGCCAAAACAAAATATTCCGGGGACCCGGTTTTTGGCGTTTGAATAAAAGACGGGGCGTTTTTAGAAAACAAAACGGGCTTTGCGAAAAAGTTTTATGCTAACAATGCATGATGATGACGATGCAATGCACAAATTCAACGCGATTTTCTAGTAGTGGTTTTGCGGGATGCCACAATTCGACACCACTAACAATGGATCTCGCCCTCGAGATCCGCCTCATGGTACCGGAAGGAAGGTCGGCGATCTGCGTCTTCTCGCATCATGTAGATCCTCGCGACACCACTAACGAGGGTTCCTTCTCCATCTTGAAATCGGCGACACCACCAACAAAGGGTCGTTGTTCCTGATCGTCGAGAGAACACTCCGGAGAAACAAAGGACGAAGGTAGAGGTATCAAACGATAAGGCCACCTCTAACTTCCATGGACGGAGTAAAACTGCTGGATCCCCTGATTCAACGTACAAGAGCGAATGATAAGAGCAGTGGTAGGGTAGCTACTCCATCCCGCACTCAAACCATTACTCTGCACACGAATAAGCGGATTAAGCATCCAACTCTCGGAATTAGACTGAAGATCTCGACAAGCGAGGTTCGGAAACAAGGGAGTGATGCAGACTCGGCTTCGGATCTGGCGTAGATGATGTCATCACATCGGGAAACACCGGAAGATACAACAGAAAACGTATGAAAGACACACTGATTAGGTTTCGTGATGGTTCCGTTGGCATGAACAACACATGCTCAAGGTCGACTCCAACTTCACCAAAGCTCGTCCTTCTCATATGTCTTTCAACGACACTGATATCCAGCAAGGAACACATAGGGATAAAGAGCTCAAGGACAAAAGATCAGATGAAGGGCACATCAGACCAGTTGCAGATTGATGATCGTAGCACCTCCGTTACAACAGGAAGAAAGCGAAACCCTGAAGGTACGACGGAAACCCAACCGCGAGAAATCCTGGACTCGAAGAGAGAGAAGAGAGCGGATTCAAAACACGTAGAGGTAAGAGGAGAACAGCAGGGGGTAAGGAGTAAAATCAGACCTATTCAGAACTATCCAACCGATTTGAAAAATAGTTTTGACACTCTACTTCGGCCGTTGGCTAGGTTATCCTACAGGCTGGACTTGTGGGGTATCGCAACTGCTGAGCTCTGATACCACTCTGTAACACCCTCAGAATCGGACCTATGCAAGTTTGAGCAAAATTCGCCAAACCCGCATAGAAACGATTCAAAGGTGCCCACCAGGCACTTTCGTGCGGGTGGAAAACGAAGTAATAACATTACACAACAGTCCTCGAGGGGACCCACAGAACAGATATATATAACAGCGACTCAAAGAGTCAAGAATACAGATATAATATACAAGATCCAAATCACCTTGAAATGATAGAGCGTCCGACTACGGACAAGAAGCAAATGGGGCTAAGAGCCCTGAAGAATAACCAATGGCGTCCATAACCCTGCCCAGGCCAAGCCGGAAGGGTAACCCTGCTAACGGCGTCGATCTCAAAACCTGCTTAACAAAAGGGGTGCCGACAAAGGGCAAAGCAGAAAACAAAGAAGGAGCGTCAGTACTGAGGCCAGTACACGGCGAGGCTAGAATTCGGCGGTCCTCGCCTACATAGGTATGGTGGACTGAGCGGCAGTGGCAACATACACGAAACAACCTATAGAGACTCGATACAACTGGCGGTTATCAGAGAGGGATAAGAGTGACCTATCCGGATCCAACCTGAAACTATTACCAAACAAACCCATCCTGGTGTTTCCCCCTCGAGACTAAACGAGGAAGTCAACCGAGGAACTCACACAGTTGGCAGTTTTATTTATTCGGTTATCGTTGCAGCAATTACTAGTCAAGTATAGATAATCATCCTGATAAAGTAGGCGGTGGGCACTTTTAGTTAATCATTCCGTTATAGTGGCAGCACTTACTAGTCAGATACATTTAACATGAGATAACCCATAAACCCAGCAGTTGTTGGTATTTTTAATCAGCCATTCCGTTGTAGTTGCAATATTTACTAGTCAGGTACAATGGTCGCAAGCGACACTCCAAACAAGCAATTGTGGGCAGTATTATTAGCCATTCCATTATAGTGAAGCTGATTACTAGTCATTATAAGTCAAATTTATAGCAGTAAACTTTAGTTATGCTTGTCTATGATCGAGAAACTGTGCTCCAAGTCGTCCATATCCGCGGACACGGCTTTCAGAAAGTTTTACCCGGCCGGGGTGCACCAATAGCAACACACACTCGATCAACCTCGGAAAAACCAAATCAAAACCCAACGAGGCCTTCACGACAAAGCAATCACAAGATTCAGAAATATTTCAGGGGGACACCCCTTTGAGTAGATCCCGCAACGGAGTAAGCAAGCTCCGAGACGGCCTCAAGGTCTGCGTCAATGGCTGTAAACGACTGGGAACCCGAAAGTGTGGCTGGGCTTGTCGATACCGCGTAAACATTCCGCTTCCAAAACAGTACAGTGTGCTCCTCGCACAATCGTAAATAAAGCAGTAAAGCATGGCATAAGTACAGGATAGTAATAAAACCTCAAACTAGTTTGTGGCCCCAAGAAATAAGACGGAATCAAGCTCTGGCTGAGGGGGGTCCCATATACCTCCCGGATGTGGATAGCGCGATAAATCAAGGAACAGGTATCAAGTACTCGGGGTCTTATGGGACACAAGTGGGCGTTCGGAATCCAAATATTATCTATCACCCACCGATGCCTCTGCTTAATCACTTTTAGTTGTTAAACAGAAATTAAAGTGACGATAAGTAAAGCTAGAATCATCTCCAACAACAACATGCGGCAATACATCAACAACTGTGGCATTTGACAACACGCAACATTACTCGAGCAAGCGACTACGACGCGCAAGTCCAACTATCTACCAAACAACAGGTAATAGGATGTGTCCAAGGCAATATGAGGCTGCAGGGAATATCACGGGTACGGAAAACTAGAGCATCGCAACACAGATAGCAATAGATCAATAGGAGGGAAGTAAATACTATAAAAGTAAGATAGGTAGAAAGGGGGAGATGCTCGCCTGAAAACATTGTCGGAGGTTCAACCGAAGATCGGGGCGAAGCTCACATCAACTCAACGGCCTTATCCGCGAAGAAGCAAAACACTAGAAGAACACCAGATGCAATATTTAATAAAACGACAGAAGATCGGCATGATGCATGTATGATGGACGACATGACAAAGGTGCGATGCATTTAGGTCATATTAAGTGGAACCGGGGTCCCGACAATTAATTAAATGGTTCAAGTTATTTAGCTACCCTGCAAATTAAATGTTGTTTTAGCATGGCAAAAGATAGTACCGGGTTCGCTACACCAATTTTAAATGAGGCCAATATGAGACTAGATTTGCCCGCATATGGGCCCCATATTTAATTATGAGGTGAATCGGCATAAGGCCCCAAACCAACAATATGCATGCGAGATGACAATTAAATATGCAACAAGTTGTATTATGTTATAAAATAGGGTTCTCGGATAAGGGGTCACACATTGGGGTTCGGCGAACTTGGGATTCCGGGGGTTCAGGGTTCGACAGGGTCCAGGGTTCGACGATCTGGGGTGCGGGGTTCGACGGAAGCGTTCTCGGATAGCGGGGGTAGATCTTGTTGCATCAGGGTCTTCGATGTCCGGGGAGCAGAACTTGGGTCGGTGTCGGGGCTCATCGGCTCTTCCGGGTCGGTGCCGTTCTTGTCGTCGCGCAGATCTTGTCGGGTCCCACGGGTCGATCTTGCCATTACGAGGATCTTGTCGGGCTCGCGCCATCGAGGCGGTGTTAGCACTCGGGAGCGTTCTCGTGGCAATCTTGGCGTCCTGGGACGATCCTGTCGCATCCGCGGTCGTGCCGGCGGTCTTGTCATTCGGTGAAGCACTTGTCGCATCCATGGCGATCTTGTCGGCCCTCGGGTCAACAACTCCGTGAAGGGGATCTTGGAGCGGCGCCGGGGGTTCACCGGATCTGTTGGTTCGATGTCGATCTTGGCGGCCACATGATGTTGAAACGGCGAAACTCGAGTCATGCGGCTCTTCTTTTGTACTTGAGTTCCACCACCACAGAAACTTGCTGAACGAAGCGGGCACGGTGGAGCGCGGCCAGACGCGGACTAGAGGCGGCCAAGGACCGGGCAGAGGGAAGGCGTGGCCGTGGCCTTCTTGTGCAGACGCGGCAGCGAGCGAGCTCGGCGGCAGGGCCACAGCCGGGTGGCGGCGAGCGAAGCTTGAGGTGGGAGGTGGCGCAGGAGGCCACGGGCCGGGGCGCGAGACGGGGCGGCGGGCTCGGGCGGCGTCGGGGACCGGGGTCGCGGAGGCGGGCTCGGCCGGCTCCTGGCGCGGGGCTCTGGCGGGCGGGGAGGAGGTGTTCGCGGGGAGGGCGAGAGGAGCGGAGGGGTCCTCGGAGGGCGGCGCCGCGCCAGCGAGGGGGGGGGGGCGGCGCGCTGGAGCGGGAAGGCGGGGCTGACGCGGGGCTCGCGGCGAGCGGAGGCAGGAGGCGCTGGTGGTGATGCAGAGCCGAAGAGGAGGGCGGTCGCAGAGAGGAGGGACGCTCGGGGATGGGGAGGCGCCGGGGAAGCGGGGCGGCGCGGCGGCGCTCGCAGGGATTGCGGGGCCACGCGAGGGGGAAGGAGAGGGCGAGCGCGGTGAGCGAGGGCGGAGGAGCGGCGGTGCGCGCGCGGCGGCGCGCGGGAGGACGTCGGGCACGGCGGTGGGGAGCGCGGAGCTCGGCAGAGAGGAGCGGGAGGCGGCGAGGTGCCGAGGAGAGAGCGAGGGGCGCAGGTGGGGACGGCGCGGCCTCGGGTGGGGCGGCGGTCGGCCGGCGACACGGCGGTCGGGGCCTGGCGCGCGGAGGCGGGGACCACGCGGGGCCGGCCGGAGGGGTGCTTGGCGCAGGCGGCGGAGGGGTGGCGACGAGCACGGGCGCGCGCGCTGCGGAGGGGCGGAGGCAGGCGGGAGAGGAGAGGCCGGAGCGGGGCTCGGCCGCGCGCGAGCGGAGAGAGAGGCGGCGTGCGGTGGATGCGTGCGGGGAGAAGATGAGAGAGGAGGGGGAGGACCCGACAGGCGGTGGGGCCAGGGTGGGGCCAGCGGGCGCGCGTGGGGTGGAATGCGGGTGAGTGCGTGCGTGGGTCCAGGGGTGGGCTGGCGTGCGTGTAGGCGTGTGGGGACGGGGTGTGTGCTGTGAGGGAGAGAGAGAGCTGAGAGAGAGGGAGTGATGAGGTGGCTAAGTCTGGTTGGTTGAGGGAAGGAAAAAGAGGAGGTGGCAAGAGCTGATTGGCCCGGGTGAGGTGGAAGCTGGGGGTGGGTAGAGAGTTGGGTAGGCATAGGATTTAGGGGCGGGTGCAGTTGGACCGATTCAAAAACCTGGGGGTGGTCGTTCGGGTCGATCTGGCCCGTTCGACTGCCCCCACTAAAAATAATATAATTTTATTTGTTTTAAACGGGCCGTCTGCAAACCGATAGCGGCCAAAACAAAATATTCCGGGGACCCGGTTTTTGGCGTTTGAATAAAAGACGGGGCGTTTTTAGAAAACAAAACGGGCTTTGCGAAAAAGTTTTATGCTAACAATGCATGATGATGACGATGCAATGCACAAATTCAACGCGATTTTCTAGTAGTGGTTTTGCGGGATGCCACAGCGGGAGGCCCCTGATCCGGCGGCAGATCTCCTCCTCCAGCCGTTTGCCCGTCTTGGGCACGGGCGGCACTAGGACACGGTCCCGGTTGAGGAGTCAGACGGTGGGGAGGGACACGTCGTTGTGCCTGATGCCCCGGCCCTCCCTCCAGCGGCGCTCGCACTCCGCGATGTGGAAGTACTGCCGCTCGCGACGCTCCCCCTCTGGCCGTGGTGGCGGGCGAACGGGGCAACCTCGTAAATCCTCCGGCTGTGGCGGAGGCGGTAGGGATGTTCCGCGGAGGAAGGCCGGCAGCCGGGAGTGCTGGCTGCTAGAGCCATACGCCTCATGGTCGTTCTTGCTCCTCCCTTCTTCAGGCACGACAACGTCTTCATTGTTGGTGGTGGCGGCGGCTAGGGTTTGCGATGGCGAGAGGTGAGGAGTGCGGCACCAACGGGCACGGGGTTAAATAGCCTCTTCGCCCGCAAACACGCGCAACTTCCCGCTCTTTCGCCATCAATGCCGGCGAAAGAACGCAAGCGGCGCCCAGTAGGTCAGCGTGTCGTCGCGTCGTCATTGATGGCGCATGCTGCCGCCGGTCAGCCTTTCGCCAACGCCTCTAAATTGTTCCCGCGGTTGCGTCTGAATCGATGCCATTGACCGCGTCTGAATCAATGCCACGGGTCGCGGTGGCTGACGGTTGGGCTAGGGGCACACGCGGGTAGGACACCCGCGCTGTCCGTGGGCGTTCGGGCCGACGCAACCAAGCCCCAGATTAGATGCATGGATGGGTCGAGCCAGATGTGTTTATTCGGATGGGTCGGCCCGCTGGGGCACCGCGTACGCCCTGCGCATCCGGATGGACAAGTTCGAACACGCTCGGACTTGATGGGTCAGCCTGCTGGGCCGCCGTGCACGCCCCGCGCATCCGCACGGACAAGTTCGAACACGCTCGGACCGGATGGGTCGGCCCGGTGGAGATGCCCTCACATTGGAAAAATTAGGACCGTCTACGCGCGGTTCAGACAATGGGGTCCACCCATGTACGATAGGACATGAGCATTTTATTCCTTGCGACAGCACCCGGACGTGTCTTCACCTGCCGTACTCATCCCCGCACCAGTGTCGTCCTAGAAGCCGAGAGGTGCTCCAGTTTTCGAGGCAGAGGTGCTCCGAGGCCAGGCTGCCGGAGTTCGGCTACGAGGGTGTCCACCAGAGCTACAAGTGTTACCATTAATGTTACAAGTGGCCGAAGCATGTGCTACAAGCAGACGACACATTTGCTACCGTGCGGCCGTCGTTCTTGCACTACTAGGAAAATGGCTATTCGTGGCGCACCTGAAAAGGCCATCCGTGGCGCACTAGAAGTGCGCCACTATCCTCGCCCTATGGCTATGAAAATATAACTGTGGCGCACTATGTGCTGTGCGCCACGCGTATGAAATGATAGCCGTGGTGCACTACATGCTGTGCGCCATAGATACAAATTTCAAAATTAAAAAAAAACAGCAGATGGAGAAGGAGAAGGAGGAGGAGGAGGAGGAGGAGGAGGAGGAGGAGAAGGAGAAGGAGAAGGAGAAGGAGGAGGAGGAGAAGGATAAGAAGGAGGAGGAGGAGGAGAAGAAGAAGGAAAGGAGAAGGGAGGAAAAGGAAAAGGAAAAGGAGAGAAGGGGGGGAGGGAAGAAGAGGTGTAGGTGGGCGGGGTGGGTATTCGAATTTTGAATCCTGCCCAACTTACTCGTAGCGCACTAGGTAGTGGTGCGCTACGGGTAAGTTGCCATCTATTTTTTTCTATAGGAAAAAATAGTCTTTTGACCATAACTTTTTACTCTTTTTGAATTTTGAAAATCTAAATAATCTCGTTACGAGCGGATGCAAAAGTTACGGCTACTTTACCGTGGCATGACTTTTTTTTGCAGAAAAAGTCAAAACTCATGTTTGTTAATTTTTCTAGAAACTATACCACATTATCTACCTAAATATGAAATTTTAATTTTATTTTTTGAAGTGTTTATCATTTTTTTTCAAATCCTGAAAAAGGCGATCCAGGGGGTGGAGTTGGTGCAGGGTAGTTAGCCGTAGGGCACCTTGCCCTAGTGCCCTACGGCTAAGTCTACACATCTATGGCGCACATGGCATAGTGCGCCACAGAACTTGCCACAACCATATCGCACATACCCCATGTGCGCTACAGGTATGTGGCATGCGGCTGGCAGACCCCTGTCCCACACATATCTGTGGCGCACATACCCCATATGCGCCACGGTTGTTCTAGTTACTAGTAGGGCACTGCCCAAAAGTGAGCCACGCCTATTTTACCTATGGGGCACTTCAACCATGTGATTCACGGTTGTGCGGACCTATATCCCTTTTCCTAGTAGTGTTGCTACGAGCAGCGAGCATGTGTGCTATGAACGGCGGCGACGCATTTTCTACCTACAATGGGCGTAGTTGCTACAAGCGGCAAAAACATGTGCTATGACCGACCAATGCATCTACTACCAGCGGACATACGCTTTTTTCTACAAGTAGCCAATGCCTTTGCTCTCAGCAGTGGACATTGTTGCTATGAGCGCTTCTGCGACGTGCATCCATGGGAGAGGTGGAGCGGCTGCCCGCGGCCAAGGGAGGTGCTTCCAGGGAGAGCGCTAGTGCTGCCATGGAAGGACGGAGGTGTTGCTTGCAGTCAACGGATGTGCTTCCAAGGGAGTGGTGCTACCATGGGGGGGGTGCTACGAGGTGCTTCCAAGGAAGCCTCACCGGAGGATGTGGTCGGAAATAGAGGTTCACAACAGCATGTATCTACCACAGGCATCAGCTTGTTGCGCAATTTCTACATCAACGGTGCAGCTAGAGAGGAGTGGGGCGAGGCTGCAGTGGGAAGGAGAGCGGCAGATGTCGTTACCGAGGAGATCAGGCTAGCGTGCCAGTGGTGCTCTCAAAGGGAGACAAGGAAGAACGAGTCAAGGAAACTGATAAGAAGATAAAAGGAAGAAGTGGTAGGGCCCACGCATGGTCCTCTCTCCTTTATTGTCGTTAGGGGACACGTGTCAAGCCTGGGATGCGGAGAATCCCGGGATGCCAATCCTACGAAGGACGCTCAGAAGTTGCCTTCTTTTAAACCTAAATCTTAGTGGATGATTTCTTCATTTGCGTTTATTTCTTTTTTCCAAACAGTTTATATTATGCTACATGTGTGTGATCTGTTTCTATTTCTTTATTTTTTCCCCGCTTCCTTATTTGGTTTCTTTGCAGCTTTTTTCGTCGTCCCCCGCTCGTCTATAAATTAAGTGGGTTCTGCCAATATGCGGTAACCCAGCATACCACTGCATCATGTAGTATACTGTAGTCGTTGACATAACACCAATAAAACACCGTTTACTAGTATTACATCCCTCAGAGTGGTACAATAGAAACACAACAGGTCCAAGACATGACTATAGGTTACACTCGACTCTTTATAAAAGATCTAGAGAACAATCTAGGTTAAAGAGAGAGAGAAAAAAACTTCTTACAAAGAAGAACCAGAAATAATCAACTCATAACTATCAATAGACTAGTATAAAAACTATTGGGCTTGCATTGCTGCTATTGCAATACTCTACAGAAATAGGTTCTATGGCTAGAGATTATAATCCTATTTAATCAGCAACTTCGTCTTCACTTCTGCGAATGTATATATTGACTTTCTTGACTTTATTGAAGAGCTTGAGATTTTAATAATGATTCCTTGAGCAAGAGTTGATGTACACATCGTCTGTATTGGCTTCAGAATCTAGCAAGGATTAAGAAGATACGTTGAGTACAAGCGTACTCAGCAGGTTCACTAAAAAGGAGTATTTGATGCACTAGCTACAGCCACAGACCATAGGTCATAGGAAATGCAGGTTTTCATAAATATTTCTTCAAAGGTTGCTTTTATTTTGAAAAACTATGTCCGCCAGCCTTCATAGGTTTACCAGAACTTTCATGGATTTCCTTTCCTACCGCGTTCGTAGCTCCTTCCTAGAACAGGGAGTAACAAGATATAGTTCTTATACTCTGCAGATATGCGTTACTTTACCCATGAGATATCTTAGCTTTGTTGCACATCTAAGCGGCCAAACCCGTTCATACTTCCTTGGTATGAGGCCCAGACTAAAATCCAAGCCAATCACTGCCCCTTCGTGACCCCGCATGTCTCCTTGGTGTACGCCATGCCCACATATTGAATTACGACAATGGTCAGTACATAACTTTCAGATGACAGAACTATCGTGGGACGTTGAGGGTTCCCACCCATATACCGCATATCCTCTATGAATTACCAATTATTGCATGCTATAAGGATAACAACCATGACTTGTGCACCCGAATACATGTGAGAGGAAGAATATACAACTGACTTCTCCGTCTCATTCCAAATCTCATGGTTAACGCGTATTATACGACACAAGAATCATTGACAACATTGGTTGTTAAGTACTAGATAATATGTTCCTTTACCACCAGAACTGTAATGGTAGGTTATTACCATATGGTAAATAACCCATAATCATATTATTATGAAAATAGTGTTTTTTGACCTTTTTGAAATGCAGGTGATGACAATCCTGGATTTGCAAATTATTTGATAGAAAATAACCAAAGGACATGAGCAATTTGTGAACTTACCTTTTGTGATTACAAGATTATGCACTCACGGTCTTCAAGACGATATAAGATCCAATATCTGAAAACAGCATCATTGGTCCCGGTAAGGACTAATGTTTAAATAAGCAAGATGCCATTATGCATAAGTAATGTAATGAAATTTGATAAACTCGAATCCCCGGAATAAGTGTTGATCTAGGGTTTGGAAACTAGAAATGGTTTCGTTGGAATGTGTTGTCCTTTTAGATAAGTTTCACACTTGTGTTTCTTATTAAGGCTTGTGAGTGTGTGTGAAACAACCTGTAAGTATAATAAGTAGTATACAATAATAAAGCACTCAAGTGTAGAATGGTATCTAAAGACTCCTTATATGAAGATTGTTACTTAAGTAGATTTATTTTGGAATGCTTAATAATTACTTTTAGCGTATCTTAAAAGAATAACTTTTGAAGAAAAGTTTACTTAACTAACCAAAAGCATTTAAACTTTAAGTTAACATTCTTAGGTTCTTAATAATTATAGTTCTCAAGGAAGAAAGAGTTACTTTATTTGAATAATGACCACACTAGTAGTTGAGAATTATCTATCTTGGTCATCAGATGGTATTATAATTTATTCACTTCATAATGTTTCTTTAAGGTTAATTAAGAGTGGTATTATTTCTATTTGAGTAGTGGTTTATTAACATTATGATCGAATATAATCATTTATCTCCTTATAAATGAGTGGTTAGGATTTGTAAACAAGGAAACAACATTACTTAACTTACTTAAGAATTATCTTTGAATTATTAGTATGTTTATAAACTTGTGTATGAAGTATTGGTAAAAGTTTTATTAGGTCAAAAATATCATTCCTGGGAATTTTATATTTCATAAAAAAATACCTTTGGAAAATAATATACACTTATACGTGAATGATAATTCAACAAAATTGTATTTAAAATGTTTTGAACTATTTTGACTTCATAATATCAATACTTTAAAGCTAATACTTTTTTAGACCTTTAATGGACAATATTAGAGGTATTACCAATTTTATACTTACTCTTATGAATTACCAACTAAATAAATAGGTTTGAATTCAATTTATTAGGTTATTAATTTTTTACATACTTCAAAACTGGAATGTTATGTTTTTAACATGTATATATTATTTTTGTGATTATTTTGATATATTATATGTATTTTTATTATTTTTTAAATATTAATATATGATTTTTATAATATTTATTACTTTATAAATATTTAATTAATAATAAATATTTAGTTAAGTGATAGATTTATATATGATTATAGTTTTAAATAGTATTTCTTATTTTTCTAAGAATTTTAGTATATTATTTATATTTTTCTCATTTACCATTATTAAAATATGAATTTTTAAAGTTTTATTACTTATAAAATATTTATTATATAACAATTATTTAATATTTAACATAATAATGTTTATAGGGCTATTTTAGTAATTCTTTTTCTTTTTACTTATTTAACTTTGGTCCCACCTATCAGTCTGGCCCATGGTTTGGCTAAACCAACCCCGTAAGTGGACCGAGCTGGGCAACTCGACCCACTCGATCCCTCTCGTTCCCCCTCACGACCAATCTCTCACTCTCACTGTTGTTTGCTCATCACCGACGCTGCTCGATTCCGACAAGATCCGAATGTTGCGGCTGCCGCCGCCAGTTGATGTTGAAGCGCCGTCTTCCGCTGTTCCTGTCTACCCAGCTCGATTTGGAATATGAGCTCGGAATTTTTTGCCCTCTTCCGTGGTTTGGCGTTAGGGTTTCGATCACCTCGACCTCACCGCCCATTGTAGTCCGGTGAAATACCTTGGGTTGCGGAGCATGGGATGAATGGTTGTGGTGGTGCCATGGCTGCTGCCGCCGGCTGCGGCTAGGCGCAGGTGCAGCACTCCGTGCCCCTGTGTCGCTGTGTTGTGTCTCCGCAATCCACTGCTTCTCCTGTTGTAATATTCTTCTTCGACAAGCCTAAGCTTGCCATAGGTAGGTGCTGCACCCTCCTATCTACCTTTTACTACTTCTCCTTCCTCAATGGCAAAACCTAATATGAGTCGGCTATTCAATATTTCTCCCTTTTGAACAAATCTTGATCTAATTCAGTTGTTCAATTTAGAAGTTTTAGCAAATCTCTGTAGGCTATTGTATTTAGAATCCCTTGTGGTGATAATCAAAATTCTTTTAATCAACAAAGCTTGGTGATGCCAACTGTATTTCTCTACTAATGACAAGATGTGTGTTTACTGTTTATTATCCGGTGTTGTGCTTATTTTAATTTTATCTAGGTACTAGGGCATGGTTATGCCCTAAGTAATTTCCTGATCTGGTCCATGCAAGTGGTAGTGGATGGTTATCCACTGTAAAGTTCTTGAGTTGTCAAACATAACTCCTGCTAGGCTCTGGCTATTTAATTTTCTAGCATATATGTTTTTGAATATTTACTGAGTGGAATCTGTGTTGGTTGATTTAAACAGAATTGTATGAAATGTGTTTTAGAACCTAGTATAGCTATGTGATGTGTATGAATCTACTTATTTGTTTCCAGGTTGTATGTTAAACCAACACTTGATCATATACATACTACAAAAAATATAGAGATGTAACCTTGTTGTATTCATATTTGTTGGTTATAAGATTGTTTTATCTAAGTGGTTTTGGTACTAGGTAACCTTTAATACTAGCTTTCCACTGTCAATTTATATAACTAACTGCAAGTTCTCTCTGAATATGAAGTATTCAGTTGAGTTTGAATTCCCACCCCATGAACCTTTGGTTCAATTATTGCCATGCAGGACTCAATGGTGACTTGTTGGATTTATTTATTATACCTAGTTGGTCGTGAAGTTTATTTATATGATATGTATATATATATCAATAAGTATGGTTCCTAGTTTGAATGCCTTTCCTGGTTGAGCCAAAATTTGTGGTTTCTATCAGTGTATCTTCCACTGGGATGCCTCCCTTTGGAGTGGACACAATGGTAGCTATCACTTGATAGTTGGATGTTGGGTTTAGCTATCTGGGAAACCATAATTGGATGCCAATGATGTTAAGGCTGAGGTTTTATCTTGAGTAAAACACATACTAAGGTGGTTATCCTTAGCTGATTATAAGCTAGGTCAAATGATTTTAGAGATGAAATGATTCCTAGATTGGTGGCTAGGAAGATGATTAGATTCATTTAATTGATCTCTACTGCATAATGAAATTGGTATAGTGCCTCTACCTGGAGTGTGCACAACAACAGCTGGGTAGCATGGCTTGCTTCACCTGACTGGAAATATTTCCCAAGCCAAGGATGCATAGATTAAGGCTATAAGAACATGTTAGCTTATGTAAATAAGGTGACCTTGTAAATGATTCCTAGACTATTTGTCAAGGAAAATGATTTATGTGATATTTGTACTTGCTTGCAAATGAGCTTAATTTCTGTCTATTGATTATTTAGGTGCGCAACAAGTTCCAGCCTATGATGCAAAGGCTGAGGCACTGTTGGGTAATAAGAAAAGATATTTATTTTGGTGGCTTTCATTCTCTATGATGAGTTTGCATAGAATCACTTAGCAAACTGAGAGAAATCTATGCCTCTATTCCTCTTAAGCAACCTCTAGTTGAAGAGTAGTTAGCTTTGGATGAATTTGTACTATAGCCATTATTTTACTTGGATCTAATGGTGCAAGCTAATAAGAACATGTTAGGGAGTGTTTTGGTGATCAACCTATGGTTGCTGAGTTGTTGTTATTGCTGCTAGCTGGTGTTGATCTTGATCAGCCACTATTAATTTTGTGGCATGCTTTCCTCCCTTCTTCTGATGTAGTTACCGTTGCTGCTCTCCTTGGCACCCAGGCCTCCTCCTTGTGCTCCTGATCATGTTCTTCTACTTCTAGAGCTAATATCTTCTTTACGAATCTTATCTCCCCCACACTCTTGGATGGCTTTACTAAGCAACCAGGGTTAGGGATATGGTGTTGATCTAGATGAGTGATCTCGTGGTGATGAGAAAGAACAGGTGTTGTTCCTTGTGATGAACTAGTGATCTTAGGGAAGTTCTAGGCTAAGTGTGGTGTGTGGAGAAATTCTGATCAGCTTCTAGCTTATTAGCTATGGATGTACTCTTCCCTTTGTACCCCCTGTGATGCCTCTGGTGTTTAACATCACATCACCATGCAATGACTAAGCTTCTAGCTTGTTTGCTGGGACTTGTGGATAGTATCAAGTGGATGCCCGATATTTCTTGGTTCTATACTGTTGCTCTTTACCTTGACATGGTGAAACTTTCCCCTGGCTCATGATGCTAATCCTGAAGCCATTTTTTATGATAAGAACAGATTTACACATTGGTTAAACTTGCCCTTCAAATTTAAGCTCAATGATGAGACAAACAGTGCATTACAATGTAATTCTAAGAGCACACTTAACACACTAAACCCTTATTCTTCTACTTTTATTTTGTTTTCTTTGAGTTGTTTTGCAGAGATGAAAAACAAGAAGAAAAGAAGATACAATATTCACTTTGGTTTAGGAAATGTAATTTAGGACTTCCTTTTTATTATTTTGTAATTCATTATTGTAATCTTTCATTTTTATTTAAACATTTGCAAAAATAGTGTAATATTTGTATTATTATAATTTATTTAAATATTTGTAAAAGAACAATGTAATATTATTATTATTATAAAGTAAATATGTTTTTCCAACTTCGTAATTGTTGAATTTTTATTTAAGACTTGTCAATTATTATCTCATCTACCTATAATAAGTAATGTACCCTTTATTCATTTATCATATTACCTTATTCAAGACTTTATATTCCATCTCTCCTAAGTATTTAAATATTCCATAATTCAATTTGTGAATTTTTCTAAATCCATTTGAATTCAAATTCATGTTTGAATCACTTCCCCCCCTAAATAAATAATTCTGCAAAGGTCATGTCGAAATTTATCGCAATTGTGCTAACATCTTCATTAGATCAAGAGAGACCTCAACCACTCTGTAGCCCTTTAGTTTTGCGCGAAAATTCCCTAGATTTTCTTATGCATGAACGAAATGCACACACATGTGTCCTCTCTATTTCTAGCTGCTCATCCTGGGATGTTACACACTCTCCCCTTTAAAATAAACTTCATCCCCTAAGTTCGTACTCTCTTACGTTTTGGAATGAGGAATTGACTTGTATTGCTCATGACGGTTCTCAACTCCATGATAATCTCCAATGGGAATAATTGTGGTATCCCATATCCAAATCTTTTTCCTTAAATCCTCTTCATACTCGACAATATCCCACTATCGTTTCCAACTTATCCTATATTTCCTTTCTATTATAATTCCTTAGGGATTTTCCCTTCCTATAGAACTCTTAAATCGGAACCTCTTATTTGATTCATTAACATGACTAGTTACCATAATCTAACTCCTTTACTTGATCATTGACATTCCTTTTATATATACTATGTAAGGTCTAGGGAGTATCACCAAAATGGGGTTTTAGATTCCACTAAATAATAACTATGGTAACCACACCATAATGGGATTGGTCACAATATGGTTTTTCCATAGAGTTCTACTTAGGTTTAACTTTGGACATATTCAATCCATTCCAATCAGGGTTTCCTATGACTCTACACTGGTCTATGTTGGTATTCTCTCATCCCTCTAAAGGACAACTTTAAGATTGATGTTGTTGGCACTAGCCTGTTAGGGTTAATTTGTTTTATCTCCTTCGGTTCACAATCCTGATATACTCCCGAGAGTACTATATATTATCATGAGAATTTCTTATAATATTATGAAAATAAGGATTTAATATTGTCATAGTTAGTACTTCTACTCCAACCTTTACTCGGAGGGTCAAACAACAATACTTCCATTTCTATTATTTACTCTCCCCTTAGGTTTTACTAATGGTCTCTAAACTACCTATAGAGTAACCATTGGCTCTGTAACTAGGATATTGGTCTCTATCCAGCTTATACTTTACCACCTTAAGATTTCACGGAAGAACTTACGATATACCCACACAATTGTGATCTCCATAATGAGTCTTCCAACATTATTTGTCTTACATACTATTTGGACATTCTCTCTTTGGTAGGTCTGATTTCGCGAAGCGTCTCGAAAGACGGTCGCTCTAATTTCTATACTCCTTTATGTCTTACTTAACTTAGGACAAGTTTTATGCTCTTTATGACATACTAAGATGATTTGGTTAACTAAGTTAACCAAATACCGTCTGCGGAACAACCTAGGGTGTATGAATTACCCTAACACTGTGTTTGGATGTATGAATTTTAGCTTGGAATTTAATTAGTATAGAAATTCCAAATCCACGTTGGAAAGGAAATGAACTACAATTCTGTTTCTGGTGTTTGGATGCATATGAAATTTTCGCTCGGAATCATAGGCTAGCACCCAATTCTAAATTCTGTTTGGATGTGCAGGCCATGGAATTGAAAATTTTGTTCATTTTTGGCAATACGACCTTGTCTACATGTATACAAACAGTTGTGTATATTTGATGTATATCTCACATCATAGAGACATAAATTGATGTTTAACCTTTCAGTCTTGGACTCAACACCGAATTTGTCTCCATGGGATCTGCAATTTCGAAGAACATCCCGTCAGCCACAATTTCAAAGAAACATCCACAGTACTCTCTACCCACAATCGGGAGCAGCTCAGCTTGGAGAGGAAAACAAGAGGGCAAGGAAGTGGAGGGGGGAGAAAGCCATGGCCGTTTCCCTACTGCCGCCATTGTCCTCCCTCGGCTTTCCCCTCCGACCATCGGTGCCTTTCTCGATATAGGGTTTGGGGCGGTGAAGTGGATGGGGCGGACGCCATGGCCTCCGCCAGCAAGCTCTACAGGTGCAGGAAGGAAAACAAGAGGGTAGGACTATGGATGGGAAGAGGACACGACGGGGAGACTCATCGGAGGAGCCGTCGGTGCCGCCTTCCTGTCGCCACATGCTCTGCTCGCGATCTCTCGTGCGTCTGGTTCTATCGAGAGGACGAATGGGTACCGCGGGGCTGAGATTCCAAGCCTTTCCGAGCTGCTACGCTCGGAAACGATAGAATTTTTTTACGAGGGGCGCGAGACGGTGTGGAATTTGTGGGACATTTCCACGGTCCAATTCATAGGCCATCCAAACTGCTGAATTCAGTCGGGCCATTTCCAAAAGCCCAATTCCGAGCCCCAATTGATACATCCAAACACAGCGTAAGGTTTTTCGACGTACTCCTAGCATTCTCTCTTAATTGTCAGAGCTTGAATGCCACTTTGGTTCAACTTATTCGCACCTTGTCTTGGTACTTACATGATTGAGTGATTACTACTTCATCGGCTTCTTAGCAACATCGCCTACTTTGGGTGAACTTAAATTCATCACTTCTTGTTGCTCCCATCATTTTCTACACTCATCTTCCATCTTATTGCTGGCTAGTAATGATTTGGACTTGTTCCATTCTTCAAATTGTGTTGATACTCCTTATACTTGGCTTTATTCTTCATGTAAGTCTTCATCTTAGTCTTTGGAACTCGTCACCCCCTTGCATGAATTCCCTTTTCTATCTAGGTCTATAACATCAAGCAATAAATTGATGTTGCAACATGCATTTGCACACCAATTCAAACTTCATGTATAAATCTAGTCAATCAAGAAGATCCAAGAAAAACCAATAAATCCAAATGTGGTACATATAACACACAATATTCTAAGCCGGTAACATAGTAGTTGAGTATCTCATCTCTAGAATTCAGGCTTAGTTTTGTAGTATATGACACCTCGCATATATGTTTACATTGTAATACTTAGCACTTAGGGTCAAACTATTATTTTTTTTCTCATAATTTACCCAAATTGCTCAATTGCAACAGGATAATTTTAAGCAAAGTGGTCTCAATTTGGTTTTGACTTACTTTTTGTCTCACTTTTGGAATGACTAACTATAACCAACCTTTATTTATTTAGTAAACTAACCTCACATGATTTCTCCAAGCGACTAATAAGTTTCTATTGAACACCTAAAATGAAATATTATCATAAATTTATGACACCTATGAATTCTATCATAGTGTTACCCTGTTATTTTCTTATTTCTACTTCAGGATGATTTACTAATTACTTGTCATATTTACACCTACATCTTGGTTTCGGAGCTAATATCACCATGATCTCGTTATGTTTTACCTATTCATCATGATTTAAGAGCTAATCTCACCATGATGACTTTACTTCTCATTACACTACCATTGATATTTTTAGCTTAATCCACTCCATCACAGAGAATTTTCAAGTGAATCCACATGATTTACTACCCATGACACCTATTCATGCTCTAATGGTCTTCATTCTATTGCCCTTTTGTTCACAACTAACAATGATATTTAGCTATCTTACTTAAATTCTATGGTTAGACTATGATACGTTGAAAACGTATTTATATTTTTTGATGTTCCATGCTTGTTTAGTATCTACTTTGCTTTGTCTACACTTTGAGGTGTTTTATATGTTTTTACGTACTAACCTATTAACAAGATGCCATAGTGCCAGTTGCCTATTTTCTTCTGTTTGTGGTTCCAGAAAAGGCAGAAAATCAATATTCTCGGAATTGGACGAGACAAAAGCCAAAGTCAATATTTTACCATGGGGAACACAGAGTGATACGTCCAAAATGTATCTACTTTCCCGAACACTTTTGATATTGTTTCTCCTCTAAACTTCTATGATTTGGATACAACTAACACGGACTGATGCTGTTTACAACAGAATTACCTTGGTGTCTAGTTTTTTTTTGCAGAAAATCAACTATTAGGAAAAATCCCAGAAAATATGCCAAAAATCCTATTTCACCAGAAGATTCACGGAGCCAGAATACGAGACGAAGTGTAGGCCTGAGGGGCCCACACACCCCAGTCGTGGGGTCCATGCCTGGCCGCGCCTGGAGGGGGTGTGGCCACCCCCTCGGCCTCCCTCTTCGCCTATAAGTTGCCTCTTAACCTAAAAACTAAGGTATGTTCGACGTTTTTCCAGAAAGAGTTCCTCTGCGCCGCCACCACCAGAAACCTCGATTCTGGCACCCTGTCGGGACAGGGAATTTGGAGAGGATCATCGCATCATCATTAACAACGCCTCTCCATCAACCATCCATGTTTCCCTCATCGATGTGTGATTAATCCCCCGCTATAGGCTATGGGGATGATAGGGATTGGATGAGTTCTATCATGTAATCGAATAAGATTGTTAGGGCATGGTGCCTAGTATCTTTATTAGTGCTATTTGACTTTGTTGCAACTTGTTGTGCTTAATGCTTATCACTAGGGCCCGAGTGCCACGATCTCAGATCTGAACTTATTATTGATTCATGATGATAGTATTGTTTGTGATCTTATCTGCAAGTTGTGTACACATATTATTGTCCGGATCCAAAGGCCCTGAAGTGATAGAAATTGGGACAGCCGGAGGGGATGACTGTGGTATGAGGATCACATGTGCTCAGGGAGTGTTAATGCTTTGCTCCGATGCTCTATTAAAAGGAGCACCTTAATTGCCAGTAGTTCCCTTGAGGACGCGCTGCAACGGGCTGGCAGGACAAAAGATGTTATGCAAGTTCTCATTGCAAGCACGCATGACTATATATGGAGCACATGCCTATGATTTTTTAGTACTTTGATGCTTTATCTATTTATCTGCAATTGCCCTAGATCTTGAAGTTACATCTTTAGACTTGTCCATGCAACGCCCGTCCATCCATCCCTATGCCTACCGCACTCATATCCTACTGTTTGCTACTACTGTTACTATTGCTCTTGTTCTACTGCTGCTATTACTTTGCTATTGCTACTACAAAACTATTGCTACTGATAAACTACCGTGAGCAAGACTATTTCCAGGTGCAGCTGAATTGACAACTCAGTTGTTAAGGCTTGCAAGTATTCTTTAGCTCCCCTTGTGTCGAATCAATAAATTGGGTAATACTACCCTCGAAGACTATTGCGATCCCCTATACTTGTGGGTCATCAAGACTATTTTCGGGCGCCGTTGCCGGGGAGCATAGCTTTATTTGTAAGTTCACTTGAATCTATTATTGTTCACTACTATTCCTTTCATCATGGGGAAGTCTCGTGATGGAAATTTTCCTATTTTACCATCTACTACAAGAAGAGGTACAGTTCTAAACACCTTTGATACTCTTGATTTACCGTCTGTTATAAGTAAGCTTGTCACACCATCACCACATACACACGCTACACACACTGCTACTACTGTTAAATCTGAAATTGCTTCTGATACTCATGATGTTACTTCTACTGTGCTTGATGCAAGTGGTTCATTAGGTCCTTTCCTAGATGCTACTATTGCTAGAACTATTTTGGGAAACACCGAAACACCTAGTGAATACAATGTTACACATGTTAGCTCACCTAGGTCTAGAGAGATATATTATATTAGTGATGGTTACATTGAAATGACTGATTATTTTATTGAAGAGTACCAAAACACACATGGTCCTAGTGCTATTAGGAGTCTCCTTGAGAGACGTACTGATACGTTGGAAACGTATCTATAATTTTTGATGTTCCATGCTTGTTAGTATCTACTTTTCTTTTCTTTGTCTACACTTTGAGGTGCTTTTTACATGTTTTTGGGTACTAACCTATTAAAAAGTTGCCATAGTGCCAGATGCCTGTTTTCTGCTGTTTTTTGGTTTCAGAAAAGCTAGTAAATAAATATTCTCGGAATTGGATGGGATAAAAGCCAAAGTCAATTACTTTCTGTGGGGAACAAGAATCTAGAAGATGAGACGGAGACGCAAGCCAGGGCGGCCAGAACCCCCTAGGCGCGGGTGGGCCCTGCCCCACGCCTGGGAGGGGTGTGGGGCCCCTGGTCGCCTCCTCGGCCTACCCCTTCGCCTATAAGAAGCCCCCGATGCAGAAACCCTAAGCACCCTATCAAATCTCCACGAAACCTTCTGTAACCGCCGCCACCATCGTCCCTAGATCGGGGGGGGGGGGGGTATCTGAAGTTCTTCCCAGCACCCTACCGAAGGGGAGATCATCCCGGAGGCCTTCTCTCCGGTATGATGCGTGAGTAGTTCCACCTTAGACTATGGGTCCATGTAGTATCTAGATGGTTGTATCTCCTCCTTTGTGCTTTCATGTATAGATCTTGCGAGCTCCGTTCATGATCAAGATCTAATCTATTTGTAATCATGCATGTTGTGTTTGCGGGGATCCGATGGATATTGAGATTATTATGTTGGTTTTATTTATGGTTTTGTCTTTATGATTCTATCATGTGTGTGTTGTTTGTGATCTTGCATGTTCTCCTTTGTTAGTAGCTATCTTGGCCAAGTAGTTGCTAGTGACTCCAAGAGAGGGTATTTATGCTCGATGGTGGGTTCATGCCTCTAGTTTCCAAGGGAAGTGATAGAAATCTCTTCGGCTGTAGATGTGCTATTGCCACTAGGGAGAAAACAACAGTCTCTTGTTCATGGAACATGTGGAGTGTTTACCTTACACACTTTGCTTAAAGCAGTTGTTTGTTGCTTGCAACTTAATACTGGAGGGGGTTCGGATGATAACCTGAAGGTGGACTTCTAGTCATAGATGCAGTTGGATCGCGGTCTATGTATCTTGTTGTATTGCCCAATCGAATCTCATAGGATCTTTCTGACTAGTAATTGCATTGTTATGCCTTGCTCAGTTCCTGTGAATTGCCCTGCTGTAATTTGTTTACCCTTCATGCCATGTTTATCTAAGGAGAGCACCTCTAGTGAAATATGGACCCCGGTCCAATCTTTACCATTGATACATCTTCCACTATTACTTGTTTACTTGCTGCAAACCATTACCTTCCACACCATACGTTTAATCCTTTGTTATAGGAAACCGGTGAGCTTGACAACCTCACTGATTCGTTGGGACAAAGTCTTGAGTTTGTGTTGTGCAGGTTTCCACGTTGCTTAAAACACCTTTGAGACGTTTCCTTCCTCCTTCAGGTTCGATAACCTCAGTCTCTACCGAGGGAAACTTGCTGCTGTGATCATCACACCTTGCTCTTGGGGTTCCAACGAAGTGTCCCACGTCAACACTGGGTACACACATCAAGATTTCTGGCGCCGTTGCCGGGGAGGGTAAGGACGTCTTCACAAGGGGAGTCATCCACTTCCTTTCTCTTTACTTTGTTTTTAGTTTGCTTTGTTTCTTTTGCTTGGTTTTGTTTGCCTCTTTTCAAAAACCCCAAAAAATTAGTCTAGTTTGGTTTGCTTGCTTTATTCAAAAGACAAAAAAATTAGTTCCTGCTCTAGGTGCTGCTGCTATTTTTGGCTTGCCCACCTTTGCCAAAATGAACTATGCTGATAATACCAAGTTGTGTGACTTCACTAACACCAACAACAATGATTTCCTTAGCACACCTATTGCTCCACCTTGTAGAGGTCCCAACCTTTAATAAGGTAGAGATCCTTGTGTTTACAATGCTAGTCCCTGGATAAATAGCTAGCATCCACAGTTTAAGATGTAATATCAAGAAACAAAGGTCATAGTAAAACTTTATAACTAGGAATAAAATAATTCATTACATATTACATAGCTCATTTGGCTATCACATTACAATGCAGCAGAATATCTATATAGCATGGAGTCCTTCATCTTCAAAGTGCCACATGCAATCATGTTGGTTGTAGACTTGTAATCCTATTCAACATACTTCACTAACATCAAACAAACCTGCAACATAATAAGTTACAGCCACAAGGGTCAATACATTTGAATTGTATTGGAAAGTGATACTATGGTAGTATAGTGGAGTCTATCATCTATATGCATTTGGCTAAGCGGAGCTTAGGCTTGCTTTGCTCAAAATAGATTTTCCTTATCATTTGAAAACACTAAGTTTTTGTTTGTCAAAATCACCCACGGCATCTACCAATCAAAGATTGAAGATCCTTTACCCTTGTTCACCCACAAGTTTTTAACTTAGAAATTGGGATGATGATATCCTTGATAGCTTCCATGTCTTGATGCTCAAATTGTCCATTGCCAGGGACACAGCTAAGTACTTAGATTTTACTCTCTCGAGAGGTGGTGCACTTTCCCCACAAGACTCGACATGCATCGAGACAAGATCTTTCAGAACACTTCCCTTAGACCAAAATGGACGCGCTCCAAACCTATCAACCCTACCACCAATTGTCCATTTGGCTAAGTTATTGCAACCTATATGATCCAGGCAGAGCCCATAATGCCAAGTGGCTGCACTTGAAGCTTCTCAACATTTGACATCTCAAATCTCTTTGTTCCTGGGTGGCATTCCACAAGTGAGACACACAAGTATTCGCTAGTTTACTGGCCCTGTGTAACCACTCAACAAAAATCCATCCAAGCAATTACCATTCCACCTAGGTGATTCATTCACTTAGTAGTTTTATTAAGAAAAAACATAAGTCAAAAGACTTAGCAAAATTTCCATAGCATGTATATATAAACCACCCTTGTTTGCTACTAGCTAGGCTAAGCATGATAGTAGTAGGAATCTTAACTTAGGGAAAATTCTACTAAGGCATCAACTACTAGGATTTCCCATGCCATAGTCAACACTTAGAAAATTGATGCAAGTCGTACTAAGAAATATCACTAATGCATAGTGAAAATAATGGGACAAAAGTATGAAGCACCACTTTCCTTTTTGGTAGAGAATATAAGTTCACTCCTTGATCTTTCAAATGTCACACTCTTCAAATTGCACTACAATTCAATCAAGGCACAAATTCAATCTAGCATTCAAACAATTCATCACATAAAATAAAGAAAACAAAACAATGCATGCAAACATGCAAAATATTGTTTTATTTGGAAAGGTGTTTTTTCATAGGCTATAAACATTATAAAACACCTATTGGTCATTTATAAATGTGGCAAAACAATTTGATAACAAGTTAATGAAAATGGCCACTTTAAATCCCTTTGTTTTGCTAGAATTGATTTTATTCAAAGAATGATTTCTAGTGTTAGCCAAAATGTTTTTAAACACCAACATTAATGTTTATGGTCATAATGTTCTAAAACAATTCCATTTGCAAAGGGTTTCATTCAAAACCATTTTTAAATCAAAGCAACATTTTATTTTGTTGGAAATGCCTTTAAACAAGGTAATAATTTTATAGGGTTCACCAAATATATTTTTAAGCCCAAAAACTTGGTGTTTAGGGTAAGAGAGTTTATTTCTAATCATTTTCAAAAGGTTTTACTCAAAAAGGTTTTACTCAAAAAGCATTTTTAAAACATAAACAATATTTTTATTTAACTAGAAATGCTTATATTCAAATATTTTTCCTAAGTGTCACAAAATATATTCTTAAATCCAAAAGTTGGTTTCTATGGTCAGTAGGTTCAAAACAAACCATTTAAAAAAGATTTTATCCTAAAAACAATTTTAGAATAAATTTTATACAGAAAATATGCCTACACATGTTTCTGAAAAAACAACCAATTTTACAGAAGCAATTCATTAAAAAAGCGCATGGTTGGAAATTATTCTTTTTGCTGATTCCATTGATATAAAGTTTTTAAAATTTGGACATGTGTATCAAAAGTTATGGAATTTACAAATTCAGACATCTAATAGATTCATATCTGTTTTTACAACATCACTCTGGACACGTGGCTGTTTTCTATTTGCCGATACTGGTTCGCGTGGATCAGCTAACATGGTGTGTTGGATCTAATTAGATCTGTGGGGCTCAGATGGACACGTACCCCTTCACTTTAGTCATCTATCTTAGCCAACGGATCAAGATCTAACGATGCAAATCGAACAGACCAAAAACGAGCGGCGATGCGACGGTGGCTGGCGGCGGAGCGGTCTGCCAGTGGCATCATCGGCGATGCAGGAAGCGAGAGAAGGAGGTAAGAAGCTCACCGAGTTCGCCGTGGCGTGGGGATGCTCGACGTATCCTTGGTTGGCGAAGGGGCGTACGAGGACGATCGTAATTCCTCGCCGGAGTTCCTTCTGGAGACGAGTGCTCTCTGTTGAAGACGGTGGCGAGGCTACGGTGCACGCCAGAGAAAAAGGAAGGTGCTGTTAGATGCGCAGGGTCGTGGCGAGTACGCGTGTGTGAAAGAGAGGGAGAGGGGAGGTCAGGAGATACCGGGGAAGCTCGATGGAGTAATGGCAAACGACGGCGGTGCTTGGTTGACGACAAAGTAGAGTATCTGGGGCGCGCGCAGGCAAGCTCGTGGTACTGGAAGGTGCAAGGTATGATGGGGATCACGCTCATGTGAAGCGGGGACTGTGGGGGTGAGTGTGTTGGCCGGAATTGTCACAGCAGCTCATCGGAGACAGGAGGTTTGGGGTTGTTAGGAATAAGCAACTTGGACCCCAAAATCCGCAAGTAACCACCGTAACCAGGTCACCTCAGCAGTCAACAAGGCCATAGCACGCAACTCAGCCTCAACACTCGAACGGGAAACCGCTGTCTGTTTCTTCGTCTTCCAAGCAATGAGCGAACCACCAAGAAACACACAGTAAGCAGAAAGTGAACGACGATCCAAAGGATCACTCGCCCACGTAGCGTCCGAATAGCACTGGAGCTGGAGGGAGCTGGAACGAGGAAAGAAAAGGCGACGAGTGATCGTACCACGAAGATAACGAAGAACACGGAGAAGATGAGTATAGTGAACAGTGGTAGGAGCAGAAACAAACTGACTCAGAATATGAACAGGATAAGAGATGTCAGGACGAGTGACATCAAGATAAACTAGACTCCCAACAAGATGACGATAACGCGTCGGATCAGAAAGAGGGTCACCATCAGTAGGTTGAAGCTTAACATTAAGCTCCATAGGGGTCTCAACAGTGCGCTCATCCCCAAGAGCAACACGAGCAAGAAGATCCTGAATATACTTTTCCTGAGAGATGTAAAAGCCATCAGAAGTGGAGGAAACCTCAATCCCAAGAAAGTATCGAAGAGGACCAAGATCAGTCATAAGAAACTAATCACGAAGACGAGCCTTAACAAAGACTATATACTCAGGATCATCACTAGTAATGATCATATCATCAACATAGAGAAGAAGAAGAGTGCGTCCACGAGAAGAAGTGTGAATAAACAGTGCTGGATCATGAGCACTAGGGGAGAAGCCAGCAGCAGTCACTACGTAAGCAAAGCGCTCAAACCAGGCACGAGGAGCCTGTTTGAGGCCATAAAGAGACCATCGAAGACGACAAACCATCCCGTCGGGAACAGAATACCCAGGAGGAGGCTGCATATAAACCTCCTCACGCAACTCACCATTGAGAAAGGCGTTCTGAACATCAAGCTGAGACACAGACCAGTGACGAATAGAAGCAACGACAAGAAGAGTACGCATAGTGGTCATATGAGCCATAGGAGCAAAGGTCTCATCATAGTCACGACCATGCTCCTGCTGAAAACCACGAGCCACAAGACGCGCTTTATAGCGCTCAAGAGATCCATCAGAGCGGGTCTTAATCTTATAGACCCACTTACACGTGATAGGACGGACACCGGGAGGGGGAGAAACAAGATCCCAGGTTCCAGTGCGCTCAAGCGCAGCAATCTCCTCAGCCATAGCCAGCTGCCATTTAGGATGATGCTCAGCATCCCGATAAGAAGTCGGCTCGGAGGCAACAGAAAGACCATACTGACTAGGAGAGTAACGATCAGGAGCACGACGCTGACGAACAGGACGAGTAGAGGGAAGCTCGTCAGAGAAAGACGAACCAGGAGACGATGATGAAGAAGAAGGAATAGCAGAGGAAGACTCCGGAGAACGAGGAGAACTAGGAGAACTAGACAGAACAGAGGAGGACGGTGTAGAAGAAGAGACATCAGGAGGAGGAGATCCTGAAGAAGACACCATAGGAGTAGAAGGAGTAGAAGGAGGGGGTGTGTCAGGAAAGAGAAGAAACGAGATATCGTCCACCGGGTAGGTACCAGCGGTGGGACGAGGGTAGAAAGGACGTGTCTCATCAAAAGTAACATCACGAGAGATACGCATCCGACGACCAACAGGGTCCCAACAGCGATAGCCCTTATGCTCATCACTGTATCCAAGGAAAACACACTCAACAGACTGAGCGGTCAGTTTGGTGCGTTCGCGAGGAGCTAGGAGAACATAGCAAACACAACCAAACAAGCGAAGCATGGAGTAGTCTGGAGACTGTCCAGATAGACGCTCAAGAGGGATACCACCCTGCAGAGCAGCAGAAGGCTGAATATTGATGAGGTAAGCCGACGTAGCGACAGCCTCAGCCCAGAAATGCGGAGGAAGGCAAGAAGCAATCATCATGGCACGAGTGGTCTCAAGAAGATGGCGATGCTTACGCTCAGCAACGCCATTCTGGGCATGGGCACCAGGACAGGAGAACTGAGCAAGGGTGCCCTGCTCAGCAAGAACACCTCGCAACATCTGGGAGATATACTCACCAGCAGAATCAGCACGAAACACACGATTGGGGGTAGAATATTGAGTGCGGACCATGGCCGCAAAACGCTGATATATGGAGAGCACTTTACTGCGAGAGCGCATAAAATACAACCAAGTGTACCGAGAAAAATCATCTATAAATAAAATATAGTAGCGATGGCCCCCTTTCGAAGCGAAAGGAGCCGGACCCCAAACATCAGAATGAACTAAATCAAAAGGTCGCTGAGATACAAACGCGCTAGTAGGGTAGGGAAGCTAAATCTGTTTGCCCAACCTACAGCCCTGACAATGTAAAGACCCATCTCCGGAGACAGACCCCAGAAGACCACGATGAACTAATGACGAGAGGCGAAGTCACAAAGGTGACCAAGACGATGATGCCACTGCTGAAAGGAGCTGGTGGCAGAGGCGACGACCGGAGAAGAACTGGCAGAGGAAGCGGCAGCGGAAGGAACACGAAGCCAGTCTAACTCCCAAAGCCCTGAAGAATCACGGTTGCGAGGGCCAGCTCCAACCAGAGCCTGTGTGTGAAGGTCCTGAACAACACAAGAATCAACATCAAGAATGGCGCGACAACCAGAGTCAGTAAGCTGGCTAGCAGAGAACAGATTCATCTTAAGACGAGGAACATGAGAAATATCAGGAACAAAAAAAGAAGGAGTAGAAAGGGTGCCCCGACTAGAAACAGGAAGAGAGGTACCATCGTCCGTGAGAACACGAACAGGAGAGGGGAGAGAACAAAGAGAAGACAGAAGAGAAGACTCAGAGGTCATATGAAAAGAAGCTCCAGAATCCAGATACCATGGGGACGTACCTGACTGTGTAGAAGGTGGTGGTCGCGCAGTGCCTGAAGAATCAGTCATAGAACCAGCAGTGCCCGTTGAAGAAGAGCCTGTAGCAGCAAGCAGACCGCGAAGACTCCTGATAATGTCCTGATCAGAGAGAGCAACAGCTGAAGATCCGGAAGGAGCCGACTGCCCACGAGCCTGGTGCTGCTGACGTAAACTGGGATCCCGTGTATAACAGGTGGCCCAAGTGTGGCCATCCCTGTTGCAGTAAGAGCAGTGACGAAGAGAACCACGACGACCCTGACCACGAGCCTGCTGGTGCTGACTCTGACCCTGAGACTACGGGTGCGGACTCTGACCCGGAGACTGCTGATGCTGAAGCTGACCCTGACCTGTAGGAGTGGGTAGTATCGGCGGTGGCGGCACAGGGGACCGCGGCTGGGTCGAGGGAGCAGACGGCAAAGGAGCACCACGAGTAGCAAGCACAGACGGAACCGCAAGGAGACCAGCACCACGGAGACGGGTCTCCTCAGCCCGAAGCTCAGACAACACCTCCGAGATCGGAACACGACCACGAGCATTCAGCTGAGCACGCCGTGGCTCAAACTCCTGGCGAAGCCGAGACAGAAACTCATAGATGCGGTGAAACTCCAAATCCGAGCGCACAATCTGGCAGCACGAGCATGTGCCACAAAAAGCATTACGGAGAGAATCAAGCTGACGCCAGATAGCAGCACTCTGAGTATAGAACTCATCAATAGTGGAATCACCCTGCTGAAGAGCATGCTCCTGGCGAACCACGGACAGGTAAAGAGCATCACCAGACGGCTGATAGCGCTGACGAAGATGTGCCCACTGAGCGGCAACAGTGGGGAGACTCATGAACTCAGCAGCATACTGGGGCAGAACACTGGAGGTGAGAACAGCAGCAGCACGAGCATCCTCATCGACCCACTGAGTGTAGGCAGTCAGAGCATGGCAATAGGTCTAGAGATCGGCAGAGTATTGTTTGAATTTCAGGTCATATGTAGCAACAACACTATCGTCGGCACTCTGAGCAGCATCCTTGGCCTCCTGAGAAGCATCAGTACCAAGAACAATCGGCGTCGGTGGAAGAGGAGCCACAGGAGCAGGGGCACGGCGGACAGGAGACCTCGTCGGAGAGCACACCCCAAAGACGGAGACCGCGCATGTGAACGCGCATAAGGGCAGCGAAATCAGAATAATTCGCGCCATCGAAGATCACCGGGCAGCGAGGAATCGCAACATAGCCCGATGCAGAAGACATCTCTCAAATTTTTTATTTTTTTCACTCAGATCTAATCTGGAACTGACAAAGACGTGAGCTAGAATCAGATGGAGAAGACAGGACGGTGGCGCGCAGACGGACGGCCACCCAAGTGGAGGTCGGCAGGCGCAGAGGACGGGCGGTGGCGCGTGGACCGAGGCGAGATGGCCCGCGCATGGATGCGTGGCGCATGGACCGAGGTGAGATGGCCCGCGTGGACGGGCAGTGGGTGGACGCGCGTGGAGGAAGGCAGTCCGCGCGTGGCCCCGTGGCGCGTGGACCGAGGCGAGATGGCCCGCGCGTGGGCAGAGGCCTGACGGGACCTGCGCGTGGTGTCTCCCGGTCTGACGGGACCTGCGCGTGGTGTCTCCCGCTGAAACGAGGCAGAAGCAGGAGATCGAGGCAGGTGGAGGTCACGAGGAGAAAGCCTGGCCGCGCGTGGACCGAGGCGAGGTGGACCGATGCTGGATCGATTCCGAGGCCGCGCGTGGAGGCGGCGGGTGGCGTTGACTGAAATCAATCTGGAGAGGATCCGGATCGAGAAACCGATCTGATCGAGAAACCGATCTGGCGACACCGATCTGGCGACGAACTCAGACAAGCGGCGACCGGCGGCGGCGACGACGGTAAGGCCGTCAGCGACATGGACGGTGGCGGCTGCAGCGACGAAGTTGCGAGTAGGAGGAGACTAACTAGGCTCTGATACCATGTTAGGAATAAGCAACTTGTATTCCTCTAGGGGCCAAAGGCCACAATATATAGTACATGTACAGGGCAAATATGCAGGAAGCCCCCTAACATATGGGGGAAATACAATATACACATATATACATCTAACATGGGTGAGCAATTTGAACGGCCTGGAGGCAGAGAGAGCCGGACGAGCGAGGGGAAATGGAGAGGAGGGAAGGGAACTTATGAGGGCATGATCATGGGGCTGTTTAATCAAGGCTTTACCGCGAATTTACGCCGGCAATCAATCGACAGTAAAACGGCCAGAGGGGGGGCATGGTCAGCGGCGGGTGAGGAAGACAGTCTGGCAGGTGGGGTCGTGTCGCCAGCGAGAGAGAGGGTTTCCGGTGGTGTCAGCAAGTCAGCGTCTGTGCGGGTAGGGTTTGCGGTAAGGAAAATGCTTCGCGGAGGGAGAGGGAGTGGGCTGGCTGGGCTTAGTGGGCCAGGTTGGGTTGGGCTGCTGCCAATTCATTTTTTATTCTTTTTCTTTTTCCTTTTTCCATTTTGATTTTCTGTTTTCAATTCAAACTATCATTTGAATTTAGATTTCATTTTCAAATATTTTCCAAATATTCAATATGTTTTAATACTGTTTTAAACCTGTATTTAAAGTCCATTTTTAGAATAATTATTTCATTTACACATGGTTTGTTATTTATTTAAATAAACAATTGTTTTTATTCAAACAAGATTTAATTATATTTTCAAACTCTTTATTTGAATTCTAATTTTCACTAAACCTTTTTCAGTAGGTTTTATTTATTCAATAGGGTGTTGAATAATTCATTTTGAATTATTTGAAATATTTTTAATATGATTTATTAATCATTTAAATTGAGCATTTGTCTTTATTCAAATCAAATATGGTTTTAATCCCATTTAGATTTTATTCAAATAATTCTTTGATTCCATTTAAGTTAATTAAATAACTTTTATTTCCACTTTGGAAAATTCCAATTTATTATTTTCTCATGATTTCATTAATCATTTTCATTCGGGATTTTGTCTTTATTAAATATAATCAGAATGGGGTTTAATCCCATATACTTTTATTTGTTTATTCTTTATCCCTTTATTTAATTGGAATATCTTTATTTTATTTGCTTATGGATTTAACTCGAGATTTAAATTGTCTTTTAAATATTCCTTATTTATTTCTTTCTTTCTTTATCTTATAAAATCCATATCTTTTTATTTATAGATCCAAAATTGGTGATTCCAATTTGTAGAATTTTAATTAATTTTTGTTTATACTTTTAAATCCTTTTTAGGATTGTTTTGCTCAAGATTTTGCATGGGTTTAGATAGGGCTTTATTAACTTTGAAATTTAATTCCTTTATTTTATTAAATCCCATAAGATTTTATCTATGGCTCCAAATTAAATGAAACCAATTTCTATGGTTTTATAATATTCTTATTTATCATATATAAATGTTTGTTGCTGAAATTTTATATGGATCAAATCCATAGTCTTTGAGAGATCTTTGGAATGATTTATTCCATTAGGGTTTTAGGGTTTTGGTTTAACTTTTCCAAGTGTTTAAATTTCAAGATACATTCATTGATGAATGCATTACACTTGATTGAAATTTGGTTTGATTCCCTTTTATTCAAAGTTTTCTCAAGATGGGTTTTGATGTTTCCATTTGGAATCAAAAAGTTTCTTTTCACCCTAAATTTCAACAATTTTTTTTGTTTATTTTTTTTACATTTCAAAATTTGGAAAATTTTGGGATGTGACAGGCTACCACCCTTAAAAGAAATCTCATCCCGAGATTTGGGAAGGCTAGAGGTTACAAGTTGGCTTCAACTAGAGTACTACCACCCTTAAAAAAAGGTTTTTGACTAGATTACATCTTGGCTTACTTGGGATCTTGATGTATCTTCTCTGGGCACTTGTTTGCATAATGGCCTAGCTCTTTGCATTTTAAACACATCATTTGGCTAATATCATTCTTTTCCTTTGGTATCATTGCCTCTTGGTTCTTCTTATTTTCTGGGCAATCACTTGGGGAGGATCATCTCCATCACCATCTACATAACCTATCCATCATCCCCCACTGTAATCTCTTGGCAAACATGATGTATGAGGCAATATTTTACTTTCCAATGATCTATTGTATCTCTATGTTGGTGTTTGAGTAGTGAATTGTTATGTCAATTGTGACATAGTTCTCGTGGTTGCATATAAGTTTATGTTATCTTCTATGATAATCTTGTTGTACTAGCATATGAGTGCACACATATGTTGGGGGATACACAAGGTTGTCACCGTTGCATGATGATAATAGGCTGGATATTTGGAGTTTGACAAGAACCGGATCCCAATTCTTAGATATGCATGTTATATTAATTCATGGTACACTCTTTAGATGGCACAATATTTAGATATCTTTTTTCTAAGACTTCACAATCCAAGCTAAGACTTGTTCCAGACCCCATAAACTATACTAGGTATATCCACCTATTTGTGGCAAAAGTTACTTTCAAGTATAGTATATATGTTAATCCTCCAAATATTCTTAAAACATATTTTTCATGTATTTTAAAGCTCATAAGAAAGTAAGGTTTGGGTTGATACCACAATGGATTTTTTTGTGTGTTTTCCATCTTATAAGTTGTTGTTGGCCAAACCATGTTGTCATGGCACAAGCTTTCAATGTTAAATATTAATAATTAATCATGTTGGTTATGCATATAGATTGCATTGATGTGAAATAAATTGTGCACACTAGAGTAGGCATGTTAAGAGAAAATGCTCCTGAACCGCTAGTCAAATCCATGCGCCGTGTGACACTCATGGTGGAAACTTACAACATGATGATCCTTGTTGATAAGATTCATATGTATGTCTTTCGTGTTATTCTCCAGTAGATATACTGCCCCCTCCCACCATGAACATGACCAAGGAATTATATTAACCCCTATGCTAAATAAAAAATGGGGCATATAGCTACACATGGAGCAAGAGGTACTTCAGTGATGCAGTTTCAATGATAAACATGATGCACAATGACATGCCTAAGTTGAGTAGAATGAGGAGTGCAAGGTCATAGGTATGGTGCATGAGACAATCAACTTGTAAGGTGTTTAACACATAAACCATATGAAGCTTTGAAATAAAAGATACTTGGAACCCCATCCTTAGTAGTATTGTTGACATAAATTACATAGCTCAAAACTTTATTTTACATTCTTTATGGAGATTTAACATATGTATTCAATGCTTACTTTTGGTACGATATGCAAAACATCTCAAGGGAAGACATAAAACTAAAAAGTGAGTCTTCTAGTTAAGGGAATTAAACTAACAAGTAGCCCAAAAATAAAATTAGAGGCATAAAATACCAATGCCAATGATAGAAAGAGTCTGTTATTCTACAGGTTCATCAAAGTGTGCTTGAAGGTTTATTTCCCCTTTCATTTATTTTATCACACCATTACTTATTATTGAACATGCTTATGGTTGTGTAAAAGATATAACTTGATAGTACACTTACATATTATTTTTCATTGAAAGCATTTGAACCTATGCACTTTACATGATAATAAAAGAAGCAAAAATAACAAACTCCAAAGTCAATGTTTATTTTTTATCACCTTCATGCTCGAGGACGGTCATAGTTTAAGCTTGGGGATGTTGATGCATGTAAAATGCATACATGAACTTTGTAGCTTGTTAACATGTTTACCCACATATTTGCATCATATATAATGTTATATCCATGTTTTAAATTGATTTTTGGGGATTTACCAATGATCCCCCTTTATTTTGGCTATAACCCGGCAGGGTAGAAAAATCCTGTTTTCAATGTTTTTAATGTTTCGGGACCTATGCGAAGTCAAATGGACCTGAACTTTTGGAAATGCCAATATTTATTCACGAGAAGCATATAGAGCACAAGAACCTCACCTGGAGGGCCAGGAGGCCCAAGATAGCTTGGGTGGCGCGCCTAGCCTAGGTGGGCGCACCACCTATGCTCTTTAGCTCCTTGATCGTCCGATCGCCTTGATTCTTTCTCCCATAGTGTTCTCTTGACCTAAAACCCCCTATATAAGTATCCCCAGGGGAGTCCTCGATACGGAGAACACCAGAAACGAAAACACCACCAAACAGAGTTAGATCAAGCAAAGATTGGAGGGGGAAACTCCACGAGAGCCACCTCCGGGGAGATCTCCACTCTCTCCAACATCTCCGGCATTATCACCATGATGAAGATAGGGAGTAGTCCACCTCCGTACTATGGGTTTGTGACAGTATCTTGATCTATTTATCTCTTGTTCTTCATAGATCTAGTACCATATAAGCTTCCCTACATGATTATGGTCATATATGTAATTCCTATGAGGTGGATCTTTATTCTATGATTTGATATTTGAGATTGGAATCTATTTTGTGTAATATGTGTTGAGAGATGCATATCATGTATCCCGTTCTTAATTGCTTGTTTTGATCCAACTTGTATGCAAGAACTTGTACGGGGAGAAGTGTGTATTAGATGGAGTAGCATGGTGGTGTGACAAACAATATTGAAGATCTACTTTGTTTTTTACCTTTCTTTTGCTGCCTTATTAGGGATAAAGTGAAATCATGTGCTATAGTTATCATGTGATAGTGTGATAATCTTGTTAGATCAAGGTAGCATATATGTATTTCAAACATCATGTTATATTACTTAAAGTTATACTTTGATTTGTTCTTAATTCAAGATTGCATGGAGTTTCCCTTTCTTGAGGAGTATAAGATAGATGTGTTTTATCTCTATGTTAGAACATGATACCCATATGAATGCTTATCAAACACATATAGAAGATCCATGCATATTTATCATTGATGAATTGTTTTGTGACCACTATAACTTGAAAAGAGAGTAGACAAGTGAACTCATGAACCCCGGTCCAATTTTAATCATAATAAACACCTTTCCATTACAACTACTATCTTTTATATTTTCTGCAATTTATTATTTCGAAAATATAAAAAATACTTTCCCTACTTACAATCACTCATAAAACCCAAAAACAACTCTAGTATCTTCCATATCATTTAGTTTGCATTACTTTAGTTTATTTACTTTATTTATTGCGGTTTATTTTATATTACTAATACGAAATCTTGTGCTTGACAACCACTTGGTGGAGTTGGGGACACAAGAAAAATTATTTTACTTTGCAGGTTACTTGAAGAGGAGAAGACAAATACAGTTCCACAACCAATTCCCCGAGAGTTTGATACAAACCCACGAGTCACCCTTGTGAGGAAAATAAGCTTGCTACAACACTTTACATTTGGAGTCCTAACGGAAAGTGGTCACGTTTGTTGCTACCACTGACGAACCAAGGGCACAAAAGTAAAAATCCATATATAAAATGTTTCAATGTATTATTTGCATGGAACATAATACATTATATTATTCACGTAAAGTTAGGATACTTCTTGAATCATTTTCTATCATTTAGTTATTAAATAAATTTCTAGCTATTTAATGCATATAATTCAAATTTGAATTACATGTATCTAAAAAAGGCCTACGAGTTAAAAAACCATATCTAAGTAATTATTGACAATTTTAACTCCTATCCAAAAATATATAAAAAATTCAGATGTTATCTTCAAGAAATTCAAAAATTTGCAAGCATCTTATTGGTATGCTTTCTATAAAATCTAAACGTGGTCCAAAGTCTGTCTTTAAAATTTCAGTAAAATTTATTAAACTTGGAGTTTACATTGCTTTGTAACTCATGAATCTCCTGCGCAGCCATTTACAAATGTTATGAGGAAAATTCAAACATTTACATGAATGCTATTAGTTTTTATTTTTTATGAAATCAAAATCTGGTCTAAAAATATGAAATTCGGCATGCGGTCATGTTATGGCTTCATCTGACCGTGCTTAAAATTTTAGAGAAATTGGAATGTATATTACTTTGTAACTCATGCATCTCCCACGAAGCATCATACCATTCAAGACAAACTACAAAGTTTATAGTCCACGAAATACTTTTCTTCATCATTTGCACTTGATATTTAGATTACAACTTCCTTTCATGCTAGTATTCAAAAATATATCTTCATGTTCTATCTTGTTATGGAATCATTTGTAATCTCTACTTTTTTTGAAATACCAAGTTAATGTACCTATATAAAATGCTTCAAACGTTTTCTACATGTAAAATACTAAATTATAGTGTTCAAGTCAAATTTGGGATTTTTTTAATACATCTGTTTTTTTTTTGCGAATCATCTGATATTATTTAGGGATTAAATAAATTTGTAGCTATTTAGTGGACATAATTCAAATTTGGTATACATGTATCTAAAAAAATTCTTCCCAATGGAAAACTTCATTTTTAAGTATTTACATAAATTTTTGGTTCCTATCTAGAAAATGTTAAAAACAATTAAATGGATGGCAGGCTCATTTGAATTCTATTTGGAATTTTGAATTTATTTGTTAACAACAGACTAAATCCTACTATTAACCTGAATGGAAATGACATGAATGGATAGATGGAAATATTATGAACATTTCCATATATTATTCATATTTTTGGGAGTTCATATGAATTAGATATGATATTTTGTACAAGACTATGTTGGTTTTAAAAAAATTCTGAACAAGAGAAATAGAAAAATAAAGAAGAAATATTATGCATAAATTCCATATCTTATTCATATTTTTGGGATATTTCGGCCAGCCTTGGTGGCCTTATTGGGCCGACCTCGGTCCGTGCCATTTTCACGAGTGATATTATGCAGTAGCAAGGAAAATCCGTAAATCTTATGACACTCATTTTTTCAGTTCACTCGATATCGCTAACTCCCTACAGGCTACATATGCTATGCTTAAGCCTAACCTGGCTTACGAACATCACAAGCAGCAGAGGTTCCCCTAAAAAAACATCACAAGCAGCAACAAGGAGCAGCACCAATTCCGTCAGGTCTGAATCAAAACTCATCTGGGTTCAAGTTCTGTGATGGACATCTCATTTGACGACGCTTCCACTAGAATTTCTTCCGAAATCGAGTTCTCCTGGGTGCAAAAGGCTGGCCTGGACAGAGAAGGGAGACGCGCAGTGTTGCTGCTAAGCATAACATTCACCGCTGACATCAACGGCCTGTTTGAAGGTTTTTGCTGGACACATAATAGGCCTATGTGAATGTACTTCAGCAACTGGTCAATGGGGCAATGGTTCCTCAAGGATGGATCTATCAACTTGGCGGCTCTTTCCTTTGTCCAGTGTTCCCATACCTGCACCAAATTGGTACTGCATTCTTAAGAACTTTAGAAGAGAAAGTTTCCTTTTCGAAACTACTATAATAGTGTCAATAGCGTGATGGTGCCATGAAAAATCGCACTCACACGTTCGGAGGGTTTCTCGCCTTCTAAACAATTATCGATAAATTCAAATTCAGACAAATTTTCGATATCTATCTCGAGACGGAAGGATACTATAATAGTGAGAGGTTGGCTGTCAGGAACAGTCTATGTACTCACAAAGTTTATGAGATCAGCCTCTTGCTCTGAGTCGTAGGGTCCATGGCTTGTTCTTCCTGTGACGATCTCTAAAATTAAAACACCGAGGCTAAATACATCTGACTTGATGGAATACTGACCGCGCATTGCGTATTCCGGCGACATGTACCCACTGAAACAAGACAGTGGCTTTTTAGTATGCTCGATCGAATATATAATTGACAGATTAGTATGCTATCGCAGGCAGGCCGACCATACGTACTATGTTCCAGCAATGCGATCAGTGACAATATGTGATCGATCCCCTCCAAATATCTTTGCTAAGCCGAAGTCAGAGATCTTAGGATTGTATTCAGAGTCTAAAAGGATATTGCTTGCTTTGAGATCTCGGTGAACTATCTTCAGTTGTGAATCTTCATGAAGATATTGTAAGCCCCGAATGATTCCATTTATAATCTTGGACCTCTTCCCCCAATCTAGCCCCTTGGATTTCTCAGCATCTATCACTCAAACAAGAAACATCAATTATTATAGCGTTGTAGCTTAGATTTGATAGCACTAGACACTATCTTAGTAGTGGACGATTTCCTTTATGAAATCAGAACACAACGAGAAATTTTTACCAAATATAATGGTATCAAGACTTCTATTTGTCATGTACTCATACACAAGTATTTTCTCATGTTCCTCCAAGCAAACACCAATAAGCCTGACAAGATTCTTGTGGTGCAGCTTAGCTACCAAAAGCAGCTCGGATTTCAGCTCTTCTATTCCTTGTCTGGAAGTCTGTGAGAGCCTCTTTACCGCTATTTCTTGACCTGTAGGTAGGTCTCCCTGCACAGCAGTTAAAAAAAGGAAAATTGAAGGGCTTATTTGGATAGTGGTATTTTCTTGAACGCTTTTAGTATTAGAACTAATTAAATGCCAGCACCTTAAAACGAAACACCCCTCATCCAAACACACCCTAACAAACTGATGTCAATCCATAGGAAAATTACATTCGGTGGGACCAATACCTTGTAAACTACACCGAAACCTCCCTCACCAAGCCTTTTGTGTTCAGCAAAATCATCTGTAGCAGCTTTTAGTGTTGATAGATCAAGGAGGAATGACTCGATATTGTGAGCGTCGTCCGAGTTTGTTGATTCTGTTGGAAGAGACAAGCAAACAATAAGGGCAACAGTAAAATTTACTAGGGAATATGACTGATAATTGCTAAAGATCTTCCCTTTTCTTGTACAGTAGTACATGTTGATACTAACTCTCTGAGCAGAATTAGGTTATATAAAAGGAATGAACCTCTGGCCTTAAAACTACTATTCTCTTCCCAGCCGATAAGGTCATTCATTACATACTTGCGCTGCTAAAATTTAATAATTCGAAATGGTTAAGAGGATTTACTTCGTACTAATGTTTTTTCTGCTTGTTTCCTCGTCCTCGTCCTCCTCCTCCAAATATAATACCATGCTACAATGACAGCGAGTGGTGCAGCACTGGCAATCAGGGCAATCACTACTATTAGAGCTGTACTTATCTCATGTTTCGATCCTTCTGCGAATGTATACAAAATTTGTAAGTGCCAAAACAAGTAAAATATACCTACATGTGTAACTAGTGATCTTGTAGAAAGTGTCAAGCTTTATGCACTAGCCAACGCAACCAAAAGTCCGAACTGATGGAAAGGGCTAGTGCAATCCACTTATACACTTCAACACCCCTCTCACGTGTGACGGGGAGAAGTCAGCACGTGCAACCGGAAGAGAGCGACGGCGCGCGAAACTCACATATGACTCAAGAGGCCTATATGTGAACATAGAGGGGCCAACAACAATTTTAGGATAAATTGCGAAAGCCAGGACTCGAACTCAAGACCTTAGGCTTTGATACCATGTCAAGCTTCATGCACTAGCCAACGCAACCAAAAGTCCGAACTGATGGAAAGGGCTAGTGCAATCCACTTATACACTTCAACAGAAAGCAGGTCGTCAAAAACTCTTTTACATTTATTTATTTCTCTCGAAAAATTCACTTTGAAAATTTAAATCTTTTACTTCACCACTAGCACTAGCAAGGCATGACAACATTGACACCACCACAGTCCATAGTGTAATAGTACCCCAAAAATCGGGTTAAGATTTTTGTGCTATTTTTGGGCTCTTATCTTTTTATTTTTATTTAATCATATCTTATTTGGAGTTTTCCTGGATGTGTGTTTGTCGGTGGTTTGATCTGGCAATAATAAATATGTGGTTTGATCTGGCAATAATAAATATGGGGCAGTGTAGGTATAGCAGATCTAGATGGGTGCACATGGGACATAGAGTTTATACTAGTTCAAGCCCTTGGGAGGAGGTAATACCCTACTTCCTATTTTGGTGGACCGTATTGCTTGTATCGCCGTATGAAGGATCTCAATGTACAAGAGAGGTTCTCGAGTATAAGGTCGGGTGTCTATGAATCTATGAGGATCTACCTTAGGAACTCTTTTGTCTTTCATCAGGGGGATCTCAGTCCCGCCTTATATAGGTGGACGAAGACAGGGTTACAGGACAAGATGGATTCTTAGCGATTACAGATCAATTGTCTATTCGGTTACGACTAAGATCCAATATACTACAAGGTAGACTCTGTATTTGGTAGATGTTAAAGTGTATAAGTGGATTGCACTTGTCCTTTCCATCAGTTCGGACTTTTGGTTGCGTTGGCTAGTGCATGAAGGTTGACATGGTATCAGAGCCTAAGGTCTCGAGTTCGAGTCCTGGCTTTTGCAATTTATCCTAAAATTGCTGTAGACCCCTCTGTGTCCACGTATAGTCCTCTTAAGTCATACGTGAGTTTCGCGCCGTCGCTCTCTTCCGGTTGCACGTACTAACTTCTCCCCGTCACACGTGAGAGAGGGTGTTAAAGTGTATAAGTGGATTGCACTTGTCCTTTCTATCAGTTCGAACTTTTGGTTACGTTGGCTAATGCATGAAGCTTGACAGTAGATACTTGTCTTGTACAACAAAAATTATGATGCGCCCCCGATTAGAAGGTAGACTCTGAGTTGTTGGCCTGGCCCATCCTGTTGTCAGTGGGCGGGCTTTGTACTTCTAGACTATACCGAGAGGTGCTACATCATCATCAATAGCCCCACGAGTCCTTCACAATCTGGCTACTGCGTATTTTGGTAACGCCTTCGCCTGGACAAAGTATTTTGTCCTTCTCCCCTAGACAAGTTTTTCAAATGGTATCCGCACGAGCGCCCCTTTTTGCAGGGAGATTGTGAAGGAGTCATAGAACTCATGTGAAAAGAAAAAAAATCCGAGTAGCATTCACCCATAGCAACCAACCAGCATATGCCCTCTTTGAAATGTGTGTTTGCCTTGTTTATATATATATGAATGACCATTGCTTTCTTAAATTCTATACATATATTGAGTACCATGTCTTTATTTTGTCATAATAATGACAATAATGCACTTAATCTTGTGAATGGTGGTTGCTAATCTTAAATTGTGTGATTTAGCATAGCATAGCAATGGGCGATCATTTGAACCAACAAACGGGTTGTGATTTGTGAAATGCCTACTAGAATGGATTGGCATGTGCAACACACCTGCAGGCGCTGGTGCGGGCGACGGTCCAAGCTTCGTGGAAAAAAAGGGATACATCTCAAACCTGAAGCTGCACCGCACGCCGAAGACTCTCCCTCCGGCATGCCCGGCGATATATGTGGGCGTCATCTCAAGGTTTATATCATCCAGGCAACTCCGGCATTCGTTCGCCGTCATGTCCGGGGTGCACTGCGCCAGCGAGTAAATTTTGGGATAAGTGTCGTCGAATACCTCCTCTCTCGTGCCGAACCGCCTGAGCTGGTCCGCCGCCGCGACATCGGCGGTTGCGAGGACGAGTCGGAGGGAGACGGCTTCCAGCACCTCCGCCTCCGGCTGGCTGACGTTATTATAGTTATAGGCGACGATCTTGCCCCTGTTGTCGGTGACGTTGGCCAGGAAGTCCTGGTCCGAGTAGCGGAGGATGCAGGGGTCGTCGAACATGGTGGCGTGCCTGGTGAAGGCGCAGAGCTTCTGCGCGTTCCGGAAGGCAGCGGCGACGCAGGCCGCGCAGGAGGAGGCGTTGGTATCACCGCGGCAGAGCGCGAGAGCATAGACCACGTCCGGCGCCGTGCCGGCGGCGCCCTTGGCGAAGAGGCCCGGGGACGCGGAGGCCTTCTTGGGGAAGCTGCTGGCGAGGACGCGTATGTTGGCCTGGTAGGCGCTGCCTTCCGTGTAGTTCCTGGCGGCGGAGGTTTGGCAGAGCTGCCATGGCAGCGGCTGCGCGGCGGTGAGCGGCGTGATTAGGAACACGGCGAGGAGGGAGGGGAGAGCAGCCGCGAGGTAGTAGGAAAGAGCAAGACGGTGTCGCGTGCCCATGACAACAATCCGCCGAGGAGAGGTGAAGTGGCAACCGGCCAGAAATATTTGACGCCTTAGAGGCGACGGACAGGCGACCAAGAGTCAGACTTTGCTGCCTTGGTGGAGAGCCGATATGATCGATGGTGAAAGGTGTAGGACGACTGGACGAGTCAGTCAGTGAGGTCGTGATCATGGAGGAAATCAGCGGATAGGAAGGTGGACCCCTATATGGTTCACCCCTAGTAGTACTATATGGTTGGCATAGGAGGACCGATGACCATATAGCTTTTTTATAGCATTATGTGTGCCCCGTGGATAATTTCTAAATATCCTTCGGATCCTCTAGACGACACGTATCTCTAAAAAACCCTTCATATTCCCTTTTACTATAAACAATATCCGCTTTGCTACAAATAGTCATGTTTTTGCTACATGTAGTAGAAAACGGTTCAGTCCAGAAATAGTTCCGCTTTTGCTATAAAGTTGGGCTAACGTAACGTATCCGATCTGGCCAGAGGCTTTCGCCGGTAGACCTCTCCGGAGATCGTGTAGAAAAATCATTACGCTATTGTAGCAAAATCGCAAAACAGTGATAGCAAAAAAAAGTGCTAATGTAGCAAAAAGACCGACCTCGTCGGAGAAATCACTGGTGCCTATCATAGCAAAATTAATTTTGCTGGGGACTTTCGTCAAAAATGTCATAGAAAATACCTTGTGCTATTGTAGCAAAAATATAAAACAAAAATAGCAAAAAGTTACTACTATTGTAGCATCGCCCCGAAGCAAAATCTCAAAACTCATTTATTGATCAGTAGCATCGCGACCCTTCATCTATAGCAACGATGACGAGGTTGTAGCATCCGCCCTCACCGGTGGTAGCGCCACCCGTCGCTGGTGGTAGCATCAACAACGAGTTCGCCAGTGGTGTTGTCATGGCTGCAGCGAGCCATATGCATGTGCCTCTAGTGAGCTTAGGGGTAAGGGCAGGCATTCGCCATGGAGCGCGGAGGCGCGAGCAGCAGGGAGTCACGATGGCGCGATGATAGGATCTGTGGGTGGCGCGCGAGCTACGACGGTGGGCGGCACGGAAGTCACAGTGGTGCGACGACAGAAGGAGTTGCGGGTGGCACGAGCTGTAGCGGCGGGTGATGGCGCGGCGGGAGCTGCAGGGGGCCGCGAGTTGCAGGAGGCCTAGCGTGCGGGAGCTGCGGAGGGAACAACGGGCGGCGCGCGAGATGCAGGACTGCAGCGGCGAGCGGCGCGGTGACAGAAGCTGCGCTAGCATGCTGTAGCAAAGGGCGGCGCAGGTGCTATCGACGGTGCGGGGTTGCAGGACGCACGCACGGAGGTTGAAGAACGAAGGAATAAATACAGGCTATTTTGTGGGCTAGCTATGAAACATGTACGCATCAATAGGCGAGCGGGCTTTGAACCGTCGTACGCAGCCGGGCGAGTGAACCGGGGATCAGTTGGTTCGATCCCCGAGGGATTAGTATCATTTCCCCGTTTTTGAAGGATAAAGGCCCCGAAGGACCCGAAAACTGCATTACGATGGTGGGCACAAAATTACAAAAAGAACCTAAGAGGTACCCTCGTATGTATACACAGGTCCTAAGGTTACAAATTGCACCCTAGAAGAAATCGCGCCAGCCCGCTAGACGCAACTGAGCCCTAGATCACTGCCTTCGAGCCTCCAGATGTGGCCGCTCCAAACGCCGCCGGGGACGAGACCACTTGGGACGCCGGAGACATCGGACTCCAACACACCTATGCCGAAGAGAATCCTCTCGCTGAGGATGAACTTGCTCAACACATTCTTGTTGAGCGCAGCATGGCCAATCTTATGGCCAAGGATAGCGACGACAACACGCCGCTTGGAGCTTGCGGCAGGGAGCGCAGTTTCCAACCACCCTGAGAACCACCGCCAAAAGCCTGCTGCATCGAAGTTGATTTCACCATCTCCTTCACCACCCCGGCCATCCAAGAGGAAGAAATCGACAGAAGCGCAGCAGTGAAGGTGATAGAGGTGCTTATTATGGAAGCTTGCTGTCAAGAAAACACTTGCCGTCCTCCTCCATGGAGACTTGGCGCAGAGTTTCCGCAGCACCCCACCGACGCCGCACTAGAGCACCACCGTAGGATAGCCATCCGATCCTCCTCCCCGCTGGAGCCTCACCATGCTCCCCTCCCTAAGCCCCTCGCCACGGCCGGCCGACAAAGGAAGAGGAAACAGAGGAGGCGCACGAAGAAGGAGGACAACCCTGACCTTATTCTAAGGACGGCCAAAGCTGCAGACCATCCTCAGCTCCGACCATAAGAGCTCCGAGGCGGAGCACAGCCACAACACCACGTCGCCACATCTGGCTGAGACAAGGTGGAATCCCGGTGCCATGAAGCCACCAAAACCCAGGGACACAACCCTAATCTACACCTACACCTACCCTACAGGGGCCGCCACCCCCCTCAGCCCAGATCAACCGGCAGCGCCGGCGAGCGAGGCCTCGGGGAGGCCCAGCGGAGGAGGAAGACGAGCTTTACTGTAGCAGGGGAAAAGGGGAGAGGATAAGGTTGCGGGGTACTGCGTCCTCCGATGACCATATAGCTAGGGATCAATTCCACTACATAAGGGTGACACCAATTTACTTCTTACTATGTAGACATGCGCGCTTCGCCGTGTCGTCAATAATCTATTTTCCATAATATGGTAGGTATGTTGTATTCGTTGTTGGTAACACATTTTGTTTTATTTGTATTACCATAAATTAAATATATAACCATGTGCTGTGTTGAGTATTTAATAGGTAGACAAATATGTCATTTACGTGTTAGACATGTTTGAAACTGAGATATTTAACCTTAGACTCTAGAAGCGGGCCCTTGTTTTGTTTTAGAACTCATAAGCAACATAAGGTATCAGTGTTTCTTCAAGTAAATAAAAAGGTACATTGAGAAAACTTCAAACAAAAATACATTAAGCAATAAACCAAGTTCAGTACCACAAGAGACAGGCATGTACATGAAGGTAAAAAACTAATCATGTCAAAACATGCTAACTTATGAAGATCACACGGTAAACTTGTGCGACTGCCTCAAAATTGATTCTTGCAACTATTATTGCAAAGCTCCAAGAGAAGGCACAACTTTATATTCAACACTTATAAGTGGTTGGATTATTAAATGATTAGTTTAGTCAATATAGACAACTAGATTACATATATACTACTCCCTCTATCCCAAGTCTTAAGACATATAACTTTGTTTAAAAGTTAAGCCATGTAAAGTTTGACCAAAATTTTAGAAAAATATATCAAGAACTATTATATTATACAGATACCATGTGAAAATATGTTTCATGATGTATGAAAGAGTATGGATTACGTATCACAAATATTAATATTTTTCTCTAAAAACTTGGTTAAACTTTAGTTGGTTTGACTTTTGGAAAAAGTTATATGCCTTAATCCTTGGGACGGAGGTAGTAATTTCATGCATAAGTGATACTTGATATATTCCAAATTATTCACTAGTTCAATAAAATTTAGAAGAGAAGGTATTGGTGGAAGTTGCCACAAATATTTACATAAATGCAACATCTAATATGTAATCAAGTTTTCTAATTTATGTACATCTAAATAAAAATAGAAGTTATGATATTTATTTTGGACTCACTTAGTCAATGGAACCTGCTTGTTTATTAATCATAGTTCATGCTCTTTGGACTCACTTAGCCAAGAAGAAAGAGAGATTCTTGAATGGTCTGCACGATGAGATGCAGACGGTGTTGGTCAATATCCCCTTTGCTAATATTTAAGCCCTCATCGACTCTGCCATTCAGATGGAAGAAAAGATCAACCAAGCCAATGAAAACTGCAAGCGCCGCATGATGCATCAGCCAGGAACACATCATACACCAAAGTATCGCCCCAACCCATCTCCAGGATTTGCCCTGAAAACCAACCGACCACCGATCAACCGTCCGACCTATCCCAATCGTGGAAACCCAAGGCCCGGAGGAAATCACAACAACCCCGGCAACTCTGGCAATTTCAACCGTGCACCACCCAAGTTCAACAACAACAATGCCGCCACTAACACCAACACTGCTTCGAGGACTGGAAGAAATGTTGTGCCTATTGCAGCAAAGGACAAGTCCAAGTGACTTGTTATGACTGTGAAAGTAAGGGTCACTACTCCAATGAGTGCCCCAAGAAGAATGCTGCAGCCCCCAATGCAAATGCCTCATCTCAGCAACATCGTCGTGTTCAGACCGGAAGAAGGTTTGCCCCAGGAAATTCACTCAACCGCAACAGCCGTCTTTTTCTCATGCATGCTGAAGAAGCCCAGGAAGCGCCATATGTCGTGCTGGATATGTTTTCTGTTAATTCAGTACTTGCTAGAGTGTTGTTTGATTCTGGTGCATCGCACTCATTTGTCATCGAAGAATTTGCATGCACTAGTAAGATTCAACCAACCAAACTGAAGCATGTTATGATTGTTCAAATCCCCGGTTCGACCACCAAAGCTAGCCAAATTTGCAAAGCCGTCCCTATCTGAATCCAAGGCATAGATTTTTATGCTAATCTGATAGTACTCGGAACTAAAGGTTTGGAAGTAGTACTAGGAATGGATTGGATGTCCAAACATAAAGGATTAATTGACTATGCCAAGAAAGCCATAATCATGACCAGTACATCTGGAATATCCGTCGAGCATGTATCTGAAACCTTACCTTGTCAATTCAAGTGCAACAAGAGTATAGCCCAACCTACCATTGACCAAGTCCGGATAGTCTGTGAATACCCCGATGTATTTCCAGATGTTTTGCCCAGTATGCCCCCAGATCGGGATATCGAGTTTATCATTGAACTAATCCCTGGAACAGGACCCATAGCCCAGAGACCATATAGTATGAACCCATCTGAACTAGCAGAACTGGATGCCATGTTGGAAATTGGATTGATTCAACCAAGTGCGTCACCATGGAGATCACATGTCTTGTTCGTGGACAAGAAAGATGGAGGTAACCGTTTGTGTACGGATTATCGGAAGTTGAATGATGTCACTATTAAGAACAAGTACCCATTGCCCAAGACAGAAGATCTGTTTGACCAGTTGACCGGTGCCAAAGTGTTTTCTAAGATTGATCTTAGAACTGGCTATCATCATCTAAAGATTCGTGGAGAGGATATTCCCAGACTGCCTTTACCACCAGATAAGGATTATACGAGTATACTGTCATGTATTTTGGATTAACCAATGCCCCCGCTTATTTCATGAATCTCATGAATAATATTTTTATGGACTTTCTGGATAAGTTTGTCGTTGTCTTCATCGATGACATTCTGATTCATTCCAAATCAGAAGAAGAACATGAGCTACACCTAAGGACCATTCTTGGAACCCTTAGAGAGCATCAGTTGTATGCCAAGTTTAGCAAATGTGAATTCTGGTTATAGGAGGTAGGATTCCTCGGCCACATTGTATCAGCCAGAGGAATTGCCGTTGACCCTGAAAAGGTGAAAGATGTCGAAGATTGGCAAGCCCCAACCACTCAAACCCAAGTTTGTGCATTTTTCGTATTAGCGGGATACTACCGCAAGTTCGTAGAAGGATTCTCAAGTATCGCCAGACCCATGACCCAATTGCTGAAGAAGGACAAGAAGTTTGAATGGACGGACAAATGTGAAGCGAGTTTTCAAGAACTCAAGAGAAGATTGATTTCAGCCCCAATCTTAATCATGCCGGATATCACGAAGCCCTTTGACGTTTATTGTGACGCATCCAAGATCGGCCTCGGATGTGTGCTAATGTAGGAAGGCAAAGTTATATCCTATCTATCCCGACAACTGAAACAACATGAGCAAAACTATCCAACCCATGACCTCGAGCTCGCAGTCATAGTTCTAGCCCTAAAGACATGGAGGCATTACCTGATGGGAAACCGTTGTGAGATTTATTCGGATCATAAGAGCCTGAAGTATATATTCACTCATAAGGAGTTGAATATGAGACAGAGAATATGGATTGAGCTAATCAAGGATTACGACCTGGACATTCACTATCACCCCGGTAAAGCCAACGTGGTAGCAGATGCCCTTAGAAGATTGCCATGCCGCTTGAACTCCATGATTTTGAAGGAGCAACCAAGTTTGCACAAAGAGATGGAGGATTTCCGAATGGAATTAGTGAGTGAAGGATTTTTGGCTAGCATAGAACTTCAACCCACTTTGATCAGCCAGATCAAAGAGGCGCAGAAAGGGAATGCTAGTATCGACGGAATCAAGCGTCGTATCGGTACAGGCAAAGTACCCGGATTTACTGAAGATGAAGAAGGAGTTCTGTGGTACAAAAGACGTCTTTGTGTACCAGCAGATTCAGAGTTAAAAGAAGTTATTCTGAAGGAAGCTCATGATATTCTTTATTCTATCCACCTCGGAGGAACAAAGATGTATCAGGATTTGAAGGAACACTTCTGGTGGCATAAGATGAAGAGAGAAATCGGAAGCTATATCGCCAAGTGTGATATATGTTAGAGAGTCAAGGCGGGACATCAAATACCCGCTGGATTGTTGCAACCTCTACAGATTCCGGAATGGAAATGGGATTCCGTTGGAATGGACTTTATCACCGGATTGCCTACTTCTAGTAGGAGAAATGACTCTATCTGGGTCATAGTTGACAGATTGTCCAAAGTTGCCCATTTCTTACCAGTCAAGACCACATATCAGAGTTCGAAGCTAGCAGAGTTATACATCGCTAGAATCATCAGTTTGCACGGAGTCCCCAAGAACATCGTATCTGATCGAGGAACTCAGTTTACCTTGAGATTCTTGAAGAAAGTCCAAGAAGGTTTAGGAACCCGACTAGATTTCAGCACAGTTATCACCCTCAGACCGATGGACAAACGGAGCGAGTAAATCAAATACTCGAAGATATGTTGAGAGCATGTGTGTTAGAGTATGGATCTAAATGGGAAGACAGTCTGCCATTCGCATAATTTTCATACAACAACAGTTATCACGCTAGTTTGCAAATGGCCCCATTTGAATTCATGTATGGAAGGAAGTGTCGCACCCCTTTGAACAGTTCGGAAGTAGGAAAGAGTCAGATTTTTGGACCCTACATCCTACGAGAAGCAGAAGAGAAAATTCACAAGATTCGTGAGCACCTCAAGACCGCCCAGTCAAGACAGAAGAGTTATGCCGACAAGAGACGTCGAGACCTCGCCTTCAACATCGGAGAGTTCGTGTATCTAGAAGTGTCGCCATTGAAGGGAATGCAGCGTTTCCAACTAAAGGGAAAGTTAGCTCCCAGATATATCGGACCCTTCAAGATTGTGAACCGTCGAGGAGAAGTGTCGTATCAATTGGAACTGCCAGAAGAGATGTCAGCCGTGCATAATGTGTTCCTATCTCATTAGTTCGCAAGTGCCTCGAAGTTTCGGAGAAGACCGAAGTGTTCAAGAACATTGATCACTGGACCATAGAGATCAATGATGACCTGACCTATCCCGAAGTACCCATCCGTATTTTGGAAGAAGCTTTCAGAACTACCAGAACCCGAAGCATCAAGTTTCTCAAGATCCAGTGGAGAAACCACACGGAAGAGGAAGCTACCTGGGAGCATGAATATCACATCAGGACGGAGTTCCCAGATCTCTTAAAATCCTAGGTAATCTTTTCCGTACTTTTTCAAATCTCGGGACGAGATTTTGTTTAATGGGGGAAGGTTTGTAACATCCCAAAAATATTAAACATGAATCATCAATTGGTAATCATCAAATTTAGGGTTAACAAAAACTTTCCTATCTAAAAATATGAGAGCATTCATATATATGTGTATTTAAAATTAGGATTCTTTTGAACTGCCATGGTTCTGTGTTTCATTGCTTGTAAAATGATTCTTAGGTGAAATAAACATCATTTAAATCATTCTCAAACTTTTCCCAAAGACAAACAACTCAAAATGAACAAATGAAGTGAATGGTCACATTGGCCAAATTAACTCTCATGCCTACTTTGGGTATTCCAAGCACTCAAAACTTAACAGAAACATTTGTGGATCTTTGCACCCCTTGTTAGTACTCATAATGAGGTACCAAGGCCCACTTTGTGATCTTCCAAAAACATTCAAATGCTAAGTTTAAATGACAGTTTAAAATTGAATCTATCTCATATAGGAAGATCCCACTATTTCAAAACCACTCAAACAAGCTCAATTTTCAAAACCCAAGCACATGCCTAGCACACCCACCAAAAATCTTTTCAAAATTCAAAAAGAAGTTTCTTGCGGCCATTTCATTAAACACTTGGCAGGCAAATTTAAACCAAATCAAATTCACTGTTTTTAATAGTGTTTGGGCCCAACTTGTTCCCTCTCTAGCTTACAACAACCATTTAGTAGATCATCTAGCTTAATTGGAAACCCCTAGCTTCACGGTGAGCTGGCCATTGTCATCAATGGTGAGCAAGCCGAGCCACCTCGCCGGCCAACTTGGTCGCCGCCGCAGCAGACCACCTCCCCCTCTCTTGCCATGTCTAGGAGCTAGCCAGCACTTCATCGCCACCCACTATCCCCTCCCTGAGCCAAGGCAAGCCATGGACCACCGAGCATGCCTGCGCCCAGTGCCACTGCGACATGCGGAGCACGCGCCAGAGCGCCACACCCGGCATGCGCGCACATGCCATCCCTCGACCGCAGTCCGTGCCCACCGCTTCGCCATGATCAAAGGAACACGCCAGACATCCCCGTTCGCCGCCTAATGCCTCACAGCCACCGCTCGCCGTCGAAGACGCCGCCTCTGCCGCTCAGAGTGGCAGCCTCGCCCGACCGATTACCACCGCCCCTAAGCCCGCATTTAAGTTCTAGAGCATCGCTAGCAGACCGCGCATCGATCGCAATCCTCAGCCATGCCGCTAGCAGCCCGTAGCCATGTCGCCACCATCGCCTGCCCATCCCTCTCGGTCTCGCCGTCGAGCCTATAAAAGGAAGCCACCCCCAGCCATTTGAAGCACACCATTCCACTCTCCTCACCTCACTGATCGTTCCACCCTCTAGCCGAAGCACGAGGAGCAGCAGCTTGCCGGAATTGCACCGGAGCAGGCCACCTCTGGAGGAGAAGGGGGCCACTGATTGCGACCACCCCCGGAGCTGCCTCGACCGTCCCTGAGCTCGCCGTCGACCACTCGTTTGTTTGCCCGCCTCGCCGTCGTTGCTGGAGCCCTGGTATGCCCCCTATCCACCCCCACTGAGCCTCTAGGGTTTGAGCTCGCCGGTGACAGGTTTGTCGTCGACGACGATCCCCAGCCGTCGATCTCCCTTCTAATCCAACGACCCACGTAGCCCCGTACTGCTTCACACGTTATGAGCCGCTGACTGGTAGACCCCCCTGTTAGCTGATCCCCGCGCTGTGGAGTGACACTGGGCCGGCCCATTAACCTCTCCCGCGCGACCCAACCATTTGAATTTAGATCTTTCTATTTTAATTCAAACACAGTTCTATACATAGATTCAAAAAGCAACCCAAATCGATCCAATGAACCAAATTGCATGAAACCAATTTTGTTAGAAAGGTAATGAAATGCTTAATCCAAGCACGTTTGATTCAAATCATTTGGATATGTAGATCAACCTTGGTAAAAATAACAAGTAAGAAGCTTTTCTGCATTCAAACATTTTTCAAAATTCAACCATAAGGGCTTTTGAGTTGATTCCAACTCTCAAAAATCACATTTGATCATACCTTTCAGAATATATAAAAACATATGGGTTTACTTACAGAAATAATGTTCAAATAACAAAAGAATGCCACATAGGCATTTCTAGTCACTTTATTTATTTAAAATAAAAAGGTTAAACCTTATTAAATTGTGACACCACTTTAAATCACATTGCCATGTACTGAAATATGTGGTGATGACATGTGTCAACATGATCCCATGTTTGAGTTGGAGAATATTAAATCTTAAGTAGATTTTCAATGAGTAGAAATTACTTTTCTCACATTAAAATAAATAAGACAAATGCTTTAATCTTGTAATGATAGGTGATGATGTTAGATCATCCATAGTACACCTTTGTGTGATGATTGAAAATAGTTAAGTATTGTTTGGTGATTGTGTACCTCGTATTTATTTATAGGCGCTACTACCGACCAAGGATAGGAGGAGGAAGGAGGATACTACGAGGAAGAAGCCGAGGAGAACTTCAACCACTGCTCTGCTCAAGGCAAGCCTTACTACACAAGTTGACCTATGCAAGCTAACACTTGCAAGATACCCTACTTTAGCAAGCTTATACTTGCAATTATGCAAGCTACTACCGGCTTGTTACCATGCCAACTATATGCCTTAAGCATATGTGGTCATACCCATTTGATGATATCCAATCCTAGTTTTACTTACAAGCTTTACAGTTATTTCTTTATCAAAGCTTTCTCTTAGAGTTTACTTAAGTTACTTGTAGATTCTAGAAAGATAACTAAAGGAAGCATAAAGAGCATAAAACTTGGCCTCAGTTAGATAATCTTGATGTCATCCTAAGGCATGAGAATTGAACTTAGAAAATCCCCACTTATGTACCACCCCTCATTAGTAGTTACCACCCCTTGTAGATGCTAGTGCTAAGCATAAAACTTGATCAACTTTAGATCGGAATACTTGGTGAAAATGGTTATGAAAACCTTAGAATGATGAGTCATTCTACTGAAATGTTTTGACATGTGTTCTCGAACACCATATGATTTTGATGATGAAAATGTTGAGGCATGAGCCTTCGCCCTTTATAAAACTGATGGTTGTCTAGATGCGATACCATTCCAATTTTACCGTACAACCACAATACCTGAAATTTGGGTAGGGCTTGACTGGAAATTTATATACCTTAGTATGGGTTCCCTTGCGGCCATGGTCTGAGCTGAGGCTACCTTGTGAACATTGTCCACCTGTGCAATACCCAAGATGACAGTTGGTCATGGTTGGGAGGCCAAACTCACAGGAGAGGTGCCTATACTAGGGTGTGTAATGGAAAGGTTAGGATTGATTATCCGCATACCGAGTATGGTGAATTCAGGATTTGTTCCTCACGGATGTATCAAATGTTGTGGTGAAAGTGTACAATCTCTGCAGAGTGTCAAACTATTCGAATAGCCGCGTCCGTGGTTATGGACAGTTGGAGTGGCCATACTGTTCCCCCATCAGATGTTTTCAAAATGACTTGTGCAATGAATTATGACTTTGACTTGACCACAACAGGGTTGCGATATGAAAATTCAAGTTCCCACTTAGGTGTTATAAAACTTCAACTAGTTTTCTTTGCTTCTGAACTTAGTAGAGGTAAATATGGCTTTTTGCAAAACAAACCTAGCTCTTAGTGTCCTACTACAAAACCCCCCTTAACTTGTTAGTATTAGTTTGCGTGTACTTAAAGAGTACTCATGGCTTTGTCCCTGGCTATTCTCGTGGCCAGACTATGAAGAGGAGTATCAGGATGATGGACCACAGGAAGGTTACAACAACTAGGATCATCTCCCATCGTCAGCATTACCTGTGACCCTGAAGATGGAGCTTCGCCTATGCTATATTTATTATTACGTTATTCCGCTGCTTGAGTTGTATTAAGAACTGGATCATGAGATCCTTATTCGTGTAAGACCTTATGTATGGTTTGTAATGGATGATGTACTGTGATATTCAAATCTGTTATGTCTCACAAAAATGGTAATACTGGGATTGCGATGTATGGCATAACAGGCATCTGGGATTAAAAATCCGGGTGTTGACAAGTTGGTATCAGAGCACAAATTGAATCTAGGATTCAAACAATTCATCACATAAAATAAAGAAAACAAAACATTGCATGCAAGCATGCAAAAGATTTTTTTATTTGGAAATGTGGTTTTTAATAGGCTATAAACATTATAAAACACCTATTGGTCATTTATAAATGTGGCAAAACCATTTGATAACAAGTTAATGAAAATGGCCACTTTAAATCCCTTTGTTTTGCTAGAATTGATTTTATTCAAAGAATGATTTCTAGTGTTAGCCAAAATGTTTTTAAACACCAATATTAATGTTTATGGTCATAATGTTCTAAAACAATTCCAATTGCAAAGGGTTTCATTCAAAATCCATTTTTAAATCAAAGCAACATTTTATTTTGTTGGAAAAGCCTTTAAACAAGGTAATAATTTTATAGGGTCCACCATATATTTTTAAACCCAAAACTTGGTGTTTAGGGTCAGAGAGCTTATTTCTAATCATTTTCAAAAGGTTTTACCCAAAAATCATTTTTAAAACATAAACAATATTTTTATTTAACTAGAAATGCTTTTATTTAAAGATTTATTCCTAAGTGTCACAAAATATATTTTTAAATCCAAAAGTTGGTTTCTATGTTCAATAGGTTCAAAACAAACCATTTACAAAAGATTTTATCCTAAAAACAATTTTAGAATAAATTTTATACACAAAATATGCCTACACATGTTGCTGCAAAAACAACCAATTTTACAGAAGCAATTCATTAAACAAAGTGCATGTTTGGAAAGTATTCTTTTTTCTGATTCCATTGATATAAAGTTTGTAAAATTTGGATGAGTGAATCAAAAGTTATGGAATTTACAAATTCAAACATCTAATAGATTCATTTCCGTTTTTAAAACAACACTCTGGCCACGTGGCTATTTTCTATTCGCCGATACCGGTTCGCGTGGATCAGCTAACGTGGTGTGTTGGATATAATTAGATCTGTGCGGCTCATATGGACTCGTACCCCTTCACTTTAGTCATCTATCTTAGCCAACGGATCAAGATCTAACGGTACAAATCGAACAGACCAAAAACGAGTGGCGCTGCGAAGGTGGCTGGCAGCGGAGCGGTCTGGCAGTGGCGTCACCAGCGATGCAGGAAGCGAGAGAAGGAGGGAAGAAGATCACCAAGTTCACCATGACATCGGGATGCTCGAGGTGTCCTTGGTTGGCGAAGGGGCGCACGAGGACGATCGTAATTCCTCGCCGGAGTTCCTTCTAGCGACGGGTGCTCTCTGTTGAAGACAGTGGCGAGGCTGCGGTGCACGGCAGTGAAAAAGGAAGGTGCTGTTAGATGCGCAGGGTCATGGCGAGTGCGCGCGTGTGAAAGAGAGGGAGAGGGAAGGTCAGAAGATACCGGGGAAGCTCGACGGAGTAATGGCAGACGACGACGATTCTTGGTTGACGACGTAGTCGATATCTGGGGCGTGCGCGGGCAATCTCGTGGTACCGGAAGGTGCAGGGGACGATGGGGATCACGCTCGTGTGAAGCGGGGACTGTTGGGGTGAGGGTGTTGGCCGGAATCGTCACGGCGGCTCATCGGAGACAGGAGGTTTGGGTGAGCAATTTGAACGGCCTGGAGGCAGAGAGAGCCATGCGAGAGAGGGGAAATGGAGAGGAGGGAAGGGTGCTTATGAGGGCGTGATCATGGGGATATTTAATCGAGGCTTTACCGCGAATTTACGCTGGCAATCAATCGGCAGTAAAACGGCCAGAGGGGGGGCGTGGTCAGCGGCGGGTGAGGAAGACGGTCTGACAGGTGAGGTCGTGTCGCCAGTGAGAGAGAGGGTTTCCGGTGGGGTCAGCAAGTCAGCGTCTTCGTGGGTAGGGTTTGCGGTAAGGAAAACGCTTCATGTAGGGAGAGGGTGTGGGCTGGCTGGGCTTAGTGGGCCAGGTTGGGTTGGGTTGCTGCCAATTCATTTTTGTATTCTGTTTTTTTTTCCTTTTTCCATTTTGATTTCTGTTTTGAATTCAAACTATCATTTGAATTTAGATTTCATTTTCAAATCTTTTCCAAATATTCAGTATGTTTAATACTGTTTTAAACCTGTATTTAAAGTCCATTTTTAGAATAATTATTTCATTTACACATGGTTTGGTATTTATGTAAATAGACAATTGTTTTTATTCAAACAAGATTTAATTATATTTTCAAACTCTTTATTTGAATTCTAATTTTCACTAAACCATTTTCAGTAGGTTTTATTTATTCAATAGGGTGTTGAATAATTCATTTTGAATTATTTGATATATTTTTAATATGATTTATTAATCATTTAAATTGAGCTTTTGTCTTTATTCAAATAAAATATGGTTTTAATCCCATTTTGATTTTATTCAAATAATTCTCTGATTCCATTTAAGTTAATTAAATAACTTTTATTTCCACTTTGGCAAATTCCAATTTATTATTTTCTCATGATTTAATTAATCATTTTCATTAGGGATTTTTTGTCTTTATTAAATATAATCCGAATGGGGTTTAATCCCATATACTTTTATTTGTTTATTATTTATCCCTTTATTTTAATTGGAATATCTTTATTTTATTTGCTTATGGATTTAACTCAAAATTTAAATTGTCTTTTAAATATTCCTTATTTATTTATTTCTTTTTTATCTTATAAAATCCATATCTTTTTATTTATAGATCCAAAATTGGTGATTCCAATTTGTAGAATTTTATTTAATATTTGTTTATCCTTTTAAATCCTTTTAGGATTAATTTGCTCAAGATTTGGCATGGGTTTATATAGGGCTTTATTAACTTTGAAATTTAATTCCTTTATTTTATTAAATCCCATAAGATTTTATCTATGGCTCCAAATTAAATTTAACCAATTTCTATGGTTTTATAATATTCTTATTTATCATTTATAAATGTTTGTTGCTGAAATTTTATATGGATCAAATCCATGGTCTTTGAGAGATCTTTGGAATGATTTATTCCATTAGGGTTTTAGGGTTTTGGTTTATCTTTTCCATGTGTTTAAATTCCAAGATACATTCATTGATGAATGCATTACACTTGATTGAAATTTGGTTTGATTCCCTTTTATTTAAAGTTTGTTCAAGATGGGTTTTGATGTTTCCATTTGGAATCAAAAAGTTTATTTTCACCCTAAATTTCAACAATTATTTTTTTTCTTTATTTTTTTTTCACATTTCAAAATTTTGAAAAATTTGGGATGTGTCAGGCTACCACTCTTAAAAGAAATCTCGTCCCAGGATTTGGGAAGGCTAGAGGTTACAAGTTGGCTTCAAGGCAACTAGAGCACTACCACCCTTAAAAAGGTTTCAACTAGATTATATCTTGGCTTACTTAGGATCTTGATGCATCTTCTCTGGGCACTTGTTTGCATAATGGCCTAGCTCTTTGCATTTGAAATATGTGATAAGGGTGAGGTCTTGAGGTGGCTTATCTGGACAATATGATGCATAATGTCCAAGCTCTTTGCAGTAGTTGCACATTGTAACATCCCTAAAATCATGATTTCAAAAATTTCATATCATTCATGCATGCATATAGAATTGAGATCTATTTCAAACTCATTCCAGAAAAACAGAAGCACATAGTGCTATGATTTTATGTGAGCAACTTAAATCAAATGGTCATCACCATTTGAAAGTTTGAATGTTTGTGAACCTTGATTGTTTACTTTCCTTGTTGAAGGGATTGAGTGTAGAATTTAAACCCAGACTTACAATTTGGAAATGGTTTCAAAAACCATTTTTCAAACTTTGCAAATCAAGTGCCAAGTCTCAGATATTTTTGTTCCCCAAGTTTGACCAACCTTTGCAAAGTAACCACATGGTTTTAGGCCTGTATTTGAGACTATTGCACCCTGCAAAAACCCCAAAGTAATTTGAATTCAAATGGAACTTGAATTCATTTGAAAACCAATTCAGAAAATCGAAACAGAAAAAGAAAAAGGAGAAAGAATTGGAAAAGGGCCGGCGCCAGGATTCTAGCCCAGCAACAGAACTAGCCCAACAAGCCCACCCGGCCTTCCTCTCTCTCTCTCTCTCTCATGCGCCAGCGCACCCAAACAGTCGCTGACGACCAGACCCCACCTCCTCTCTGCGAGTATCGCTGACGAGCGGGCCCTCTCCACGTCACCCTCGTCTTCCCCAAAACGCGCCCGCAGACCACGTCGCCGCTGCTGTCAATGCCGGTAATGGCGCGGCGTAATTAGCCTTGATGCCGCAGGCGTTTCCTGTCGCGCTTGAGCCTATATAAACCACACCCCCGCCGCGGTCATTTCCCCCCACTCTCCTCGCTCACTCCGCCACCAGGCTGCGCGCATTTGCCCTCGAAGCCCCGGAGTACCGACGACTCCGGCGACCGATTCCGGTGAGCCTCGACAGCCTCCCTCTCTCTGGTTCAAACGATGATGCTCATCATGATCTTGTGCACCTGCTGACACCTTTCTTTTGCCTGCTCGTGACCCAGGTCGTCGATTCCGTTCACGACCGCAACCACCTGCGCTGCCGCTTGACTCTGGCGACCAATTGAGGTAAAACCCGAGCGCCCCTTGCCCCCTCCTGTATGCGAGTTTGTTCGCCTGCGTCTTGCACATCTCCTGATACCTCTGGTTCGTGCTAGGGCAACGCCAAACCTCGGCAACAACCACGACTGCAAGCGACAGACGCCGCCCGCAACTCCGACGAGCTCCAGAGACCGTGCCTGCGCGCCCCTTCGCAAACCATCGCCACGTTGACCTTCAACACGCCACCGCGGTTCTGGTAAGACCCTTCCCCCTCTCGCGCGCGACCTAGAACGCTAGCGCCGCCGCTGACTGAGCGCTCCTCCGCTCGCTAACGCCACGCGCCGCGAGAACTTGGTCGCATGCTCGAGAGCCGTTGGATCTAGATCCAACGCTTGCGATAGATCCACTAATCGAACTGTTATGCTAGATCTGAACCGTGCATCGTTAGTTAAATCCTATGGCTAGCAAGCGCGATCCGGAGCGAATCGGTACGCGCCAATAGAAACATGACGCGTGGCTAGGGTTAGATTCAAAAACAGTTTTGAAATCATATTTTGATCCAAAATTCAAATGGCTATAACTTTTGTTTCCCACGTTAGATTTTTGCAAATTTTATACCGTTGGAATCAGAGAGACAATCCCTATGTGTTTATGAAATGAGTTTAGTGAAAAGTTTCTGTTAAAATGTCTTTTTATGCAGAAACTTGTTTAGGACTATTTTGAGTATGTAATTTGTTTAGTAAATTGTTTTAGTGATAAATAAGTTTAGTTAGCAAGTTTTTGACTTGGTTATGTTTCTGTATCATGCAATTGGTTGGTGGAGCTTTAAAAATCATCACTTTGCATTCTTGCATGCATGCATGTATATTTTTGTTTGTATATGAATTGTGTGTAATTTTTGTGCTACAAATTTTTGTGTAGATTTTGCTAGTGACTGTGATTGTGAAGAGTGCTACTCTCCCCATTACCAAGGCAAGTGGTACTTCATGAATATTTCCATCCCTATATTTTGTACAAGCATTAGAAATATTTTGCTAAGTCTTGCATGTTGTTATTTTTTCCAAATGCTATGTTGGGAAATCCTAAGTAGTTGTAGAATTGTAGAATTGCTAGGAAATTTCCTAAGTTAAGTTACTATGCCATGCTTAGCCTAGCTAGTAGCAAACAAGGGTTGGTAAAGTATATACATGCTATGATGAAAATATTTCTAAGTCTTTGGACTTATGATTTTCCTAATAAAACAACTAAGTCAATGAACCTCCTGGGTGGAATGGGACTTGAATGGTGGTTTTTGGTTGAGTGGTTACACAAGGCCCATGGACATGGTTTACCTTGTGTATCTCACTTGTGGAATGCCACCCAGGCACAAAGGGATTTGGAGGCCATGTGTTGAGAAGCTTATAGTGCAACCACTTGGCAATATGGGCTCTGCCTTGATCATATAGGTTGCTAGAACTTAGCCTTTTGGAAAGTTGGTGGTAGTGGGAATGATAGGTTGGAGCGCGTCCAATTGGCTAAGGAAAAGCTTCTGAAAGGTCCTGTCTTGGGAAACCAAGTCTGGTGGGGAAAGTGCACAACCTCTGCAGATGGAAAATATAAGTACTTAGCCAAGTCCATGGCAATGGACAACTTGAGCATCAAGACATGGAAGCTATCAAGAATCTCATCACTCCAACTTCTAAGTAAAAATTTGTGGGTGAACAAGGGTAAAGGACCCCAATGTCTATTGGTGGTTTCTTGGGAAGTTTTGACAAAGAAAAACTTAGTGATTTCAACAAATAGGAAAAACCTATTTTGGGCAAAGCAAGCCAAGCTACACTTAGCCAAAATGCATATAGAAATTTAGTCCACTTAAAATTTACTAAGGTATCACTTGCCAATACTATTCCAAAGTATTGACCCACTATGGCTGTAACTTGTGATGTTGCAGGTTACTCCGATGATGATTAGGTGTCATGAGTCTACACTCAACATGCTTGCCCGTGGCACATGAAGATGAAGACTTATGCTTATTTACTTATTCCAAAACTCTTGTATTAGGCCTGTGGCCATGAGTTGTAAAAGACTATGTTTTTATCTCTGGAATGGATGTAATAAATGACCTTTGTATCTGTGTACTTCATCTTAAACTGTGGATGCTAGCAATGATCCAGGGACTAGCATTGCAATCACAGGGATCCTTTTCCTTTACAAAGGAGGTATCTTACAGATGGTATCAGAGCACTGTGTTGCCTGTAGGATTATGACCGCAGGATTGGAAACCACTAAGGAAAAATTTTCAACTACTTCTACACTTGTCTATTCTTCTCGTAAAATTTTCTAATCTTCTCTTTCTCATCTTCATTTGTAGATGAACTCCATCAACGAAGCCGTAAAGAAAATACCACTCATGACCATGACCTTGGAGTGTGAAACTGAGTTTCCCAAAATTCTCAAGGACCTCATGGTGGCAATGGAGATGCATGGTGCAGCTGTGTACAAAGGCTTTCCAGTGATGGATGAAGGAGTGGAGTACTGGTGGTGCAACTTCACTTGTACAAAAGTAAGGAAGACAACCACAAAGAAAGAGGATTCTGCATGTACACCAACACTGTGGTGCATACCACATTCTTTGAGTCAGCAAGAGAAGGAGCTTGGAGGACTATCAAAGAACTTAGTGCTAGAGTCAAGTGCAGAATGCTCAACCTCCAAAAAGACTTGGAGAAAGAGAAGGAACATACCCAAGAGTTGGAAATCACCAACCAAACCTTAAGAGGAGATATTATAGACTTAGTGATGGAATCATGTGAGCAAGATAGGCTGATTGCTTCTAGGAACATTGTGTTAGTCAACAGATCCAGTGAGATAGGATTGTAAACGTACTTCGTTAGTTGGACCACCACCTATCACCTTATTTTCCAAAATGATACCTTAAATAAGTTTGAACCTTGGTTGATATATTGGATTCATGTATGCATGACTTGTGTGATTTTTGTGTTCCAAGGATATGTATGTGATGTTTTTGTTTTATCTCAAATAGTGTTGTTCTAACTTTTCCATCTTATAAATAGATTCCTATTACCATCAGCACTGTTGAGGAGTTCCAGGTTACCCGCTTTGGTCCTCGTATCGTTGATCTTACCACTTTGCTCAATCTTCCTCTTCCCACCATCATGGTGCACCCACTCACCAAGTTCGAGAGGAAGGACCTCTGGGGCTTCAAGGTGAACCAGCCCGGACGCCAGACAGAGCCTACTACGGAGGCCATCGTCTTTAAGCTTATGCACGATGACAGGGAGAGAGGCATGGAGGTAGTCATGCAGGACCTGATAGGACGTCTGCTAGGTTGGCACTCCCGACAGGTTAGAGGCACCCACTTCCACGTCTTCGGAAGACGTGATGAGGATGGAGAGTCCATCGACTTCGAGGACGACTCGAGGGACTAGCATTGCAATCACAGGGATACTTTTCCTTTACAAAGGACGACTTGATAGTTACTTCGTTGAGTGAACGGTAATCTATGCATAACCTTTGGATTCTATCTTTCTTCTCCACGAACAAGACGGGGGCTCCCCAAGATGATGAACTTGGTTGAATAAATCCTTTCTGCAACTGTTCTCCTAGTTGCTTCTTGAGTTCTTTTAGTTCATCAATTGACATTTTATATGGTCTCTTTGCTATTGGTCCAGAACCTGGTACCAAATATATCAGAAACTCCACATCTCTATCTGGTGGCATTCCTGGCAATTCTTTCGGAAATACATCCGGATACTCACACACAACTGGTACACTGTCCATGCTAACCCCCTTAAGAGAATTAAGCTTACTTCCTTTGGATTCAAAGTTTGACTTGAATTTAATCCTTTTTATTTCCGGGGTTGTGAGTGCAATAGTACGATTAGCACAATCTAGTACTCCTTCATACTTAGCCATCCAATCCATTCCCAATATTACGTCCAGTCCTTGGGAATCTAGGATTATCAGACTCACTGGAAACTTATGTTTCCCAAATTATATTACTAGATCCCGGCATCCAAGACTTACTATCATATCTCCACCCGGAGAGCTAACTTTTATTGGACACCCAATGTTTTTAGACGGAAACCCATTTCTATCAACAAATGCCTTTGATATGAATGAATGCGATGCACCAGTATCAAAGAGTACAAATGCTGGAATGGAATTGAGTCTGAACTTACCAGCAACAGCATCAGGCTCCTCATAGACCTCCTCCACATTGATGTGGTTCACCTGTCCTTTCTGGAAAGGATTGGGCTTGACAGGTCCTTCAACTTTCTTTTCGGGGCACTCATTTGCATAGTGTCCCATCTTCTTGCATTTGAATCATTCAACCCGACTGATGTCTCTCTTAGCAGGCTGACTTCCACTCCCACTACCATTACCACTGTGGTGGCTCTTATGTCCACCCTTGTGGTTCTTGTACTTGTCATTGTCATGACTGCGATGATGCTTGTTGTCATGACGGTTGTGGTTGTGTTGCTTGTTGAATTTCCCATGCTTATGGGATCCTGAGCTTCCACTGTCATCATAGTGAGATTGTTTGTGAGACGATCCCGAGCTGTGCTTGTTGGAGTGTTTCCTCTTCCTACTCTCGACTTGTTTCATTTTGTTCTCCAATATTGCAGCCTTATCACAGAGCGACTGATAAGTGGGAACATATGCCACAGCCAGCTGCAGATTCAGCTCATCATTCAAGCCTTCCAGAAATTTTTCCTTTCTTTTGGCATCTGTGTCAACCTCGTCCGGTGCATAACGCGCCAGATTGTTGAACTCTTCAATGTATTCAGCCACGCTGCGGTGGCGCTGCTTCAGATTGTGGAACTCTTTCTTTTTCAGGCTCATTATCCCTGATGAGATATGAGCAATGCGAAAACCGTCCTCAAAGATAGCCCAAGTCACCTCACACATCACTTGGCTAATATCCTTCCTCATGTTTGGTTTCACTATCTTTTGTTGGTTTCCTTGGCCCTTCTTCTTCTTTGGTATCATTGCCTCTTGTTTGTTTCCTTGGTTCTTCTTATTTTCTGGGAAATCACTGGCATAGTGTCCAAGTTCCTTACAATTGTAGCACTTCAACTGGCTAATATCCTTCTTCTTCTTCTTTTTGGGTCTTTCCAAAGCTAGGAGTTCTTCTAGTTCATGTTCTTCATATTTCACCTCAAAGGTGGGAAATATTTCTCTCTTCTTGGGGTAGTTACTAGAGATATGACCTTCTTCTTCACAAGAGTAGCAACACTTTGTGGTCACTTTGGATTTGGCTTTATGAGGTATGGTTCTGACTTTTCCTTCATCCTTATTGGTAGAAGTTGTTCCTTCATGGAGGTTTCCAAACATTTGATGCATTCCATCTTGTTTCATTTGTTGAACTATAGGATAGATGGGGCATTGGATATGGACATGATCATTTCCTTCACATAGGAAACAAGTCACTTGAGATATGGGGCATTGTTTAGTTGGATGTTTCTCTTCACAATTAGGGCATTGATCTTCATGCTCTTTGGAAGTGTGTTCCATGTCTCCACAAATATTGCAAGCTTGAATTCCTTCTATAATATCATACTTGACATCATGGTTGTCAAAATCTTCTTGGGAAAGGTTGTCTCTCATGTTGATCATTTGAATGGTCATCCCTTGCAACAATTGGGATTGGATTTCCAAAATATTTTGCAAGGTTGGGTCTATCTTATTGTTGTTGGCCAAAAACTGAGTTGTCATTTGACTCAACTGGGTTTGGTTTTATAGTAGTTATTCTCTCATGTGCATCTCTTGGTTTTTGTTGTTGTCACCATTCTTGATGTTGGAGTCTCTTGGAGAAGTCATCTGTTTGGGTTGGATTGGGATTAGAATAGGCAAAAGATTTCTATAGTAGAAATTCAAATCACACACATCACAAATCACACAAGCAATGTGCAAGCAATCACAAACAAACATTCCACTCACACAACAAGTTCAAGCACATTTTTAGGCAACAAAATATTTTTGTAACACCACATAAGTTGGTGTGTTTGATCTAAACACTAGTATGGTGGTCCAACTATATGGTTTTCTTGAGATCATTCCATTCTTCTTGGTTGTTTCTTCATGAACAAGATCATGGCTTCCTTGGAAAAATCCTTGTATCTTGGTCACTAAACTTCAAAGGTGATGATGGTTCCTTCTAAGTTGTGTCTCCTTAGTCTTCAAGTCTTGAGTAATATTTCTTGTCTCACTTGCAGTCCTTAGTGATGTCCAAGTTGAAGTCCTGGTGAAACTAAAGTTGAAGTCTTTGGTGTTTGTTGAAGTAGAAGTCATTTGAGTTGGTGAAGTCCTTTGCTCATGGTGGAGGCTTTGTCCATCAAGTTGAAATAGAAGAGATGTAGAATTAAAACCAAAATGGTTGAGGAAAGAGTTTACAAGATTGTTTGTAAATAATTTTTGGAACAAATAGAACTCCTACTTTTTCCTAAGGGGTTTTGTCCAATCCTATGGTTACAATCCTACAGGCAACACGGTGCTCTGATACCATCTGTAGAGGTCCCAACCTTTAATAAGGTAGAGATCCTTGTGTTTGGATTCAGCTGCTGGAGGTACTTTTATGGGTCTCACTTTGGGTGCTACAACAAGGCTCCTTGATAATATGATGGTTAACTACTCTGAATGGCATGTTGAGAGAGCTCCACATGGTAAGAAGGTAAATTCCTTTGAGGAAACTTCCTCTTTGAGTGAAAAGATTGATGTTATTATGGCTATGCTTGTTAATGGGAAAGCTCCTCTAGATCCTAATAGTGTTCCCTTAGCCTCTTTGGTTGCTCAAGAAGAGCAAGTTGATATGAACTTCATTAGAAACAATAATTTCAATGAAAATGTCTATAGGAATAATTTTGGTAGCAACAATAATTATAGGCCGTATCCTCCTAATAATGGCAATTCCTATGGAAGCTCCTACAACAATGCTAGAAGTGCCCCATCTGAACTTGAAGTCATTCTCAAGGACTTTATTAGTAAACAAACCACTTCCAATAAGACTATAGAGGAAAAGATTTTAACCGTTGAGAAAAATATATCCTCTTTGTCTGAATCTCAGTCTTCCTTGGTTAATAAAATGGCTGCTAAACCTGAAACTATGTAAAATACCTTTGCTACTGCTCATGCCATAAAAGTTATTATTGATGAAAATGTTAGGCTGTTAGCTCAACTTCATGCTAAGTGGGAAAGGGAAGCTGAAATTGATAAAAACAATAATGTGTGCACCATCACCACTAAACCACAAGTAGTCCCTATTCCTCGTCCTACTATGCCTAAGCCTATTGAGCCTACTACTAGTGATGCTAAGTTTGATTTTGATATTGATGGTTGCAATATTTCTGAAGTGATTATGTTCCTACAAAAGCTTGCTAGAAGTCCTGATGCTAGTGATATTCATGTTTCTTTCACTAAACACATTACAAATGCTCTTGTTAAGATTAAGGAAGAAAAGCTAAAACACAAAGCTTCTATTCCTAGGAAAGTAGAAGATAGTTGGGAACCCATTATTAATATGCAAGTGAATGACTTTGATCTCAAAGATTCATGTGATCTTAGTTCTAGTGTCTCTATTATGCCTAGGAATATTTATGAAATGCTTGATTTGCCGCCTTTGGAAGATTGTTATTTAGATGTCCCACTCAATGATAATTCTAAGAAGAAACTCATGGGGAGTATTAATGATGTTCTCATTATGGTTAACAATGCTTATGTCCCTGTTGATTTCTATGTTTTGGATGTTGAATATAATGCTTCTTGTCCTATAACTTTGGGAAGACCTTTTATTAGAACAGTTGGTGCCATCATTGATATGAAAGAAGGCACCATTAAATATCATTTTCCATTCAAGAAAGGTATTGAACACTTCCCTATGAGTAGAGAGAAGTTGCTTTTGTCTCCTCCCTTAAAAGCAAGGTTTTATGTTAATGCTTCTTCATTTGAAAATACTTGATTCTTCTTGCTTCTTGTGCCTAACTTAAAGGCGTTAAAGAAAAGTACTTGTTGGGAGATAACCCAAGAGTTTCCTTGAGTCTTGGAAGTTATTACTCCAGTAATGACCTCTCCTTATCCTTTTTGTTTGCTTTTTGTGCCAAGAATGACCTCTAATGAGAGGGAAGTAAGATTTAGGGAGTTGCTATCCCGAAACAGATTTCTGTCCTCCACCAAAAACATTCGTGAGGAGTCTCTGTAACTCGTATTGATCTCAAAATTTACGAATAAATCCCCCAGTATGTTAGATAACTTTCGTTAGTTCAACACTTTTTTGATTTGAGCAACATATATAAGATGTTCTAAAAAATCGGATTCTACCTGTTGGTCTGTTTTGACAGATTTCTGCCATTATTTGCATTTGCTTCTTATTGATTCCTTTTTGAGTTCTCTTTTGGGGAAATGAGATTTTTGAAGGAGTTACTACAATAGCTTGTGTTTTTATTGAAAATCCTTGTTGTTCCAAAGCTTTGCAGAGGTCTAATATCTTTTGAATAAACTAATGTTGCTAATGAAGATTGTGTGAAGTTTTGTATGAAGGAAAAATTTTAGGTGCAGAGAGAGAATGATGCAATGAGATGAAGAATGGAAAAAAGCTCAAGCTTGGGGATGCCACCATGGTGTCACCCCAAGAAATATCCAAGAGGTACAAGCGTCAAAGCTTGGGGATGTCCAAGGCATCCCCTTCTTCATCAATAAAAAGCTCAGGTCTGTATAGACACTTCGTTTTTATTGTTTCATGCACAGTGGTGTTGTTCTTGGAGCGTCTTAGTTTTCGTTTGCTTTGCTTAGGTTGTTTAGTTTGCTTTAATAAATTAGTTTGGACCCTTGTTCTCGCTGTGTTGTTTTGCAAATAAGTTTCTTGGTGTTGGAAACGAGTAGTAAGTTCTTGCTTGAAGTGCAAGAGGATCTTGCATTGACTATGACTTAGACTTTAGCATGACATGCTAGGTGTTGTATTGGCATTATGCTAAGTGATTATTTCTGTAGTATGTCTTGTTACAAACAATTGGGATTGCTTAGTGTGCCTTGAAGAAGTTATGCGTTGTTTTAGCATGCAAAAGCATAGTATTATGGTATTCTCCTTTGATGCTTTGTTTGGGTTGACTTGGCACATGATCACACCATGTTATGACTATGACAAGTCACCATTAGCCTCTATGATCATTTAGTCCTTGACTTGTAGTACCACTCTATGCTTTGATTAGTAATGCTTTGTTGCTCTGCATGATTATGGCCATTATGCTCTCTTAGTTGGTTGCTCCCAGTCTTTTGCTAGCCTCCACTTGTATGAGTAAGCTCTACTCATGCTTCCAACTCCCAAGAAACCAAGTTATTCCAAAGTGTCCACTATAAACTCCTATGCATGGTATATTACACCATTCCAAGTACATTCTTGTTTTCAACTATCTTCCAATTAAAAACTATTTTGTTATATGAAAACTTAGTGATTAAAGCCCTCACGAACTTGATGGCACACTCTATATTCTTTGCCCCTAATAAACTTGAACCATTGTGGCGCTATGTTGTATATGCTTGCACTTATACGTTGGAATTAGCAGAACCGTGTTGTCACGGGGAACGTTTTCAACATTGCACTTGTACTTCATACTCAGTTGATATGATGCTCTTTTGTGTATGGATGTCACTAGTGTGAAATAAAGAGGGAACTTTTGAGTCCATGGAGTTTGTATTCTGTGTTAGAGAAACTCCTGGGCCGCTAGCCTAAGCCATGCCTAATCATGGTGGAAACTTGCAACATCACCATAGTGAGATATCTATGAAGCATCCTCAATAAAAAACTATTCATATAGTAAATAAAAAGATTGCTGAGATGCTCATTTTCTGATTGCCTTGTCATTTTGGTTATGGGAAAGCTCCTGTAGCATGTGCAAGGGGTACCCCGTTGGCGGTTCTCAATGATATGCAAATACTTACAATGACAAGAACTTTCCTGGGCCAGAAGTTGAGTAGCATGAGGTGTGGCCCTCATATTCAAGGGACTTGAGATTGCCAGCTTATACTTCGTCAAGCATATACTCCCTAGTTTGTTCACTTTAACCTTAATCACTTCAAGATGCTTATGATAGGGGCAATGAGGGCTGAAAGCTAACAAGTACCATAATTTTTGGAAGCTCTTTTTGAAACTTGAAATCCATGCTTCCTTTACAAAAAGGCCTTTCTTCCACCACTATTGAGTCTCCACCTTCTGTCTTTAGGCACCTTTGAGAGAACATAGTTGTCATTATGTGTGTAGTGTTCCAAAGCTTATTGATTGATGCGTATTGTGATATTACTTGTGCTTGTGCTATTTGTTTCTAGTCACCCTTGTGAACTTTGAAGGTGTCCTATGCATCTATATTGCTACTCTATGAGGGACAAGCTGATTGCCACTATGCTATGTTTTTGTATGTGAAACAAACAAACGTTTTTCAATGCATGTTATTCATGATATTTGTTTGCAGCCTTTCATGTTGCATGCATAGTTACTATGTCCTATTGTTATAACTCCATCTTTCATGCACATGTTTAGAGTTCTTTGATCCCAGCTTTCAATGCTTGCAAATGGTTGGATCTTTATTGTGAGGGTGCATGTCACCTCAAAAATTATTCTTTTATCACTTACCTACTCGAGGACGAGCAGGAGTTAAGCTTGGGGATGCTTGATACGTCAGAAACGTATCTATAATTTTTGATGTTCCATGCTTGTTAGTATCTACTTTGCTTTGTTTACACTTTGAGGTGCTTTTTACATGTTTTCTGGTACTAATCTATTAACAAGTTGCCACGGTGCCAGATGCCTGTTTTCTGCTGTTTTTGGTTTCAGAAAAGCTAGTAAAGAAATATGCTCGGAATTGGACGGGACAAAAGCCAAAGTCAATTACTTTCCATGGGGAACAAGAATCCAGAAGATGAGACGGAGACGCAAGCCAGGGCGGCCAGACCCCCTAGGCGCGGGTGGGCCCTGCCCCACACCTGGGAGGGGTGTGGGGCCCCTGGTCGCCTCCTCGGCCTCCCCCTTCGCCTATAAGAAGCCCCTGATGCAGAAACCCTAAGCACCCGATCAAATCTCTACGAAACCGTCTCTAGTCGCTGCCACCATCGTCCCTAGATCGAGGGGATCTGAAGTTCTTCCCGGCACCCTGCCGTAGGGGAGATCATCCCGGAGGCCTTCTCTCCAGTATGATGCGTGAGTAGTTCCACCTTGTACTGTGGGTCCATGTAGTAGCTAGATGGTTGTATTTCCTCCTTTGTGCTTTCATGTATAGATCTTGTGAGCTCTGTTCATGATCAAGATCTAATCTATTTGTAATCATGCGTGTTATGTTTGCGGGGATCCGATGGATATTGAGATTATTATATTGGTTTGATTAATGATTTTATCTTTATTATTCTATCATGTCTTTATTGGTTTTCACGTTGCTTGCAACACCTTTGAGACATTTCCTTCCTCCTTCAGGTTCGATAACCTCGGTCTCTACTGAGGGAAACTTGCTGCTGTGCTCATCACACCTTGCTCTTGGGGTTCCAACAAAGTGTCCCACATCAACACTGGGTGCACGCATCACATACCATTATTCCTAAACTGTCTTCTGATCCTAAGTTTGCCACCTCTCCCATAGATATTAAAGATGAAGATTATGATTTCTCTCTTGATTTAACCTATATAGGATTGTTGATAAAGAACCTTTTTGTGGGAATGAGAGTGAGTGATGTGGCACATATGAATGAGCTTTCCAGTATGAGTGCCTTATTTTCTGATGATTTTAAGATGCACAAGTACTTTGTTACAAAGATCTTCCCTTTTTCACTAAAAGGAGAAGCTAAGGCTTGGTTTAATAGATTACCTCATGGATCCATTGATAGCCCTGATTGCTTATTTCTTTTAGAAATATTTTCCTCCTGGTGCTAGACATGCTGCTTTGCAGAGACTTTTTGATTTTAAACAGGGAGAAGAAGAGAAATTGCCTGAGTCATGGACAAGGTTCTATGCCTTGATCCATGCACATCCTGGATGTCCATTACCTAAAAATGAGCTTCTTGATATTTATTATAATGCACTAACTGATGATTCTAGGACATACCTAGATAGTTTTGCTGATTGTGTTTTCAGGAAAAGAACTCCTACATATGCTGAAGAATTAATGGCTAAAATAAGCAAGAATTATGATGATTCGACTTCAACTGAGCTAAATACACCCGAGCCTATTACTCCTGAGCCAGTTGTGCCTGAACCAGTTCCAACACCAACACCAAAGAAGAGGGGAGTGATTGCATTAAATGATGAAGTGATGAAAGAAGCAAAGAAATTTCTTAAGGAGAAAGGTATTAGAGATGAAGATGTGAAGAATCTACCTCCTATAGAAGAATTATGTAAGCCAATTCCCCACTCATCTACTATTGAGGTACACTCTCTCCATTTTAATGAAGGTGATATTCCCTATGGTAAACCTCCTGATCAATGCTTAGAGGAACTTGACACTTTTATTGTTAAGCAAGGTAATTTTAACAAACAAGTTCAGAATCATTTATTGGAAAACTCTAGAGCTATTAATGAGTTGAAATATATTGTGGAAAGAACTGCTAATGATGTTAAAATGCTTTGTAAACACTTTCAAATGGTTCAAACTCAAATTTATCAACTTGCTAAGGCACAAAAGGATATGCTAGTTAATGCCTTAGGAGATAAACATGCTTATAGAATTAGAACCAGGAGTGGTATAGCCACTCAAGATACTTTATATCCTTAAGTACACCATAAAAGAATTGAGAAGGATTCACAACAAGGTGAAAGTAGTGGTAGTCCTCATAAGAGAAAGAAAAAGAAAAAGAAAAAGGAAATAGTTGAGGAACCACCTGAACCTGCTGTAGATCCTAATAGTATATATGTCTCTAATGCTGAAACTGAGAGTGGTAATGATAAAATTGATGCTACTGACAAGGAGAAAGTTGAGGAAGAACTTGAGAAGGACACTAAGAACACTAGGTACACTAAGGAAGATTTTATTGCTAATAAACATGGTAGTGAGAGAGAACCTTGGGTGCAAAAACCTATGCCTTTTCCAAATAAGAAACACAAGTCAAAGGAGGAAGAGCACTATAACAAGTTTTGCGAGTGGATGAAACCTTTATTTTTGCAAATTCCTTTGACTAATGCTATTAAGTTTCCTCCTTATTCAAAGTATATGAAGGATATTATCTCTAATAAAAGGAAGATTCCTAATGAGGAAATTTCTACTTTGCTTGCTAATTATTCCTTCAATGGTAAGGTTCCAAAGAAACTTGGTGATCCAGGTATACCAACTATTCCTTGCTCTATTAAGAATAATTATGTTAGAACTGCTTTATGTGATTTGGGAGCTAGAGTTAGTGTTATGCCTTTTTCTCTCTTCAAGAGACTCCAGCTAGAAAAGTTGATACCAACTGATATATCTTTGAAATGGCTAATAAGTCTACTATTATTCCTTTTGGTATATGTGAAGATGTTCCTGTTCAAGTGGATCATAATTGCTTGGGTTTAACTGATTTTGTTGGGCTTGAGATTCCTGAAGATGATAATATGTCTATTATTCTTGGGAGACCTTTTCTTAATACTACAGGTGTTGTCATCAATTGTAATCAAGGAAAGGTAACATTTAATATTAATGACAAAGAGCATACTATCTATTTCCCCAAGAAGATTGATAAAAGCTATTTCCTAAATTCCATTGAAAATATTGAGAGCATCAAAGTTGGAGAAATATATTGTCCCATTCCACAAGAAAGTTTTGAAACTATTATGATTGGGACTATTGCTATCAAGTTTGAGGTAACATAATCACTTTTTGGAATGAAAAGTTTTGCTTTATATAAGATTTTTTTGGTAACAAGACTTGATCAACCTTGTTAACAAAGGGATTTTAATGAACAAAACAATGCTTTCACAGTGGTTATACTTGCTCGCTTTTACTTTTCTCCTTCCTAGTATTTGCTCTTTCTCTTGTTAGATTTAGTTTTTCTTGTTTGCTTGTTAGAGTGTCTTAGAACTTCTGTAGTTTTGGTTTTTGTTTGCTTTTGCTTCTTCTAAAAAATCTTTTTCTGCGAGAAAATCAATTTTCATACCCTAGAAATTGGCCAAAAATAAAGTTTCCCGAAAAATCCCAGAAAATTCATACTAAATTTTTCCTGAAAAAGGGGCAGATGGACACCTGGAGTGGCCCAGGGGGACCCACATGCCAGCACACCGCCTAGTGGCGCGGCCAGCCCCCAGGGAGCGCCTGGCCTGGGTGGGGCCCACCTATGGCCCTCCAAGTTGCCTCCTCCTAGACACTTCTTTCTCTCTCCTGAAAAAAACCGGAAAACTTTCTCAAGCTCGAGTTCCTGCTGTTCTTGCTCCCGATTTTCGATCTCCTTACTCAGCCCATCATTGCTGCTGATTTTTGGAGGGATTGCTCCTTGGTATGTACCACCTCCGCTTGTCCAATTAGATTTGTGATTGATAGATTGTATCTCGAGTATTTTGCTGCTATAGGTGTCAGGTTGTGTGATCTTGCATGCTTGTTCTATGCTTAGAGATTTCATTTTGATGCATGTTTAGCCCTCTAGAAAGTTCCTATAGTAGTTCCTCATCATTTATCAACTTGGAAATTACTTGGTTTGATGTTTGTCTAAAATTTTTAGAAAAAATGGACCACCACACCTTTGGAGAAGTGTTTGAGAGTGATGCACCCAGGAGGACAAGGCCTTCAAGATCATCCTCCCGATCTAGGCCATCATACAATGAGGATCTCATTACACCGTGTTTTGGAGACGAGGGAGATGAGGGGGATGCACACCCTTCTACCTTTCCTTGTCCTACCTTTTTGCGGGATGCAGGGATCCTCAATGATTTCCTAACCTTGGTTCGGAGGTTTGGACTAACTAGTTATATGCAGGATGAGAGTGTGCACTATGCTATGCTCACCAAAACCTTTGTGGATAGTTTCTCTTTTACTAACAACCCTTTCAGGTCAGAGGTGTCATTCAAAATCTATAATAGGCCCTTCACCATGAAGATATTTTGTGAAATCTTGGGTATTGGCATGGCTAGGACAGTGAAGAAGATTCTAGCTAAACCCACTGATTTGTTGGAGCTCTACCGCGGGATAACCAATGATGATAATCGCAGAGCCCAACACGGAAAGATAAGAAATATTCAACTCCCATCTATCAAATATTTTGCTTATTATCTTGCCACTAGTATTCTTGGTAGGGAGAACACTAGCAACATTTACAACTATCATTTGGCCTTCCTAGCTGCTGCACTCAACAATGAAACCAGGTACAATCTTGGTTCTCTCATTGCTCGTCGCTTAGCTGCTAAGGGACCCATTTATGGGGGTATTATTGTTGCACGTGTTGCTGCTTCCTTAGACCTTTCTGTTGATCCAAATGATACAATTTTGGCTCCTTAGAGGCTTGATTTTTAGCTGCCATGAAAGCGCATCACTTTGTCACTGCTAGCTCTACCTTTGATAGTTTGGTTTATAGGATGATGTTACTGACAGGGAAGAGAGGGAAATTCCTTTGCCCCAAACCACTTTGTTCGGTATTTCCCAGGAACCTTTGTCACACTCCAAGGAGGATATGGACGAGAAGCTACGCATTCGTGGGTTCCACGGGCACTACCAGGGGGACGCGCCCTCATACGACCCATCTATGCACTACACAGGGGCGTCCTCGAGCTCGTACTAGGATGAAGGGGCCTCTTCGTCGTCTTACGGAGGTGCGCCTTCTTGGTCACCATGGAGTTGAGCCCCACTTAGGCCAAAATCCTAAGCTTGGGGGAGGTACGCCAACATTACACTCATCTATATATCATGTTTCGTCGGTTCTTTGTATATCCATGTTTTGCTTTCTTTTTGGTTTTGTTTCTGCTTTCCCAAAACACAAAAAGGACCAAAAATATTTTTGTTGTTTCTATTGGTTTGTTTCTTTGCCTTTTAGTTTTGGTTTGCCTTAAGAAAAAGCCAAAAATATTTTTCTTTGTTTGTTTTTGCTTTGTGTGCTTGCTTTAAAAAATCGAAAACACCAAAAATATGTGTTCTTCTTCTTTGGTTTTGTGAAGTTCTTTGCAGGGTTCAGCAGTCCTCGGTGGAGTTTGGTTTCATGTTATTATTCAAGCCACACAAGTGAAGGGCAATAATGAAGATTAAGACAATTTGAGGTGTGGTAAGAGGCTGGTAACAAACTCCATTTGTTTTCATTTTTGTACATATACTCATCATTGTGGGCATGCTAAGTCTGTTCATGTAAGGTGTATGTTATTTATGGATGCTTAGTAGTTCTTGATCTCTTACGATTAGCCCCAGCTTGCTAATAGTTTATAGCATGTCATATGAATGTTTGCTTGCATTGTTTTATTTATAACTTGGTATGATATTGTGGTATCCTCCTCTGAATGTTTCATGTGAATCGACTTGGCACATGCTCATGCATGCATATGACTAAACAATAGTCAGTAAGCCTCAATGATTTATTTTTCCTCAGAGTTCTTGTATCACTTTCATTCCATAATTAGTATTGTTTTTTTGCAAGCATGATTATGATAGTTATCGCTCTCTCGTTTGTCGCTCCCTCTCTATTGCTATCCTTCACTTGCACTGAGTATGAGCTCTACTTGTGCATCCAACTCCCCAAAACTAATATTTCCACAATGTCCACCATACCTACCTACTAGCATCATTTGCTATCAGTGCATATTCATTATGCCTTGTTTTCTTCCAAATAAAATGTTCGACTATTTTGATAAAGTTAGTTAGTAAAGCTCTCACGAACTTGATGGCACACTTTATTTCTTGCACTTAATAAACCTAAACCATTGTGACTGTCCATGGAAGTTATATGCTTGCAAATTATAGGCTGGGAGTTAGGAGAACTGTGCTGTCACGGGGAACGCTTTCAACATTACACCTGTACTTTGTACCCAGTTGATATCATGCTCTTTTGTTTACGGATGTCGTCGGTGTGAAATAAAAGGGGAGCTTGTAAGGTTCATGGAGTTATATATATATGTTAGAGAAACGCCTGGGCCGCTAGCCTAAGCCATGCCTAATCATGGTGGAAACTCGCAGCATAACCATAATGAGCAATCTGTGAAGCATCCCCAATAAAAACCTATGCAAATAGCAAATAAAAAGATCTTGATATGCTCATTGTCTTCTTGCCTTGTCATTTTGATTATGGGATAGCTCCTATATCATGTGCAAGGGGTACCCCGTTGGCGGTTCTCTATGATACGCATGTATTTACTATGACAAGCACTTGCATGTAACTAAAGTTGAGTAGCATGAGGAGCGGCCCTCGTATTCAAGGGGCATGAGATTTCTAGTTTATGGTCTATCAAGCATATAACTCATATTGGACCTCACTTTCACCTTAACCACCTAAATATGCCTATGATAGGGGCAATGAGAGCTCAAAGCTAATGAGTACCATACTTTCAGCATTTGGAAGCCTTTCAAACTTTTCAAAACCTTTTCACTTCCTTGTTGAGTCACCACTTATTCTATGAGCACCTTCTTGAGAACATAGTTGTCATTCTTAGTGTAATGTGCTTGTCTCAAAACTTGGTTAATTATGTCATAACTTTGATGCTTGCATCTCTGATATCTTTACTTCTAGTGTTCACTTAAACTTCAGAGGTGCCTTGGCATTCATGTTTTGCTCCACCATCAAAGGCAAGCGATATACCACTCTATCATATCTTCTTATGAGCATTACAATGTTGCTTATGTTTATGTTTCATGCTGCTTATTATTATTGAGTTGGAATCTCTTCATAGCTTGCAATGACTATTGAGTAGACTTAGTTGTACACTCCTTATTATGAATTGTCTAACTATCTAGTCATGTGCTGAGAATATATACATCAAATGAAGAAAATGTGTTTGTGAAAGTTCTTTTATCGCACTCAGTTTTCAACTGAATTGCTTGAGGACAAGCAATAAGCTAAGATTGGGGGAAGTTGATACGTCCAAAACGTATCTACTTTCCCGAACACTTTTGCTATTGTTTCTCCTCTAAACTTCTGTGATTTGGATACAACTAACGCTGTTTTCAGCAGAATTACCTTGGTGTCTAGTTTTTGTGCAGAAAATCAACTATCAGGAAAAATCCTGGAAAATATGCCAAAAATCCTATTTCACCAGAAGACTCACATAGCCAGAATACAAGACGGAGTGGAGGCCTGAGGGGCCCACCCCCCCCCCCCCAGCCGTGCGGGCTAGGCCTGGCCGCACCTGGAGGGGGTGTGGCCACCCCAGGCACCTCCGCAGCCTCCCTCTTCGCCTATAAGGTTCCTCTTGACCTAAAAACTCAGGGAGGGTTCGACGTTTTTCCAGAAAGAGTTCCGCTGCGCCGCCACCACAGAAACCTCGATTCGGAACCAGAAACTCCGTTCTAAAAACCTGCCGGGACGGGGAATTTGGAGAGGATCATCGCCATCATCATCATCAACAACGCCTCTCCATCAACCATCCATGTTTCCCTCATCCATTAGTGAGTAATCCCCCGCTGTAGGCTATGGGGATGGTAGGGATTGGATGAGTTATATCATGTAATGGAAAAAGATTGTTAGGGCATGGTGTATAGTAACTTTATTAGTGCTATTTGACTTTGTTGCAACTTGTTGTGCTTAATGCTTGTCACTAGGGCCTGAGTGCCATGATCTCAAATCTGAACTTATTATTGATTCATGATGATAGTATTGTTTGTGATCGTATCTGCAAGTTGTGTACACATATCATTGTCCGGATCCAAAGGCCCCGAAGTGACAGAAATTGGGACAGCCGGAGGGGATGGTTGTGGTATGAGGATCACATGTGCTCACGAAGTGTTAATGCTTTGCTTCGGTGCTCTATTAAAAGGAGCACCTTAATTGCCAGTAGTTCCCTTGAGGCCCCGCTGCAACGGGCTGGCAGGACAAACGATGTTGTGCAAGTTCTCATTGCGAGCATGGATGACTATATATGGAGCACATGCCTATGATTGTTTAGTACATAAATGCAACATCTAATATGTAATCAAGTTTTATATTTTACGTACATCTAAATGAAAAATATAAGTTATGATATTTATTTTAGACTCACTTAGTCAATGGAACTCGCTTGTTTATTAATCATAGAGCATGCTCCAAGTCAAGGGAACTAAATTTTTTGTTAAATCATGTAGAAATTGTAGAACAATGTAGAACATGTATTAATTTACACAAGCAACTCATGTATTCTCGAGATATGCTAATATATTCAAAAGAAAATTCAGTTGCGGAGCCTAAGAGGGACAAAATCATTTTATTCTGATTTTTTGAGGAATACATACATGTTAATTATTGAAGTGACATGAAACGCGACTGTTTATCGCAAGGCGCAACCATTCCTTGCCCTGTTAGCGCTCCACGCTTTTCGTTCAACGATTCTTCTATTCGGTTACTGTAGATTCCGGGTTTTAGCCAATCGCTCTGTGCCACGTCATCGCATGCCTAGAGAGCCTTCTCCTTTTCAATTCTTTTTGTCCCGCATTCGTCCCTAATTTTTCTAGTCAAAGCGGTGAGGATGATGCGACATATTCGTGTAGTCCCATATAGGAGCGTCTCTACCCACGCTGCCCCCTCTCTCTCACCCCCACCGCGCCACGCGCTAACCTCCTCCTTATCTTCCACACCACCCGCAAAGCGTGGCGGTGGATGGGTGCGCGGGGTTGGGGGCGATGTTGAATCGGTATTGGGAAGGTTCAGGGCGGAGAAGCAGAGGTGGCCGACGCTGGATGCGAGAGATGGAAAGGAGGCGGTGGCCTCGTGAATGGAGGGGAGGAGGGTGCGGAGGTGAGGGGGAGAGATCAAGAGCGGAGGGGCCTTCTCCTTTTCAATTCCTTTTTTACGCCATCCATCCCTAATTTTTCTGGGTAAAGCGATGATGATGCGACATATTCATGTAGTCCCGCATAGGAGAATCTCTACCTATGCCGCCCCTCTCTCTCTCACCCCATCATCCCACACGCTCACCTCCTCCTTGTCTTCATCACCACCGGCAAAGCATGGCGGTGGACGGGTGCACGAGGTCGGAGGGCGATGATGAATCAGTACTGGGAAGGTTCGAGGAGGGAAGCAGAGGCGGCCTATGCTGGATGTGGGAGCTGCACGTGAGGCGGTGGCCTCATGAGTAGTGGGGTGGAGGGAGTGGAGGTGAGAGGGAGAGCTCGGAAGCGGATGGGGCGGCGCATGTTGCTGGGGGAGACAGAGAAGCGGCTGGGATGGGCGGGACCTCGGGAGCTCGGGTGGAGGGGAACGGGATCGAGATAGGGTGGGGTGCGGGCGGGGACGGGAGGAACAACTCGTAAGACTTCAGTCAACACCTAAAACTACACGGTTGAGATGACTCATAGTGAAGATCGGATGGCCAAAAACGCACGCGCAGATAGATGGCCTCAGATGGCTCGCTTTTGCTCAGACTTAAGCTATAGTATAATTTGTCCATAATAAAGACTTGCTAAAATTCGTTGGGCCCTTTGCTAAGGATTGTCTTGGCAAGTTTTAGTTGCTGCTAGGGTTTCCGTGGAAGACCTCAAGATACCTATGTAATTATCAAATATGATTGTTCATGTCGCTTAGTTTAACTTGTGGCAGCGGCGGAGGACCCCATAGGGCGTAGTATGGTGGCCGCCCCACATATGTACTCTGTCTCTATATTTTGGTTGCATGCAGGTTACAGTTTTGGATGGCGTGGGCGCAGAACCATGCCGCTGAAGAAGGCATAATCGTTATGTGAGCGTGTATTCCATTAGTTTTTTAAACTAAGAGCCATATCTAATCTATCATTATTCTTGAAACATCGTCTGACGTATAAGGATTAAACTTATATATATGTTACCGAGTATAATCTAATCTTCATTATTTTGTGATGTATATTTTGATATATACATAATTTTTATAAGAAAAACCTCATTAACTACAATTATAATAGTTTATTTCTCCATGCATATTTTCCGTAAACCTTAATGACATTTAGTCGGTCAAATAGAAACCATTTCACATCGATTAAGTGTAGTGTACTATAGGCAGTTGAATCTTGCATATTCATGTTAGAAAATTTTATATCAAATTAGTCTTACATCCTTACATGGGGTAGGGGGCCATTGCCTCCCCCCTCCACACACACACAACCCCGCGCGCAAACAAAATTACATATGTATTTTACTTCTCCATACCTAAATTTCACGGTCTCAGCCTTAATTTGCAGCGCCCAGTCCACCGAATTTAATTACTTCTAGTAGTATGATCATGCTGGCAGGGTTGCTTCAAGTTTCCTGCAGTTCTTCAGGCCTTGATTGTGATGAGCCTGGTCAACCAACTGAAGAAGCATCTCTACAAGCTCCACGCACTGTTTGAAAACTAAAATTATACTCTCACTCCGTCTCAATATATAAGTTGTTTTAGCTTTTGTAAGAAAAGTGTATCTAGATATTTTTAGTATAGATTCGGAGTAACATAAATAAACCTACACATTAAAAAAATAGATACAGTACTTTTATAAAAGCTAAAATAACTTAGATTATAAAACCAAGGAAATAGTTTAGTATAAAATCAGCGATACTTATTATAAATGAAAGGTAGTAAAAAATCGGATTTGCCTTACCAACATGCTGCATTCTAGCGTCAACTGAGAAAAGGGCGTGGCGAGACTTAACGTGTCCCAGCGGCAGCGGGTGTGGTCTGCCGGTAACTTTTCTGTGGTGGTGTCAGATCGGTGATAGTGTGTTGTACTCCTTCTATTTGAAAATATAAGATGTTTTAGGTTTGTAAATAAGATATATCTAGACATCTTTTAGTGTCTAGATTCATTTGAACCTATACACTAAAAGGTGTCTAGATACATCTACTTTACAAACCTAAAACATATTATATTTCTAAACGGAGGGAGTACGAGACAAGGCAGCCAACGGTGTCGTCGTTGGCGACGGGACGTAGCTAAGCATAAGCCAGCCATAGCGTTGCCATCTGGAAGGTTCTTTCCCTGTGTGGTGACTGGTGAGGAGGATCCTCACGGCATCTCGATCCAAAATATCGTTTTTTATGTTTTCATTGGTCCGTGATCGATTTGGATAGGAGGTCGGTGCCAGTCGTGTTCAGAGGCACGACCCATTTGTGATCTTAGTGAGACAATTTTTTTTTCAGATTCAAACACAAATAATTCACGCTAAAAACAGGCAAGATTCATACTTAATTTACATTTAAAATATATAAAATGGAATTTAAACTACTCCTAGCCCTAGCTACTGGTCTTCGCGCGCCTCGTCTATCTACGGGTCAAGGTCGATGTACTCCGGCGACGTCCAGAGGTTGGCGGTGGCAAGGCCGGAGAGGGAGCGGGCGCAGTTGGATTGATTACCTGCCCAGGCCACGGCGCCCAATCGTGCTGGAGGTGCGCCAGCTCCATCCCCACCTCCGGCGCGATCGGTGGCACCCATCCCGACAGCGGAGGCGGCGGAGGAAGCTGGGCGTTTGTCTGCGCCACCAGGCCGGTGAGCTGGACGGCTTCCTCAAAGCCGACCTACTGGGCTTCCTCCTCCCACGCACTGGCCGTGATGGCCTGCTCGGTGAAGGCGTCCTTGCCGCAGCCCCGTGCCAGTATCCCGCGGTACTCCGGCGGCAGATTCGCGGCAACGTCGTCCACCGCCTCCTGCTTGACGACAATGTCGTCGTCGTCCTCCTCGTCGTTGCCGTCCTCGCTGTCGAGCTCGACGTCGGAGTGGTTGACGGAGCCCTCCTCGTCCGAGTCGATGTCGGCGACGGGGTAGACCTTCCCCTCTACAGGTCACAGTCGATGGTGGTGGCGCGCCGCACCTTGTTCTCCCACTCGAGAAATTCCTTCCAGTACGCCTCAGAGTGGTAGGCGACATCCCACCGTTGGGCCAGCGGGAGGCCCCTGATCCGGCGGTGGATCTCCTCCTCCAGCCCTTTTCCCGTCTTCGGCACGGGCGGCACCGGGACACGGTCCTGGTTGAGGAGTCAGACGGTGGGGAGGGACACGTCGTTGTGCCTGATGCCCCGGCCCTCCCTCCAGCGATGCTCGCACTCTGCGATGCAGAAGTACTGCCGATGGCGGTGCTCCCCCTCCGGCTGTGATGGCGGGCGAACGGGGCAGCCCCGTAAATCCTCCGGCTGTGAGGCGGTAGGGATATGTCGCGGAGGAAGGCCGGCAGCCAGGAGCGCTGGCTGCTAGAGCCATACGCCTCGTGGTTGTTCTTGCTCCTCCCTTCTTCAGCCACGACAGCGTCTTCATTGTTGGTGGTGGCAGAGGCTAGGGTTTGCGATGGCGAGAGGTGAGGAGTGCGGCACCAACGGGCGTAGGTTAAATAGCCTCTTCGCCCGCAAACACGCGCAGCTTCCCGCTCCTTCATCATCAATGCCGGCGCAAGAACGCAAGAGGCGCCTAGTGTGTCAGCGTGCTGTTGTGTCATCATTGATGGCGTAGGCTGCCACCGGGAAGCCTTCTGCCAGCGCCTCTAAATTGTTCCCGCGGTTGCATCTGAATCGGTGCCATTGACCGCGTCTGAATCAATGCCATGGGTCGCGATGGCTGACGGGTGGGCCAGTGGCACACGCGGGCAGGACACCCGCGCTGTCCACGCGCGTTCGGGCCGACGTAACCAAGCCCCAGATTAGATGCATGGATGGGTCGAGCCAGATGCGTTTATCCGGATGGGTCGGCCCGCTAGGGCACTGCGTATGTCCTGCGCATCCGGATGGACAAGTTCGAACACGCTCGGACTGGATGGGTCAGCCTGCTAGGGCGCCGTGCACGCCCCGCGCATCCGCACGGACAAGTTCAAACACGCTCGAACTGGATGGGTCGGCCCGGTGGAGATTCCCTCACGTTGGAAATTAGGACCGTGCGCACGGTTCAGACAGTGGGGTCCACCCATGTACGATAGGACCTGAGCATTTTATTCCTTGCGACAGCACCCGGACGTGTCTTCACCTGCCGTACTCATCCTCGCACCGGCGTCGTCCTAAAAGCCGAGAGGTGCTCCAATTTTCCAGCCAGAGGTGCTCCGAGGCCAGGCCGCCAGAGGTCGGCTATGAGGGTGTCCACTAGTGCTGCAATTGTTACCATTAATGTTACAAGTGGCTGAAGCATGTGCTACGAGCAGCCGGCACATTTGCTACCGCGCGGCCGTCGTTCTTGCACTACTAGGAAAAATGCCATTTGTGGCGCACCTGAAAAGGCCATCCGTGGCGCACTAGCAGTGTGCCACTATCCTCGCGCTACGGCTAAAAGTTAGCCGTGGCGCACTAGGTGGTGGGCCACGCCTATGAAAATATAACCGTGGAGCACTATGTGCTGTGCGCCACGCGTATGAAATGATAACCGTGGCGCACTACGTGCGGTGCACCACAGATACAAATTTCAAAATTCAAAAACAAAAGCGACAGATCTGGATCTCGCCGCCACAACCGTCAGTGCCATCGCTCGTCGGTGCGGGTCGTCGTCGTCGCCTCGTCGGAGTGGTCCGCTTCTTCGGAGTGGTCACCGTCATCGCCGTTGCCTCACCTCGTCGGAAAGGCCTCGTCATTGTTGGAACTATAAGGAGGAGGAGAAGAAGAAGAAGAAGGAGCTCTCCGTCGTCACTGCAAGGAGAAGGAGGAGGAGAAGAAGGAGCCCGCCATCGCCATCGTCGTCATCACTGCAAGGAGGAGGCCACCGTCACCATCTTCACTGCAAGGAGGAGGAAGAGGAGGAGAAGGAGGAGATGGAGGAGAAGGAGAAGGAGAAGGAGAAAGAGAAAGAGAAGGAGGAGGATGAGGAGAAGGAGAAGGAAAATTAGAAGGAGAAGGAGAAGGAGGAGGAGGAGGAGAAGAAGAAGGAAAGGAGAAGGGAGGAAAAGGAAAAGGAAAAGGGAGGAAAAGGAAAAGAAGAGAAGGGGAGGGAAAATAAGAGGTGTAGGTGGGAGGGGTGGGATTCAAATTCTGAATCCCGCCCAACTTACTCGTAGCGCACTAGGTAGTGGTGCGCTACGGGTAAGTTGCCATCTTTTTTTCTACAGGAAAAAACAGTCTTTTGACCATAACTTTTTACTCTTTTCGAATTTTGAAAATCTAAATAATCGCTAAACGACCAAAGGTCGTTGCGAGCAGATGCGAAATCTCGTTCTCGTCATTTTGGTATATTATACGATTTTTTTCGACATCGTATGCAAAAGTTACGGCCATTTTACCATGACATGACTTTTTTTGCAGAAAAAGTCAAAGCTCATGTTTGTTAATTTTCCTAGAAACTATACCACATTATCTAGCTAAATATGAAAGGATTTTATTTTTTGATGTGTTTATCATTTTCTTTTATTTTTTGCAAAGCCTAAAAAGACGATCCAAGGGGGGTGTGTGGAGTTGGTGCAGGGTAGTTAGCCGTAGGGCACTAGGGCAAGGTGCCCTACGGCTAAGTTTACACATCTGTGGCGCACATACCCCATGTGCGCTATGGGTATGTGGCATGCGGCTGGCAGGCCCCTGGCCCACACATCTGTGGTGCACATACCCCATGTGCGCCATGGTTGTTATAGTTACTAGTAGGGCACTGCCCACAGGTGAGCCACGCCTATTTTACCCATGGGGCACTTCAACCATGTGAGCCACAGATGTGCGGATTGCCTGTAGACCTTTTCCTAGTAGTGTTGCTACGAGCAACGAGCATGTGTGCTATGAACGGCGGCGACACATTTTCTACCTACAATGGGCGTAGTTGCTACAAGCGGCAAAAACATGTGCTATGACCGACCAATGCATCTACTACCAGCGACAGGCGCTTTTTTCTATGAGTAGCCAATGCCTTTGCTCTCAGCAGTGGACATTGTTGCTATGAGCGCTTCTGCGACGTGCATCCATGGGAGAGGTGGAGCGGCTGCCCGCGGCCAAGGGAGGTTTTTCCTGGGGAGAGCGCTAGTGCTGCCATGGAAGGACGGAGGTGTTGCTTGTGGTTAACGGATGTGCTTCTAAGGAATAGTGGTGCTACGAGGTGCTTCCAAGGAAGCCTCACCGGAGGATATGGTCGGAAAGACAGGTTCACAACAACATGTATCTACCACATGCATCGGCTTGTTGCGGAATTCTACATCAGCGGTGCGGCTAGAGAGGAGTGGGGCGATGCTACAGTGGGAAGGAGAGCGGCAGGCGCCGTTATCGAGGAGATCAGGCTAGTGTGCCAGTGGTTCTCACAAAGGGAGACAAGGAAGAACGAGTCAAGGAAACTGATAAGAAGATAAAAGGAAGAAGTGGTAGGGCCCACGCATGGTCCTCTCTCCTTTTTTGTCGGTAGGGGACACGTGTTAAGCCTGGGATGCGGAGGATCCCGGGATGACAATCCTACGGAGTACGCTCATAAGTTGCCTTCTTTTAAACCTAAATGTTAGTGGATGATTTCTTCATTTGCGTTTATTTCTTTTTTCCAAACAGTTTATATTATGCTACATGTGTGTGATCTGTTTGTTGGAGATATGCCCTAGAGGCAATAATAAATGTAGTTATTATTATATCTTTGTGTTTATGATAAATGTTTACATTCATGCTATAATAGTATTAACCAGAAACATTAATACTTGTGTTATTTGTAAACTAAATTAGAGTCCCTAGTAAAGCCTCTTTATAATACTAGCTTGTTGGTTAATAGATGATTATGGTTTCCTGATCATGAACATTGAGATGTTGTTAACAACAAGATTATATCATTAGGAGAATGGTGTGATGGACATACTCCTATAGATAAGCGTAGCATAAAGATCAAGTCATTTTAATTAGTTCATTTGCTATAAGATTTTTGATACATAGTAACCTAATTCCTTCGACCATGAGATCATGCTAATCACCATCACCGGAAGGATGCTTTGATGACATCAAACACCACACCGTAACTGGGTGTTTATAAAGGTGTCATTGAGTGTTCGGAAAGTATGGGTTGAGGCACATGGATCAAGAGTGGGATTTGTCCATCCATATGACGGATAGATATACTCTGGGCCCTCTCGGTGGAATTTCATCAAATTAGCTTGCAAGAATGTGACTGGCTCACAAGGGATCACATATCACGGGAACGAGAAAAGAGTACTTATCGGTAACGAGGTTGAACTAGGTATGCAGAGATACCGATGATCAAAACCTCGGATAAGTAAACTATCGTGAGACAAAGGGAAATTGGTATCGTATGTAAGTGGTTCATTCGATCGCAAAGTAATCGTAGAAATATATGGGAGCCATATGAATTTCCAGATTCCTCTATTGGTTATTGATTGGAGAAGTGTCTCGATCATGTCCGCATAATTCACGAACCGTAGGGAGACACACTTAAGGATTCGATGTTGTTGAGTAGTTATGGAATGATGAGTAAGAGACCGAATGTTGTTCGGAGTCTCGGATGGGATCCGGGATATCACGAGGAGATCCGGAATGGTCCGGAGAATAAGATTCATATAAGTAAAGTCCTGTTTTGGAGTTCAGGAATGATTCCAGTGTTTTCGCCAGGAATGTTCTAGAAGGGTCTGGAAGGTCCGGCACTCCGGAGGGGGAAGGGTACATGGATGTGTCATGACAATGTGGAATGGTTGCATCATGTACTAGGTCACTTGGCTGGGCAATGTGGTGAGAGAAATCAAATCCTAGTTTGAAAGTCAAACGCCAATGTGAAAAAGTCAAATCTGAAGTTTGCTTAGTGGAGGGAGAGTAGGAAACCTACTTAGGGAGGAAGTCCTACTCCCTCCACCCGCCGTCCAAGGAGGAGGAGTTGGAGGAGGACTCCCTCCTCCTAGCCGCCTCCCTTCCACCTATAAAAAAAGGGGTAGGGCGCCCCCTACCCTCACACCTAAACTCTAGCCCCAAGTCGCCGGCGCCACCACCTGCTTGTGCTGCCGCCGCCTAGGGCTTCTCCAACTCGGCGAGTTCGGGTTTCCCCAAACCCTAGCCGCCGGCCACATCCTGCCCTTGGTGCCCTCTAAACCGTAGATCGCCAAGTCCTCTCTCATACTCCACCATACTCGCTCCGGCTTAAGGCGAAGCCCTACGAGATCTCCCCTCTACTTCCGACACCATGCCGTCGTGCCGCCGGAATCGCGAGGAGAGTGCTACAACCTCCGCTGCCTGCTAGAACAAGGGAGAGGAAGGTCTTCATCGAGTACCAAACGTGTGACCGACTGCGGAAGCGCTGCCGGAACGCAGCGCCGGAAGGATCGTCTACGCGATCTTGAGATCGGCAAGAGTACGACTACATCACCCACGAGAATCTGCTCTCGTTATCTGCTTTGGAATCTTCGAGGGTGAGTTCTTCTATCGACTTGTTGCTACAATCTAGTAGATAGATCTTGGCTTGTTTGTGTGCATGCGGTAGAATTTTTTTGTTTTCCATGCTACAAACCCCTACAGTTATATCAGAGTCGTATCTATATGTAGATCTGTTGCACGAGTAGAACACAATGGTCATTGTGGGCGGTGGTGCTTTTATTATCAATTGCTTTTTGTGTACTTTGCATCTTGCGGTATCATGGGATGAAGCGGCCCGGGCTAACCTTACATGACATCGTTCATGAGACTTGCTCCACGCTCAACATGCAACTTGTATTGCATAAGTGGCTTTGCGGGTGTCTGTCTCTGCCATTATAGTATAGATCCAATTTACAACGGGCACTTGATAGTTCAAACATCAACGTTGTGGTTCTTGTTCGTAAGTTATGACGACACTTATTGAAAACCCCAAACCACGTAAAATATGCAAAGAAAATTAGAGGCGTCTAACTTTGTTTTGCAGGGGTGTGCTATGATGTGATATGGCCATGATTGTGATTATATATGATGTATGCAATGTCCCTTATTGTAAGTTGGCAACCGGCAGGAGGCATATGGTTGTCTTTAAATTCCGTTAAGACCTGCGTGTCTATTCAAAGTAGTTGTAATAGTTGAAGCTGGTGGACGACAACCATGAAACGGCGCCATTTACCTTGACGCCATACCGCTGATGATGGAGATCATGTTCGTGCTTGAAGATGGAGATCGGAAGCACAAGAAGAAAGGCCATATCATATCACATATTATGAATTGCATGTGATGTTAATCCTTTATGCATCTTGTATTGCTTAGTTTGCGACGGTAGCATTATAAGATGATCCCTCAAGCACACAAATTTGAAGTTTTAAAGTGTTCATCCTTAGTAAGCACTGTTGCTAAAGCTCGTTGTTTCGAAGCACCACGTGATGATCAGGTGTGTTAGATTCTGCGAGTGTATACAATGTGAGCAAGCCAGATTTGCTCATGCGGAAGCTAAGGTTTGATCTTGACGAGCCTAGCATGTACATACATGGTCTCGGAACACGGATCACCGAAAGGTAAAGCATGAGTCATATAGTAGATATGATGAACATGTTGATTGTTCACCATTGAAGTTGCATCAACTCTCGGGATGATCGGTTTTGATGTGGTGGATTTGGTTCGTGTGATCACTAAAACAATTTGAGGGATATTGTTTTGAGTGGGAGTTCACCTAGATTAATTTAACTATTAATTAGAACTCAATTTGTCATAAACTTAGTCTAAACTATTGCAAATATGTTGTAGATCAATGGTGTCCCCTACCATCAATTTTAATGCATTCCTAAAGAAAAGTTGGAAAACTATGGAAGCAACTTCGTGGATTGGTTCCGCAATTTGAGGATTGTCCTCAATGCTGGTAATTTGACTTATGTGCTGGATGCACCGCTGGGTGACCCACCTGCAGCTACTACTATTGGTGAAGTAAAGAATGTTTACCTCACTCGGAAGAATCAGTACTCCATAGTTCAGTGTGCTATCTTGTATGGTTTGGAATCGGAGCTTTAGAAAAGGTTTGAGAACCATGACCCACATGATATTGTCCGTGAACTCAAAATGATATTTGAGGCTCACGCGGCAGTTGAGAGTTATGAGGCTTCTAAAAAGTTCTTTAACTGCAAGATGGAAGAGGGCAGCTCCGTCAGTGAGCACGTGCTTAAGATGTCTGGGCACGCAAACAAACTCCAAAGTTTGGGTATAGTGATTCCTAATTCTTTGGGGATTCACCGTGTCCTCCAATCACTATCACCAAGTTACAAGAACTTTGTGATGAACTACAAAATGCAAAACATGGACAAGATGTTGCCAGAACTCTTCTCCATGTTGAAATCTGCAGAAGTGGAGATCAAGAAAGAGCACCAAGTGTTGTTGGTCAATAAGACCACCAAATTCAAGAAGCAAGGCAAGTCTAAGCAAAAGGGAAACTTCAAGAAGGGCGGTAAGAAAGTTGCCGCGCCGGCGAAGAAGACCAAGGCTGGGCCTAAGCCTGATACTGAGTGCTTTTACTGCAAGGGAGAGGGTCAGTGGAAGCAGAATTTCCCAAAGTACTTGGCAGATTTGAAGAACGACAACATCAAGAAGAAAGGTATATCCGATATACATGTTATTGATGTGTATCTCACTAGTACTCGTAGTAGTGCCTGGGTATTTCATACTGGTTTGGTTGCTCATATTTGTAACTCGAAACATGTGCTGCAGAATAAACGGAAGCTAGCGAAGAACGAGGTGACGATGCACGTTGGAAATGGATCAAAGGTTGATGTGATCGCTATAACACCCTCAGAATCGGCCCTATGCAAGTTTTAGCGAAACTCGCCAAACCCGCATAGAAACGATTCGAAGGTGCCCACCAGGCACTTTCGTGCGGGTGGAAAGCAAAGTAATAACATTACACAACAGTCCTCGATGGGACCCACAGAACATATATATATATAACAGCGACTCAATGAGTCAAGAATACAGATATACGGAACAAATATCCAAATCACCTTGAAAACGATACAGCGTCCAGCTACGGACACGATGCAAATGGGGCTAAGAGCCCTGAAGAATAACCAATGGCGTCCATAACCCTGCCCAGGCCAAGCCGGAAGGGTAACCCTGCTAACGGCGTCGATCTCAAAACCTGCTTAAACAAAAAAGGGGTGCCGACAAAGGGCAAAGGAAAAGAGGAGCGTCAGTACTGAGGCCAGTACACGGCGAGACTAGAATTCGGCGGTCCTCGCCTACACAGGTATGGTGGACTGAAGCGGCAGCGGCAGCATGCACTAAACAACCTATAGAGACTCGATGTCACTGACGGCTATCAGAGAGGGGTAAGAAAGACCTATCCGGAACCAGCCTGATACTAACACCAAACAATCTCATCCTGGTATTCCCCCTCGAGACCAAACAAGGAAGTCAACCGAGGAACTCACACCGTTGGCAGTTTTATTTATTCAGTTATCGTTGCAGCAATTACTAGTCAGGTATAGATATTCATCCCGATAAAATAAGCAGTGGGCAGTTTTATTTAATCATTCCGTTGTAGTTGCGACACTTACTAATCAGATACAATTAGCATGAGATAACCCCAAAACCCAACAGTGGTTGGTACTTTTACTTAGCCATTCCGTTGTAGTGCAGCTGATTACTAGTCATATCGGATACAAGTCAATTTATAACAAATAAACTTTAGTTTTAGTTGTCTATGATCAAGCACCGTGCTCCAAGTCGTCCATAACCGCGGACACGGCTTCTCGAAAAGATTTAACCCTGCAGGGGTGCACCAAAGTATCCACAAGCACTTCGACCCTTTTTGCCAGATCAGTTAACATACACCCATCGGTATGTTGGCGGGGCCTAAGTCATGACGTTCCCAGACCCAAAGCAAGAACGGGGGGCCACCCCACTAAGTACACCCGCAACGAAGTCGGCTGGTCTCCGAGACGGACTTAGGGTTTGGGTAGACGGCTGTGAACGACAGCAAATCCCCAAACGGGGACTGTCGACACCGCAAAATCGTGTCCCGATCCTAAACAGTACAGGTGCTATCTGTCGCACAATTTAAATAAAGCAGTAAAGCATGGCATAAGTACAGGATAGTAAATAAAACCTCAAACTAGTTTGTGGCCCCCAGTACAATACTTTGAAATCAGGTACTAATCAATGGGGGGCCCATATCTCCCCACCTGTGGTTAGCGCGCTCGATCTCGGAACAGGTGTCAAGAACTCGGGGTCCTACGGGACACAAGTGGGCGGTCGGAAACCAAATATTATCTATCACCCACCGATGCCTCTGCTTACTTCAATTTTAGTTGTTAAGCAGTAATTAAAGTGAACAATAAATAAAGCCATGGTCTTCTCCAACATTGAACATGCGGCAATCCTCCAACAACTGTGGTACTTGACGACACGCAACAGCACTTGAGCAAGCGACTACGGCGCGCAAGTCCAACTATCTACCAAACAACAGGTAATAGGATGTGTCCAAGGCAATATAGGGCTGCGAGGGATATCACGGGTACGGAAAACTAGAGCATCGCAACACAGATAGCAATAGATCAACAGGAGGGAATAAATACTATAAAAGTAAGATGGGTAGAAAGGGGGAGATGCTCGCCTGAAAACATTGCCGAAGGTTCAACCGAAGATCGGGTCGACACTCGCATCAACTCAACGGCCTTATCCACGAAGAAGCAAAACACTAGAATAAACATCGGATGCAATATTTAATACAACAGTAGAAGATCGACATGATGCATGGAGGATGTATGACATGGCAAGGGTGCGGTGCAAATGGGCAAAATTAAGTGGAACCGGGGTCCCGACATTTAATTAGGTGGTTCATGTTATTTAGATCCCCGCAAATTAAATGTTGTCTTAACATGGCAAGATATGGTACCGGTTCGATGCACAAGTTTAAATGAGGTCAATATGAGGCTAGATTTGCCCGCATATGGGCCCCATATTTAATTATGAGGTCATAAGGACCCCAAACCACACGACAATATGCATGCATGAACATTTAATATGCGACAAGTTGTATATATTATAAAATAGGGTTTCGGGAAGGGGTTCACACATTAGGGGGTCTCGACGATCTTGGGGTTCCGGGGGGTTCGGGGTTCGGTCTCAGGGTCCGGATCTAGGGTTCGGTCTCAGGGTTCAGGGTCCGACGGGATCGTTCTCGGGCTCCGGGGTTAGGGTCTTCGGATCGGGGTAGATCTTGGCGTTCGGGTAGACGAACTTGGCGTGGCGTCGGGGCGCATCGGACTCGCCCGGGTCGGTGTCGTGCTTGTCGTTGTGAAGCTCTTGTCGGCTCCGCGCCATCGAGTCGGTCTTGGCGTTCGGGGTGAAGTGCTTGTCGTTCCGCGGCGAAGTGCTTGGCGTATCCGGTGGCGATCTTGGCGTCCGGGTTCTCGGTCATCGGTAGATCTTGTCATCGCCCTGGTCTTGGACACGACACATACGATGGAGATCTTGGGGTACCATCTTGATCATCAGAGGCGAACTTGGGGCTCGACACCGGGGTCTTCCGGGGGTTCCGTGTCGGAGGTCTTGGGGTTCGGCGGTTTTCGGGTTCCGAGAGTGTCCATGTTGGAGGTCTTCGAATCCGAGGACGGGGCTCCAAAATTCCATGAGGAAGATCTTGTTGGTCTGGCAACATCGCGTTCGGTCACTATGACGAAGTACTTGGGGTTCCCACTTCGATGGCCGATGTCGGACTCGGTTTGCATGTCAACGAGGAGGCCTTGTCGCATCCAACTTGCGTCGGTCTGTATGGCATCAAGCACCAAGCGACGGCGGCAGGGGTTAAGGCGTTGGCTTGCAGACAGAGGGCGACATGGGGAGAAGCACGGCGGCAGCGCACTCGCGGACAGGGCGGCACCGACCAGAGAAGGGCGAGGACGAGGCCTAGGCGGTTCGGGCGGCACAGGGGTGCTCGAGGCGGGGCTTCCTGCGGCGCTGCACGGTGCAGGGGCACGGGCTCGAGGCTGGGTTCGCCCGCGACGGCGAGGGGACGGCGACGGCGCGCCTGCAGAGGAACCGGGGAGGCGACGGCGGCGGCAGAGAGCGAGCGCGAGGGCGTGCGGGGCCGCGGGCGAGGAGGCGGCCGCAGGCGGAGGAGGTTGCGGAAAGGGAGGGGAGGAGGAGCGGTGGCCGGAGGCGGGCCCGCGCGAGCTCGGGTCGAGGCGGAACCGGCGAGAGAGGCGCGGCCGGCGAGGTGGGGCGGGGACGCGCGGAAACGGCGAGGAGGCGGCCGCAGGTGGAGGAGGCTGACGGCGAAGGCGGCGGAGGTCGCCGGTGGAGGGGTGGCGAGGGCGGCGGAGGTCGCCGGTGGTTCTCTGCGGGGGAGGAGGCGAGCGGGAGGCGAGGCGAGGGCGCGGGCGCGCGGGAGAGGAGAGGAAGGTGAGGCCGGCGCCGGAGGTGGAGAAAGGGGAGAGCGTCGGTGGCGGCCTGGGGAGGAGGAGGTTGAGCGGGGCGCGGAGCGGAGCCGCGGCGGGAGGAGGCTGCCGGGGCCGGGGCGGTGAGCGAGCGAGGAGGGATAGGGAAGGAAGGAGACGGGCGCGTGGGGGGAGGCGGTCATGGTGGGTCCAGGCGGCGTGGGGCCCAGACGGTCAGGGATAGTGGCGTGTGCTGTGTGTGGGTTGGTTGTGTGGGGGTGGGGAGAGGGTTGGCCTAGGTGGCGGCCTGTGATTGGGTAGGGGAAGGGAAGAGGGTGAGGTGGCAGCGGTTGATAGGGTTAGGGGAGGAGAGGGGTGAGGTGGCGGCAGACTATTGGGCGGGGTGAGGTGGGGGGGTGTGGGTAGATTAGGTTGGGTGAACTTAGGATTTAGAGGGGATGGTTTAGGTGGACTGATTAATTTCTGGGGTGGTCGTTCGGGTTGAATCGGCCCGTTCGACTGCCCCTACTAAAATAATTTAATATTTTATTTGTTTTAAAAGCACCGTTTGCAAACCGATAGCAGACAAATAAAATAATCCGGAGACCCGGGGTTTTGTGTTTGAACAAAGACGGGGCGTTTAGAAAACATGAACCGGTTTTTCCGCAAATAGTACTATGCAAGCAAATGCAAGATGATGACGATGCTCAGATGCAATGTGGCATGATGACATGAGCATGCGGTCATGATGATGCAATTCACAAAAACAACGCGATTTTCTAGTAGTGGTTTTGCGGGATGCCACAATTGCGGTTGGCACGCTACCTCTTCATCTACCATCGGGATTACTTTTATACTTAAACAATTGTTATTTGGTGCCTGTGTTGAGCACGAACATTATATCTGGATCATGTTTATTGTGAGACGGTTACTTGTTTAAGTCCAAGAATAATGGTTGTTCGATTTATATGAGTAATATGTTTTATGCACATGCACCTTTGATAGATGGTCTATTCTTATTGAATCTCGATAGTGGAAATACACATATTAATAACATTAAAGCCAAACGTTTGAAATTGAGCGATAACTCGACCTATATGTGGCATTGTCGTCTTGGTCACATTGGAGTGAAGCGTATGAAGAAACTCCATTCCGATGGACTTCTTGAATCACTTGATTTCGAATCACTTGAAATATGCGAAGAATGTCTGATGGGTAAAATGACTAAGACTCCATTTTCTGGTATGATGGAGTTAGCTACGGACTTATTGGAAATCATACATACCGATGTGTGTGGCCCAATGAGTGTAGCATCGCGTGGTGGTTATCGTTATGTTCTTACCTTCACGGATGACTTGAGTAGATATGGGTATATCTATTTCATGAAACATAAGTCCGAAACTTTCGAGAAGTTTAAGGAATTTCAAAGTGAGGTAGAGAATCAACGTAACAACAAGATTAAATTTCTATGATCTGATCATGGAGGTGAATATCTAAGTTACGAGTTTGGGGAGCATTTTAAGAAATGCAGAATACTTTCACAATTGACACCGCCGGGAACACCACAGCGTAATGGTGTGTCCGAACGTCGTAATCGAACTCTCTTAGATATGGTTCGTTCTATGATATCACTTACAGATTTACCGCTATCGTTTTGGGGTTATGCATTAGAAACATCCGCATTCACTTTAAATAGGGCACCATCTAAATCCGTTGAAACGACACCGTATGAATTATGGTTTGGGAAGAAACTTAAATTGTTGTTCCATAAAGTTTGGAGTTGCGAAGCTTATGTAAAGAAGTTACAGCCGGACAAGCTTGAACCCAAAGGGGAAAATGCGTCTTCATAGGATACCCGAAGGAAACTATTGGGTATACCTTCTATCATAGATCCGAGGGAAAAATCTTCGTTGCCAAGAATGGATCCTTTCTAGAGAAGGAATTTCTCTCGAAAGAAGTGACTGGAAGGAAAGTAGAACTCGACGAGGTTATCGAACCTTCTCTCGAACTTGCGAGTAGCGCAACAGCGGAAGTGGTTCCTGTGGCGCCTACACCAATAAGAGAGGAAGCTAATGATGTTGATCATGAAACTTCGATTCAAGTTACTACAAAAACCTCGCAGGTCGACGAGAACTCGTACCACTCCTAATTGGTATGATCCCGTTATGAGTGTCATGTTGGTGGACAACACCGATGACCCTGCGACATATGAGGAAGCGATGATGAGCCCAGATTCCAATAAATGGCAAGAATCCATGAAATCCGAGATTGGATCCATGTACGAAAACCAAGTATGGACTTTGGTGGACTTACCGGATGGCCGGAAGGCTGTCGAGAACAAATGGATTTTCAAGAAGAAAACAGAAGCTGATGGTAATGTTACTGTCTATAAAGCCTGAATTGTCGCTAAAGGGTTTCGACAAATTCAAGGAGTTGACTACGATGAGACTTTCTCACCAGTAGCGAAGCTAAAGTCTGTGAGAATTATGTTAGAAATCGCTGCATATTATATTTATGAGATATGGCAGATGGATGTCAAAACGGCGTTCCTCAATGGAGACATTGATGAAGAGTTGTATATGATGCAACCCAAAGGTTTTGTCGATCCTAAAGATGCTAACAAGGTATGCAAACTTCAACGGTCCATATATGGATTGAAGCAAGCATCCCGAAGTTGGAATCAACGTTTTGATAAGGTAATCAAAAGTTTTGGTTCTATACAAACTTATGGAGAAGCTTGTATTTACAAGAAAGTGAGTGGGAGCTCTGTAGCATTCTTAATACTATATGTAGATGACATATTGTTGATTGGGAATGATGTAGACCTTCTTAATAGTGTTAGGATTATTTGAATAATAGTTTTTCAATGAAAGATCTTGGCAAAGCAGCTTACATATTAGTCATAAATATTTATAGAGATAGATCGAGGCGCCTAATATCATTGTCACAAAGTACATATTTGGACAAAGTTCTAAAGAGGTTTTGAATGGAAGATAGCAAGAAAGGGTGCTTTCCCATGTTGCCCAATACGACCTTGAGTAAAACTCAAAGTCCTGCAACGGCAGAAGATAGAGAAAGGATGAGTAAGACTCCCTATGCCTCAGCCATATGATCTCTAATGTATGCCATGCTATGTACTATACCTGACATTGCATATGTTGTTAGTTTGACTAGAAGATATCAAAGTGATCCAGGAGTGGATCATTGGACAGCGGTCAAAAACATCCTTAAGTACTTGAGAAGAACTAAGGATATGGTTCTTTCTTATGGAGGTGATGAACAACTCATTGTTAATGGTTACACCGATGTTAGTTGGAACACCGATACGGATGATTCTAAATCTCAATCTGGATACGTATTTACTTTGAATGGTGCAGCAGTTAGCTGGAGGAGTGCAAAGCAAAGCGTTGTGGCGAGATCTTCAACTGAATCAGAATACATAGATGCTTCGGAGGCTTCACAAGAGGAAATATGGATGAAGGAGTTCATTACAGACCTTGGTGTGGTTCCAAGTGCGCTGGACCCAATGTCTATCTACTGTGATAACATGGGCGCCATAGCCAATGCGCAAGAACCAAGGTCACACAAGAAGCTGAAGAACATCAAGCTACGTTTTCACGCTATTCGAGAGCATGTCCAAGATGGTGACATAAAGATTTGCAAAGTACACACAGATCTGAATGTGGCGGATCCGTTGACTAAACCTCTCCCGAGGGCAAAACATGACCAACACCAAACCACCATGGGTGTTCGGTATATTACCATGTAATCTAGATTAGTTGACTCTAGTGCAAGTGGGAGACTGTTGGAGATATGCCCTAGAGGCAATAATAAATATAGTTATTATTATATCTTTGTGTTTATGATAAATGTTTACATTCATGCTATAATAGTATTAACCAGAAACATTAATACTTGTGTGATTGTAAACTAAATTAGAGTCCCTAGTAAAGCCTCTTTATAATACTAGCTTGTTGGTTAATAGATGATTATGGTTTCCTGATCATGAACATCGAGATGTTGTTAACAACAAGATCATATCATTAGGAGAATGGTGTGACGGACATACTCCTATAGATTAGCGTAGCATAAAGATCAAGTCATTTTAAATAGTTCATTTTCTATAAGCTTTCTGATACATAATAACCTAATTCCTTTGACCATGAGATCATGCTAATCACCATCACCGGAAGGATGCTTTGATGACATCAAACACCACAGCGTAACTGGGTGGTTATAAAGGTGGCATCGAGTGTTCGGAAAGTATGGGTTGAGGCACATGGATCAAGAGTGGGATTTGTCCATCCATATGACGGATAGATATACTCTGGGCCCTCTCGGTGGAATGTCATCCGATTAGCTTGCAAGCATGTGACTGGCTCACAAGGGATCACATATCACGGGAACGAGAAAAGATTACTTATCGGTAACGAGGTTGAACTAGGTATGTAGAGATACCGACGATCAAAACCTCGGATAAGTAAACTATCGTGAGACAAAGGGAAATTGGTATCGTATGTAAGTGGTTCATTTGATCGCAAAGTAATCGTAGAAATATGTGGGAGCCATATGAATTTCCAGATTCCTCTATTGGTTATTGATTGGAGAAGTGTCTCGATCATGTCCGCATAATTCACGAACCGTAGGGAGACACACTTAAGGATTCGATGTTGTTGAGTAGTTATGGAATGATGAGTAAGAGACATAATGTTGTTCGGAGTCTCGGATGGGATGCGGGATATCACGAGGAGATCCGGAATGGTCCGTAGAATAAGATTCATATAAGGAAAGTCCTATTTCGAAGTTCAGGAATGATTCCAGTGTTTTCGCCGGGAATGTTCTAGAAGGGTCTGGAAGGTCCGGCACTCCGGAGGGGGAAGGGTACATGGATGTGTCATGACAATGTGGAATGGTTGCATCATGTACTAGGTCACTTGGATGGGCAATATGGTGAGAGAAATCAAATCCTAGTTTTTAAAATCAAACGCGAATTTGAAAAAGTCAAATATGAAGTTTGCTTGGTGGAGGGAGAGTAGGAAACCTACTTAGGGAGGAAGTCCTACTCCCTCCACCCGCCGGCCAAGGAGGAGGAGTTGGAGGAGGACTCCCTCCTCCTAGCCGCCTCCCTCCTACCTATAAAAGAAGGGGTAGGGCGCCCCCCTACCCTCACACCTAAACCCTAGCCCCAAGTCGCCGGCGCCACCACCTCCTTGTGTTGCCGTCGCCTAGGGCTTCTCCAACTCGGCGAGTTGGGGTTTCCCCAAACCCTAGCCGCCAACCATGATGGGGATGTGCCTACCGGGGTATACCCAGCAGGATGTTTCCGACTGGCCCAAGAACTGGCGAGTGGGCCTGCAAGACGGCGACTGGATTGAAGCCCGGCAAGGAACCAAGCGACTGGAAGCTGAAGGCCCATGCGAGTAGATAGGCCCAGTCGGATTAGGTTAAACGAGTACCGAAGCCTTAACTGAATCGGTTGAGATATGTAAACCCTAGGGGAGGTGAGCCTATATAAACCTCTCTGTAGGGCGAGTAGAGACACGTTCCATCATACACCCAAGCGACTCGTCGCCTAGCCGCCGAGCTCGCCCATTGTACCACCTTCATAATACAATCTAGCAGGAGTAGGTCTTTACCCTCCGGGGGGCTGAACCTGGGTAAACCCCTGTGTCTTTGCCCTCATCTCGCACCGCAGATGGCTGGACTCCCTTGCCCCTCGTTCTACTACTTGCTGCCGATTGCAGCATCTTCCGTGACCATTCCCACGACAGTGGCGCCCACCGTGGGGCCTGGCCGGTGTTCTGCGGCGAGATCCAATATGCCCATCAACGAGACGGTCGCCACCGGCCGCATGATAGCGACCGACGAGATGCTCCAAATCTTGCCGAGCAGCTACGTCCCGGCGGCGCGACCCGTCACGCACAGCGTGATCCTGCCGGTCAGCACGATCAGCCTCTTCGTCGGCCTCACTGACGTTATCGATTCGGAGGATTCGGCTCGCATCCGCGAGTCGCCGCCACGCGATCGGCTCTCCGAGATCCAGATCCGCACGATCCATCGCCTCGCCTCCGAGTATAATTCGGCCCACAGCGACGTGGCCGAAAACTCAGCGGCCGCAGAAGACACGACCCTCAACGACGACGCCGACTCGGCGACCCCGGCGTCACTCGCCGGGTCCATCACCTCGGCTTCACCCGCGGGCTCCATCACCCAGGTCTCCAACGTGGGAGACTTCGAGGACCCCTCCATCCTCGGGATCTTCGAATTCGACTCCGGGTCGGAAAACTCCGCCGACCTCCGCGACGGAACCGGTCGCCACGCCGCGACCTACATGGCGATCGGCACCGATCCGCCGGAGGATCCATTCTCCACCCCAATCCCTCCTAACGCCACGGCAACGAAGGTCGAGGAACTCCGCCTAAAACTGGCGGAGGCGGTGCGCAAGGAACAAGCCGAGCGCGAAAGATTTTGCCTCGAGCAGGTGACGGCGCAGGAACTATCGCGCTACCACCAGCAGCGGATCAGGTCGCGCCTGAACCCCACCGTTCAGGGGCGCGCCCTGAACTTCGACGATGAAAACGACCCGACCCGCGTGGCCGAGCGCGCGATCTGCGATAACGCGCCACCAGGAGGAAGCGCCCGGCCCCGCCAGGATCAACGGCGATGGGCGCCCCACCTCCACCCAACCGCACACCTCCCAGGGACTAGCCGCGGATAGTAGTCTCCTCACGGGAGAGAGACGCAAACGGCCTCCCACTGTTCCCCACCCTGATGGACAACCTCGTGGCGGGCCGAGCAGCAGTCGACAACATCACGGCCACGGGCGACGGCGCCCTACAGATCCAGTACGTCAGGGCCCTGCTCGCAAAGGCCGTTGAGCAGCAAAACGCAGGCGCCGACTCGCAGGGTCGAGTATACTCGCGTTCGTCGGGAAGTAGAGCGGCCTCCAGCGGCCGCCCAGCGGCGGCAAACACCCTCAACTGCCCGCCACCAGAGCCACTGCAGCTCCAACACCGACCCGCGAACGCGACACTCTCCACCAACGACCCCAGGACAGCGACCAACTTCGTCGCCGCCAACGGGCAACCCATCGACGCCCGAACCCACATCATCAACAACCAAAGCTGGCGCGCACGCCAGCCCGACGACCTGCGACACACCCTAACCAATCGCCGCGACGGCGAGCCCATGGGGTCGCTCAGTCGGCTCGGCCCCAAGTGCTTCGCCCCAATGATCCGAGGCGAGAAGTACCCGCCAAACTTCAAGGCGCCGAAGGAGATAGAAAAGTACGACCCCTCGTACGACCCCGCCGTTTGGCTCGATACATACCTCATGGCGATGGGGATCGCGGGCCACACCGACCTGCTAGCCGCCCGTTACCTCCCCCTGATGATGGAAGGGACGTGCATGCAGTGGATCAACACCCTCCCCCAGGACAGTATCGATTCCTGGGAGGATATGCGCGACGCCTTCGTCAGGCACTTCGAGTGCTCCTACACCCGTACCACCACCATCGAGGACTTGGAGCGATGCGTCCAAGGACCCCGCGAGTCGACCCGCAACTGGGTCCAACGGTGGCAAGAACTCTGGTACAACGCGGTCGGTATCCACCCGGACACCGCGATCCACTGCTTCAAGACCTCGTGCCGCTACGATCCCCTGGTCGCCAAGCTCAAGCGACACTCTCGCACACTCGACAACATCCCCGACCTCTTCGAGATCACCAAACGGTACGCGGAGGAAGATCCAAACCAGGAAACTGACGACGAGTCAGGAGGTCAACGCCGCACGAGCGGCAACGACAGCGGACGACGGTCCGACCTACGCTACAGCAACACTCGCCTCACCGGCAAGCGCCGCAGTGACGGGCGAGTCAACTTCGTCGCCAACGCCGGGCACGCGCAACGCGAGCCCAAGAGATTCCGCCGCGACGGAGGACAACGCCGCGACGGCGGCAACTACAAGGCCAAACCAAGGTTCGACCCCGCGGCCCTCCTTAACCAACCATGTGCGTTTCATAGCAGGGAAGGGAAGCCCACAACGCATACCACCGCCGACTGCCATACCCTCAGGGAGATCGAGAAGGCACGGCGAGCACGGGAGGACCCCGACAACGACCCGCCAAACAGCGGAAAATTCGGCAAAGTGGCCGGCTCGCTCTATACCTTCACGGGCTTCAACACGAAGCGCGAGAAGAAGGTCATCGCCTGCGCCGTCGCCGTCAACGCGGTGGCCCAGGTGGACGTTCCCTAGTTCCTCAACTGGTTGGAGTAGCCCATCACCTGGAGTCGACAAGACCACTCGCCACGCATCGAGTACCCAGGTCGAGTCGCCCTGGTGGTCAAGCCTAAGGTCGGCGACTACTGGCTCCCCAAGACATTGATGGACGGCGGCAGCTCCATCAACATCCTGTACCTGGACACCTTCCGGCGGCTGCGGCTCCCGCAGTCGATGATCGAGACGACCCACACCATGTTCCACGGCATCGTCCCTGGTCGGAAGGCGTACCCGATCGGTAAGGTCACGCTGCCAGTCACCTTCGGCACACCAGCAAACTTCCTCACCGAGCGGATCGTCTTCGAGCTCGTGACCTTCGACAACCCCTACCATTGCGTCCTGGGGCGCCAGGCGTTCGCCAAATTCATGGCAGCGCCCCACTACGCGTACAACGCGATGAAGCTCCCCGGGCCGTGCGGCGTCATCACCATCAACGGCGACCCCGACATGGCCGCCGAGTGCGAGGCCAAAGGAGCCGAGCTCGCTGACGCCGTCATCACGGCGGAGATCAACCACGCCGATGAGCTCGCCAAGTACGCGAGCAGGGTCAACAACGACGACCCCACCATACTCAAGAAGCCCAACTCTGAGGGCGCAAACACCTCAACCTTCGAGGCCACGACGCACACCCGCACCGTCGAGCTGGTCCCAGGCGACTCCATCCAGACGGTGACAATCGGGACGGACATGAGCCCAGCATAGGAAGGCGCGCTCATCGAGTTCCTCCGTGAGAACAGGGACATCTTCGCATGGAAGCCCTCTGACATGCCCGGTGTACCTAGGGAGCTCGCTGAGCACAAGCTAAACGCCGACCCCAAAGTGCGACCCGTAAAATAGTCGCTGCGGCCCTTCAATGAAGAGCGCCGCCGAGCAATCGCCGAGGAGGTGCAGTGTCTACTCGCTGCAGGCTTCATCCGGCCAATCAAATACTCCAAGTGGCTGGCAAACCCAATCCTGGTCGAGAAAAAGAACGGGACCTGGAGGATGTGTATCGACTACACGAACTTGAACAGCGCCTGCCCAAAGGAGCCATTCGTCCTCCCGCGGATCGACCAGATAATCAATTCAACCGCGGGCTCGGAGTCGCTCTGTTTCCTCGACGCCTACTCCGGGTACAACCAGATCAAAATGGCCGTCGAGGACGAGGAGAAGACGGCGTTCATCACGCCATTCGGAGCCTTCTGCTACACCGCCATGACCTTCGGCCTCAAGAACGCCGGGGCGACCTACCAGCGGTGCATGCAAGAATGCCTCGCGAGCCAAATTGGCCGCAACATCCACGTCTACATCGACGACGTGGTCGTAAAGTCCGCTTGCCAGGGCGACCTACTCGCCGACCTGGCGGAAACATTCGCCAACTTGCAAAAATACAAGATAAAGCTCAACCCAGGAAAATGCACCTTCGGTGTACCTGCAGGACAACTACTGGGGTACATCGTCTCCAAACGAGGGATCGAGGCGAACCCCACGAATATCGACACGATCGCCCGGCTCGGCAAACCCGAGTGCATGCGCGACGTCCAGAAACTGGCCGGGCGAGTAGCGGCTCTCAGTCGCTTCATCCCCCGCCTGGGCGAAAAGGCGATGCCCCTATACCGCCTGATGCGCAAGAACCCCACCTTCCAGTGGGACAAGGAGGCGGACGACGCGCTCCGCGATCTCAAAAAGGTGCTACTCGTCGCACCGCTACTCGCCGCCCCCGCCGACAAAGAACCCATGCTGGTTTACGTCGCGGCTTCCGAGCGCGTCGTCAGCGCCGTGATGGTCGTCGAGCGACCGGAGGAAGGAAAGGAGCGCCCAGTACAACGACCGGTGTACTACATCAGCGAGGTCCTCACAGAGTCGCGCCAGCGGTACCCCCAGTACCAAAAGCTGGTATACGCGGTGTTCAGAGCCCAGCGGCGCCTGCCGCACTACTTCCAGGAACACCCGATCACGGTCGTATCCTCAGCACCACTGCAAGACATCATCTGCAACCGCGAGGCGACCGGGCGTGTCGCCAAGTGGGCCATCGAGATCGGCGTCCACAACATCAAATACGAGCCACGAAAAGCGATCAAGTCACAGTCCCTAGCGGACTTCATCGCCGACTGGGAAGAGGCCCAGCAGCCAGAGAAGCTGCCATACCTCCATTACTGGAGCCTACACTTCGACGGCTCCAAGAACGCGGACGGCGCAGGCGCAGGGATCGTGCTAACTTCACCAAAGGGCGACAAGCTCCGCTACATCCTCTGCCTCGACTTCACACCCTGCACCAACAACATGGCCGAGTACGAGGCCCTACTCCATGGCATGCGAGCTGCCAAGGATATGAATGTCAACCGCCTACGCTGCTACGGAGATTCTGACCTAGTCGTGGGGCAAGTCGCTGGCACCTGCGACGCCGTCTCCCCCACCATGGCGGCGTACCGCCAAGCAGTGGACAAGTTGGGCGGACACTTCACCGGCTACTCCGTCGAGTGGATCGACAGGCGGAAGAACAAGGAGGCCGACGCACTCTCTCGCATCGGGTCGGCTTGACTCGCACCACCCGCCGGCGTCTTCCTCGACATGATCACCAAGCCATCAGTCTCTCCCCCGAGGGAGATCGACATCGAAGTCCCGCTCCAACCAGAGGCAGCCCTGGTCGCACTCGTCAACGAGCCAGACGACTGGACCAAGCCCTACATCGCCTACCTGGAAGCCGGCACCTTGCCGGCAGACGAGACAGAAGCTCGGATGATCGCTCGTCGATGCAAGTCCTACGCCATCATCGACGGCGAGCTCCACAAGCGTAGTGTCACCGGCATGTTCCAACGCTGCGTCCAACCTGCCGAAGGACGCAAGATCCTTCACGACATCCACTCCGGTGACTGCGGCCACCACGCCGGCGCCCTCTCTCTTTTCGCCAAGGCTATGCGACATGGCTTCTATTGGCCCACCGCACACGCCGATGCTGTCGACATTGTCCAGCGGTGCGCCGGGTGCCAGAAGTACCCCAACCAGACGCACGTGCCGAGCTCAGCGCTCAAAACAATCCCCATCACCTGGCCATTCGCTGTGTGGGGTATGGACATGGTAGGCCCCTTCAAGAAGGCTCCCTCTGGCTACACCCACATCCTGGTTGCGGTCGACAAATTCACAAAGTGGGTGGAAGCCAAGCCAGTTCGGAAATGCGACGGGAAGACCGCCACCAAATTCCTACGCGAGCTCATATATCGCTACGGGTTCCCAAACAGCATCATCACGGACAACGGCACCAACTTCGCCAAAGGAGCCATGGCCGAATTCTGCGAAGAGCACCACATTCGGCTCGACCTCGCGTCAGTCGCCCACCCGGAATCTAACGGCCAGGCGGAACGGGCCAACCAAACATTCCTCCACGGCCTGAAGCCGCGACTCCAAGTACCACTCGAGCGCATCGCCGGGTGCTGGGTCGAGGAGTTGCCCTCTGTCATCTGGGGGATCCGCAACTCGGTCAACAGGTCGACAGGGTTCACCCCCTTATTCATGGTCTACGGCGCCGAGGCAGTCATGCCCACCGACCTCAAGCACGACTCGCCGCGGGTCGTCCACTACACGGAGGCCGCAAACGAGCTCGCCCACCAAGACGGGTTCGATCAACTCGACGAGGCACCCGACCACGCTCGGTCACGCACCGCTATCTACCAGCAAGGACTCCACCGCTACCACAGCCGGCGGGTGAAAACTCGCACCTTCCAAGAGGGCGACCTGGTGTTACGCCTCGTCCAGGACAATAAGGGCATGCACAAGCTCTCCCCTCCGTGGGAAGGGCCATTCGCCATCGGGCGAGTACTCGGCAACGACGCCTACTACCTCATCGACGTCCGTGGGGACGGCGAACTCGACGTCAAGCTACCATGGAATTTAAACCTCCTACGGAAGTTCTACTCCTAGAACCCCACATATGTATTCTCCAGTCGCTATGAAATAAAAATAAACGGTTACCGCAAATTGCGCCTACTCTCCATGTCTTGTGCCACTCGCACTCGTAATAACAGCATTCCGCTAACCGCAGAAGTCAACCTTTGGTACAGCGATCGGCACGGCTAAGTAGTGCGGTGCAAGAGCACTGAGTCACCTCAGGTCTTGCATCGTCCATGAAAAACGCCTACCCGGAGCCCCATTGGAGTCGCCTAGCCCGACTGGTTCTACGAACCAAGACAACTGCCTTCGCTTCTTACAGCGACCATGGTCCTCCGCATCCTTGACATAGCGACTCGAACGGCTAAGTACCACGCTCGGGGACTGCAGACCAGTTCACCGCGAGCGGTCCGGAAAAACGCCAAGTAGGAGAGCATGCCCAGGACTCGCCACGCGACTGACCCCACGGGCCAGGCAGGAGTGATGCGCTCAAACTAACGCGCCAAGTCCTCACTCACCCTCGAGTCGCGCCTGGAACAGCCAAGTACCACGCTCGGGGACTCGGCCACCCAACCTCGTTCGCGCAAGGGAAAACGGCGAAGTACAGAGCGTTCAAGGGAGGCGCCTAGCGACTGGCTCTTCGAGTCTGGGCGAGTCGACCACAATAACAAAACACACAAAACAACAAACATATCACACACGAGGTAAACCCCACAAAAGGGCGGACGCGCTCGGGGACTCGTTCAAACATCAATCACAAACACATGACAAATACCAAAATAGACACGATGTCTCATTCGATAGCATGTTTCATTGTCTCATATTACAAAATATGCCCGCATGGCAGACCTGCTGCCAACACCCGGCGATTGCGGATGAACGGCCTGTACGGGTTCGACGGATACGTCGTCAGTTCACCCGCCATCGCCGCGCGGAAGGGTTGCTCGACCTTGATATCACGATGCGGCGGCTCGGGGTCGCTAGGCACGACGACCGTCTCCTGGTACGGAAGGAGGTCGCCCATTGCCCAGACACGCTCCGAGTACGTGGCAGCGCGGTCCTGCAACTTGAGGACCTCGGAAAGCTCCACCGCGCCAGTCGACGATGGGTAGCCACTCGTCACATCGTCGATGTCGAAATCCTCGGGGAAGTGGGCAAGTCCAAGACTAAGTGCCATCGCCGCTCCGCGCCGAAACGCCGACCGCGTCATGAACTCAACGACCGCGGGCGCCTTCTCCAAATACTTCCACACCTCAACGAGGTCGCTGGGAATCACTTCCGTGGGCGATATCTCTTGGAGATAGGCACAGATGCACGTCGCCGACAACGTTGCCGAGTCGACAAGCTTGCTTACACACTGCCGCGCGTCGAACGAGCTTGCCTCTTCCGCGCTATCGATGATGCGACCTGCGAGTAGAAGACAATAATGAATACAACGGACACCACACAAGGCACAACTACTGGCAGAGGCAGACGCACTTACCAATCAACGGGCGGGCGAGATCCGTGATGAAGCATTGAAGCGAAGTATGGTCGTCCTGAAGCCTAGCAACAAGGGCGTCCGGCACTTTGCGATCCTCTTCGGCGGCTGCAATGGCGGCCTTGGGTCGCCCATCATCCGAGCTCGCTTCTTCCTTCGCCTCCCGTAGCTCGCGCTCGAGGTCGGCGATCCGCTGTTTAGCCGAACTCAAAGCCGATTGCGCCGCCGCCAATTCACCCGCGGGGACAAGTCCCTGGCGAGCTTCCGCTGCCTTCGCGGCAACCGCCTGAAGCCCTTTGTTCGCCTCCTGGACGATGGCCAGTTCCTTCTCCGCGCGGTGCTTCGCTGCCAATCGGTCAGCCGATTCAAGCTGCAGACCCTGCACATCACCAAAAAGGTTAATCAAAGGAAAATTCCTAAGTGCCCACCCGCTGAAATTCAGCGAGTGTGCACTCGGGGACTGGCAATCAAGAAATTCCGAAGTGCCCACCCGCTGAAATTCAGCGAGTGCGCACTCGGGGACTGGCACTCAAGAAATTCCTAAGTGCCCACCCGCTGAAATTCAGCGAGTGCGCACTCGGGGACTGGCAATCAAAAAATCTCAAGTACCCACCCGCTGAAATTCAGCGAGTGCGCACTCGGGGACTGGATGCGAAAAAATAAAGATAAGACACTAAAAGAATCAGGTCGCTGCAAAGCACCGACCTGATCCTCGGGGACTGGATATACCTGGATGGCTGCGCCAAGCATGCCGTGGAGTTGTATCGCATCCACGGACGCGAGGAGGGCCGGCGTATTCCCACGACGTTGGTCGACTTCAGCATCGGTGATCCCAGTAGCGTGGCTCGAGGGAGAAGTTCCGCTCGCTGCGGCCGCCTTGGCCATGAAGCGCGGGAAGGTGGCGATAGAGGCACCCGCCCCAAAGGAGGTCGGCTCGGCCGTTTCCGGCAAGGGAGCGCCCTCCTTCATGGACGCGGCCGCCTCCGTTACGGGTCCAGCCGGCGCGACCGCCGTGTCGTCAGAAATCGTGACGACGTCGTCACCCTTGGCCTTCTTGCCGCCATCCGCAGGGACGACGACTTCGTCCGCCTTCCTCTTGCGGGAAGGATCCTCCTTGCTAACGACGGGTGGCACCTTAGCCATGGTCGGATGGCCCATACTCTTCACTCCGGTCCTGTACATCAATCATGTAAGAAATATAATTCGAGCTTCTATGGAAGACAAAGGAAGGAGAGTGTACTCACTTGGCGACTGGAATGAAGCGCAGCCCTGTACGGAGGCCGGCTGGTTTCTCTAGTTCGGGGCCCAGTCGGCGGCTGAGTCCCATTTCCAGAACGTCGCGTGCCCAAGACACAGACGGTTTCTTCGTTGTCGAGGCCGCGACCGGAGCCTCTGGAACATCTTCAATAGGAGCTTCCCTGTGAGGCGAAGCCGCTGCGATCGGAGCGTCCCCCAGCCCAGAGACTGGGGCGAATGGCGGAGGCATCGACGCCAGGGGCACCTCGATGGTGACCGTGTCCAGCGCGGCTGTCGTCGGCGGCGCCTCGTCCTTGGCCGGGCTGGGGGCGTCAGAACTGCTCGCTGAATGTGGTGGCGAGGCCGGCCTCGTCGGTTTCGTCTTCGTCTTCCTCGGAGGCGCCTTCACCTCCTTTTCCTTCTTCTTCTTTTTCGATGGAGTAGCCTGGCGGCGCGAGGTGGTTTCTGGAAGGTCGTCGTCTTCGTCATGACGCTCGAGGCTTTTACTTGCCTCAAGCTCACGTTGACGCTGCCCACGGGTCTTGCGGAGCAGTGGGGCGACCTCCTCTTCGGACCCGTCGTCGTTGTCGCCCTCGTCACTCCCGGCATCGCCCTTGGCGGGAGGCGACTCGCCCACGTCCTGGACGGACGAGCTCGAGTTCTTGTCGTCCGAAGGCGGGAGCCATCCTTCCACCACTTGGAATAGCTGCAATGAACACAAGATGAAATCAGAATTACCGCGACTGCAAAAACTGCGACTGCGAGCGAAGTGAAGAGATTACCGTTGGGGCTGGACGCTTTGCGGTGTAGGGGGCGACCCCAGCCTGTGCGTCCAGGTACACCGCCTGGGTGATTTTCTTCAGTGCTGGGAGGTAGTCCTCGAGCTTCCATTCGGCGAGGCAGGCCTTCGTTGAGTCATCCTGGCCGGTGTACTGGTACATGTAGTGCTCGCGCCGAGCCAGCGGGACGAGCCACCGCCCGAGCCAGCAATTGTACAGGTTTATTGTCTGGAGGCCCTTCTTCTTCAGACCGCGGATGGTCTGAAGCATTTCGTCAACGACCATCCGCTGGTCGTTGGGGAGCTTGCCGATTTGAAGGCGGCGCGGCTCAGACCGGTTGGCGGAATACCGCGGGATCGCCGTCTCGCCCTCCGGGGTCGCCTCGGCTACGTAGAACCACGATTTCTTCCAGTCGCTCGCTGCCTTGGCATGCAGCATCAGGTCGAAGAATGAGGCCTTCGAATTCAGCTGGAAGGTTAGGCCGCCCGCGGCTAGCATTGGGCCGCCCGCTTCCTCGCGGCTGATCCGTCCATGAAACAGATCTTGCCACAGAGGGAAGTAGGGCCGGCAGCCCAAGTAGCACTCGCAGAACGCCACAAAGATGGCGAGCTGCTCGATGCTGTGGGGACCCAGATCCGATGGCTGGATCCCGTAGTAGGCGCAGAAGCGTCGGAAGAATAGGGACGTGGGGAACCCTAGCCCCCGTTCAACATGGCTGGTGAAGCAAATGAATTCCCTCTCTCGCGGATTCGGGGTCGTCTCTCCGGCCGCAGGGATGCGCCAACAACCAGCTCGCAAGATCCCGGCCTCCTCGAAGGAAGCCAGTTGCGCCCTCGTGCACTTAGATCTACCCCAAGGCTCGGTGGAGAGGGCCATGGCGGAGAGATTTGTTGGGGGTCGGGGGTTTTCTGGTCGGCAGGGTCACGATGCGAAGGGAGGCGAAAATGCGCGCAGTCGGAGGAAATGGTGAGAAGGTGGCTCTCCGATCGCCTGCCATTCCCCTTATATAGCGGATGTTACTCGCCAAATCAGGGAACCGTTACCGCGCGATGATTACGCCAAAAGTTACCGTTGGATTACCCCAACGGCTAGTTTGACCACGTTTGACGGTCCAACTTCGGACACTCGGCTCGCCGACCCAATCACTATGACAGTGTTTCGCCGACTCGACTCGCCAAAGCTACGACCTGGATGACTGGTTTTCTCCTTTATACAGGAGCCCGCCGACGATTCGACTGGATGCCTACTCTGAAGCCGTATAATCCGACTGCCAGCAGCCACCTACGCCTAATCGATGATGGCATCGGGGACTACTGATGGGGATGTGCCTACCGGGGTATACCCAGCAGGACGTTTCCGACTGGCCCAAGAACTGGCGAGTGGGCCTGTAAGACGGCGACTGGATTGAAGCCCGGCAAGGAACCAAGCGACTGGAAGCTGAAGGCCCAGGCGAGTAGATAGGCCCAGTCAAATTAGGTTAAACGAGTACCGAAGCCTTAACTGAATCGGTTGAGATATGTAAACCCTAGGGGAGGTGAGCCTATATAAACCTCTCTGTAGGGCGAGTAGAGACACGTTCCATCATACACCCAAGCGACTCGCCGCCTAGCCGCCGAGCTCGCCCATTGTACCACCATCATAATACAATCTAGAATGAGTAGGTCTTTACCCTCCAGGGGGCCGAACCTGGGTAAAACCCTGTGTCTTTGCCCTCATCTCGCACCGCAGATGGCTGGCCGCCCTTGCCCCTCGTTCTACTACTCGCTGCCGATTGCAGCATCTGCCGTGACCATTCCCACGACAAACCACACCCTCCCCTTGGTGCCCTCTAAACTGTAGATCACCAAGGCCTCTCTCATACTCCACCATACTTGCTCCGGCTTAAGGCGAAGCCCTGCGAGATCTCCCCTCTACTTCCGACACCACGTCGTCATGCTGCCGGAATCTCGAGGAGAGTGCTACAACCTCCGCTGCCTGTTGGAACAAGGGAGAGGAAGGTCTTCATCGAGTACCGAACGTGTGACCGATCGCGGAAGCGCTGCCGGAACGCAGCGCCGGAAGGATCGTCTACGCGATCTTGAGATCGGCAAGAGTACGACTACATCACCCACGAGAATCTGCTCTCGTTAACCGCTTTGGAATCTTCGAGGGTGAGTTCTTCTATCGACTCATTGCTACAATATAGTAGATAAATCTTGGCTTGTTTGTGTGCATGCGGTAGAATTGTTTTGTTTTCCATGCTACGAACCCCTACACTATTTCTATTTCTTTATTTTTTTCCCCGCTTCCTTATTTGGTTTCTTTGCAGCTTTTTTCGTCGTCCCCCGCTCGTCCATAAATTAAGTGGGTTGGGTTCTACCAATATGCGGTGACCTAGCATACCACTGCATGATGTAGTATACTATAGTCGTTGACATAACACCAATGAAACACCGTTCACTGGTATTACATCCCTCGGAGTAGTACAACAAAAACACAACAGGTCCAAGACATGACTATAGGTTACACTCGACTCTTTATAAAAGATCTATAGAACACTCTAGGTTAAAGAGAGAGAAAGAAACTTCTTAGAAAGAAGAACTAGAAATAATCAACTCATAACTATCATACTAATAGACTAGTATAAAAACTATTGGGCTTGCATTGTTGCTATTGCAATACTCTACAGAAATAGGTTCTATGGATAGAGATTATAATCCTATCTAATCAGCAACTTCGTCTTCACTTCTGCGAATGTATATATTGACTTTCTTGACTTCATTGAAGAACTTGAGATTTTAATAATGATTCCTTGAGCAAGAGTTGATGTAGACATCGTCTGTATTGGCTTTAGAATCTAGCAAGGATTAAGAAGGTACGTTGAGTACAAGCGTACTCAGCAACTTCACTAAAAAGGAGTGTTTGATGCACTAGCTACATGTCACATCCCAAAATTTTCCAAATTTTGAAATGTGAAAAATAAATAAACAAAGGAATTAATTGTTGAAATTTAGGGTGAAAAGAAACTTTTTGTTTCTAAATGGAAACATCAAAACCCTTCTTGAACAAATTTGAATAAAAGGGAATCCAACAAAATTTCAATCAAGTGAAATGCATTCATCAATGAATGTATCTTTAAATTTGAACTTGGGAAATAAACCAAAACCCTAAATTCCTAATGAAAGAAAATCATTTCCAAGATCTCTCAAAGACTATGGATTTGATCCATATAAAAATTCATCAACAAATATTTTTTAAATGATCAAAAATGATAAACAAACATATTATAAAACCATAGAAATTGGTTTCAATTAATTTAGAGCCATGGATAAAAACTTATGAATTTTATAAAATAAAAGGAATTAATTTCCAAAACTAATAAAGCTCCTATCTAAAATCCCTACCAAATCTTGAGCAAATAAATCCTAAAGGAATTTAAAAAGATAAAAAATATTAAATAAAATTATACAAATGGGAATCACCAATTTTGGGTCTATAAATAAAATATATGGATTTATAAGGCAAAGAAAGAAATAAACAAATAAGGAATATTTAAAAAGCCCAATTTAAATCTTGGCCAAATCCATAAACAAATGAAAGTTATTGAATAATAAAATGGAGTAAAATATTATTTAAATAAAATCATAAGGATTGAACAATATCCAATTTTATTTAAATAAAGGCAAATTGACTAATCTAAAATAATAAATCCAAATAAAATTGTTTAGAAGACTAATTAAACCTTGAATTAAATCCATAAGCAAATGGAACAAAGATAATCAAAATCCAAATAAAATAAAGGGATAAATAATAATATTCAAATAAAAGTATATGGGATTAAACCATATTCTAAACTATATTTAATGGAGACAAAATCCCTAATATAAATGATTAATTAAATCATGGGAAAAATAATGGAAATTTCCTAGAGGAATAAAAGTTATAAAAATGACTTAAAATGAATAAAAGAATTATTTAAATCTCAATTAAAATAGAGACCATATGAGAATGTCTAAATTAAAATAGAGACAAATGTCTAAATTAAATAAATAACAAACCATATGAGAATTTAAGAAATATTCTGAAATGGATTATTTAAATACAATAATAAACAGTATTAAAAGCTCACTGAAAGTTTGGAAAGTTCTGAATTCAAATGGTTGTTTGAATTATTTGAACAAAATGAAAACAGAAAAAGAAAAAAATCAGGAAAGAAAAAATGGAAAAACAACCCAGCCATCCAACCCACTAATCTGGCCCAGGCCCAGCAGCCAGCCCACCTCCCTCTCCCTGCGAGAATTGTTTTCACACCCGCAGATCTACCCCCTCGCTCACTGACGCCCTGACCCCACTGCTGCCCCGATATCGTCTTCCATACCACGACGACCACGCCCTCTCCCCGGCCGTTTCTGCCGCTAATTTCTCTGCGTTAATTCACGTTAACTACTGATCAACTCTCGCCAGTAAGCACGCCCTCTTAAGCGCCCTCCTCTCCTCTTCCTTTCCCCTCACTCGCCAGCCCCTCTCTGCCACTAGGCTGCCCCAATTTCTAGCTAGCACACCACTATCTCCGACGAGGTTATCGGCGAATTCCGGCAACGTAGACCCTCCCCACTGCCCCTGAAACCTATCTGCTTGTTCCCCATCTCCCTCCGCATCTCCTAGTACCTCCCACTCGCCTGTGCAAGCCCCAGAAGCTCGGCTTCATATTCAACAGAGCGGCACCATCAACTACATCAACTCCGGCGACATTCCCTGGTAAATTCCGAGCGCGCCTCTCTCCCTCGTTGACACTAGTGTAATCAGCATCGTCTTGTGCATCTAACGAGTCGTTTAACTTGCCTTCCTGAGCTGTGTAGCCTCGCCAATGTCGACGCCGAGCTCGCCCGTCACCAGGACCATCTCTGGTGAGCAATTCATGTCATCGTCGTGCGCCCCTTCGTCCACTTCAACCACCTCGAGCATCCTCTCGTCACTGCGAACTCGGTGAGCCACCCCATCCTCTCCTTCCCATCCTGTTTTGGCGGAACCACCACGAACAGAGCGCGCCGTCGCTCACCGTTGCCTAGCGCCGCCGGATCGTGGTCACTTGACTGCTGTCCATTAGATCTTGATCCAAAGGATAGGATAGATCATATAATCGAAACGGTAAGTTTGATTCTGTGCCGTGCGATACACTTTAGATGCAACAGCCCACGATGCTCGATCCAGATGAAGCGATACAGACCAATAAGAAACAACCACGTGGCCCTGCCTGTTGTTTAAAACAGAAAATAGATCTATTAGATGTTTAGATTTGAAAAATTCATAACTTTAGATCCACACGTCCAAAATTTACAAACTTTATGTCAATGGAACCATGAAAATGTGAACCTTGCAACCATGCCCTTAGTTTAGCATTTTGCTTCTAGAAAATTGATTGTTTTTATAGAAACATTTCTAGGCTTATTTTGAGTATAAAAATTATTCTAGAAATAATTTTTTAGTAAAATCTTTTGCAAATGTTTTTTTTGAACCTACTGACCATAAAAACCAACTTTTGGATTTAAAAATATATTTTGTGACACTAAGGAACTATTCTTTTGAATAAAAAGCTTTTCTAGCGAGACAAAAATGTTGCTATTATTTAAAAATGGTTTTTGGGTAAAACCTTTTGTAAATGGTGTTGTTCTAAACATTTTAACCACAAACACTAACATTGGTGTTCAAAAATATATTTGTCTAACACTAGAAATTATTACTTTGATTTAAATCATTTTCTAGCAAAACAAAAATGATGTAAATGGCCATTTTCACTAACTTGTTTTTAAATGGTTTTTCCACATATTATAAATGACACATAGGTGTTTTAAAATGTTTATAACTTTATTAGAAACCATCTTTCCAAATAAAACAATCTTTTGCATGCTTGCATGCATTGCTTTGTTTTTATTATTTTATGTGGTGAATTGTTTGAATGCTAGATTGAATTTGTGCCTTGCTTGACTGAATTGTAGTGAACTTTGAAGAGTGTGACAATTGCAAGATCAAGGAGTGAACCTATATTCTCTACCAAAAAGGAAAGTGGTGCTTCATACATTTTGTCCTATTATTTTCACTAAGCATTAGTGATATTTTGAGTATGACTTGCATGAAAATTTTACTAAGTATGCTATGCCATGGGAAATCCTAGTAGATGATGCCTTAGTAGAATTTTCCCTAAGTTAATATTTTGCTACTATTATGCTTAGCCTAGCTAGTAGAAAACAAGGGTGGATTATATTCATGATATGAAATATTCCTAAGTCTATGAATTGTGTTTTGTTTAATAAAAAAACTATGTGAATGAAACACCTGGGTGGAATGGTAATTGCTTGGATGGATTTTTGTTGAGTGGTTACCAGGGCCCCATTTTCATGGCCTACCTTGTGTATCTCACTTGTGGAATGCCACCCAGGAACAAAGATATTTGAGATGTCAAATGTTGAGAAGCTTCAAGTGCAGCCACTTGGCATTATGGGCTCTGCCTGGATCATATAGGTTGCAATAACTTAGCCAAATGGACAGTTGGTGGTAGGGGGTGATAGGTTTGGAGCGCGTCCATTCTGGTCTAAGGGAAGGCTTCTGAAAGATCTTGTCTCGATGCATGTCAAGTCTTGTCGGGAAAGTGCACCACCTCTCGAGAGAGTAAAATCTAAGTACTTATCCGTGTCCCCGGCAATGGACAATTTGAGCATCAAGACATGGAAGCTATCAAGGATCTCCTCATCCCAATTTCTAAGTTAAAAACTTGTGGTTGAACAAGGGTTAAAGGATCTTCAATCAATGATTGGTAGATGCCTTGGGTGAATTTTTTTGCCAAATAAAAAGTTAGTGTTTTCAAATGATAAGGAAAATCTATTTTGAGCAAATCAAGCCTAGGCTCCACTTAGACAAATGCATATAGATGATTGATACCACTATTCTACCATAGTATCACTTGCAAATACAATTCAAATGTAATGACCCTTGTGGCTGTAACTTATTATGTTGCAGGATTGTTTAATGTTAGTAAAGTGTGTTGAATAGGATTGCAAGTCTACAACCAACATGATTGCCTGTGGCACTTTGAAGATGAAGGACTCCATGCTATAGTTATATCTGTTGCATTGTGATGAGATAGCCATATGAGCTATGTAAGATGTAATGAATTATTTTATTCCTGGTTATAAAGTTGTATTATGACATTTATTTCTTGATATTACATTTTAAACTATGGATGCTAGCTATTGATCCAGGGACTAGCATTGTAAACACAGGGATCTCTACCATATAAAGGTTGGGACCTATACACTACAACCAAAGACCATAGGTCATAGGCAATGAAGGTTTTCGTAAACATTTTTTCAAAGGTTGCTTTTATTTTGAAAAACTATGTCCATCAGCCTTCATAGGTTTACCAGAACTTTCATGGATTTCCTTTCCTGCCGCATTCGTAGCTCCTTCTTAGAACAGGGAGTAACAAGATACAGTTCTTATACTCTGCAGAGGTGCGTTACTTTACCCATGAGAGATCTTAGCTTTGTTGCACATCTAAGCGGCCAAACCCGTTCATACTTCCTTGGTATGAGGCCCAGACTAAGATCCAAGCCAATCACTGCCCCCTTCATGACCCCGCATGTCTCCTTGGTGTATGCCATGCCCACATATTGAATTACGACAATTGTTAGTAAAGACCATTCAGATGATAGAACTATCATGGAACGTTGAGGGTTCCCACCCATATTCTTCATATCCTCTACGAATTACCAATTATTGCATGCTACAAGGATAACAGCCACGACCTGCGCACCCGGATACATGCGAGAGGAAAAGATACAACTAACTTCTCCATCCCATTCCAAATCTCATGGTTAACGCTTATTATATGACGCAAGAATCACTGGCAACATTGGTTTTTAAGTCCTAGATAATATGTTCCTTTACCTCCGGAACTGTAATGGTAGGTTATTACCATATGGTAAATAACCCATAATCATATTATTATGAAAATAGTGTTTTCTGACCTTTTTGAAATGCAGGTGATGACAACACTAGATTTGCAAATTATTTGATATAAAATAACCAAAGGACATGAGCAAGTTGTGAACTTGCCTTTTGCGATTGCAAGATTATGCACTCACGGTATTCGAGACGATATAAGATCCAATATCTGAAAACAGCATCATTGGTCCCGGTAAGTACTAATGTTTAAAGAAGCAAGATGCCATTATGCATAAGTAATGTAATGCAATTTGATAAAATCGAATCCCCGGAATAAGCGTTGATCTAGGGTTTGGAAACTAGAAATGGTTTCTTTAGAATGTGTTGTCCTTTTAGATAAGTTTCACACTTGTGTTTCTTATTAAGGCTTGTGTGTGTGTGTGTGTGTGTGAAACAACCTGTAAGTATAATAAGTAGTATACAATAATAAAGCACTCAAGTGTGGAATGGTATCTAAAGACTCCTTATATGAAGATTGTTACTTAAGTAGATTTATTTTGGAATTTTTAAGAATTACTTTTAGCATATCTTAAAAGAATAACTTTTGAAGAAAAGTTTACGTAACTAACCAAAAGCATTTAAACTTTAAGTTAACATTCTTAGGTTCTTACTAATTATAGGTCTTAAGGAAGAAAGAGTTACTTTATTTTAATAATGACCACACTAGTAGTTGAGAATTATCTATCTTGGTCATTATATGGTATTATAATTTATTCACTTCATAATGTTTCTTTAAGGTTAATTAATAGTGGTATTATTTCTATTTGAGTAGTGGTTTCTTAACATTATGATAGAATAGAATCATTTATCTCCTTAGAAATGAATGGTTTGGATTTGTAAAAAAGGAAACAACATTACTTAACTTACTTAAGAATTATCTTTGAATTATTAGTATGTTTATAAAATTGTGTTTGAAGTATTGGTAAAAGTTTTATTAGGTCAAAAATATCATTCCTGGGAATTTTATATTTCATAAAAAAATCCCTTTGGAAAATAATATACACTTATAGGTGAATGATAATTCAACAAAATTGTATTAAAAATGTTTTGAACTATTTTGACTTCATATTATCAATACTTTAAAGCTAATACTTTTTTAGACCTTTAATGGACAATATTATAGGTATTACCAATTTTATACTTACTTTTATGAATTACCAACTAAATAAATAGGTTTGAATTCAATTTATTAGGTTATTAATTTTTTACATACTTCAAAAGTAGAATGTTGTGTTTTTAACATGTATATATTATTTTTGTGATTATTTTGATATAGTATATGTATTTTTTATTATTATTTAAATATTAAGATATGATTTTTATAATATGTATTACTTTATAAATATTTAATTAATAATAAATATTTAGTTAAGTGGTAGATTTATATATGATTATAGTTTTAAATAGTATTTCTTATTTTTCTAAGATTTTTAGTATATTATTTATATTTTTCTCATTTACCATTATTAAAATATGAATTTTTAAAGTTTTATTACTTATGAAATCTTTATTATATAAAAATTATTCAATAGATAACATAATAATGTGTATAGGGTTATTTTAGTAATTATTTTTCTTTTTACTTATTTAACTTTGGGCCCACCTATCAGTCTGGCCCATGGTTTGGCTAAACCAACCCGGTAAGTGGACCAAATTTGGCTAAATTCGACCCACTCGATCCCTCTCGTTCCCCCTCGCGACCAGTCTCTCCCTCTTACTGTTGTTTGCTCATCACCGATGCTTCTCGATTCCGACAAGATCCGAATGTTGCGGCTGCCAACGCTAGTCGACATTGAAACGTCGTCTTCCGCTGCTCTTGTCTACCCAGCTCGATTTGGAATATGAGCTCGGAATTTTTCGCCCTCTTCCGTGGTTTGGCGTTAGGGTTTTAGTCACCTCGACCTCACAGCCCGCTGTAGTCCGGTGAAATCCCTTGGGTTGTGGAGCATGGGATGGATGGTTGCGGTGGTGCCGTGCCTGCTGCCGCCGGCTGCGGCTAGGCGCAGGTGCAGCACTCCATTCCCCTGTGCCGCCATGTCGTGGCCTCCGCAATCCACTGTTTCTCCTGTCATAATATTCTTCTTCGGCAAGCCTAAGCTTGGCATAGGTAGGTGCTCCACCCTCCTATCTATCTTTTACTACTTATCCTTCCTCAATGGCGAAACCTAATATGAGTCGGCTATTCAATATTGCTCCCTTGTGAACAAATCTTGATCTAATTCAGTTGTTAAATTTAGAAGTTTTAGCAAATCTCTGTAGGCTATTGTATTTAGAATCGCTTGTGGTGATAATCAAAATTCGTTTTACTCAACAAATCTTGGTGATGCCAACTGTATTTCTCTACTAATGACAGGATGTGTGTGTACTGTTTATTATCCGGTCTTGTGCTTATTGTAGTTATATGTTTTTGAATATTTACTGAGTGGAATCTGTGTTGGTTGATTTAAACAGAATTGTATGAAATGTGTTTTAGAACCTAGTATAGCTATGTGATGTGTATGAATCTACTTATTTGTTTCCAGGTTGTATTTTAAACCAACACTTGAGCATATACATACTACAAAAAATATAGAGATGTAACCTTGTTGTATTTATATTTGTTGGTTATAAGATTGTTTTATCTGAGTGGTTTAGGTACTAGGTAACCTTTACTACTAGCTTGCCACTGTCAATTTATATAACTAAATGCAGGTGCTCTCTGAATATGAAGTATTTAGTTGAGTTTGAATTCCCACCCCATGAACCTTTGGTTCAATTATTGGCATGCAGGACTCAATGGCGACTTGTTGGATTTATTTATTATACCTAGTTGGTCGTGAAGTTTATTTAGATGATATGTATATATATCAATAAGTATGGTGCCTAGTTTGAATCCCTTTCCTGGTTGAGCCAAAATTTGTGGTTTTTATCAGTGTATCTTCCACTGGGATGCCTCCCTTTGGAGTGTACACAATGGTAGCTATCACCTGATAGTTGGATGTTGGGTTTAGCTATCTAGGAAACCATAATTGGATGCCAATGATGTTAAGGCTGAGGTTTTATCCTTAGCTGATTATAAGCTAGGTCAAATGATTTTAGAGATGAAATGATTCCTAGATTGGTGGCTAGGAAGATGATTAGATTCATTTAATTGATCTCTACTGCATAATGAAATTGGTATAGTGTCTAGCTCTAGTGACATTTGCTGCCTTGGCTGCTTTTTGTGGTGCCTCCTGGAGTGTGCACAACAACAGCTGGGTAGCATGGCTTGCTGTTGTGTTACACCTGACTGGAAATATTTCCCAGGCCAAGGATGCATAGATTAAGGCTATAATAACATGTTAGCTTATGTAAATAAGGTGACCTTATAAATGATTCCTAGACTATTTGTCAAGGAAAATGATTTATGTGATATTTGTACTAGCTTGCAAATGAGCTTAATTTCTGTTTATTGATGATTTAGGTGTGCAACAAGTTCCAGCCTATGATGCAAAGGCTGAGGCACTGTTGGGTAATAATAAAAGATATTTATTTTGGTGGATTTCATTCTCTATGATGAGTTTGCATAGAATCACTAAGCAAACTGAGAGATATCTATCCCTCTATTCCTCTTAAGCAACCTCTAGTTGAAGAGTAGTTGGATTTGGATGAATTTGTACTATAGCTATTATTTTACTTGGATCTGATGGTGCAAGCTAATAATAATATGTGCTAGGGAGTGTTTTGGTGATCAACCTGTGGTTCCTGAGTTGTTGTTGTTGCTGCTAGCTGGTGTTGATCTTGATCATCCACTATTAATTTTGTGGCATGATTTCCTCCCTTCTTCTGATGTAGTTACTGTTGCTGCTCTCCTTGGCAGCTAGGCCTCCTCCTTGTGCTCCTGATCACGTTCTTCTACTTCTAGATCTAATATCTTCTTTATGAATCTTATCTCCCCCACACTCTTGGATGGATTTACTAAGCAACCAGGGTTAGGGATATGGTGTTGATCTAGATGAGTGATCTCGTGGTGATGAGCAAGAACAGGTGTTGTTCCTGGTGATGAAATAGTCATCTGAGGGTAGTTCTGGGCTAAGTGTGGTGTGTGGAGAAATTATGATTAGCTTCTATCTTAATAGCTATGGTTGTACTCTTCACTTTCTAACCCTTGTGATGCCTCTGGTGTTTGACAGCACATCAGCATGCAATGACTAAGCTTCTAGCTTGTTTGCTGGGACTTGTGGATAGTATAAAGTGGATGCCCGATATTTCTTGGTTCTATACTGTTGCTCTTTACCTTGACATGGTGAAACTTGCCCCTAGCTCATGATGCTAAGCCTGAAGCCATTTTTGATGATAAGAACAGATTTACACATTGGTGAAACTTGCCCCTTCAAATTTAAGCTCAATGATGAGACAAACAGTGCATTACACTGTAATTCTAAGAGCACACTTAACACACTAATCCCTTATTATTTTACTTTGATTTTGTTTTCTTTGAGTTGTTTTGCAGAGATGAAAAATAAGAAGAAAATAAGATACAAGATTCAGCTTAGTTTAGGAACTGTAATTTAGGACTTCCTTTTTATCATTTTGTAATTCATTATTGTAATCTTTCATTTTTATTTAAACATTTTTTAAAATAGTGTAATATTTGTATTATTATCTTTTATTTAAATATTTGTAAAAGAACAATGTAATATTATTATTATTATAAAGTAAATCTATTTTTCCAACTTTGTAATTATAGAATTTTTATTTAATACTTGTCAATCATTATCTCATCTACCTATAATAAGTAATGTACCCTTTATTCATTTATCATATTACCTTATTCAAGACTTTATATTCCATCTCTCCTAAGTATTTAAATATTCCATAATTCAATTTGTGAAATTTTCTAAATCCATTTGAATTCAAATTTGAAATTCAAATTCATGTTTGAATCACTTCCCCCCTAAATAAATAATTCTACAAAGTTCATGTCAAAATCTATCTCAATTGTGCTAACATTTTCATTAGAGCAAGAGAGACCTCAATCACTTTGTAGCCCTTTAGCTTTGCGTGAAAATTCCCTAGATTTTCTTATGCATGAACGAAATGCACACACATGTGTACTCTCTATTTCTAGCTGCTAATCCTAGGATGTTACACAATCTCCCCTTTAAAATAAACTTCGTCCCCGAAGTTCGTACTCTCTTACGTTTTGGAATGAGGAATTGACTTGTATTTCTCATGACGGTTCTCAACTCCATGATAATCTCCAATGGGAATAATTGTGGTATCCCATATCCAAAAAAAATTCCTTGAATCCTCTTCATACTCGACAATATCCCACTTTCGTTTCCAACTTATCCTATATTTCCTTTCTATTATAATCCCTTAGGGACTTTCCCTTCCTATAGAACTCTTAAATCGGAACATCTTCTTTGATTCATTAACATGACTAGTTGCCGTAATCCAACTCCTTTACTTGATCATTGACATTCATTTTATATATAATATTTAAGGTCTAGGGAGTATCACTAAAATAGGGTTTTAGATTCCACTAAATAATAACTATGGTAACCATACCATACTTGGATTGGTCACAATATAGTTTTTCCTTAGAGTTCTACTTAGGTTTAACTTTGGACATATTCAATCCATTCCAATCCGGGTTTCCTATGACTCTACACTGGTCTATGTTGGTATTCTCTCATCCCTCTCAAGGACAAATTTAAGATTGATGCTATTGGCACTAGCCTATTAGGGTTAATTTGTTTTATCTCCTTCGGTTCACAATCCAGATATACTCCCGAGAGTACTATTATCATGATGATTTCTTATAATCTTATGCAAATAAGGCTTTAATATTGTCATAGTTAGTACTTCTACTCCAACCTTTACTAGGAGAGTCAAACAACAATACTTCCATTTCTATTATTTACTCTCCCCCATAGGTTTTACTAATGGTCTCTAAACTGCCTATAGAGTAACCATTGGCTCTGTAACTAGGATATTGGTCTCTATCTAGCTTATACTTTACCACCTTAAGGTTTCACGGAAGAACTTACGATATACCACACAATTGTGGATCTCCGAAATGAGTCTTCCAACATTATTTGTCTTGCATACTATTTGGACATTCTCTCTTTGGTAGGTCTGATTTCGCGAAGCGTCTCGAAAGACGGTCGCTCTAATTTCTATACTCCTTTATGTCTTACTTAACTTAGGACAAGTTTTATGCTCTTTATGACATACTAAGATGATTTGGTTAACTAAGTTAACCAAATACCGTCTGCGGACCAACCTAGGGTGTATTAATTACCCTAAGGTTTTTCGACGTACTCCTAGCATTCTCTCTTAATTGTTAGATCTTGAATTCCACTTTGGTTCAAATATTACTTATTCGCACCTCGTCATGGTACTTCCATGATTGATCCATTACTACTTCATCGGCGTCTTAGCAACATCGCCTACTTTGGGTGAACTTAAATTCATCAATTCTTGTTGCTCTCATCATTTTCTACACTCATCTTCCATCTTATTGCTGGCTAGTAATGATCTGGACTTGTTCCATTCTTCAAATTATGTTGATACTCCTTATACTTGGCTTTTATTCTTCATGTAAGTCTTCATCTTAGTCTTTGGAACTCGTCACCCCCTTATATGAATTCCCTTTTCTATCTAGGTCTATAACATCAAGCAATAACTTGATGTTGCAACATGCATTTGCACACCAATTCAAACTTCATGTACAGATCTAGTCAATCAAGAAGATCCAAGAAAAACCAATAAATCCAAATGTGGTACATATAACACAAAATATTCTAAGCCGGTAACATAGTAGTTGAGTATAGCATCTCTAGAATTCATGCATGGTTTTGTAGTATATGAAACCTCCTCATATATGTTTACATTGTGATACTTAGCACTTAGGGTCAAACTATTATTTTTTTCTCATAATTTACCCAAATTGCTCAATTGCAACAGGATAACTTTAAGCAAAGTGGTCTCAATTTGGTTTTGACTTACTTTTTTTGTCTCACTTTTGGAATGACTAACTATAACCAACATTTATTTATTTAGTAAACTAACCTCACATGATTTCTCCAAGCGACTAATAAGTTTCTATCGAACACCTAAAATTAAATATTATCATAAATTTATGACACTTATGACTTCTATCATAGTGTTACCCTGTTATTTTCTTATTTCTACTTCAGGATGATTTACTAATTACTTGTCATATTTACACCCACATCTTGGTTTCGCAGCTAATATCACCATGATCTCGTTATGTTTTACCTGTTCATCATGATTTAAGAGCTAATCTCACCATGATGACTTTACTTCTCATTACACTACCATTGATATTTTTAGCATAATCCACTACATCATAGAGAATTTTCAAGTGAATCCACATGATTTACTACTCATGACACCTATTCATGCTCTAATGGTCTTCATTCTATTACCCATTTGTTAACAACTAACAATGATATTCAGCTATCTTACTTAAATTCTATGGTTAGACTATGATACGTTGAAAACGTATTTATAATTTTTGATGTTCCATGCTTGTTTAGTATCTACTTTGCTTTGTCTACACTTTGAGGTGTTTTATATGTTTTTCTGGACTAACCTATTAACAAGATGCCATAGTGCCAGTTGCCTATTTTCTTCTATTTGTGGTTCCAGAAAAGGCATAAAATCAATATTCTCGGAATTGGACGGGACAAAAGCCAAAGTCAATATTTTACCGTGGGGAACACAGCGTGATACGTCCAAAATGAATCTACTTTCCCGAACACTTTTTCTATTGTGATATGGATACAACTAACAGGGACTGACGCTGTTTTCAGCAGAATTACGTTGGTGTCTAGTTTTTATGCAGAAAATCAACTATTAGAAAAAATCCCGGAAAATATGCCAAAAATCCTATTTCACCAGAAGACTCACGGAGCCAGAATACGAGACGAAGTGGAGTCCTGAGGGTCCCACACCCCCCAACCGCGCGAGCCAGGCCTGGCCGGGCCTAGAGGGGGTGTGGCCACCCCAGGCACCCCCTCGGCCTCCCTCTTCGTCTATAATTTGCCCCTGGACCTAAAAACTCAAGGGGGTTCGACGTTTTTCCAGAAAGAGTTCCGCTGCGCCTCCACCAACAGAAACCTCGATTCGGAACCAGAAACTCCGTTCTGGCACCCTGTCGGGACGGGGAATTTGGAGAAGATCATCTCCATCATCATTAACAATTCCTCTCCATCAACCATCCATGTTCGTGCTGTGTTGTTTTGCAAATAAGTTGCTTGGTGTTGGAAAAGAGTAGTAAGTTCTTGCTTGAAGTGCAAGAGGAGCTTGCATTGACTGTGACTTACACTTTAGCATGACATGCTAGGTGTTGTTTTGGCATTATGCTTAGTGATTATTGTTGTAGTATGTCTTGTTCCAAACAATTGGGATTGCTTATAGTGCCTTGAATAAATTATGCGTTGTTTTAGCATGCAAAAGCATAGTATTATGGTATTCTCCTTTGATGCTTTGTTTGTGTTGACTTGGCACATGCTCACACCATGTTAAGACTATGACAAGTCACCATTAGCCTCTATGATCATTTAGTCCTTGACTTGTAGTACCACTCTATGCTTTGATTAGTAATGCTTTGTTGCTCTGCATGATTATGGCCATTATGCTCTCTTAGTTGGTTGCTCTCAGTCTTTTTCTAGCCTCCACTTGTATGAGTAAGCTCTACTCATGCTTCCAACTCCCAAGAAACCAAGTTATTCCAAAGTGTCCACTATAAACTCCTATGCATGGTGTGTTACACCATTCCAAGTACATTCTTGTTTTCAACTATCTTCCAATTAAAAACTATTTTGTTATGTGAAAACTTAGTGATTAAAGCCCTCACGAACTTGATGGCACACATTATATTCTTTGCCCCTAATAAACTTGAACCATTGTGGCGCTATGTTGTATATGCTTGCACTTATACGTTGGAATTAGCAGAACCGTGCTGTCACGAGGAACGTTTTCAACATTGCACTTGTACTTTGTACTCAGTTGATATCATGCTCTTTTGTCTATGGATGTCACCGGTGTGAAATAAAGAGGGAACTTGTAAGTCAATGGAGTTTGTATTCTAAGTTAGAGAAACGCCTGGGCCGCTAGCCTAAGCCATGCCTAATCATGGTGGAAACTTGCAACATCACCATAGTGAGATATATATGAAGCATCCTTAATAAAAAACTATGCATATAGTAAATAAAAAGATTGCTAAGATGCTCATTATATGCTTGCCTTGTAATTTTGGTTATGGGAAAGCTCCTATACCATGTGCAAGGGGTACCCCGTTGGCGGTTCTCAATGATATGCAAATACTTACAATGACAAGAACTTACCTGGGCCTGCAGTTGAGTAGCATGAGGTGTGGCCCTCATATTCAAGGGACTTGAGATTGCCAGCTTATACTTCGTCAAGCATATACTCCCTAGTTTGTTCACTTTAACCTTAGTCACTTCAAGATTCTTATGATAGGGGCAATGAGGGCTGAAAGCTAACAAGTACCATAATTTTTGGAAGCTCTTTTTGAAACTTGAAATCCCTGCTTACTTTACAAAAAGGCCTTTCTTCCACCACTATTGAGTCTCCACCTTCTGCCTTTAGGCACTTTTAAGAGAGCATAGTTGTCATTCTGGGTGCAGTGTTCCAAAGCTTATTGATTGATGCATATTGTGATATTACTTGTTCTTGTGCTATTTATTTCTAGTCACTCTTATGAACTTTGAAGGTGTCATATGCATATATATTGCTACTCTATGAGGGACAAGATGATTGCCACTATGCTATGTTTTCTGTATGTGAAACAAACAAATGTTTTTCAATGCATGTTATTCATGATATTTGTTTGTAGCCTTTCATGTTATGCATAGTTACTATGTCCTATTGTTATAACTCCATCTTTCATGCACATGTTTAGAGTTCTTTGATCCCAGCTTTCAATGCTTGTTAATATCTACTTTGCTTTGATTTGTCTACACTTTAAGGTGCTTTTTACATGTTTTCTGGTACTAACCTATTAACAAGTTGCCACAGTTCCAGATGCCTGTGTTTCTGCTGTTTTTGGTTTCAGAAAAGTAGGTAAAGAAATATTCTCGGAATTGGATGGGACAAAAGCCACAGTCAATTACTTTCCGTGGGGAACAAGAATCTAGAAGACGAGACGGAGACGCAAGCCAGGGCGTCCAGACCCCCTAGGAGCGGGTGGGCCCTGCCCTGCGCCTGGGATGGGTGTGGGGCCCCTGGTCGCATCCTCGGCCTCCCCCTTCGCCTATAAGAAGCCCCCGATGTAGAAACCCTAAGGACCCGATAAAATCTCCATGAAACCGTCTATAGCCGCTGCCACCATCGTCCCTAGATCGGGGGGAGCTGAAGTTCTTCCCGGCACCCTGCCGGAGGGGAGATCATCCCGGAGGCCTTCTCCCTGGTATGATGCGTGAGTAGTTCCACCTTGGACTATGGGTCCATGTAGTAGCTAGATGGTTGTATCTCCTCATTTGTGCTTTCATGTATAGATCTTGTGAGCTCCGTTCATGATCAAGATCTAATCTATTTGTAATCATGCATGTTGTGTTTGCGGGGATCCGATGGATATTGAGATTATTATGTTGGTTTGATTAATGGTTTTGTCTTTATGATTCTATGATGTCTTTATTGTTTTCCACATTGCTTCCAAGACCTTTGAGACGTTTCCTTCCTCCTTCAGGTTCGATAACCTCGGTCTCTACTGAGGGAAACTTGCTGTTGTGCTCATCACACCTTGCTCTTGGGGTTCCAACGAAGTGTCCCACGTCAACATTGGGCGCACGCATCACGTACCATTATTCCTAAACTGTCTTCTGATCCTAAGTTTGCCACCTCTCCCATAGATATTAAAGATGAATATTATGATTTCTCTCTTGATTTAACCTATATAGACATTGTTGATAAAGAACCTTTTTGTGGTAATGAGAGTGAGAGTGTTGTGGCACATATGAATGAGCTTTCCATTATAAGTGGCTCATAATTTCTTGGTTTTAACTGATTTTGTTGTGCTTGAGATGCCTGAAGATGATAATATGTCTATTATTCTTGGGGGACCTTTTCTTAATACTACAGGTGCTGTCATCAATTGTAATCAAGGAAAAGTAACATTTAATATTAATGACAAAGAGCATACTGTCTATTCCCCAATAAGATTGATAAGAGCTATTGCCTGAATTCCATTGAAAATATTGAGAGCATCAAGGTTGGAGAAATATATTGTCTCATTCCACAAGAAAGTTTTGAAACTATTATGATTAGGACTATTGCTACCAAGTTTGAGGTAACATAATCACTTTGTGGAATGCAAAGTTCTGCTTCATATAAGATTGTTTTGGTAACAAGACTTGATCAACCTTGTTAACAAAGGGATTTTAATGAACAGAACAATGCTTTCACAGTGGTTATACTTGCTCGCTTTTACTTTTCTCCTTCCTAGTCTTTGCTCTTTCTCTTGTTAGTTTTAGTTTTGATTTTTTTGCTTGTTAGAGTGTCTTATAACTTCTGTAGTTTTGGTTTTTGTTTGCTTTTGCTTCTTCTAAAAAATATTTTTCTGCGATAAAATCAATTTTCTTTCCCTGAAAATTGGCCAAAAATAAGGTTTCCCGAAAATCCTAGAAAATTCATACGAAATTTTTCCTCGAAAAAAGGGGCAGATGGACACCTGGAGTGGCCCAGGGGGACCCACAGGCCAGCACACCCCCTGGTGGCATGGCCAGCCCCCAGGGCACGCCTGGCTGGGTGGGGCCCACCTATGGCCCTCCAAGTTGCCTCCTCCCATCCACTTCTTTCTCTCTCCCGAAAAACATCGGAAAACTTTCTGAAGCTCGAGTTCCTGCTTTTCTTGCTCCCGATTTTCGATCTCCTTTCTCATCCCATCTTTGCTGCTGATTTTTGGAGGGATTGCACCTTGGTATGTACCACCTCCGCTTGTCCAATTAGATTTGTGATTGATAGATTATATCTCGAGTATTTTGCTGCTATAGGTGTCAGGTTGTGTGATATTGCATGCTTGTTCTATGCTTAGAGATTTCATTTTGATGCATGTTTAGCCCTCTAGCAAGTTCCTATAGTAGTTCCTCATCATTTATCAACATGGAAATTACTTGGTTTGATGTTTGTCTAAAAATTTCAGAAAAATGGACCACCACACCTTTGGAGAAGTGTTTGAGAGTGATGCACCTAGGAGGACAAGGCCTTCAAGATCATCCTCCCGATCTAGGCCATCATACAATGAGGATCTCATTACACCATGTTTTGGTGATGAGGGAGATTTGGGGGACGCGCAACCTTCTACCTTTCCTTGTCCTACCTTTTTGCGGGCTGCAGGGATCCTCAATGATTTCCTAACCTTGGTTCGGAGGTTTGGACTAACTAGTTATATGCAGGATGAGAGTGTGCACTATGCTATGCTCACCAAAACCTTTATGGAGAGTTTCTCTTTTACTAACATACCCTTTCAGGTCAGAGGTGTCATTCAAAATCTATAATAGGCCCTTCACCATGAAAATGAAGAAATTTTGTGAAATCTTGGGTATTGGCATGGCTGGGACAGTGAAGAAGATTCCAGCTTAACCCGCTGAATTGTTGGAGCTCTACCGCGGGATAACCAATGATGATGACCGTAGAGCCCATCGTGGAAAGTTAAGAAATATTCAACTCCCAGCTATCAGATATTTTGCTTATTATCTGGCCACTAGTATTCTTGGTAGGGAGAACACTAGCAACATTTCCAACTATCATTTGTCCTTCCTAGCTACTGCACTCAACAATGAAACGAGGTACAATCTTGGTTATATCATTGCTCGTCGCTTAGTTGCTAAGGGACCCATTTATGGGGGTATTATTGTTGCACGTGTTTCTGCTTCCTTAGACCTTTCTGTTGATCCAAATGATACAATTTTGGATCCTTAGAGGCTTGATTTAGCTTCCATGAAAGTGCATCACTTTGTAACTGCTAGCTCTACCCTTGATAGTTTGGTTTATAGGATGATGTTACTAACGGGGAAGAGAGGGAAATTCCTTTGCCCCAAACCACTTTGTTCGGTATTTCCCAGGGACCTTTGTCACACTCCAAGGAGGAGATGGACGAGAAGCTACACATTCATGGGTTCCATGGGCACTACCAGGGGGACGCGCCCTCATATGACCCATCTATGCACTACACAGGGGCGTCCTCGAGCTCGTACTAGGACGAAGGGGCCTCTTCTTCGTATTACGGAGGTGCGCCTTCTTGGTCACTATGGAGTTGAGCCCCACTTAGGCTAAAATCCTAAGCTTGGGGGGAGGTACGCCGACATTACACTCATATATATATATATATATATATATATATATATATATATATATATATCATGTTTTATCAGTTCTTTGTATATCCATGTTTTGCTTTCTTTTTGGTTTTTGTTTATGCTTTCCCAAAACACAAAAAAGACCAAAAATATTTCTGTTGTTTCTCTTGGTTTGTTTCTTTGCTTTTTAGTTTTGGTTTGCCTTAAGAAAAACCCATAAATATTTTTCTTTGTTTGTTTTTGCTTTGTGTGCTTGCTTTAAAAAATTGAAAACACCAAAAATATTTGTTGTTGTTCTTTGGTTTTGAGAAGTTCTTTGAAGGGTCCAGCAGTCCTCAGTGGAGTTTGGTTTCATGTTATTATTCAAGCCACACAAGTGAAGGGCAATAATGAAGATTAAGACAACTTGAGGTGTGGTAAGAGGCTGGTACCAAACTCTATTTGTTTTCATTTTTGTACATATACTCATCATTGTGGGCATGCTTAGTATGTTCATGTAAGGTGTATGTTATTTATGGATGCTTAGTAGTTCTTGCTCTCTTATGATTAGCTCCAGCTTGCTAATAGTTTGTAGCATGTCATATGAATGTTTGCTTGCATTGTTTTATTCATCACTTGGTATGATATTATGGTATCCTCCTCTGAATGTTTCATGTGAATCGACTTGGCACATGCTCACACATCATATGACTAAACAATAGTCAGTAAGCCTCGATGATTTATTTTGCCTTAGAGTTCTTGTAAGACTTTCATCCAATAATTAGTCTTGTTTTGTTGCAAGCATGATTATGACAGTTATTGCTCTCTCGTTTGTCGCCCCCTCTCTATTGCTAGCCTTCACTTGCACTGAGTATGAGCTCTACTTGTGCATCCAACTCCCCAAAACTAATATTGCCATAGTGTCCACCATACCTACCTACTAGCATCATTTGCTATCAGTGGATATTCATTATTCCTTGTTTTCTTCCAAATAAAATGTTTGACTATTTTGAGAAAGTTAGTTAGTAAAGCTCTCACGAACTTGATGGCACACTTTATTTTGTGCACTTAATAAACCTGAACCATTGTGACTGTCCATGAAAGTTATATGCTTGCAAATTATAGACTGGGAGTTAGCAGAACCGTGCTGTCACGGGGAACGCTTTCAACATTGCACATGTACTTTGTACCCAGTTGATATCATGCTCTTTTATTTACGGATGTCGTCTATGTGAAATAAAAGGGGAGCTTGTAAGTTCATGGAGTTATATATATATATATATATGTATATATGTTAGAGAAACGCCTAGGCCGCTAGCCTAAGCCATGCCTAATCATGGTGGAAACTTGCAGCATAACCATAATGAGGCATCTGTGAAGCATCCTCAATAAAAACCTATGCAAATAGCAAATAAAAAGATCTTGATATGCTCATTGTCTGCTTGCCTTGTCATTTTGATTATGGGATAGCTCCTATATCATGTGCAAGGGTACCCTGTTGGCAGTTCTCTATGATACGCATGTATTTACTATGACAAGAACTTGCAAGTAACTAAAGTTGAGTAGCATGAGGAGCGGCCCTCGTATTCAAGGGACATGAGATTTCTAGTGTATGGTCTGTCAAGCATACAACTCATATTGGACCTCAGTTTCACCTTAACCACCTAAAGATTCCTATGATAGGGGCAATAAGAGCTCAAAGCTAATGAGTACCATACTTTCAGCATTTGGAAGCCTTTCAAACTTTTCAAAACCTTTTCCCTTCCTTGTTGAGTCACCACTTATTCTATGAGCACCTTCTTGAGAGCATAGTTGTCATTCTTAGTGTAATGTGCTTGTCTCAAAACTTGGTTAATTATGTCATAACTTTGATGCTTGCATCTCTGATATCTTTACTTCTAGTCTTCACTTAAACTTCAGATGTGCCTTGGCATTCATGTTTTGCTCCACCATCAAAGGCAAGCGAGATACCACTCTATCATATCTTATTATGAGCATTGCAATGTTGCTTATGTTTATGTTTCATGCTGCTTATTATTATTGAGTTGGAATCTCTTCATAGCTTGCAATGAATATTGAGTAGACTTAGTTGCATACTACTTATTATGAATTGTCCAAGTATCTACTCATGTGCTAAGAATATATACATCAAATGAAGCAAATGTGTTCGTGAAAGTTCTTTTATCACACTCAATTTTCAACTTAATTGCTTGAGGACAAGCAATAAGCTAAGATTGGGGGAGTTGATACGTCCAAAACTTATCTACTTTCCCGAACACTTTTTCTATTGTTTATCCTCTAAACTTCTGTGATTTGGATACAACTAACACTGTTTTCAGCAGAATTACCTTGGTGTCTAGTTTTTGTGCAGAAAATCAACTATTAGGAAAAATCCCGAAAAATATGCCAAAAATCCTATTTCACCAGAAGACTCATGGAGCTAGAATACGAGACGGAGTGGAGGCCTGAGGGGCCCACATCCCCCAGCCGCGCTGGCTAGGCCTGGCCGTGCCTGGAGGGGGTGTGGCCGCCCCAGGCACCCCCTCGGCCTCCCTCTTCACCTATAAGTTTCCTCTTGACCTAAAAACTCAGGGGGGGTCGACGTTTTTCAGAAAGAGTTCCGTCGCGCCCCCACCACAGAAACCTCGATTCGGAACCAGAAACTCCATTTTGGCACCCTGCCGGGATGGGGAATTTGGAGAGGATCATCGCCATTATCATCAACAACGCCTCTCCATCAACCATCCATGTTTCCCTCATCCATTAGTGAGTAATCCCCCGCTGTAGGCTATTGGGATGGTAGGGATTGGATGAGTTATATCATGTAATCGAATAAGATTGTTAGGGCATGGTGCCTAGTATCTTTATTAGTGCTATTTGACTTTGTTGCAACTTGTTGTGCTTAATGCTTGTCACTAGGGCTTGAGTGTCATGATCTCAGATCTAAACTTATTATTGATTCATGATGATAGTATTGTTTGTGATCTTATCTGCAAGTTGTGTACACATATCATTATCCGGATCCAAAGGCCCCGAAGTGATAGAAATTGGGACAGTCGGAGGGGATGGCTGTGGTATGAGGATCACATGTGTTCATAGAGTGTTAATGCTTTGCTCCGGTGCTCTATTAAAAGGAGCACCTTAATTGCCAGTAGTTCCCGTGAGGCCCCGCTGCAACGGGCTGGAAGGACAAAAGATGTTGTGTAAGTTCTCACTGCGAGCACGCATGACTATATATGGAGCACATGCCTATGATTGTTTAGTACTTGGATGCTTTGTCTATTTATCTGCAATTGCCCTAGATCTTGAAGTTACATGTTTAGACTTGTCCATGCAATGCCCGTCGATCCATCCCTATGCCTACCGCACTCATATCCTACTGTTTGCTACTACTGTTACTATTGCTCTTATTCTACTTCTGCTGTTACTTTGCTATTGCAACTACAAAACTGTGGCTACTGATAAACTACTATGAGCAAGACTCTTTCCAGGTGTAGTTAAATTGACAACTCAGTTGCTAAGGCTTGCAAGTAGTCTTTGGCTCCCCTTGTGTCGAATCAATAAATTGGGTAATACTACCCTCGAAGACTGTTGCGACCCCCTATACTTGTGGGTCATCACAGAGCCAGAATATGATACGGAGGGGAGACACCAGGGGCCATACCCCCTGGCCACGCGGCTAACCCTAGCCCATGCCTAGGGGGTGCGGCCCCCCCTGGGTGCCCCCCTGCCTCGCCTCTTCGCCTATAAAGAGCGCCTGATACAGAAACCCTAATTACCCGATCATTCTTCCACAAAACAGTCTGCAGCCTCCGCCACCATCGTCCCTATATCAGGAGCGATCTGAAGCTCTTCACGGCATCCTGCCAGAGGGGAGATCATCCCGGAGGCCTTCTTCTTCATCATGCCAGCCTCCAGTATGAAGCGTGAGTAGTTCCACCTTGGACTACGGGTCCATGTAGTAGCTAGATGGTTGTATCTCCTCCTTTGTGTTACCATGTTTAGATCTTGTGAGCTCCGTTCATGATCAAGATCATCTATTTTTAATCATGCATGTTGTGTTTGCGGGGGTCCGATGGATATTGAGATTACTATGTCAGATTGATTAATGGTTTTGTCTTATTGATTCTATCATGTCTGTGTTGTTTGTGATCTTGCATGCTCTCCGTTCATAGTAGCTATCTTGGCCAAGTAGATGCTAGTGACTCCAAGAGGGGGTATTTATGCTCGATAGTAGGGTCATGCCTCTATTTAATCTAAGGGAAGTGACAAAAATCTCTAAGGTGGTAGATGTGTTGTTGCTAGTAGGAAGAAAACAACGGTCTCTTGTTCCTGGAACAAGTGGATTGTTTACCTTACACACTTTGCTTAAAGCAGTTATCCGTTGCTTGCAACTTAATACTGTAGGGGGTTCGAATGATAACCTGAACGTGGATTACTAGTAATAGATGCAGTTGGATGGCGGTCTATGTATCTTGTTTTATTGCCCAATCAAATCTCATAGGATCATGAATGTCTAGTATTGCATTGTTATGTCGTGCTCAGTCCTGTCAATTGCCCTGCTGTAATTTGTTTACCCAGCATGCCATGTTTGTTTATCTTAAGGAGAACACCTCTAGTGAACTATGGACCCCGGTCCACTCTTTACCATTGATACATCTTCCATTATTACTGTTTACTTTCTACAAACCACCATTACCTTCCACACCATACAGTTAATCGTTTGTTTTCAGCAAACCGGTGAGATTGACAACCTCGCTGTTCATTGGGGCAAAGTCTTGAGTTTGTGTTGTGCAGGTTTCCAGTTGCTTGCAACACCTTTGAGTCGTTTCCTTCCTCCTACTGGTTTGATAACCTTGGTTTCTTACTAAGGGAAGAACTTTCTACTATACTCATCATACCTTCCTCTTGGGGTCTCCCAACGAAGCTCTACAGTGATATGAGCCGCATCAAGCTTTTTCTGGCGCCGTTGCCGGGGAGGATAAGGACGGCTTCACAAGGGGAGTCCTTCACAACCTCTCTCTTTACTTTGTTTATGTTTTGCTTAGTTTCTTTTGCTTGGTTTTGTTTGCCTCTTTTTATCAGAAACTAAAAAAAATAGTTTTCCAACCATCTCCTTTGCCTCATGTCCAGCTCCTTCTGGGTGAATATGTATTTCAAGCTCTTGTGGTCTGTGAATACATCGCAGTGCTTTCCCATCAGATAGTGTCTCCATACCTTCAGTGCGTGCACAACCGATGCTAATTCCAAATCATGTGTGGGGTAGTTCCTCTCGTGGTGCTTCAGCTGGTGCGAGGCATATGACACCACTCTTCCATCTTGCATCAACACACTACCTAGTCCTTGTCGAGATGCGTCACAGTATACTTGGAAATCCTTCTGTAGATCAGGCAAGCACAGAATAGGTGCTGTCACCAGGCGACGCTTCACTTCCTGGAAACTAGCTTCACATTCCTTGGACCATTCAAACTTCTTCTCCTTCTTCAACAATTCCTTCATTGGCTTTGCAATCTTGGAGAAATTCTCTATGAACCTTCTATATTATCCAGCAAGTCCCAAGAAGCTCCGAATATCGCCCACATTCTTGGGCACCTCCCATTCTATAACCGACGATACCTTGCTTGGATCAACTGCGACTCCTTATCCCAACACCACATGTCCTATAAATCCCACAGTGTTCAACCAAAACTCGCACTTGCTGAATTTGGCATATAGCTTGTGTTCCCTGAGCTTTTCCATTATCATTCGCAAATGCTTCTCATGCTCCTCATCATTTCTGGAGTATATCAATATATCGTCGATGAACACTACCACGAACTTGTCCAAGTACTCCATGAATACCTTATTCATCATGGTCATGAAATATGTCGGAGCATTTGTTAGTCCAAAAGACATAACCGTATACTCATATAAACGATACCTAGTGGTGAAAGCAGTTTTTGGTATATCCTCCTCCCGGATCTTCAGTTGAAAATATCCTGATCTCAGATCAATCTTGGAAAACACCTTTGCTCCTTACAACTGATCAAACAAATCATTTATATTGGGTAGAGGGTACTTATTCTTGATAGTCACTTCATTCAGCGAACGATAGTCCACTACCAATCTCTTGCTACTGTCCTTTTTCTCCAAAAACAGAACAGGCGCACCCCATGACGATGAGCTGGGCTGAATACCCATTGCTCTCTTAATTGCTTCTTCAACTCCTTTAGTTCATCCACATCCATCTTGTATGGCCTCTTGGCTATTAGTCCAGTCCCCGGCATTAAGTCAATAAGAAACTCCACATCACGGTCCGGTGGCATCCCTGGTAGCTCCTCTGGAAACACGTCGGGGTATTCTCTCACTACGGGTACTGTGTCCATGCTAACCCCCTTAACAAAATTCACCTCGGCCCTCCTAAGACGTGCTGATGATTTAAATTTAATCCTTGTGCCCCGTGGAGTTCTGAGTGAAATTGCCTTCCGTGCACAATCCACTTGGCCATTGTGCACGGACAACCAATCCATACCTAGTATCACATATAGTCCCTGTGACTCCAAAACAACTAGGTGTGCTGGAAAACTGTGTGCTCCAATTCCCAGGGTCAAGTCACGACAACCCACACTAGCTAACATTTCTCCTCCCGGTGTGCTCACTCTAATTGTCCCTTTCAGTGCCTCAGTGGGTAACTTATGTCTACCACAAATGCCCTTGATATGAATGAATGTGATGCTCCAGTATCAAATAAAACAAGTGCAATATGGTAATCGACTAGGAACTTACCAATCACGAGGTCTAACTCGTCACGGATCTCTTCCACATCCACATGGTTCACATTTGCCTTCTGGTTGGGGCCAATCTTGGGTCCAACTCCTGGAATCTTCTCCGGGAAGGTGCTTGCATAGTGACCCAGCTTCTTGCACTTGTAGAATTCCACATTGCTGAGGTCCTTCTTGCTCACATAGCTATGTCCATTGTTCCTCCCAGAGCTGCCATTGTGGTTCTTGTGACCATTGTGGTGGCGGTCGTTCCCTCCATGGTGGTGGCTGCTGCTCCTGTGCCCATCATGACGATGTCCATTACCCCCGTGGTGGTCGCGGTCATCACCTCCATGATTGGAGTACCTCATCATAAGAAGTGCGAGACTTGTGGTGAGAGCTAGAGTGGTGGTTGTTGTTCTTTCTCTTGCGGTTCTCCACCTGTTTGTGCTTTCCCTCCAAGATTCTGGCCTTGTCCATAAGCTCCTGGAAAGTGGGACAATAAACCACTAGCAGCTGTACCGAGAGCTCATCACTGAGGCCATCCAGGAACCTCTCTCTCCTCTTCGCATCAGTGTCAACATCCTCAGGGGCATAACGCGACAGGTTGTTGAACTCCTCTATATATTCAGCCACGGTGCGGTTGGTTTGGCGCAAGTTGCAGAACTCTTTCCTCTTCAGGCTCATAACTCCTGAAGAGACCTGGTTGGTTTTGAAACCTTCTTCAAACATTGCCCAGGTTACAGTGTCCAGCGGGTGGGTGATCTAGAAAGTTTCCCACCAAGAAGCAGTTTGTCCCTCCAGTAGGTGAGCAGCAAACCTCACCTTTTCAGCATCTGTGCACCCAACAGTTACCAGATCCTTGTTCACTAAACGCAACTAGTCGAGAGAAATAATTGTTTCAGGTGTTGTAGAAAACTTTGCTGGCCACAACCTCAGAAACCGTATAAGTGCATCACCTTGGGGCTGGTTGTTCTCGTTGTTGTTGTTATTGTTATTGTTATCGTTGTTGTTCTGGGAAGCCATAAAATGGGTCATCACCTGCGCTAGCTGCGCCTTGGCTACCATTAGCTGCTCCATCTCAGTGGGTTAATGGCGAGGCGGCATCTGCGGTTCATCATAGGTAAGTTTAGAAAGAGCAACTACGAAATAAATAATCTACCCATGCATTATGATCATACAACAAAAAAACAAGCACAAGCAACTACACACAAGAATACATCAGCAAATTGGCAAGCAAGCACTGTTCCAGGGGTTATCCTAACAGTATACAGCTACTGAAATAGTTTTAGAAGCGTTGGCAACAGTTACAAACATAAATAGGCCAACAAAATCAATAAAACAGGAATCTGCCAGAATAGTCCAGCAGTGTTCACGAATTTTTCTACCTGACTTAAACTCTTCAGAAATTTTTTGTGATTTTTTTGCATACATTCCAGAGAGTTGTGAACCAGACCCTATTTTTTCAGATTTTTCCCAGTTAACAATAAAATATGAAAAATCGTACAGTACAGCAGGGTCAGTAGAAAACTGCAGCAGGAAAAACTCGAATATCAACCAAAACCTTGCCATAACTCATTTATAAAATTCGCACAAATAATCCTGGAACTTTAGAGTACACATAGGAGAAACTAAACACTTTAAACTAACAGAAAATAAGTTTTACATTGATCGAGGCCTTAAACTAACGATGTATCCTAACGAAGACTAATTGGTGGCCATCTAACTACTTCATGAAGAGGTTGCGGTAGGTCCTTGCATTCATGCGTTGACGCTTGGCTCCACGAACCATCCATGGTGGTGGAGTATACACCTCCCCTGAATTCTTGCTTGAGACCTCAAAATCCACCTCTTCCGGATCCTCTTCCTCCTCATCTTCTGCTGGTTCAGCAATTGCTTCATCTCCTTCACCATCATTGCCTCCGTCCTCATCATCATCATCTTCTTCCTCATCATCATCATTGTTCCCTTTGTCATCATCATCATTATTTCCATCATCCCCATTGTTGTCATCATCAGGTGGTGGATTCAACTAGGCTTAGAGAGCGGCAATTTGGGCTGCCATATCAACAATAGTCTGATCCCTTTCCTGGACAGTCCCTTGCAGCTGCTCTATGGCTTGATTATTCTCCTGGACGGTCCCATTCAGCTGCTCTATGGCTTGATTATTCTCCTGGACGATCCCATTCAGCTGTGCTATGGTCGCATCCTTGCCAATAAGTGCGTGGTTCAAAATATCCACATCTTCGTGTAAAGTATGAATCTCCTGTCCTTGGACCACTAGACTGTTGTTGGCAAAATCAGCTCTCTCCTTTACCATCATCACCTTCTTAGCTAGGACTCCATTCTCCACCTCCATATCCTCTATGTGCCTCTGACGGGGCGGCATGTTGTTCCTGTTGCCCGGGGTAACCACAACGTTCCCGTTCTCATCACGCCTTCCGTAGTCACGGTAAGGAGAGTCTTCTGGCATCAGGTGTCAAACAAGATGGCACTGGAGCGACAGGGATTCATGCAGGGCCAAGTTTATTCGAAGCCCCCAGTTGCAATACGTCTTGGTGTAGACCAGATGCACATCGTTTGGCAAGGCAACATCCCTGAAGATGATAGTGGTGATCTCCCAGGCATCCTCGCCATATCCATAGGTGTATAGCCTTCTTCCCTTGAACATGGGCAGCGGCAATCCCAATGACTGTGAGAGCTATCCCAACTGTCTTGCAAATGGCCTTGGCGACTCGATCCCAGCATACTCAGTCCTGACTTCTCCCATCTATCAATTAAAAGAGGAAAGTGTGAGAATAGCAATGATAAAGATTTATGAGAGTGAAAGTCACAAGATGAAAGACAGAGTTAATATAAGCTTTAGTAATTCTATGGATTCCTATTCCAACCTAGGTCACGATCCTACAGTCGACACACAGGCTCTGATACCATCTGTAACACTACAGTACTGAAAAGATTGTAGCTTCTATGCAACATGCCAATCCCTGGATCGGTTCATTGGCTTACATAGAACTTAGATGAATAACAAAGTAAAATATCCGTGTATCATAAATAATGAAGATCCAGAGTATACATCTATTACATTAAAGCTTAGCTCGAAGGCTAGCTCAAACTTATTCAAGTATCAAACATAAATAAATAACTCCTTTAATCTCCAAATTGCCCACAAGCGAACAAGTGCATAGTGAAGTACCGCGACCTAGCAGATCAATCAGAGTCGGAATATCCTACAACATAAAACGTAGCAGCCCCGAAGGGTCAATACATGGAATGTATGGCAAGTAGCGCTAAATAGGGAGACAATAGACTTAGCAACTACATGCTTATTTGGCTGGTGTAGCTGTGGCTAGCTTGCATTTTCCAAACAATTTGTCCTACTTTGTTAAACCAATTTTGATTCACCATAACCCATTAAGTTTGCCCATCAAGTTTTAGAAATCAAGAAATAAGGATGAGCGAGAATATGTCATAGTATCAATATCAAGCAACTCATTTGTCCATAACCGGAGACACGGCTAAGCACTTAGATCATACACCCTGCAGGGGTTTGTACACTTTACCCATGTGACTTGGACAGCCCAGCTCGTACCACCACACGCATATTGTGTGACGATAGGGAGAAGCCCAAGAAGAGACAGTTCGGGAAGTAGATCCCCAAACCCCACTGCGCATCGGTCCCAACCTATCATTCACTACATCTCTAGCTACGCTGGGTTCGGGTCACCACGACCTACTAAGTCCAACCAGCCACCCATTTCTTACTGGCACATGGTTGCACACGTAAGCTACTGGAATAAAGATAACTAATCCTTCTTAGTACCCTGGGCGGCATTCCCCACCAGTATTCACACTCCGATGACTAATCCAGCCACTCCGCCCAGGTAGTTCATTAACATTATGTTGTTTTAGTAGAACAAAACCTTTACTTTACCAAAGCATGATCCCTTCCTCGTATGTACAACAATTCTAAGCACATCTACCATACGGGAGCTCAACTACAAAGGATTTCCCTGCCATAATACATAGGACATAGCATAGCATAGTAATACCTACACATGTAACTACAAAATACACTACAAATGCACAAGAGAAAATAGTAGCAAAATTCATGAACAAAATAGCAACTACTTGCCTTAATGGTAGGAGTCAAGATACAGTCCTCACAGAAGCAAGCGTTGCACTCGTCACAATCTACACGATACACAATTGCAACACATAAACAATCATAAACAAACAATACAATGCAAGATGCATGCATGACAAGTTGAACAATGCTACAGTAGCTTTCTATAACCTTGTTCAGTATACCTACTGTATGCATGCATGGAAAACATTTTAAAAGTATTGAAAACAAAGTATGCAATTTTAAATGGCCAAATAATGGAGCTCTAATCCAATTATTAAACCACTGCTGTTAACTAGTTTGTAAAATCTTGGAAAAATATCTAATGTGTAGGAAACCTAAAATAGAACCAGTACCAACTGGAATCACTCAAAAAGGAGTTACAGAACTTTTTATACAATTAAAATACTCCAGAAAGCCTTTTAATTGTTTCTGAAATTTCCATTACAGTAAGGCTACATTTTTAATTCACAAACATAATCTACTTGTTCTACTGAATCCAGGGACACCTCATTTGCAATTTTTGGAGTTGTAGACCTTTTCCAATGAATTTATTACTCTAAATAGGACATTAAACTATTTAAGTAATCATGGCAAAACCTTGCCGCAAAAGTATGAAACAATTGTACAAAAATATTCTACGTGAAAAACTGAATCCAACAATATCTTATTTGCAATTTTTGGCCCAGTGGTTTAATTTCTATCGATTTTACAAGATTAGACTATTATCTGCAATAATCTGTAATTTCTAAAAGCCGATTTTCGTCAGCAGTTGAACGGACAACGTTGACCGTTGGACTGCGCGGGCACAATGCCACGCGGTGGCCCGTGGTTGGGCAATACCGCTTCGGCCTGGGGCTAATCCTGGCCGCCCAAATCAGATCGCACGGTTCCTGGTGCTCACCAAGGATGACGACGGTGGCGGCGGCGGTGGCTGCTGGCGACGACATTGGCGAGGGTCTCCGGCGGTCCTGGCGGCAGTGGAGGGCACGACGGCGTTAAGAGGGATGCAGCGGTCCAGGGGGTGTCTTAGGATGCCTCCTTTGCTTCCTCTAACCGTGGCAGGGAGCGGATGGAGCGGCTCGGCTGTCGCGGCTCCGACGAGCAATTCCCGATCGTCGGCGACTCTATGGAGGGGAAAAACAAGAAGTGGTGAGGCAGTGGTTCTTGGGGTAACCAGTAGGGAAAGAAGGGAGGACGCGGTTGCTCAATACCTCGGGGTCGGGCTCGTCCGAAAATCAGACGGCGGGTTGACTGTTCGGGAAGGGCAGGAAACAAGAAACGAGGAGGGCGGCGGCGTTTTTAGGAGCTAAGATGCGGCGGAAAAGAAATCCGAACAGTAGCCGACTCAGTCGCGCGATGAAATCGAAGCATAGGCTCGTGCTCGTCGGTGGGTCTCCCTGTCGCCCAGGGAGGGATGACAGGCGGGGCCCTCCTGGCAGTGGCTCAGGGCTGGATGGGCGGCGCCTGCTATTCGCCGCACGGGCGGCTGCTCTGTTGCTGCAGCTGGCCGCAATCTTAGCAGGCCGCGGCTGGCCCGCGGGCTGCTACTGCTTCCCTTCCCCCTTTTTTTATTCTTTTGTTTTTCTTTTACTGGGCGTTTTCTTATCTGAACCTAATATCTGAAATTGACAGAACTGTCTAAATTTAAACAAAATTTCAGTTAACTCTAACTTGTGAACCATAGCTCCAAATGAGGCGATTCAAAATGCTACGGATTCGTATCGGAACCCTCTATGCACCTGTGCCTTCCAAACAACTAAACTAAAACTGTCCAGCATATGCAATATAGAAACCGAGCAATCATGTGTATGTGACAAGGCATGCAAGTGGGTTTTGACAAAAAGTTTGAAACTGATTTTTTTGCAATGATGCTCATGATGCAGCGACATGTATGCTATGCAGTGCCAAATCCAAAATTTGGGATGTGACAATATACATTTCCTATTATTATTTGTAAGGGCTTTTGATATGTATTTAATTGAGCTAATATCCGTAAACTTATTATAGAATGCATTACTATTAACTCCATGAGTTTTGATTCTTATTGATTTATAATATCAAGGAAATTTTTATATGGTGATACTTTATTATTATTTGATGCATAATATCCTAAGGATTTAATATGGTTAATATTACTCCCATGAATCTAGGGAATAACAAAGTATATATATTTTATTATAACTAACAAAAGAGTTAGGGTTTGAATTGTAAATGCTTACCCTAGGGTTTAGGGTTCTTAATTTACTTATATTCTTATGTTGATGTGAATAAAGATTAATGGCTAAATGAATTGTCTTCATGTGTTTGATCTTTAATGATATGTCCTTTTAAAATAGAAAGTTATTTTCTGGAAGGTATTATGGAAAAGAATTGATAAAGATAACTTCTAAGCACATATGGTTATGATATTTCGAAATGACAGAGATGTGCTTAAATGATTTGCTATAGGAAAATATTCCTATAAACCATTGTGGAAACAAGATGATAGATCAATCAGATGAAATGGATTTTATGCTTTATTATAGATTTAGGGTTTAATGTTTACCCAGAATTCCTATCTTCCCTAATTCACAATCCTGGACTTCTAATTAAGAAATTCCTTTCCTAGATATATTAATTATTCCTATCCATCATCATGTGTTAACATGATGAGCTTTACTTCACAAGAATCTTCTTATCCACCCTTTATTCTTCTAAATCCATTTATAATGCAATGAACTTGACATTAAAGCTTTTCATAATCTTCTCATAACTATATTTGGTTATCCAACTATTCTACCTCTAATAATCTCCAATCCAACAGGTAGCTACTTCTAACTCCATTCATACTCTTCCTTAATCATCCATCACTAACATTACTCCAATGGATGTATATAAATCAAATTCTACTTTCCTCAAAAGCTTAGTATTTCTAAAGAGAAGAAAACTACTTCTTTAATCCAATGTTGCTCTAACATCATCTTAATCATACTATCTTGTCTCTACTTCACTCTAGTAACTCATGCTCCAACCTCACATTATATTAATGTGACTTGTGATGAATAATCTAGGATAATATATCTAGACTAGGGTTTAATCATGTTCTACCCAACAATGTCACTTATACATGATATAAACATTCAATCTTAGTGAGTAAGGCATGATCATTATAAGCCTTTGATCCTTTATGGTTTAGGTTTCCCGTTGGCTAATCAAGGCTTTATCAATACAACATTATAGTTGTTTTGAAATTATCTTCTTAGTATCTCTATTGGATTAAGGGATGCTATTCATGGACTATGCTTACTTAATCCAATAGGATTACTCCTTGGTATCTATCTTCAGGATTCATCCTTGTAATCCTCTTTGTTACCACATATATCTTTATTTCAAATAACTCTTCTATCCATTCAGGAGTGAGTTAACTCCATCAATACTCCTATTGATTTAATCCTCTTCCAACACTTCCATCCTATAGATGATATTTAAATCTAGAACTACCACCTATCTCTTCTTACTTCTTTCTCTAAAGGTTTTAGAGTGGATGCTATGATAAGGACAGGAGTTGATAGATCAAGAATTGATAGTTTAAGAATTTGTGAATCAATAGTTGATTACTCAACATTGATGAACGAATATATATTAAGATAGGGTTCATTAGAGATGATAAAGATTGTTATGGAAAGAAAGATGTATGGTGAATGATCTTGACTTTGGTTCTTTCCTATTCAATCTCTCTAAAGAGTTAAAATTGTATTACCATGATGTTCATGGTATAAGTAGATGAGATTAAGATTTAGTTGTTACATGCCTATTACTTAAGTTATGTTTATAACTTGGTATTCATGAGTTGTGTAATGAATACTAGGATATGATTACTTAAGGATCAAATATTAACTATTAAATAATGTATTAAGGTTTAACCTTTATTACATTTTATCTACCCTTAGATCAAATCTTCCTTACCCAAAATAAGATTTTAGCAAAGGTCATATTGAAACTTATCGCAGTCAACTTGATGATCTACTTCAATTCCATCAAGTTGAGAGAATCTTCAATCACTTTGATAAGTTTTCATTTAAAAGCGCGAAAATTATTCGGATTTTCTATGCATGATTGCAATGCACACATCTGTGTTTAGCTTATTTCTAAGCTCTAATGCTGGGATTTTACACTTTCAGAATACCCAATGGCACCTTTATAACCACCCAGTTACGGGAGTGGCATTTGATGTCATCAAAGTACTCATCGGGTGATGGTGATTAACATGATCTCATGGTCAAAGGATTAGGTTACTATGTATCTAAACGCTTGTAGAAAAACGAACTTAATGACTTAATCTTATGCTATGCTTACTATGGGTGTGTGTCCATCACATCATTCTCCTAATGATATGATCTTGTTATTAATAACATCCAATGTCCATGATCAGGAAACCATGTTCATCTATTAATCAACAATTTAGTTTCAACAAAAGTCTTACTAGGGACTCTTTTATGTTTACAAAACACACAAGTAGTAATATTTTCGGTTAATAAAATTATAGCATGGGATGCAAACATTTATCATAAACACAAATATATAATAATAACCACTTTATTATTGCCTCTTGGGCATATCTCCAACAACGCAGACATGTTTTAACTGACGAGAAGTTTTAACATCCCGTGGGAAGACTGAGAAGGTTCTTATGGGCAATATCAACGACGTTCGCAAACTAGAATCTCTAGGGCCCCCTACTGTATTTTTAATAACCTTCTGTATAAACTTTTGTGCATGTTTGTACCATGATAATGAACAAATGTGATGAGTATTGTACATACATGTGTCGTGTATGTTGTAGATCTTTTCTCCGAAAATAATGAATTGATACCTTTCTTTCACATGTGTCATGTGATGTGTATTTTCATCTCTATACACATTTTTTGTTACTTTTACGCCTTCTTAGGAATTATGCCTCTATGTCTTTATGTACCTTCGGCTTGAATCTCTCAAGAAAAACGCAAAAGAAACGTCCAAAATACGTGTTGTATGCCAGCAGTAGTAAACATGTATGTGTTATTACCCGTTTTGCGCCGATGAAAATCACAACAGTCAAAGTCGCAGAAGGTGAGTGGCAGGTGGATGCATTTTTACATTTTACCAATATCCAGCTGGAAATCCAATCGTAATAGTTGGCTTTGAGTCGGTTATTAGAATTCAGCCCAAAACATCTTACACCGGTGGAATACTGTTAAGAGTGAAGATTCTAGATGTCGGTGGATTTTGTAGGGTTTCGTAGCATGGAAAACAAAAAATTTCTACCGCATACAAACAAACAAGCCAAGATCTATCTACTAGATTGTAGCAACGAGTCGATGGAATAACTCACCCTCGAAGATTCCAAAGTGTTTAACGAGAGCGGATTCTCGTGGGTGATGTAGTCGTACTCTTCCCGATCTCAAGATCGCGTAGACTATCCTTCCGGCGTTGCGTTCCGGCAGCGCTCCCGCAGTCGGTCACACGTTCGGTACTCGACGAAGACCTTTCTCTCCCTTGTTCCAGCAGGCAGCGGAGGTTGTAGTACTCTCCTCGCGATTCCGGCAGCACGACGACGTGGTACCGGAAGTAGAGGGGAGATCTCGCAGGGCTTCGCCTTAAGCCGGAGCGAGTATGATGGACTATGTGAGAGAGCATCGGTGATCTAGGGTTTAGACGCACCAAGGAGGAGAGGCTAGGCCGGCGGCTAGGGCAAGGGGATGCCCCAACTCGGCGGCTAGGGTTTAGCCCTAGGCAGTTAAGAGGATTTACTTCGTACTAATGTTTTTCCTGCTTGTTTCCTCGTCCTCCTCCTCCAAATATAATACCATGCTACAATGACAGCGAGTGGTGCAACACTGGCAATCACGGCAATCGCTACTATTAGATCTGTACTTATCTCATGTTTCGGTCCTTCTGCGAATGTATACAAAATTTGTAAGTGCCAAAACAAGTAAAATATACGTACATGCGTAACTAGTGATCTTGTAGAAAGCAGGCCGTTAAAAACTCCTTTACATTTATTTATTTCTCTCAAGAAATTCACTTTGAAAATTTAAATCTTTTACTTCACCAATAGCACTGGCAAGGCATGACAACATTGACACCACCACGGTCCATAGTGTAATAGTACCCCCAAAAATTGGGTTAAGACTTTGTGCTTTTTTTGGGCTCTTATCTTTTTATTTTTATTTAATCAGATCTTATTTGGAGTTTCCCTGGATGTGCATGTTTGTCGGTGTTTTGATCTGGCAATAATAAACATGGGGCAACGTAGGTGCAGCCGATCTAGATGGGTGCACACGGGACACAGAGTTTATACTAGTTCAATCTCTCGGGAGGAGGTAATACCCTACTTCCTGTTTTGGTGGACCGTATTGCTTGTATCGTCATATGAAGTATCTCAATGCACAAGAGAGGTTCTCGAGTATGAGGTTGGGTGTCTATGAATCTATGAAGATCTACCTTAGGAACTCTTTTATCTTTCATCAGGGGGATCTCTGCCCCGCCTTATATAGGTGGACGAAGATAGGGTTACAGGACAAGATGGAGTCTTAGTCGATTACAGATCAATTGTCTTTTCAGTTAGACTAAGATCCAATATATTAGGTAGATACTTGTCTTGTACACCAAGTAGGGTGATGCGCCCCCGATTAGAAGGTAGACTCCGAGTTGTTGGCCTGGCCCACCCCATTATCAGGGGCAGACTTTGTACTTTTAGACTATACCGAGGTGCTACATCATCATCAATAGCCCACGAGTCCTTCACAATCTGGCTACTGCGTGTTTTGGTGACGCCTTCGCCTGAACAAAGTATGTTGTCCTTCTCCCCTAGACAAGTTTCCCATGTGGTATCCGCACGAGTACTTACTATGTAGACATATATGCGCGCTTCGCCGTGTGCCGTTAAAAATCTATTTGCCAGAGTGTGGTAGGTATGTTGTATTCTTTGTTGGTAACACATTTTGTTTTATTTGTGTTACCATAAATTAAATATATAAACATGTGTTGTGTTAAGTGTTTAATAGGTAGACAAAATGACATTTACCGTGTATCCACTGATTCTAGCACTTGGAGCTTTGGACGCTCGAAAGAGAAATAAAATCGCAGCCCTACAAGTGGGTCGGTAGGCTGCTCTGCTCTATTCAGTTCTGAGATATCAGTATCCTTCTTTTCCCTCCCCTTCGTGGCACAAATATGATGTTTCCGTCTAGAGATGGAGCTCAAAGGCGAAAGGCACTAAAGATGTTTCATCAAAATTTCTATTGACATCGACTCGTCAGGTTCAAATTGACATAGACCTTACTAAGATCTATATTCTTCCATGAAGGAGTCGCAAAACTTCTGTTAGGTTCTTATCTTAAATCCTGTGTGTCTCGGAGTCTAGTTCTTCACACAATATAAAATATGAATCAAAAATATGGAGTCTAGACCTTTTCTAGGCCCAATAATCCATTTGATTCATGAATAATAAAAAGCCTAAAAATAATCAAAGTTTTGATTCATTGAAACTGAGATATTTAACCTTAGACGCTAGAAGTGGGCCCTTATTTTATATTAAAACTCATAAGCAACATAAGGGTACCCGAGTTTCTTCAAGTAAATAAAAAGGTACATCGAGCAAACTTCAAACAAAAATACATTGAGCAATAAACCAATTTTAGGACCACAAGAAACGGGTATGTTACATGAAGGTAAAAAATTAATGATGTCAAAACATGCTAACTTATGAGGATCACACGATAAACTTGTTTGACTGCCTCAAAATTGATTCTTGCAACTATTTGTATTGCAGAGCTCCAAGAGAAGGCACAACTTTATATTCAACACTTATAAGTGGTTGGATTATTAAATAATTAGTTTGGTCACTTCTTTTCGCTCTGTGCCACGTCATCACATGCCTCGAGAGCCCTCTCCTTTTCTGTCAACACCCGGATTTTTAACCCATATGCATGTTATGTCATACATCGCAATCCCAAGATTACCATTTTTGCGAGACATAACAGATTTGGATATCACAGTACATCATTCATTACAAACCATACATAATATCTTACACAAATAAGGATCTCATGATCCAGTTCTTAATACAACTCAAGCAGCAGAATAACGTAAAGATAACGATAGCATAGGCGAAGCTCCATCTTTAGGGTCACAGGCAATGCTGACGATGGGAGATGATCCTAGTTGCCGTAACCTTCCTGTGGTCCGTCATCCTGATACTCCTATTCATAGTCTGACCACGGAAATAGCTACGGACAAAGACATGAGTACTCTTTAAGTACTCGCAAACTAATACTAACAAGTTAAGGGGGTTTTGAATAGGATATACTAAGCTCTAGGGTTGTTTTGTAAAAAGCCAGATTTACCTCTACTAAGTTCAAAAGCAAAGAAAGCTCGTTGAAAGTTTTATAGCACCTAAGTGAGAACTTGAATTTCATATCACAACTCTGTTGTCTTCAAGTCAAAGTCACAAATCATTTCGCAATTCATTTTGACAACATCTGACGGGGGAACAGTATGGCCACTCCAACTGTCCATAACCGCGGACGCGGTTATTCGAATAGTTTCACACTCTGCAGAGATTGTACACTTTCACCATAACATTCGACACATTCGTCAGGAACAATCCTGAATTCACCGTACTCAGTATGCGGATAATCAATCATAACCTTTCAATTACATGCCCTAGTATAGGCACATCTCCACTATAAGAAATGTGTCAGTCTATGGCCTTTTGATAGTGACCGTGGACAAAATCTTCATAGACTTATGACGATTTTGCACTAGATGGTCGTTAGTAGTTCAAGAGGGACTAAAGAGTGAAAAATTATGACGATTTTGCTAAAAAAAGTCATAATTTTATTAGCTAAAATCGTCATAAACTAGTGGGTACAGCCTACGGCATTACATGTAGCTCACTATGACGATTCAAATTGTCATGACGTCCAAATTAGAATAAATGAAGAGTAGTCGACCACATCACCAATTACGCCTATGTGGCATGTCTATGTGTCAGTTTTTTACTACGTGCATTATCCATGTGTCCATATATGTATATATAGCAAAATTTAAAAATCTGGGATTATTATCAAAAAAAGACCTCAACAGGGTTTGAACCCACGACCTCAAACACGTGCTTAACCACTGAACCAACAAGATACTCATGTCCTCTAACACGTCCATATTTATATATGTAGCAATATTTAAAAATCTAGGATTATTACTCAAAAAAAGAGGTCAAAAGCGGGGTTCGAACCCAGGACCTCGAACACCATCCAAACATGCCTAACCACTAAACCAACTAGTTGTTCTGTGTCCTACTACTACAACAACCCTTTAAATGATATAATTGGTTGTTAGGCCTGTTCGCAATAATACACAAAAAAATTTAACGTGGCGCAGAGACTCGAACCGACGACCTCCACAACTGAAACAAGTACCTAACCACCAAACCAAGATGACTTAGTTGATATAAGTCCGCGCCGGTCCTATATATGAATATGTTTCACGTTCGGACATGGGCCTGCTGGCTAGTATTTCCCCTGGGCTTATTTGTAATGGGCCTCGTTGGGAAGGTAACTTGGGCTGGTCTTTGACCTTGGACGCAATAGACTAGGTATTGTTAGTTTCTTTTTTTTGTTTTTCTTTTTGTGTTTTTTAATTCTTTTGTATCTTTCTCATACGAAGTCCAAAAGAGTTGACTTTTGTCTCTAAATTTTTATAAATTTCAGTAGATTATATTGGGTTGTTAATTATAAATAGTATAATTACTTAAAAAATTTGATCTACTAATTCCATATTAGTCCATTGTAGGGACAATATCATAATTAAAAATATGATTTTGAAACTAGGGGTTTGAATTCAAAATCTTGGGGTTGAATATAAGGGTGGAGTATTGCAAATATTTTGGTGGATATCTGATAAAACAACATATTGTGAACCTAAGAATCATGTATGCAAAAAATCATGGGCATCAGATCATGTACCTGTAGTTTAAATCGGACCCACTCACTGCTGATTCGGTAGAAATTTGTCTTTTTCACCAGGGGTGGACGGAAATATTTTAGAGACCCCGGTTGGGACATTTGTCAATGTAAGGAGTCATATTATTTTTGAAAAATAGGATGGTAGCATTTTGAAACTTTCATTTGGTGGTTGCTTCACAAAACGACCCGTTTTTTGCGCTCGGAAAATAGAAAATGGTTTTTCCGTGCGACCAAATAGAAAACTTCGTCCTGCAACATTGTTCGCCATCCCATGATGCACATTTGTGCACGATACCGGTACATTATCACAAACTATGCCCTAATTCTAGCCATAACATTGGTCATTTCACCCGAAAGCCATGAAACCTCGAACATGATAGGTCATTTTATGAAAATAAATTTGAGACACACTCAATTTACCAAGTTTGGAATTTTTTTCTTGCAACTATATCACATAATAAGACACCACGCGAAGGATTTGCGTTGATCGGACCATTTTTGAATTTTTTATGCCCGTTTCAAACTATGGTCAAAACGACGGTCATGAAGGTTCTTAGCTAGGGGATGATCCTCGCTAAACATGCATTGGATCTATGAAGAAATAGCATATTGTGAGTCTAAAAATGATTTTTCCAAAAAATCATGGGCATCAGATCATGTATCTGTAGTTCAAATCAGACCCACTCCCTACTAATTCGGTAAGAATTTGTCTTTTTCACCAGGCGTGGACGGAAATATTTTAGAGACCCCGGTTGGAACATTTGTCAATGTAAGGTGTAATATTATTTTTGAAAAATGGGATGGTAGCATTTTAAAACTTTCGTTTGGTGGTTGCTTCACAAAACGACCCTTTTTTGCGCTCGGAAAATAGAAAATATTTTTTCCGTGCGACCAAATGGAAAACTTCCTCCTGCAACATTGTTCGCCATCCCATGATGCACATGTCTGCATGATACGGGTGCATTATCACAAACTATGCCCTGATTCTAGCCATAACATTGGTCATTTGACCCGAAAGCCATGAAACCTCGAACATGATAGGTCATTTTATGAAAGTTTTTTGGAGACACACTCAATTTACCAAGTTTGGTATTTTTTCCTTGCAACTATGTCACATAATAAGACACCACGCGAAGGATTTGCATTGGTCGGACCATTTTTGAATTTTTTATACCTGTTTCAAACTATGGTCAAAACGGCTGTCATGAAGGTTCTTAGCTAGGGGATGAGCCTCGCTAAATTTGCATCGGATCTCTGAAGAAATAGCATATTGTGAGTCTAAAAATTATTTTTGCAAAAAATCACGGGCATCAGATCATGTACCTGTAGTTCAAATCAGACCCACTTACTACTAATTCGGTAGGAATTTGTCTTTTTCACCAGGGGTGGACGAAAATATTTTAGAGACTCCGGTTGCGACATTATTCAATGTAAGGTGTACTATTATTTTTGAAAAATGGGATGGTAGCATTTTAAAACTTTTGTTTGGTGGTTGCTTCACAAAACGGTCCTTTTTTGCTCTCGGAAAATAGAAAATGGTTTTTCCGTGCGACCAAATGGAAAACTTCCTCCTGCAACATTGTTCGCCATTTCATGATGCACACGTGTGCATGATACGGGTGCATTATTACAAACTATGCCCTGATTCTAGCCATAACATTGGTCATTTGACCCGAAAGCCATGAAACCTCGAACATGATAGGTCATTTTATGAAAGTTTTTTTGAGACACACTCAATTTATCAAGTTTAGTATTTTTTTCCTTGCAACTATGTCACATAATAAGACACCACGCGAAGGATTTGCGTTGGTCGGACCATTTTGGAATTTTTTATGCCTGTTTCAAACTATGGTCAAAACGGCGGTCATGAACGTTCTTAGCTAGGGGATGAGCCTCGCTAAACTTGCATTGGATCTCTGAAGAAATAGCATATTGTGAGTCTAAAAATGATTTTTGCAAAAAATCACGGGCATCAGATCATGTACCTGTAGTTCAAATCGGACCCACTTCCTGCTGATTCGGTAGGAATTTGTCTTTTTCACCAGGGGTGGACGGAAATATTTTAGAGACTCCGGTTGGGACATTAGCCAATGTAAGGTGTACTATTATTTTTGAAAAATGGGATGGTAGCATTTTAAAACTTTCGTTTGGTGGTTGCTTCACAAAATGGCCCTTTTTTGCGCTCGGAAAATAGAAAATGGTTTTTCCGTGCGACCAAATGGAAAACTTCCTCCTGCAACATTGTTAGCCATTTCATGATGCACACGTATGCAAGATACGGGTGCATTATCACAAACTATGCCCTGATTCTAGCCATAACATTGGTCATTTGACCCGAAAGCCATGAAACCTCAAACATGATAGGTCATTTTGTGAAGGTTTTTTTGAGAAATACTCAATTTACAAAGTTTGGTATTTTTTCTTGCAACTATGTCACATAATAAGACACCACGCGAAGGATTTGCGTTGATCGGACCGTTTTTGAATTTTTTATGCCCGTTTCAAACTATGGTCAAAACGGCGGTCATGAAGGTTCTTAGCTAGGGGATGAGCCTCACTAAACTTGTATTGGATATCTGAAGAAATAGCATATTGTGAGTCTAAAATGATTTTTGCAAAAAATCACGGGCATCAGATCATGTACCTGTAGTTAAAATTGGACCCACCTCCTACTAATTCTATAGGAATTTGTCTTTTTCGCGAGGGGTTGAAAAATTGGATGGTAGCATTTTAAAACTTTTATTTGGTGGTTGCTTCACAAAACAACCCATTTTTTGCGCTCGGAAAATGGAAAATGGTTTTTCCATACGACCAAATGGAAAACTTCCTCCTGCAACATTGTTCGTCATCCCATGATGCACATGTGTGCATGATACGGGTGCATTATCACAAACTATGCCCTGATTCTAGCCATAACATTGGTCATTTGACCCGAAAGCCATGAAACCTCGAACATGATAGGTCATTTTGTGAAGGTTTTTTCGAGATTACATGAGAATATTCTACTCACAAGTGTATTTTGGAATGAAAAACAATGTTATCGCAGAAACTTTTCATTTTTGTTGCACAAAAAAATTATTTTTTCTCTTCCGAGTGAAAAAAACAAGGTGTTTTGTGAACCAACCAATCAAAGCACACCAAACAGCCTCTCACGGATCAGATTATCGGCCTGATCTGGACCGTTCATTCCCAATCCAATGCCATGTGATTCACCCGAAGAAACACAACACACACCCCTCCGCGCCCACAGCCTCACAAACCCTAACCCCACCAACTCCAGACTGCCTCCCCTCGCGCCGCCCTTCCTTCCCACCCTCTCTAGCCGCCGATTCTCTTATCTTGCCGATCCACCCTCTCCCAGTTCGCCTCCCACTGGCGCAGCCTTGGCGAACCCTAGTTTGCTGCCCTCATGGAGAGGAGGATTAGCGGGAAGGCGCAGCCGTCATCATGGAGGAGCAGCAGGAAGATGGTGCCGTCGTCATGGAGGAGGGTGAGCGCCACCGAACTCCATCGTCGGTCAATCGTTGGCCAGGCTTCGACCTGCCCAGATCTGCTCCCCCACGCCTCCTTCCTCAACGCCGGCACGCTAGCAAGCCGGTTCTCCCCCACGCCTCCTTCCGTAACCAGATCCGTGTGTCGTCGCCTAATCCCCCTTCCTTCTCTTTACTCTATCGCAGTGGCTCTTGCAGGTGGGTGTCGCTGACATCTTCGCCGTCACTGGGGACATCAACGTCATGCTTCTCGATGTCGAGGCCTTCACAGCGGCGACAACGCGAGCACCACCCCCTCCTCTCTCTGCCGCCACCTCCACCCCATCACTTCCGATCCCATCTTGCATCGGCGGGCACCGGGCCCACAACATCAAGGGAGGCCATCGGGCCAGCGTCTTCAACCGCCTCGAGGGGATCAATGACAAGGTAAACCCTCGGCCTTCTCCCTCTCGCCCCGATCTTGCTGCTGCCTCATATGCCTGTTTTTCCATGCGTCTAGATGCCTTCCGTGCCGGTTCTCGCTTGATCCGTTCTGTGATTTCGGTACCACACGTTTCCTGTAACATCTAGAAGGGATTATTAAGTCATTTTCTCTGTCAATGTTCATCTGTTTCATATTTGGGAAACTTGGAAACTTGAACAGTAGTTGTGATGACATAGATGCTTACCACCACTAGATGTTCTGATTTCTGTCGTGACTTAGATGCTTATGAGCAGAAGCATGTGTTCTGAATTTTATTTATGTACCCTGAAACTCATTGTATGCTAGACCTACCCTGAAACTCATTGCATGTTGCGTGTACTTGTGTTTAGCATCCTTACACTAACCATATATAGCTAGATGTCCCTGTACTTTGATCTCGTGTTGTTCATGTGTGATAAATGAGATCTTGGAGCACTCATGTGTTGCCTTGGTAGCATCACTGTCTTTTATATCTCTGAAATGTTCTTTTATATCTAGTTTAGCTAAGACTAACTTGATTTTTCGGCATTTACTGATGCATGTACACACGAGGACGGTTTGGCTGTATCATCTACACTTTCTACTGATTACTGAACTGAGGCATTTGGGGATCAGAATTATTATACAAAAGCTCTATTGTTGCCAAATTGATGATGCTTGAGGTGGTATCAGCGTAGATGAAAATTCTGGTAGGCTCAACATTCTGTCTAAGTGATACTGATTTATAAACAAGCATTTTCACTTGAGAAGATAAAAGATTAGTAGTATGAACTACTTCAATTGGATGATAGTCCAACATAAATAGGTCTATAGGTTCTTATTAATCCGAGTTCCATATTTGTGCCGGGACTTGTGTGTACTAGGATGTCGGTGCTTGGCTACTTGCATCAGATGATTCATTAGGTTTTTATCTTACCTTGGGCCCTTTTATATGTACCTCAAGAACCTTATTTCTTATTGCTAGGAGGGATGCACTTGGTACTTGCTTCACCTATCTTGTTACTGTGATTTATCATTCATGTAATGCTTGCCTTCCTTGCCACCAACAATCTCTGTCTAGGATAGCAGCAGCACCTAGCAGCGCTGGTGAGTGGTGACAACAATAACCCGCCGCTGCCAACGAAGACCTGCTGCTGTGGAGTGTTCTCTCCTCCCTCTTTTCCCCTTGTTGGGTCTTCATTCCCACTAATCCTATATTTATCACCAGACATGATGATTACGTCAATTTTACCCTCATGTCACCATCAGTGAGTACTACTTCTTTGCATGGTGTTTTCTTCCTGCGTCTAGCTATTGTGTTAGTGTAGTAGGTATAAGAAGTATTGGATATAAATAGAAAATGTTTCTTTAAGATAAATGACTGAATGTGTTTACATTTTTTAAGCCTGATAATCTTTACATTCAAGGAAGGAAACCGGCAGGTTCCTCATCCTGATGCACTGCCGCTGGTTGAAGAAGGTCGACAACCTACTGGACTTGTGGCTTCTCTCCTCCAACGCTACTCTACGCCAACCCGATACTGCTGCTTCCTGTCCAAACCGGAGGCTTGGTCGGGATCTGGAGAGCAAGGCGAAGGAGGCCTTCGTCGTTGACAAGATCGTGATAGCTGCCAATCATCGTCATCTTCCTCACCTGGTGTGCGCCTTAGCGGTTCATGTTCGTCAATGTCTTCCTCATTATGTCGCATGAGAACAAGGCAAGTGGACACGGGAAGTATTCTACTGGTAGATCTAAATCCGTATATCACCTGAGATCTATTTGTGGTGAATATATCTTGCATAAATCCCCATTTTTAAATTGGCCAATCAACTTGAAGTGATGTTACAACTCAAACTAATGATTAAGTTTTGTCTTATGAATAAGTATTCTGATGTTACAACTCAAACTAATGAATAAGTATTCTGATGTTCATTATGTTTATACACTACATAATGAGTAAGTTTTGTCTGATATTCATTAAGTCTGATGAGTACTAGGCATTCTAAGTAGTGCTACTAGTATTAGTTGTGTCTGATGTTCATTATGTTTATACAATACATAGTAGTAGGTGGGCTTGTTCTTTTATAAATTCTTATGAGTTGTGAACCAAGGCATTTGTTGCTACTAATGAAATTACCACAGATGTATGCTGCAGGGCTAAATATTAGTAATATCATGTGTCCAGTGAGCTTATAATACATGTTTGTTCTCTACTTAACATGATTGTAGTTGGTACGGCTTTCTGTTTCCAAGAAAATTGAATTATTTTGATTCCAGAAATATCTTAGCTTCTTGCTGGATAATGACTTGAAGTGTAGTTCTTATCTATTGTTTTTCATAGGATCAGCTCTGTAAGAATTCCCACTATTGTTCCTACAGATTACTTGATGCTATTAAAGATCAGCGATGCAAAATTTCTCATTATCTAGTGACAGTACTTGAGGGTGAATGCATGTATTTCATACATAGTCATTTGATGCTTATGTTCATGTTCCGCAAAATAATATTTGTGTTCATTTTGTTTCTTGTTATTCTGTGTAATTGTTAAAATATATCGCTTTCATTCCGAATTGATAGTCGTAACCATAGTTTCCTCTTTTTTACAGGAGCTAGTGGAGTTGAGGATGGTAGCACCGATTTGGTAAGAGGTGATCCTGGATGTGCAGCGTAGTGATCTTGCTTGAACTTTGTGTGCACTGTGGTTGTGTAGAAGATGGTACTGTTGGGGCTGTTGGCTGACAAGTTAATTTAGTGTAATCTTGGCTATGCAATTGTAATCTTGGCTGTTTGCTAACAAGTTGATACTGTTACCGAATTGTAATCTTTGTTGTGCAATTGTGACTTTGCTATTTGCTGATAAGTTCTAAATGCTGTGTATATTTGCTTGAAGTTCATACCTGGAGAAAAGGCTGGAATTTTTTTGGGCTGTAATTCGAGTTTTCATTGTGCCATGGCCCATGCGTTATTGGACTGAAAAGGCTATGGCCTGGCCCAAAAGATGCAACCAAAATTAATAATTAAAATTGATAAAATCTGGATAGAACTAAATGTATATGGGCTCTAAAAAGGCCTTGGCACAAATTATGTTGATGAGACAAATCAGGAAATTGACCATAAGAATGTCAAGTCCCATAAGAGAAATATACCCAAAAAAGGCCAAGGCCTAGGAAATAAAAGACTGGAATTATTGTCTTGTCCCATGTAGAGTACCAAATTGGACTGGGCTGATTTCGACCTACGACGATCCAATTTCGTCACAATTTTGCCACGTAGGATTCGCCACGTAGGATCTGATGTGGTGTGGCCAGACTGTGAGTGACGATATTGGATCGTCATAATCTCTATGACGATCAAATATCGTCATAGAGGGTTATGACGATATTACAAAAACCGTCATTGTGTGCAATTACTGACGCTCCGTTTTTGACGATCCATTTTTCGTCATAAGATTGTCATAATCTATCGACAATGATGATTCAGTAACAAAAATGGAGGTTCATGTATCAACAGATTCCTTGTAGTTCTCCTGTGAGTTTGGCCTCCCAACCATGACCCACTATCATCTTGGGTACTACACAGGTGGACAATCTTCACAAGGTAGCCTCATCTCAGACCTTAGCCGCAAGGGAACCCATACTAAGGTATATAAATTTCTAGTCAAGCCCTACCCAAATTCGAGTATTATGGTTGTATGATAAAATTGGAATGGTATCGCATCCATACAACCATCAGTTTTATAAAGGGCTAAGGCTCATGCCTCAACATTTTCATCATCAAAATCATCTGGTGTTCAGAAACACATGTCAAAACATTTCAGTCGAATGACTCATCATTCTAAGGTTTTCATAACCATTTTCACCAAGTATTCCCATCTAAAGTTGATCAAGTTTTATGCTTAGCACTAGCATCTATAAGTGGGGGTAAATACTAATGAGGGGTGGTAAACAAGTGAGGATTAGCTAAGTTCAATCTCATGCCTTAGGATGGCATCAAGATTATCTAACTTAGGCCAAATTTTATGCTCTTTATGCTACCTTCAATTATCTTTCTAGAATCTACAAGTCACTAAGTAAACTTTTTCTAGAAAGCTTTTAGTAAAGAAAATAAAATACTAATCTTGTAAGTAAAACTAGGATGGTGTGTCAAGTGGGTATAATCACATATGCTTAAGGCATATAGTTGGCATAGTAACAAGCAAGGAGAAGCTTGCAAGGTTGCAAGTATAGGCTTGCTAGGATATTAGTATAAGCTTGCTAAGTTGCGAGTGTTAGCTTGCTAATTCAACTAGTAGTATTGGGCTTGCCTTATGCAGAGCAGTGGTTGAAGTTCTCGTCGTCTTCTTCCTCATAGTATCCTCCTTCCTCCTCGTATCCTTGGTCGGTACTAGAGTCTATAAATAAATACGAGGTACACAATCACCAAACAATACTTAACTATTTCCAATCATCACACAAAGGTTCATACTAGATGATCTAGCATCATCACTAACATTACAAGATTAAAGCACTTGTCTTATTTATTTTATTTTTAGAAAATTAATTTCTACTCATTGAAAAACTACTTAAGATTTAATATTCTCCAACTCAAACATGGGATCATGTAGACACATGTCATCACCACATATTTCAGTACATAGGAATGTGATTTAAAGTGGTGTCACAATTTAATAAGGTTTAACCTTTTATTTTATTTAATTAAAATGACTAGAAATACCTATGTGGCATTCTTTTATTACTTGATCATTATTTCTGTAAGTAAACCTATATATTTTTATATATTCTGAAGCGTATGGTCATATGTGATTTTTGAGAGTTGGAATCAACTCAAAACTAACCCTAGTGCGGCCAGTGGGGGTCTGCGGCGGCTCACCGGGGCTCCGGCGATGGTCGGCGACGGGGGCGAATGACGAAGTCGATGACGGCGGTTCTCCTGGTACCGGCAGCTCCTCCTGGGGCGGCTTCAATCGACGGCTCCCTTCTCCTCCAGGAGTGGCGGGCTCCGGCCAAATTCTGGAAAGAGAGATCTTGCCTTGCTCCGACAAGAAGTGGGAAGGATCAGTGTGAGGTGGGGAGTGAGATGGTGTGGAGAAATCGAGCTGGGGAGGCCTCCTTTTATAGGCGAGCGGAGGGGCAGCACAACGTAGGCTGAGGTCGTCGGAGGCGACGGTACAGGTGGCTATCGTCATGGCTGAGGCTAGGGGACGGTGCGCAGTCTCCTGGCGATCGTTGCTAGTTTAAAGGGGAGTCGTAGGGCGGTGGGGTTTGGTCTGGAACGTGCGGTGGGGTACGGTCGAGGAAACAAGCATGTCTAGTGGTCTCCTGGGACAGTGGGGTTTGTGCTGGCGGGCGGCAAGGGCTCGAGGTGGTTGGGTTGAGTGGGAATGGCGCGTGCACGGTGGTGCGCGTCGACATTATCAACAGCGGTGTGGGCACGGTGTTTCCGGTGGTTCCTGTCTCTTTCCTCGAGCTAGGGCTGGTCTAGAGGGGGCGGTGAGGCACGGGCATCATGCCAGACAAGGTTGGCGCAGCTAGTTCTTCCTCTAGCTTGCTGTCCACATTGGGGGTGGCAAAGGGGCTCGACATGGTCACCATTAATGGCTATGCCAAGCTCATAGTGGTGCTAAGGCTTTTTAATTTGGCTAGTTCATCTACTGGGAGTGTAGTGAGAGCTAGAGAGGGAACAAGGTTGGCCAAAATTACTGCACACTATAGTGTTAGATGTTTGTTTGTTTTGTGTTTGCAAGGTGTTTGATGAAATGTCCGAAAGAACTTTAAATTTGAATTTTGAATTCAAACTTGGTGGGTTTTCTAGGCACATGCTAGGGAGTATCTGGTTAGTTGGATTAGTCAGGGGACACTGGTTTGGTATGGTTTTGAAAATGTGTGATCTTCACATATGTTAAAGATTCAATTTTGAATTGTGATTTGAATGAGGTTGCCAAATGTTTATGCAAGTTTGAAATGTGGTCTTTGCTTTACTTTTACTTGGTATTTCAAGGGGTGAAAAGAATTGAAAAAGTTTCTATTTGAAATCTTGGACGAGAAACACTCAAAGTGACCTAGTGATCAAGATTGGCAAAAATGACCATTTTTTTTATTTGATTTGTTTTTGATTTTCTATTTATTTTTTTCTGCATGGAATTGTTTTATATGATGTTATTTTCACCTTTAAAGCATTTCTTGCTATTTAGGTTAACCACACAAGGCATTCATGAATTTATCAAATCATCACATACACACATGCATTCATATGATTTAAATTAATGAAAGTTTTTGTTAACCCTAATTTTAGTGATTAGAGTTTGATGATCATTGTTTCATATTTTTGGGATGTTACAAACCTTCTCTCCTTAAACGAAATCTCGTCCCGAGATTTTAAAAAGAAGAAGAAAAAGATTACCTAGGATTTAAAGATATTAGGAAACTCCGTCCTGATGTGATCTTCTCGCTCCGAGGTAGCTTCTTCTTCGGTGTGGTTGCTCCACTGAATCTTGAGAAATTTGATTCTTCGGGTTCTGGTGGTTCTGAAAGCTTCTTCCAAAATACAGATGGTTACTTCAGGATAGGTCAGGTCATCTGTCACATCCCAAGATTTTCCAAATCTTGTAATATGAAAATAAATTAATAAAATAAAACTTTGTTTGATTTTCAGAGCTAGAAGAAACTTTTGAATGCAATTGGAACTTCAAACCCATTTGATTTAAATAAATCCTAAAGGGATTTAAAAACATAAAACAATTAACAAAGGAAAATAAAATATTTTTGGAAATACTATTTTGGATCTTTTAATAAAAGATTTTGTTTTTAAATGAAAAGGTGGATTTATAAATAAAGATTATTTTATAAAGCCAACCTAAACCTTGGCCAAGCTTTGGGAATTAAAACATTTTATTTTAAATAAAATTAGCAAAGATTTATTTAAATAAATTAATAAGGATTTAATATCCAACTTTATTTAAATAATAGGTTTTACCATTTTAATTGAAACATCAAAACTTATTAAATTATTTAAAATAAGTTTTCCAAATGTTTGATATTCACAAATAAAACATACTAAAGTGTTTTAGTTTTATTTTAGATTTTAAAATAAATATTCTCAATAAAACAAATCCTAGTTGATTTAATAATGAAAGTCTATTATATTTAAACAAATTTTCCAAATATTCTTTATTTCCAAATAAAATCTACTGATTGGTTTTGAAAATATTTAGGTTTCAAATAAAGATTTTGTTAATAAAATCAAACTCTATTTTGATTTAATTAACCAAGGTCCAATTTTATTTAATTATTAATGGACCCTATATAACAAAATGTTTTTTTATTTTAAAACAAGCTTTCCAAATATTCCTTAATTTTAAATACAACCTACTGAATGGTTTAAAATTATTTAGTTCTCAAGTGGAGCTTTGAATTAAATCAAAACCTATGGATTCAATAATTGGTACATCCATTTAATTAAATAATAATAGCCCCTATTATTAAAATTATTAATTTGAATTTGGATTTTGGTTCATGTTACTGAACAGAACTAATTTCAATATTACAAAGTTTGGGTGTTGTTTGAATTGATTTTAACCAGGTTTGTTTGATAGAAATTTCAAAACAGAAATTGAAATTGGAAAAAAGAAAAAAGTTTTCAGACAGAAAAGATAGAGCAAACGACCCAGCCCAGCTAAAAGCCCAACTCAGCCCAGCAACCCACCTCCTTCCCGAGCGAAACGTTATTTTTCTCACTCAGTCTCGCACCCGCTAAGCAGCTGACTGGTGGACCCAAACCCCTTTCCTTCTCTATCGCTGACAAGACGGCCCTACTCTCCTGTTCATCTTTCTCACCCGCATCGACCGTTCTCCCCCGCCCCTGCCATTGATTCCTCGGGCTTAATTCGCCTTGATGCCGCGTTTAAAACCCGCAGTGATCACGACTGATAAAACCCCCCTTACTCCTCTTTCATTTCCCCCAAACCCCACGCCTCGAGAGCCACCAGGCTGTCGCAATTTTCTTCTGCACTGCCGCCGTCTCCGACGAGGTTCTCGGCTAAATTCCGGCGGCCTCGCATCGCCCCTTGCCTTCCTAAGCACGCAGACAAGTTCCCCATATCCTGGCAAACCCCCTCGTAGTATCAGCTAGCCCGCGAGTGCCCTACAGGCTCGGCAACGACAACTACCGCCGTCGCCATTGTCTGTTTGCTACTCCGACGACCTCCCGAGGTAAATCCCGACCTCCCCTCTCCATCCCGATGATGCTCCCTTACTCACGACCCTCGTACGCACCTAACCATGCCTCTATTTTGTCTTAGCGCGGTCCTAAACGACGCCAGCAGCGACGCCTGAACGCATCCGATGCCAGGAGCAACTCCGGCGAGCCATTACTCTCACCTCCGTGCGCTCCTTCGCCAGCCAGTGCCTCCTTGAGCTTCCCCAGGCGTCTGCGAACACAGTGAGCACATTCTTTTCCTCCCTCGCTTCCTGTAGCATCGACCCCGCCGTCGTCTGACCGTCGCCGCCGCGCGCAGCTGTCAAGCGCCGCCCATCCTTGGCCTAGTTGCTTTGAACCGTAGGATGAGAAACGTCTGGCTAGGATTAGATCTGATCGAAACGGTACGCATCCATCTGGGCCGCATGTTTCCAGTTAGATCCAACGCACCCCAGTAGCCGATCCGAGCGAACCGTTATTGTCCAATCAGAAGCAGCCACGTGTACAGGATTCGATTTAAAACAGAATTTTGATTTGATTAGAATACAAATTTGTAATTGCTGTAACTTTCAAACCACACGTCCAAATTTTGCAAATTTTATATCAATGGATTCAGGAGAGCAAGCCCTATCCAACTGTGGAATTAGTTTAGCCAATAGTATCTGTTAGTTTGCTTGATTTTGCAGATTCTTTTGTGAGCTTGTTTAGAGTATAAAAATTGTTTAAAATTGAATTTAGGGGTAAAACTTTTGCAAAATGGTTTGGTGTGACCTTACTGACCCTAGGAACCAACCCTTGGTGTTAAAAATGATTTTGGTAAAATTTAGGTTGAATTATTTGACTTAGCCAATTTCTAGTCAAATAAAATTATTAAGTTTATTATGAAAATGTTTATGGAAAGGAAACTTTGAGAAAATAGTTTGGACCAAACCTACTGACCCAAAAACACCAAGATTTGCAATAGCAACTCATTTGGTGAAAAATCAAAAGTTTTGTTTTGATAAAAACATTTTCCACCACATAAAATGATGAATGGATTTGAAAATGGTTTAAGGATAAAACCCATTTGCTAATGACTTTGCCATTTTGGTAAATGAACAATTTTGAACCTACAAAGTTTATAAGCCTAGTGGAAACCACCTTTGCAATTAGAACCATCTTTTGCATGCTTGCATGCATTACTTTGACTTTGTCATTTTATGTGTGTTGTTTTGCTTGATTGGTAGATTGAGTTTGTACCTTGCTTGATTGACTTGTAGTGACTTGAAGAGTGTGATTGTTACAAGGAAAAAGGAGTGAACCCATACTCTACCAAAAAGGCAAGTGATGCTTCATACTTTTTGTCCCATTACTTTCTCTATGCATTAGTGGTTTTTGCTAAGTAAAACTTGCATGGATTTTGCTAAGTATAGACCTTGCTATAGGAAAACCTAGAAGATGAATCCTTAGTAGAATTTTCCTAAGTTAATATTCCTACTACTATCAAGCTTAGCCTAGCTAATAGAAAACATGGGTGGAAAATATATTCACACTATGGAAAAATCTCTAAGTCTGAGGACTTATGTTTTGTTTAATAAAACAACTAAGTTAATGAATCACCTGGGTGGAATGGAAGGATTGGGTTATGTTGAGTGGTTCACAAGGCCCATGCTTATGGTTGACCTTGTGTATCTCACTTGTGGATGGCCACCCAGGAAACAAAGAGATTTGAGATGTCAAATGTTGAGAAGCTTCAAGTGCAACCACTTGGCAATAATGATCAGATAGGTTGCAAGAACTTGCCATATGGACAGTGGGTGGTAGTGTTTGATAGGTTGGAGCCATTTTGGTCTAAGGGAAAGCTTCTGATCTTGTCTTGGGAAACAAAACACCACCTCTGCAGAGTGTAAAATCTAAGTACTTAGCCATGTCCCTGGTAAAGGACAATTTGAGCATTTCAAGAATTCATTCAAATTTCTAAGTTAAAATCTTGTGGTTTGAACAAGGGTTGTTTGAAATCTTCAATCTCTAAAGGATCTTCAAATTGAGAAAATGATTTTGTCTTGTATGGGAAAAATCCTCACTCCATGGCCAAAGATACACCATTGCAAAGGACTTCTTCAACTCTAATGTAATTTCAACATCTTCAACTCTAATGACTTCAACATCTTCAGCATGTTCACCAAGGGACTTCCAACTTGGATACCACTAAGGACTACAAGTGAAACAAGGAAATATTGCTCAAAGATTTAGAGAGACTGAGGGAATGCAAAATAAGAAGGAGCCATGAACAACTTTGAAGTATTGTGACCAAGAGTTTTTCTCAAGGAAACCATGATCTCATACAAGAAGAATCAAGAAGGAAGGAAAGATCACAAGTGAACCATATAGATGGACCACCATATTATAGTTAAGTCTAACACACCAACTTATGTGGTGTAACAAAAATATTTTTGGTTGCCTAAGTATGTGCTTGAACCTTGTTTGAGTGAAATGTTGTTTGTGATTGCTTGCACATTGCTTGTGTGAATTGTGATGTGTGTTATTAGAAGTATTTCCTTAGAAATATCTTGCCTATTCTAATCTCCTTCAACCCAAAACAGATGACTACCCCAAAAGACTCCAAGGTTGATGACATCAACAACAACCAAGAGAACAACATAAGAGAGCTTATAGCAACCCAAAACCAGTTGAGCCAAGAGACAACTCAGCTTTTAGCCAACAACAATGGATTAGACCCAGCCATACAAAGGATTTTGAAACTTCAATCCCAATTGTTGCAAGGACTCATTACTCAAATGATCAACATGGGAGAAAACTTTTCCCAAAGAGCTAATGACAACAAGGATGACAAAGATGTTATTCTAGAAGGAACCCAAGCTAGCAATATTTGTGGAGACAAGGATCATGCATCCAAGAAGCATGAAGATCAATGCCCCAAGAAGAGAGAAAGATCTCCCACTCATGAAGAACATGAACTAGAAGAACTCTTAGCTTTGGAGAGACCCAAGAAGAAGAAGAAGGAGGACATAAGCCAGTTGCAATGCTACAATTGCAAAGAGATGGGACACTATGCCAGTGAATGCCCAGAAAAGAAGAAGAGACAAGAAGACAAACAAAAACTAGTGAAACCCAATATAAGGAAGGATTTTAGCCAAGTGATGTGCAAACACTGCAAAGAGTTAGGACATTATGCAAACTACTGTCCAGAAAAGATGAAGCATAAGATAAACCAGCCTATGAGGGATCTCAGCCTTGTCACATGTTTCAAATGCAAGGAACTAGGCCACTATGCAAGCAATTGTCCAGAAAAGATGAAGAACAAGTTAAACAAGTCTATGAAGGATCTCAACCTTGGCCCATGAGTCAAGTAAAGAACCAAGGACACATGCCACTATTTGCTTAGAGAAATTTTTTCCAGAATCCCAAGAAGGACAATGTGTAATTTTTGTTTGAAAATTTTTAAGGGTGGTAGTACCCTAGTTGTTTTGAACTGCTTGTAACCCCAACCTTCCCAAATCTCGGGACGAGATTTATTTTAAGGGTGGTAGCCTGTCACATCCCAAGATTTTCCAAATCTTGTAATATGAAAATAAATTAATAAAATAAAACTTTGTTTGATTTTCAGAGCCAGAAGAAACTTTTGAATGCAATTGGAACTTCAAACCCATTTGATTTAAATAAATCCTAAAGGGATTTAAAAACATAAAACAATTAACAAAGGAAAATAAAATATTTTTGGAAATACTATTTTGGATCTTTTAATAAAAGATTTTGTTTTTAAATGAAAAGGTGGATTTATAAATAAAGATTATTTTATAAAGCCAACCTAAACCTTGGCCAAGCTTTGGGAATTAAAACATTTTATTTTAAATAAAATTAGCAAAGATTTATTTAAATAAATTAATAAGGATTTAATATCCAACTTTATTTAAATAATAGGTTTTACCATTTTAATTGAAACATCAAAACTTATTAAATTATTTAAAATAAGTTTTCCAAATGTTTGATATTCACAAATAAAACATACTAAAGTGTTTTAGTTTTATTTTAGATTTTAAAATAAATATTCTCAATAAAACAAATCCTAGTTGATTTAATAATGAAAGTCTATTATATTTAAACAAATTTTCCAAATATTCTTTATTTCCAAATAAAATCTACTGATTGGTTTTGAAAATATTTAGGTTTCAAATAAAGATTTTGTTAATAAAATCAAACTCTATTTTGATTTAATTAACCAAGGTCCAATTTTATTTAATTATTAATGGACCCTATATAACAAAATGTTTTTTTATTTTAAAACAAGCTTTCCAAATATTCCTTAATTTTAAATACAACCTACTGAATGGTTTAAAATTATTTAGTTCTCAAGTGGAGCTTTGAATTAAATCAAAACCTATGGATTCAATAATTGGTACATCCATTTAATTAAATAATAATAGCCCCTATTATTAAAATTATTAATTTGAATTTGGATTTTGGTTCATGTTACTGAACAGAACTAATTTCAATATTACAAAGTTTGGGTGTTGTTTGAATTGATTTTAACCAGGTTTGTTTGATAGAAATTTCAAAACAGAAATTGAAATTGGAAAAAAGAAAAAAGTTTTCAGACAGAAAAGATAGAGCAAACGACCCAGCCCAGCTAAAAGCCCAACTCAGCCCAGCAACCCACCTCCTTCCCGAGCGAAACGTTATTTTTCTCACTCAGTCTCGCACCCGCTAAGCAGCTGACTGGTGGACCCAAACCCCTTTCCTTCTCTATCGCTGACAAGACGGCCCTACTCTCCTGTTCATCTTTCTCACCCGCATCGACCGTTCTCCCCCGCCCCTGCCATTGATTCCTCGGGCTTAATTCGCCTTGATGCCGCGTTTAAAACCCGCAGTGATCACGACTGATAAAACCCCCCTTACTCCTCTTTCATTTCCCCCAAACCCCACGCCTCGAGAGCCACCAGGCTGTCGCAATTTTCTTCTGCACTGCCGCCGTCTCCGACGAGGTTCTCGGCTAAATTCCGGCGGCCTCACATCGCCCCTTGCCTTCCTAAGCATGCAGACAAGTTCCCCATATCCTGGCAAACCCCCTCGTAGTATCAGCTCGCCCGCGAGTGCCCTACAGGCTCGGCAACGACAACTACCGCCGTCGCCATTGTCTGTTTGCTACTCCGACGACCTCCCGAGGTAAATCCCGACCTCCCCTCTCCATCCCGATGATGCTCCCTTACTCACGACCCTTGTACGCACCTAACCATGCCTTTATTTTGTCTTAGCGCGGTCCTAAACGACGCCAGCAGCGACGCCTGAACGCATCCGACGCCAGGAGCAACTCCGGCGAGCCATTACTCTCACCTCCGTGCGCTCCTTCGCCAGCCAGTGCCTCCTTGAGCTTCCCCAGGCGTCTGCGAACACAGTGAGCACATTCTTTTCCTCCCTCGCTTCCTGTAGCATCGACCCCGCCGTCGTCTGACCGTTGCCGCCGCGCGCAGCTGTCAAGCGCCGCCCATCCTTGGCCTAGTTGCTTTGAACCGTAGGATGAGAAACGTCTGGCTAGGATTAGATCTGATCGAAACGGTACGCATCCATCTGGGCCGCATGTTTCCAGTTAGATCCAACGCACCCCAGTAGCCGATCCGAGCGAACCATTATTGTCCAATCAGAAGCAGCCACGTGTACAGGATTCGATTTAAAACAGAATTTTGATTTGATTAGAATACAAATTTGTAATTGCTGTAACTTTCAAACCACACGTCCAAATTTTGCAAATTTTATATCAATGGATTCAGGAGAGCAAGCCCTATCCAACTGTGGAATTAGTTTAGCCAATAGTATCTGTTAGTTTGCTTGATTTTGCAGATTCTTTTGTGAGCTTGTTTAGAGTATAAAAATTGTTTAAAATTGAATTTAGGGGTAAAACTTTTGCAAAATGGTTTGGTGTGACCTTACTGACCCTAGGAACCAACCCTTGGTGTTAAAAATGATTTTGGTAAAATTTAGGTTGAATTATTTGACTTAGCCAATTTCTAGTCAAATAAAATTATTAAGTTTATTATGAAAATGTTTATGGAAAGGAAACTTTGAGAAAATAGTTTGGACCAAACCTACTGACCCAAAAACACCAAGATTTGCAATAGCAACTCATTTGGTGAAAAGTCAAAAGTTTTGTTTTGATAAAAACATTTTCCACCACATAAAATGATGAATGGATTTGAAAATGGTTTAAGGATAAAACCCATTTGCTAATGACTTTGCCATTTTGGTAAATGAACAATTTTGAACCTACAAAGTTTATAAGCCTAGTGGAAACCACCTTTGCAATTAGAACCATCTTTTGCATGCTTGCATGCATTACTTTGACTTTGTCATTTTATGTGTGTTGTTTTGCTTGATTGGTAGATTGAGTTTGTACCTTGCTTGATTGACTTGTAGTGACTTGAAGAGTGTGATTGTTACAAGGAAAAAGGAGTGAACCCATACTCTACCAAAAAGGCAAGTGATGCTTCATACTTTTGTCCCATTACTTTCTCTATGCATTAGTGGTTTTTGCTAAGTAAAACTTGCATGGATTTTGCTAAGTATAGACCTTGCTATAGGAAAACCTAGAAGATGAATCCTTAGTAGAATTTTCCTAAGTTAATATTCCTACTACTATCAAGCTTAGCCTAGCTAATAGAAAACATGGGTGGAAAATATATTCACACTATGGAAAAATCTCTAAGTCTGAGGACTTATGTTTTGTTTAATAAAACAACTAAGTTAATGAATCACCTGGGTGGAATGGAAGGATTGGGTTATGTTGAGTGGTTCACAAGGCCCATGCTTATGGTTGACCTTGTGTATCTCACTTGTGGATGGCCACCCAGGAAACAAAGAGATTTGAGATGTCAAATGTTGAGAAGCTTCAAGTGCAACCACTTGGCAATATGGGCTCTGCCATGATCAGATAGGTTGCAAGAACTTAGCCATATGGACAGTGGGTGGTAGTGTTTGATAGGTTGGAGCGCGTCCATTTTGGTCTAAGGGAAATCTTCTGAAAGATCTTGTCTTGGGAAACCAAGTCTTGTGGGTAAAGTGCACCACCTCTGCAGAGTGTAAAATCTAAGTACTTAGCCATGTCCCTGGTAAAGGACAATTTGAGCATCAAGACATGGAAGCAATCAAGAATCTCATCATTCAAATTTCTAAGTTAAAATCTTGTGGTTTGAACAAGGGTTGTTTGAAATCTTCAATCTTTGGTTGATAGATGCCTTGGAAAGGATCTTCAATCTTTGATTGAGAAAATGATTTTGTCAAGTAAAAACTTGTATTTTCAAATGTTAAGGAAAAATCTATTTTGAGCAAAGCAAGCCTCAACTCCACTTCGCCAAATGCATATAGTTGATAGACTCCACCATACTATCATAGTATCACTTGCCAATACAATTCAAATGTATTGACCCTTTGTGGCTGTAACTTGTATGTTGCAGGTTTGATTGATTTTAGTGAAGAATGGTTGATTAGGATTACAAAGTCTACAACCAACATCTGCCTGTGGCACTTTGAAGATGAAGGACCCCACGCTTATAGTTATTCCGCTGCAATGTAATGTAATAGCCTAATGAGCTATGTTTGATGTAATAAAATTTTGTTATTCCTGGTTATGAAGTTATATTATGACCTTTGTTTCTTGATATTACATCTAAACTGTGGATGCTAGCTATTGATCCAGGGACTAGCATTGTAAACACAGGAGGAATCTACCTTATTAGGTTGAGACCCCTACAGATGGTATCAGAGCATTGTGTTGCCTGTAGGATTTGTAAACCTAGGATTGGACAAAAAACCCTTAGAAAAATAGGAGTTGTTTTTTTCCAAAAACTTATTTACAAAACACTTGTAAACTCTTTCCTCAACCATTTTGTTTTCAACTCTACTTCTCTTCTACTTCAAACTTGATGGAAAAACCTACCCATGGCCAAAGACTACACCATATGCAAAGGACTTCTTCAACTTCTTCAACTCTAATGATTTCAACATCTTCAACTCTAATGACTTCAACATCTTCAGCATGTTCACCAAGGGCTTCCAACTTGGATACCACTAAGGACTACAAGTGAAACAAGGAAATATTGCTCAAGATTTAGAGACTGAGGGAATGCAAAATAAGAAGGAGCCATCAACAACTTTGAAGTATTGTGACCAAGAGTTTTTCTCAAGGAAACCATGATCTCATACAAGAAGAATCAAGAAGGAAGGAAAGATCACAAGTGAACCATATAGATGGACCACCATATTATAGTTAAGTCTAACACACCAACTTATGTGGTGTAACAAAAATATTTTTGGTTGCCTAAGTATGCGCTTGAACCTTGTTTGAGTGAAATGTTGTTTGTGATTGCTTGCACATTGCTTGTGTGAATTGTGATGTGTGTTATTAGAAGTATTTCCTTAGAAATATCTTGCCTATTCTAATCTCCTTCAACCCAAAACAGATGACTACCCCAAAAGACTCCAAGGTTGATGACATCAACAACAACCAAGAGAACAACATAAGAGAGCTTATAGCAACCCAAAACCAGTTGAGCCAAGAGACAACTCAGCTTTTAGCCAACAACAATGGATTAGACCCAGCCATACAAAGGATTTTGAAACTTCAATCCCAATTGTTGCAAGGACTCATTACTCAAATGATCAACATGGGAGAAAACTTTTCCCAAAGAGCTAATGACAACAAGGATGACAAAGATGTTATTCTAGAAGGAACCCAAGCTAGCAATATTTGTGGAGACAAGGATCATGCATCCAAGAAGCATGAAGATCAATGCCCCAAGAAGAGAGAAAGATCTCCCACTCATGAAGAACATGAACTAGAAGAACTCTTAGCTTTGGAGAGACCCAAGAAGAAGAAGAAGGAGGACATAAGCCAGTTGCAATGCTACAATTGCAAAGAGATGGGACACTATGCCAGTGAATGCCCAGAAAAGAAGAAGAGACAAGAAGACAAACAAAAACTAGTGAAACCTAATATAAGGAAGGATTTTAGCCAAGTGATGTGCAAACACTGCAAAGAGTTAGGACATTATGCAAACTACTGTCCAGAAAAGATGAAGCATAAGATAAACCAGCCTATGAGGGATCTCAGCCTTGTCACATGTTTCAAATGCAAGGAACTAGGCCACTATACAAGCAATTGTCCAGAAAAGATGAAGAACAAGTTAAACAAGTCTATGAAGGATCTCAACCTTGGCCCATGAGTCAAGTAAAGAACCAAGGACACATGCCACTATTTGCTTAGAGAAATTTTTTCCAGAATCCCAAGACGGACAATGTGTAATTTTTGTTTGAAAATTTTTAAGGGTGGTAGTACCCTAGTTGTTTTGAACTGCTTGTAACCCCAACCTTCCCAAATCTCGGGACGAGATTTATTTTAAGGGTGGTAGCCTGTCACATCCCAAGATTTTCCAAATCTTGTAATATGAAAATAAATTAATAAAATAAAACTTTGTTTGATTTTCAGAGCCAGAAGAAACTTTTGAATGCAATTGGAACTTCAAACCCATTTGATTTAAATAAATCCTAAAGGGATTTAAAAACATAAAACAATTAACAAAGGAAAATAAAATATTTTTGGAAATACTATTTTGGATCTTTTAATAAAAGATTTTGTTTTTAAATGAAAAGGTGGATTTATAAATAAAGATTATTTTATAAAGCCAACCTAAACCTTGGCCAAGCTTTGGGAATTAAAACATTTTATTTTAAATAAAATTAGCAAAGATTTATTTAAATAAATTAATAAGGATTTAATATCCAACTTTATTTAAATAATAGGTTTTACCATTTTAATTGAAACATCAAAACTTATTAAATTATTTAAAATAAGTTTTCCAAATGTTTGATATTCACAAATAAAACATACTAAAGTGTTTTAGTTTTATTTTAGATTTTAAAATAAATATTCTCAATAAAACAAATCCTAGTTGATTTAATAATGGAAGTCTATTATATTTAAACAAATTTTCCAAATATTCTTTATTTCCAAATAAAATCTACTGATTGGTTTTGAAAATATTTAGGTTTCAAATAAAGATTTTGTTAATAAAATCAAACTCTATTTTGATTTAATTAACCAAGGTCCAATTTTATTTAATTATTAATGGACCCTATATAACAAAATGTTTTTTTTATTTTAAAACAAGCTTTCCAAATATTCCTTAATTTTAAATACAACCCACTGAATGGTTTAAAATTATTTAGTTCTCAAGTGGAGCTTTGAATTAAATCAAAACCTATGGATTCAATAATTGGTACATCCATTTAATTAAATAATAATAGCCCCTATTATTAAAATTATTAATTTGAATTTGGATTTTGGTTCATGTTACTGAACAGAACTAATTTCAATATTACAAAGTTTGGGTGTTGTTTGAGTTGATTTGAACCAGGTTTGTTTGATAGAAATTTCAAAACAGAAATTGAAATTGGAAAAAAGAAAAAAGTTTTCAGACAGAAAAAAATAGAGCAAACGACCCAGCCCAGCTAAAAGCCCAACTCAGCCCAGCAACCCACCTCCTTCCCGAGCGAAACGTTATTTTTCTCACTCAGTCTCGCACCCGCTAAGCAGCTGATTGGTGGACCCAACCCCCTTTCCTTCTCTATCGCTGACAAGACGGCCCTACTCTCCTGTTCATCTTTCTCACCCGCATCGACCGTTCTCCCCCGCCCCTGCCATTGATTCCTCGGGCTTAATTCGCCTTGATGCCGCGTTTAAAACCCGCAGTGATCACGAGTGATAAAACCCCCCTTACTCCTCTTTCATTTCCCCCAAACCCCACGCCTCGAGAGCCACCAGGCTATCGCAATTTTCTTCTGCACTGCCGCCGTCTCCGACGAGGTTCTCGGCTAAATTCCGGCGGCCTCGCATCGCCCCTTGCCTTCCTAAGCACGCAGACAAGTTCCCCATATCCTGGCAAACCCCCTCGTAGTATCAGCTCGCCCGCGAGTGCCCTACAGGCTCGGCAACGACAACTACCGCCGTCGCCATTGTCTGTTTGCTACTCCGACGACCTCCCGAGGTAAATCCCGACCTCCCCTCTCCATCCCGATGATGCTCCCTTACTCACGACCCTCGTACGCACCTAACCATGCCTCTATTTTGTCTTAGCGCGGTCCTAAACGACGCCAGCAGCGACGCCTGAACGCATCCGACGCCAGGAGCAACTCCGGCGAGCCATTACTCTCACCTCCGTGCGCTCCTTCGCCAGCCAGTGCCTCCTTGAGCTTCCCCAGGCGTCTGCGAACACAGTGAGCACATTCTTTTCCTCCCTCGCTTCCTGTAGCATCGACCCCGCCGTCGTCTGACCGTCGCCGCCGCGCGCAGCTGTCAAGCGCCGCCCATCCTTGGCCTAGTTGCTTTGAACCGTAGGATGAGAACCGTCTGGCTAGGATTAGATCTGATCGAAACGGTACGCATCCATCTGGGCCGCATGTTTCCAGTTAGATCCAACGCACCCCAGTAGCCGATCCGAGCGAACCGTTATTGTCCAATCAGAAGCAGCCACGTGTACAGGATTCGATTTAAAACAGAATTTTGATTTGATTAGAATACAAATTTGTAATTGCTGTAACTTTCAAACCACACGTCCAAATTTTGCAAATTTTATATCAATGGATTCAGGAGAGCAAGCCCTATCCAACTGTGGAATTAGTTTAGCCAATAGTATCTGTTAGTTTGCTTGATTTTGCAGATTCTTTTGTGAGCTTGTTTAGAGTATAAAAATTGTTTAAAATTGAATTTAGGGGTAAAACTTTTGCAAAATGGTTTGGTGTGACCTTACTGACCCTAGGAACCAACCCTTGGTGTTAAAAATGATTTTGGTAAAATTTAGGTTGAATTATTTGACTTAGCCAATTTCTAGTCAAATAAAATTATTAAGTTTATTATGAAAATGTTTATGGAAAGGAAACTTTGAGAAAATAGTTTGGACCAAACCTACTGACCCAAAAACACCAAGATTTGCAATAGCAACTCATTTGGTGAAAAGTCAAAAGTTTTGTTTTGATAAAAACATTTTCCACCACATAAAATGATGAATGGATTTGAAAATGGTTTAAGGATAAAACCCATTTGCTAATGACTTTGCCATTTTGGTAAATGAACAATTTTGAACCTACAAAGTTTATAAGCCTAGTGGAAACCACCTTTGCAATTAGAACCATCTTTTGCATGCTTGCATGCATTACTTTGACTTTGTCATTTTATGTGTGTTGTTTTGCTTGATTGGTAGATTGAGTTTGTACCTTGCTTGATTGACTTGTAGTGACTTGAAGAGTGTGATTGTTACAAGGAAAAAGGAGTGAACCCATACTCTACCAAAAAGTCAAGTGATGCTTCATACTTTTCGTCCCATTACTTTCTCTATGCATTAGTGGTTTTTGCTAAGTAAAACTTGCATGGATTTTGCTAAGTATAGACCTTGCTATAGGAAAACCTAGAAGATGAATCCTTAGTAGAATTTTCCTAAGTTAATATTCCTACTACTATCAAGCTTAGCCTAGCTAATAGAAAACATGGGTGGAAAATATATTCACACTATGGAAAAATCTCTAAGTCTGAGGACTTATGTTTTGTTTAATAAAACAACTAAGTTAATGAATCACCTGGGTGGAATGGAAGGATTGGGTTATGTTGAGTGGTTCACAAGGCCCATGCTTATGGTTGACCTTGTGTATCTCACTTGTGGATGGCCACCCAGGAAACAAAGAGATTTGAGATGTCAAATGTTGAGAAGCTTCAAGTGCAACCACTTGGCAATATGGGCTCTGCCATGATCAGATAGGTTGCAAGAACTTAGCCATATGGACAGTGGGTGGTAGTGTTTGATAGGTTGGAGCGCGTCCATTTTGGTCTAAGGGAAAGCTTCTGAAAGATCTTGTCTTGGGAAACCAAGTCTTGTGGGTAAAGTGCACCACCTCTGCAGAGTGTAAAATCTAAGTACTTAGCCATGTCCCTGGTAAAGGACAATTTGAGCATCAAGACATGGAAGCAATCAAGAATCTCATCATTCAAATTTCTAAGTTAAAATCTTGTGGTTTGAACAAGGGTTGTTTGAAATCTTCAATCTTTGGTTGATAGATGCCTTGGAAAGGATCTTCAATCTTTGATTGAGAAAATGATTTTGTCAAGTAAAAACTTGTATTTTCAAATGTTAAGGAAAAATCTATTTTGAGCAAAGCAAGCCTCAACTCCACTTTGCCAAATGCATATAGTTGATAGACTCCACCATACTATCATAGTATCACTTGCCAATACAATTCAAATGTATTGACCCTTTGTGGCTGTAACTTGTATGTTGCAGGTTTGATTGATTTTAGTGAAGAATGTTTGATTAGGATTACAAAGTCTACAACCAACATCTGCCTGTGGCACTTTGAAGATGAAGGACCCCACGCTTATAGTTATTCCGCTGCAATGTAATGTAATAGCCTAATGAGCTATGTTTGATGTAATAAAAATTTGTTATTCCTGGTTATGAAGTTATATTATGACCTTTGTTTCTTGATATTACATCTAAACTGTGGATGCTAGCTATTGATCCAGGGACTAGCATTGTAAACACAGGAGGAATCTACCTTATTAGGTTGAGACCCCTACAGATGGTATCAGAGCATTGTGTTGCCTGTAGGATTTGTAAACCTAGGATTGGACAAAAAAACCCTTAGAAAAATAGGAGTTGTTTTTTTCCAAAAACTTATTTACAAAACACTTGTAAACTCTTTCCTCAACCATTTTTTTTTCAACTCTACTTCTCTTCTACTTCAAACTTGATGGAAAAACCTACCCATGGCCAAAGACTACACCATATGCAAAGGACTTCTTCAACTTCTTCAACTCTAATGATTTCAACATCTTCAACTCTAATGACTTCAACATCTTCAGCATGTTCACCAAGGACTTCCAACTTGGATACCACTAAGGACTACAAGTGAAACAAGGAAATATTGCTCAAGATTTAGAGACTGAGGGAATGCAAAATAAGAAGGAGCCATCAACAACTTTGAAGTATTGTGACCAAGAGTTTTTCTCAAGGAAACCATGATCTCATACAAGAAGAATCAAGAAGGAAGGAAAGATCACAAGTGAACCATATAGATGGACCACCATATTATAGTTAAGTCTAACACACCAACTTATGTGGTGTAACAAAAATATTTTTGGTTGCCTAAGTATGCGCTTGAACCTTGTTTGAGTGAAATGTTGTTTGTGATTGCTTGCACATTGCTTGTGTGAATTGTGATGTGTGTTATTAGAAGTATTTCCTTAGAAATATCTTGCCTATTCTAATCTCCTTCAACCCAAAACAGATGACTACCCCAAAAGACTCCAAGGTTGATGACATCAACAACAACCAAGAGAACAACATAAGAGAGCTTATAGCAACCCAAAACCAGTTGAGCCAAGAGACAACTCAGCTTTTAGCCAACAACAATGGATTAGACCCAGCCATACAAAGGATTTTGAAACTTCAATCCCAATTGTTGCAAGGACTCATTACTCAAATGATCAACATGGGAGAAAACTTTTCCCAAAGAGCTAATGACAACAAGGATGACAAAGATGTTATTCTAGAAGGAACCCAAGCTAGCAATATTTGTGGAGACAAGGATCATGCATCCAAGAAGCATGAAGATCAATGCCCCAAGAAGAGAGAAAGATCTCCCACTCATGAAGAACATGAACTAGAAGAACTCTTAGCTTTGGAGAGACCCAAGAAGAAGAAGAAGGAGGACATAAGCCAGTTGCAATGCTACAATTGCAAAGAGATGGGACACTATGCCAGTGAATGCCCAGAAAAGAAGAAGAGACAAGAAGACAAACAAAAACTAGTGAAACCCAATATAAGGAAGGATTTTAGCCAAGTGATGTGCAAACACTGCAAAGAGTTAGGACATTATGCAAACTACTGTCCAGAAAAGATGAAGCATAAGATAAACCAGCCTATGAGGGATCTCAGCCTTGTCACATGTTTCAAATGCAAGGAACTAGGCCACTATGCAAGCAATTGTCCAGAAAAGATGAAGAACAAGTTAAACAAGTCTATGAAGGATCTCAACCTTGGCCCATGAGTCAAGTAAAGAACCAAGGACACATGCCACTATTTGCTTAGAGAAATTTTTTCCAGAATCCCAAGAAGGACAATGTGTAATTTTTGTTTGAAATTTTTTAAGGGTGGTAGTACCCTAGTTGTTTTGAACTGCTTGTAACCCCAACCTTCCCAAATCTCGGGACGAGATTTATTTTAAGGGTGGTAGCCTGTCACATCCCAAGATTTTCCAAATCTTGTAATATGAAAATAAATTAATAAAATAAAACTTTGTTTGATTTTCAGAGCCAGAAGAAACTTTTGAATGCAATTGGAACTTCAAACCCATTTGATTTAAATAAATCCTAAAGGGATTTAAAAACATAAAACAATTAACAAAGGAAAATAAAATATTTTTGGAAATACTATTTTGGATCTTTTAATAAAAGATTTTGTTTTTAAATGAAAAGGTGGATTTATAAATAAAGATTATTTTATAAAGCCAACCTAAACCTTGGCCAAGCTTTGGGAATTAAAACATTTTATTTTAAATAAAATTAGCAAAGATTTATTTAAATAAATTAATAAGGATTTAATATCCAACTTTATTTAAATAATTGGTTTTACCATTTTAATTGAAACATCAAAACTTATTAAATTATTTAAAATAAGTTTTCCAAATGTTTGATATTCACAAATAAAACATACTAAAGTGTTTTAGTTTTATTTTAGATTTTAAAATAAATATTCTCAATAAAACAAATCCTAGTTGATTTAATAATGAAAGTCTATTATATTTAAACAAATTTTCCAAATATTCTTTATTTCCAAATAAAATCTACTGATTGGTTTTGAAAATATTTAGGTTTCAAATAAAGATTTTGTTAATAAAATCAAACTCTATTTTGATTTAATTAACCAAGGTCCAATTTTATTTAATTATTAATGGACCCTATATAACAAAATGTTTTTTTTTATTTTAAAACAAGCTTTCCAAATATTCCTTAATTTTAAATACAACCTACTGAATGGTTTAAAATTATTTAGTTCTCAAGTGGAGCTTTGAATTAAATCAAAACCTATGGATTCAATAATTGGTACATCCATTTAATTAAATAATAATAGCCCCTATTATTAAAATTATTAATTTGAATTTGGATTTTGGTTCATGTTACTGAACAGAACTAATTTCAATATTACAAAGTTTGGGTGTTGTTTGAATTGATTTGAACCAGGTTTGTTTGATAGAAATTTCAAAACAGAAATTGAAATTGGAAAAAAGAAAAAAGTTTTCAGACAGAAAAAAATAGAGCAAACGACCCAGCCCAGCTAAAAGCCCAACTCAGCCCAGCAACCCACCTCCTTCCCGAGCGAAACGTTATTTTTCTCACTCAGTCTCGCACCCGCTAAGCAGCTGACTGGTAGACCCAACCCCCTTTCCTTCTCTATCGCTGACAAGACGGCCCTACTCTCCTGTTCATCTTTCTCACCCGCATCGACCGTTCTCCCCCGCCCCTGCCATTGATTCCTCGGGCTTAATTCGCCTTGATGCCGCGTTTAAAACCCGCAGTGATCACGAGTGATAAAACCCCCCTTACTCCTCTTTCATTTCCCCCAAACCCCACGCCTCGAGAGCCACCAGGCTGTCGCAATTTTCTTCTGCACTGCCGCCGTCTCCGACGAGGTTCTCGGCTAAATTCCGGTGGCCTCGCATCGCCCCTTGCCTTCCTAAGCACGCAGACAAGTTCCCCATATCCTGGCAAACCCCCTCGTAGTATCAGCTCGCCCGCGAGTGCCCTACAGGCTCGGCAACGACAACTACCGCCGTCGCCATTGTCTGTTTGCTACTCCGACGACCTCCCGAGGTAAATCCCGACCTCCCCTCTCCATCCCGATGATGCTCCCTCACTCACGACCCTCGTACGCACCTAACCATGCCTCTATTTTGTCTTAGCGCGGTCCTAAACGACGCCAGCAGCGACGCCTGAACGCATCCGACGCCAGGAGCAACTCCGGCGAGCCATTACTCTTACCTCCGTGCGCTCCTTCGCCAGCCAGTGCCTCCTTGAGCTTCCCCAGGCGTCTGCGAACACAGTGAGCACATTCTTTTCCTCCCTCGCTTCCTGTAGCATCGACCCCGCCGTCGTCTGACCGTCGCCGCCGTGCGCAGCTGTCAAGCGCCGCCCATCCTTGGCCTAGTTGCTTTGAACCGTAGGATGAGAAACGTCTGGCTAGGATTAGATCTGATCGAAACGGTACGCATCCATCTGGGCCGCATGTTTCCAGTTAGATCCAACGCACCCCAGTAGCCGATCCGAGCGAACCGTTATTGTCCAATCAGAAGCAGCCACGTGTACAGGATTCGATTTAAAACAGAATTTTGATCTGATTAGAATACAAATTTGTAATTGCTGTAACTTTCAAACCACACGTCCAAATTTTGCAAATTTTATATCAATGGATTCAAGAGAGCAAGCCCTATCCAACTGTGGAATTAGTTTAGCCAATAGTATCTGTTAGTTTGCTTGATTTTGCAGATTCTTTTGTGAGCTTGTTTAGAGTATAAAAATTGTTTAAAATTGAATTTAGGGGTAAAACTTTTGCAAAATGGTTTGGTGTGACCTTACTGACCCTAGGAACCAATCCTTGGTGTTAAAAATGATTTTGGTAAAATTTAGGTTGAATTATTTGACTTAGCCAATTTCTAGTCAAATAAAATTATTAAGTTTATTATGAAAATGTTTATGGAAAGGAAACTTTGAGAAAATAGTTTGGACCAAACCTACTGACCCAAAAACACCAAGATTTGCAATAGCAACTCATTTGGTGAAAAGTCAAAAGTTTTGTTTTGATAAAAACATTTTCCACCACATAAAATGATGAATGGATTTGAAAATGGTTTAAGGATAAAACCCATTTGCTAATGACTTTGCCATTTTGGTAAATGAACAATTTTGAACCTACAAAGTTTATAAGCCTAGTGGAAACCACCTTTGCAATTAGAACCATCTTTTGCATGCTTGCATGCATTACTTTGACTTTGTCATTTTATGTGTGTTGTTTTGCTTGATTGGTAGATTGAGTTTGTACCTTGCTTGATTGACTTGTAGTGACTTGAAGAGTGTGATTGTTATAAGGAAAAAGGAGTGAACCCATACTCTACCAAAAAGGCAAGTGATGCTTCATACTTTTTGTCCCATTACTTTCTCTATGCATTAGTGGTTTTTGCTAAGTAAAACTTGCATGGATTTTGCTAAGTATAGACCTTGCTATAGGAAAACCTAGAAGATGAATCCTTAGTAGAATTTTCCTAAGTTAATATTCCTACTACTATCAAGCTTAGCCTAGCTAATAGAAAACATGGGTGGAAAATATATTCACACTATGGAAAAATCTCTAAGTCTGAGGACTTATGTTTTGTTTAATAAAACAACTAAGTTAATGAATCACCTGGGTGGAATGGAAGGATTGGGTTATGTTGAGTGGTTCACAAGGCCCATGCTTATGGTTGACCTTGTGTATCTCACTTGTGGATGGCCACCCAGGAAACAAAGAGATTTGAGATGTCAAATGTTGAGAAGCTTCAAGTGCAACCACTTGGCAATATGGGCTCTGCCATGATCAGATAGGTTGCAAGAACTTAGCCATATGGACAGTGGGTGGTAGTGTTTGATAGGTTGGAGCGCGTCCATTTTGGTCTAAGGGAAAGCTTCTGAAAGATCTTGTCTTGGGAAACCAAGTCTTGTGGGTAAAGTGCACCACCTCTGCAGAGTGTAAAATCTAAGTACTTAGCCATGTCCCTGGTAAAGGACAATTTGAGCATCAAGACATGGAAGCAATCAAGAATCTCATCATTCAAATTTCTAAGTTAAAATCTTGTGGTTTGAACAAGGGTTGTTTGAAATCTTCAATCTTTGGTTGATAGATGCCTTGGAAAGGATCTTCAATCTTTGATTGAGAAAATGATTTTGTCAAGTAAAAACTTGTATTTTCAAATGTTAAGGAAAAATCTATTTTGAGCAAAGCAAGCCTCAACTCCACTTCGCCAAATGCATATAGTTGATAGACTCCACCATACTATCATAGTATCACTTGCCAATACAATTCAAATGTATTGACCCTTTGTGGCTGTAACTTGTATGTTGCAGGTTTGATTGATTTTAGTGAAGAATGTTTGATTAGGATTACAAAGTCTACAACCAACATCTGCCTGTGGCACTTTGAAGATGAAGGACCCCACGCTTATAGTTATTCCGCTGCAATGTAATGTAATAGCCTAATGAGCTATGTTTGATGTAATAAAAATTTGTTATTCCTGGTTATGAAGTTATATTATGACCTTTGTTTCTTGATATTACATCTAAACTGTGGATGCTAGCTATTGATCCAGGGACTAGCATTGTAAACACAAGAGGAATCTACCTTATTAGGTTGAGACCCCTACATCATCGTTGATCTCTATGGTACGGTGATCAATGTTCTTGAACACTTCAGTCTTCTCTGGAACTTCAAGGCATTTACGAAGTAACGATATATGGAACACATTGTGTACTGCTGCCATCTCCTCTGGTAGTTCCAATTGATATGATACTTCTCCTCGACGATTTAGAATCTTGAAAGTTCCGATATATCTGGGGGCTAACTTTCCTTTGAGCTGAAAACGTTGCATTCCCTTCAAAGGCGACACTTTAAGATACACGAAATCTCCGATACTGAAAGCGAGGTCTCGACGTCTCTTGTCGGCATAACTCTTTTGTCTCGACTGGGCGGTCTTGAGGTGCTCACGAATCTTGTGAACTTTCTCTTCTGCTTCTCGTAGGATGTCGGGTCCGAAAATTGACTCTCACCTACTTCCGACCAATTCATAGGGGTGCGACACTTCCTTCCATACATGAACTCAAATGGGGCCATTTGCAGACTAGCTTGATAACTGTTGTTGTATGAAAATTCTGCGAAAGGCAGACTGTCTTCCCATTTGGATCCATACTCTAGCACACATTCTCTCAACATATCTTCGAGTATTTGATTTACTCACTCCGTTTGTCCATCGGTCTGAGGGTGATAGGCGGTGCTGAAATCTAGCCGGGTTCCTAAACCTTCTTGGACCTTCTTCCAGAATCTCGAGGTAAACTGAGTTCCTCGATCTGATACAATGTTCTTAGGGACTCCGTGCAAACTGACGATTCTAGCGATGTATAACTCTGCTAGCTTCGAACTGTGGTATGTGGTCTTGACTGGTAAGAAATGGGCTACTTTGGACAATCTGTCAACTATGACCCAAATATAGTCATTTCCCCTACTAGAAGTAGGCAATCCGGTGATAAAGTCCATTCCAACTGAATCCCGTTTCCATTCCGGAATCTGTAGTGGTTACAATAGTCCTGCGGGTCTTTGACGTCCCGCCTTGACTCTCTAACATATATCACACTTGGCGATATAGCTTCCGATTTCTCTATTCATCTTATGCCACCAAAATTGTTCCTTCAAATCCTGATACATCTTCGTTCCTCCGGGGTGGATAGAATAAAGAGTATCATGGGCCTCTTTCAAAATCACTTATTTCAACTCCGAATCTGCTGGTACAAAGAGACGTCCTTTGTACCACAGAACTCCTTCTTCATCTTCGGTAAATCCGGGTACTTTGCCTGTACCGATACGATACTAGCATTTCCTTTATGCGCCTCTTTGATCTGACTGATCAAAGTGGGTTGAATTTCTATGCTAGCCAAAAATCCTTCACTCACTAATTCCATTCGGAAATCTTCCATCTCTTTGTGCAAACTTGGTTGCTCCTTCAAAATCATGGAGTTCAAGCGGCACGACAATCTGCTAAGGGCATCTGCTACCACATTGGCTTTACCGGGGTGATAGTGAATGTCCAGATCATAGTACTTGATTAGCTCAATCCATCTTATCTACCTCATATTCAGCTCCTTCTGAGTGAATATATATTTCAGGCTCTTGTCATCCGAATAAATCTCACAATGGTTTCCCATCAGGTAATGCCTCCATGTCTTCAGGGCTAGAACTACGGCTGCTAGTTCAAGGTCATGGGTAGGATAATTATGTTCATGCTGCTTCAGTTGTTGGGATAGATAAGATATAACTTTGCCTTCTTGCATTAGCACACATCCGAGACTGATCTTGGATGCGTTACAATACACATCAAAGGGCTTCGTAATATCCGGCATGATCAAGATTGGGGCTGAAATCAACCTCCTCTTGAGTTCTTGAAAACTTGCTTCACATTTGTCCGTCCATTCAAACTTCTTGTCCTTCTTCAGCAATTGGGTCATGGGTCTGGCAATACTCGAGAATCCTTCTACAAACTTGTGGTAGTATCCCACTAATCTGAGAAATGCACAAACTTGGGTTTGAGTGGTTGGGGCGTGCCAATCTTCAACATCCTTCACCTTCGCAGGGTCAACGGCAATTCCTCCGGCTGATACAATATGACCGAGGAATCCTACCTCCTGTAACCAGAATTCACATTTGCTAAACTTGGCATATAGCTTATGCTCTTTAAGGGTTCCAAGAATGGTCCTTAGGTGTAGCTCATTTATAATAAATCAGAATGTCATCCATGAAAACAACGACAAACTAATCTAGGAAGTCCATAAAAATCTTATTCATGAGGTTCATGAAATAAGCGGGGGCATTGGTTAATCCAAAAGACATGACCGTATACTCATATAATCCATATCGGGTGGTAAAGGCAGTCTTTGGAATATCCTCTGCGCGAATCTTGAGTTGATTTCTAAGATCAATCTTAGAAAAAACTTTGGCACCAGTCAACTGGTCAAGCAAATCTTCTATCTTCTGCAGTGGGTACTTGTTCTTGATGGTAACATCATTCAACTTCCGATAATCCGTACACAAACGGTTACCTCCATCTTTCTTGTCCACAAACAAAACAGGTGATCTCCATGGTGACGCACTTGGTTAAATCAATCCAATTTCCAGCATGGCATCCAGTTGCTTCTTTAGTTCTGCTAGTTCAGACGGGTTCATACTATATGGTCTCTGGGCTATAGGTTCGGTTCCAGGTATTAGTTCAATGATAAACTCGATATCCCGATCTGGGGGCATACCGGGCAAAACATCTGGAAATACATCGGGGTATTCACAGACTATCCGGACTTGGTCAATGGTTGGCTGGGCTATACTCTTGTTGCACTTGAATTGACGGGGCAGGGTTTCAGATACATGCTCGACTGATATTCCGGCTGTACTGGTCATGGTTATGGCTTTCTTGGCACAGTCAATTAATCCTTTATGTTTGGACATCTAATCCATTCCTAGTACTACTTCCAAACCTTTAGTTACGAGTACTATTAGATTAGCATAAAAATCTATGCCATGGATTCGGATAGGGACGGCTTTGCAAATTTGCCTAGCTTTGGTGGTTGAACCAGGTATTTGAACAATCATAACATGCTTCAATTTGATTGGTTGAATCTTACTAGTGCATGCAAATTCTTCAGTAACAAATGAGTGTGATGCTCCAGAATCAAAAACACTCTTGCAAGTACTGAGTTAACAGAAAACATACCCAGCACGACATCTGGCGCTTCTTGGGCTTCTTCAGCATGCATGAGAAAGAGACGGCCGTTGCGGTTGAGCGAGTTCCCTGGGGCAAACCTTCTTCCAGGCTGAACACGACGCTGTTGAGCTGGGGAATTTGCATTGGGGGCTGCGGCAATATTCTTGGGGCACTCATTGGAGTAGTGACCCTTGGTTCCACATTCATAACAAGTCACTTGTGACTTGTCCTTCGCTGCAACAGGCACAACATTGCTTCCAGTCCTTGGGGAAGTGTTGTGTTGGCATTGTTGTCGTTGAACTTGGGTGGTGCACGGTTGAAATTGCTGGAGTTGCTGGGGTTGTTGTGGTTTCCTCCGGGCCTTGGGTTTCCACGGTTGGGATAGGTCGGACGGTTCATTGGGGGTCTTTTGTTTCTTGGGGCAAATCCTGGAGATGGGTTGGGGCGATACTTTGGTGTATGGTGGGTTCCTGGTTGGTGCATCATGCGACGCTTGTGGTTCTCATTAGCTCGGTTGATCTTTCCTTCCATCTAAATGGCAGAGTCAACTAAGGCTTCAATATCTGCAAAGGGGATATTGACTAACACTGTCTGCATCTCATCATGCAGACCATTCAGGAATCTCTCCTTTTTCTTGGCTTCAGTGTCTATCTCATTTGGTGCATACCTAGCCAATGACAAGAATTTGTCACGTTATTCCACTACTGCCATCCTTCCTTGTTTTAGTTCCCTGAATTCATTTCTCATCCTCTTGATCAAACGCAGTGGCACATGGGTTCTGCTGAACTTGACTTTGAACTCTTCCCAGGTCATCATCTTGTAGGGGTTCGTAGCATGGAAAACAAAAAATTTCTATCGCATGAACACACACAAGCCATTATCTATCTACTAGATTGCAGCAATGAGACGATAGAGTACTAACCCTCGAAGATCCAAAGCGGTTAACGAGAGCAGATTCTCGTGGATGATGTAGTCGTACACTTCCGATCTCAAGATCGCGTAGACGATCCTTCCGGCACCGCGTTCCGGCAGCGCTCCCGCAGTCGGTCACACATTCGGTACTCGATGAAGACCTTCCTCTCCCTTTTTCCAGCAGGCAGCGGAGGTTGTAGCACTCTCCTCGTGATTCCAGTAGCACGACGGCGTGGTGTCGGAAGTAGAGGGGAGATCTCGCAGGGCTTCGCCTTAAGCCATAGCGAGTATGGTGGAGTAAGAGAGGGACTTGGCGATCTACGGAATAGAGGGCACCAAGTGGGTGGTGTATCCGGCGGCTAGGGCTTGGGGAATCACTAACTCGGCAACTTGGAGGAGCCCTAGGCGGCGGCTGCACTTGGGTGGAGGCGCCAGGAGCTAGGGATTTTGGGTGTGAGGGGTAGGGGCGCCCTACCCCTCCTTATAAAGGTGGGAGGGGGCGGTTGGGAGGAGGGAGTCCTCCTCCAACTCCTCCTCCTTGGCCGGCGGGTGGAGGGAGTAGGACTTCCTCCCTAAGTAGGTTTCCTACTCTCCCTCCACCAAGCAAATTTTAGATTTGACTTTTCAAATTGGCGTTTGACTTTCAAACTTGGATTTGATTTATCTCATCATATTGCCCAACCAAGTGACCTAGTACATGATGCAACCATTCCACATTGTCATGACACATCCATGTACCCTTCCCCTCCGGAGTGCCGGACCTTCCAGACCCGTCTAGAATATTCCTGGTCAAAACACCAGAAACATTTCCGAACTCCGAAACAAGACTTTACTTATATGAATATTATTCTCCGGACCATTCCGGATCTCCTCGTGATATCCCAGATCCCATCCGAGACTTCGAACAACATTCGGTCTCTTACTCATCATTCCATAACTACACAACACCATCAAATCCTTAAGTGTGTCTCCCTACGGTTCGTGAATTATGCGGACATGACCGAGACACTTCTACGATCAATAACCAATAGAGGAATCTGGAAATTCATATGGCTCCCACATATTACTACGATTACTTTGTGATCGCATGAACCACTTACATACGATATCAATTTCCCTTTGTCTCACGATAGTTTACTTATCCGATGTTTTGATCTTCGATATCTCTGCATACATAGTTCAACCTCGTTACTGATAAGTACTCTTTTCTCATTCCCGTGATATGTGATCCCTTGTGAGCCATTCACATGCTTGCAAGCTAATTGGATGACATTCCGCCGAGAGGGCCCAGAGTATATCTATCTGTCATATGAATGGACAAATCCCACTCTTGATCCATGTGCCTCAACCCATACTTTCCGAACACTCAATGCCACCTTTATAGCCACCCAGTTACGGTGTGGTGTTTGATGTCATCAAAGCATCCTAATGATATGACCCTGTTGTTAATAACATCTTTTATGTTCATGATCAGGAAACCATGATCATATATTAACCAACAAGCTAGTTTAACAAGAGGCTTTACTAGGGACTCTTTTATGTTTACAAATCACACAAGTATTAATGTTTCCGGTTAATACAATTATAGCATGGTATGTAAAAATTTATCATAAGCATGAAGATATGATAATAACCACTTTATTATTGCCTCTTGGGCATATCTCCAACAGTCTCCCACTTGCACTAGAGTCAATAATCTAGTTTCAAACCTTTGTGTATTCAACACCTATGGCTTTCCGGTGTTGTATGTACACGATTGCTAGTGGCCAACTGATCTCCAGATCTGACTGTCACATCCCAAGATTTTCCAAATCTTGTAATGTGAAAAATAATTGAATAAGAATAAAACTTTGTTGATTTTCAGGGTGAGAAGAAACTTTTTGAATTCAATTGGAAACTTTCAAACTTATTTTGATCAAGATAAAATCCTAAAGGGATTTAAAAAGATAAACATTTAATAAGGGAAAATAAAAATATTTGGAAATTACTATTTTTGAATCTTTTTATATAAAGATTTGGTTTTCAAATGAAAAGGAAGAAATTCAAATAAGGATTATTTTAATAGCCAAAAATTAAAACTTTGGCCAAGCCTTTGAGATAAGATATTTCCATTTGAGAAAAATAGTAAAAGGTTAATTTAAATAAAATAATAAGGATTTAATATCCAAGTTTATTGAAAATAAAAGTTTTACTATTTTGATTAAACATCAAAACTTATTTAATTTATTTTAAATAAGCTTTCCAAGTATTCTTTGGTTTCAAATAAAACCTACTGATTTGGTTTTGAAAATAATTAAATTTCAAATAGAGTTTTGAATAAAACAAACTCTATTTTGATTAATAAACAAGGTCTATTTATTTAATTAATAATGGACCCTAAAATAAAAATATTATTTTTGTTTTAGGACTTTGGTTTATGTGGTTAAACAGAACCAAATTCAATTACAATGTTTGGTGAATGTTTGAATTGATTTGAATGCTTGAATTGTTATTTGAAAATTCAAAACAGAAAATAGATTGGGAAAAAGATAAAACTTTCAGGAAGAAAAAAAATAGAGTCGGACGCAGCCCAGCTGGCCAAGCCCAACAGCCCAGTACCATTCCACTCCCTCTCTCCCAAAGAAAACATTTCGCACTTAAACACATACCCACACAGACGCTGACTGGTGGACCTCTTCCCTAACTCTCTCACTCACTGACGACAGGACCCCACCTCTCGTATCCATCGTCTTCAACCAGCGCCGATTACTCCCTGCCGTTGCAGCCATCACTCCGGCAATCAATACGCGTTGATTCCGCGACCGTTACTCGCCGTGACTGCACCCTATTAACCGCCCTGGCCTCCTCTTCCTTTCCCCTCAGACTCCACGCCCTGAACGCCACCAAGCTGCCCTGAATCGAAGCAACACCGCCACTGCTTCGACCACCGTCCCCAGCAAATTCCGGCGAGACCAGCCACCGCCTTGCCTCCCCGACCAAGCACCCACATTCCCCAGCCTCAGGCGCTTCTGCCTGTACTCTCCGTTCAACCGCGGGCGCCCCAGAGCGTCGACTTCGACAAACCTCCGAGCGCCGCCGCGTCTGTCTCTCTCTCCGGTGAAGCCCCCTGGTAAGCACAGACCGCCCCACGCCTTCTCGTTCACGCTCCCACACTCGCCACATCCTCCTGCATCTGACCATGCTCTTGTCTTGCCTTAGGGCGATCTGCAACGTCGCCTCCGACCACGACCAGAGCCGCCCGACGCTGTTCTCCACTCCGGCGAGCAATCCTGCTAGAACCAGAGCGCCCCTCGCCAGACCAACACCGCCTTGAACTTCACCGTGACCTCCTGAACCCGGTGAGCACCTCCCCTTCCCTCCTTTCTACCTAGAACCGCCGCTAGCCCACCGCCTGACCGTCGCCGCTGTCTACCGCCGCGCAGCGCCGCCAGCCTTTGGCCAAGCATCTGTGGCCGTTAGATTAAAATCTGGTGGCTACGATTAGAACAAGACGAAGGGGTACGCGCCCATCTAATCCGTCCGTCTAAGTTAGATCCAACGCACCGCATTGCTCGATCCGTGCGAACCGGTACCATCCAGTCATATTACGCCGCGTGGCACTGGGTGATTTAAAACAGAATTTGAAAACAGATTCGTTTGCAAATTTGAAACCCTTGTAACTTTTGATCCACACGTCCAAAAATTACAAACTTTATATCAATGGAATCAGTGGAACAAGCCCTAGCCAACCATGCATTTTGTTTAGTAAAAAGCCTCTGGTAAAATGTTTGTTTTTGCAGAAACATTTGAATGCTTGTTTAGATTGGAAAAATTGTTCAAAAATGTTTTTGAGGTTGAAATCTTTGCAAGTTGGTTTGTGGTGAACCTACTGACCCTAGGAACCAACCCATGGTTTTAAAAATGTATTTGGTGAAGTTTAGGATGGATTAATTGATTTAGCCCATTTCTAGCCAAATAAAAATATTGTTTTTGCTATGAAAATGTTTTTGGAGTAAAAACTTTGGAAAAATGATTGGATCAAACCTACTGAACCTAAACAACAAGTTTTGAGAAAACAAAAATTTATTGGTGAACAACATAAAGTTGGTTCTTTGATAAAAATATTTTCCACCATAAAATAATGATTTGATTTAAAAATAGTTTATGGATAAAAACCTTTTGCAAATGACTTTGACACTTTGAAAAAATGACCACTTTGAACCTTACAAGTTTAGAAGCCTAGTGGAGATCACCTTTCCAAATAAAACTACTTTTGCATGCTTGCATGCATGACTTAGTTTCTCTTATTTTATGTGTGTGAATTGTTTGCTTGATTATTGGTTTGGAATGCTAGTTGATATTGTGTTTGCTTGATTGATTATAGTGAAGTTAGAAAAGTGTGAGACTAGCAAGATCAAGGAGTGAACCAACATTCCCTACCAAAAGAAAGGCAAGTGACACTATCATCCAAAGTCCTACTATTTTCATTATACTTAGTGGATTTTGAAACATGCATGAAAAGAATTTCTATACTTATGCTATGCCAAATCCTAATAGGATACCCTATACATTCCTTAGTGAAAACAATGTAGTTGTTACATGCTTAGCCATGCTATGTTTTGAAGAGAGATACATGTTGAGATTTTATGAAGTTGAGAAAAGGATTTGTGTTTTTATAAAATAAAACAAGGACTCAATGAACCACCTGGGTGGACAAGGATACTCTAATTTTTGGAGAAGGTGGCATGTAACATCCCAAAAATCATAGTTTCAAAACTCATTCATATCACTTTGCATCATTCATTCATTTAGGGTTTTATCAAAAATCACTTAGTGATGGAATATGAGTTATGATTTCATGTGGTTAAATTGTCCCAAATAAACATCATCCTTTTGAAGTTTGAATGATTAAATACTCGAATGCTTGCCTTCATTGATGGAAAGTTTAGGTGAAACTTTTAAACCCAAAGATTTCAAATTTTAGAAGTAGAATCCAAAGTCCATTTCAAATATTTGCAAACAGGAACAAATCTCAAATTATTATACCAAGCCTTACAAAGTAACCACCTAGTTTTATGACTGTTTTTGAATCCACAAAACCCTGTAAAAATTCCCAAGGCAGATTGAATTCAAAAGGATTTAAATTCATATCAAAAACCATTCCAGAAAATAGAAATAGAAAAAGAAAAGAAATAAACAATAGAAAAGGGCCGCGCGGCCAGAATCTGGCCCAGCAACGAGCCGAGCCCAGCAAGCCCACCCGGGGAACTTCTTTTCTTCTCACACGCGCAAGCACACGCGCTGAGCCGCCGACAACCTGACCCCACCAGCACTATGCGCGTTTCGCTGACAAGCGGGACCAGACCACGTCGTCCTCGTCTTCCCCAGACTACGCCTGCGACCACGTCGCTGCGGCAGTGATGGCCGGTAATGGCGCGGAGTAATGGGGCAATAATCCCCGAGCGTTTCTTGTCGACTCCCCGGCTATAAGATCCCCACCTCCCCACGATCATTTTCCCCCAGTCAATCGCACACTCACGCCCCCAGGCTGCCCTCAATTCTCCGCGAATCATCGCTGACAGAGCCCCCTCCGGCGACCGATTCAGGTGAGCCTTGAGTTCCCCTCTGTCTCTCATTCACACTATCTTGTTCAGTGAACTTATACGCATCTTCTGACACTCGCCGTTTGCCTTCGCATGACCCCTAGCTTTGGCAACATCGACGACTGGCCGCCACCGTCTTCTTCACGAACTCCGGCGACCTCTCTCCGTAAGTAGCCACCGCCCTTTGCCCTCTGGTTGATACGCATAGAATCCTCATCATCGTGCGCATCTGACAGTGTCCCTATTTTGGCCTAGCACGACGAGGAACCTCGCCAACGTCGACAACTGACCGTGGCTGACGCTTTCGCGAACTCCGGCGAGAAATCTCCGACGAACCCGTGCGCCCCTTCCCAAGCCATTGCCACCTTGAGCATCAACAGCCTTCTGCGGTTCTGGTAAGCATCTCCTCCCTTCTCCGGGCGACCTAGAACACCGGCACCGCCACTGACTGACGCGCCGCCGCCTGTCACCGCCGGCAGCGCCGCTCATTTTTGGTTAGGAGAATTTTAGCCGTTAGATTTGAATCCTACGCGTAGAAACACTTCACTTAACGAAGGGGTATGGACGGATCTGAGCCGCACAGTGTTAGTTAGATCCAACGGCATAGAAGCGTGATCCGGTGCGAACCGGTACGCGCCAGTAATAACGCGACGCGTGGCAAGGTTTAAACTAAAAACAGAATTTAAAACCTGATTTAGATTCAAACTTCAAATGCTTATAACTTTTGAATCCCACGTTGGATTTTTACAAACTTTATACCGTTGAATTCAGTGAAACAAGGCCTTTCTGAATATCCACTATATTTAACATATAGTAACAGTAAAAGTGATTTCATTTGTGGAACAAGTTTGGGGCTAATTTAAATATAGTTTTATTCTTGTTTATTATTTAGAGGCCAAATAAGTGTAGTTGGCAAACTTGTGACATATTAGGTTTCTGTACTCATGAACATACTTGTTATAATTTTCAAAAGTCACCAATAGTAAATTCTTGCATGCATACATTCATATTATTTTTGGTTGTATTTAAATTGTGTGTAATTGTATGCTTTGATTTCTTGTGTAGATTTTGCTAGTGATTGTGATTGTGAAGAGTGCTACTCTCCACACTACCAAGGCAAGTGATATTTTCATGAATTTCCTATCCTAAGTTTGTACTTGCATTAGATATTTTGCTAAAATAAATGCATAAAATTTTGCTTAGTGCTAAGATGGGAAATCCTAAGTAGATTGAAATAGTAGAATTGCTAGGGAAATTTCCTAAGATAAGATACATACCTTGCTTAGCCTAGCTTATAGTAAACAAGGGTGGTGAACATCTATTTAGTTTATGATAAAAATATTCTAAGTCAAAGGGACTTATATTTTCTTAACAAAACAACTAAGTAAAATGAACCTCCTGGGTGGAATGGAAAGATTGGGTTATGTTGAGTGGTTACACAAGGCCATGGACTTGGGTTGTGTATCTCACTTGTGGAATGCCACCCAGGCACAAAGGGATTTGGAGGCCAAGTGTGGAGAAAGCTTATAGTGCAACCACTTGGCAATATGGGCTCTGCCATGATCGTATAGGTTGCTAGAACTTAGTCATTTTGGACAGATGGTGGTAGTTGGGTTGATAGGTGGGAGCGCGTCCATTTTGACTAAGGAAAAGCTTCTGAAAGGTCCTGTCTTGGGAAACCAAGTCTGGTGGGGAAAGTGCACAACCTCTGCAGATGGAAAAACTAAGTACTTAGCCTTGTCCAAGGAAATGGACACTTTTGAGCATCAAGACATGGAAGATACAAGAATCTCATCACTCCAACTTCTACAATAAAAATATTGTGGGTGAACAAGGGTGAAGGACCCCAATGTCTATTGGTGGTTTCCTTGGGAATGTTTTTGACAAAGAAAAACTTAGCAATTTCAACTAATAGGAAAAATCTATTTTCAAGCAAAAGCAAGCCAAGCTACACTTAGCCAAAATGCATATAGTTATATAGTCCACTTAAAATGTACTAAGGTATCACTTGCCAATACTATTCCAAAGTATTGACCCTCTGTGGCTGTAACTTGTGATGTTGCAGGTTATTCCGATGATGAATAGGAGTCATGAGTCTACACTCAACATGCTTGCCTGTGGCACATGAAGATGAAGACTTATGTTTATTTATTCGTTCCTTAAAACTCTTGTATTAGCCCTATGGCCATGAGTTGTAAAAGACTATACTTTATCTCTGGGATGAATGTAATAAACGACCTTTGTATCTGTGTACTTCATCTTAAACTGTGGATGCTAGCATTGATCCAGGGACTAGCATTGCAATCACAGGGATCCTTTCCTTTATAAAGGAGGGGTCTAACAGATGGTATCAGAGCACTGTGTTGCCTGTAGGATTATGACCCTAGGATTGGAAAACCACTAAGGAAAAAGTTTTTCAATTACTTCTACACTTGTCTATTCTTCTCGTAAAACTTTTCTAATCTCTTTCAACTTCACTTGTAGATGAACTCCATCAACGAAGCCGTGAAGAAGGGACCACTCATGACCATGACCTTAGAGTGTGAGACTGAGTTTCCCAACATTCTCAAGGACCTCATGGAGGCAATGGATGCACATGGTGAAGCCGTGTACAAGGGATTTCCGGTGATGGATGAAGGAGTGGAGTATTGGTGGGTGCAACTTCACTTGTACAAAAACAAGGAAGACAACCACAAAGAAAGGGGATTCTGCATGTACACCAACACAACAATGCACACCACATTCTTTGAGTCAGCCAGGGATGCAGCTTGGAGGACTATCAAGGAACTAAGTGCTAGAGTCAAATGCAGAATACTCAACCTCCAAAAGGACTTAGAGAAAGAGAAGGAGCTTACTCAAGAGTTGGAAGACAATAACCAAGAAATAAGGGGAGACGTCATTAACTTAGTAATTGAGTCAAGAGAGCAAGATTGGTGGATTGCCTCTAGGAACATTGTGTTTAGTAATAGATCCCGTGAGATTGGACTGTAAGAGACATCGTTAGATGGACCACCACCTATCACCTTATTTCCAAAATATTCTAATTAAGTTTGGACCTTTGATTAATGTAATAGACTTTTTGTATGCATGATTTGTGTGATGATTGTGTTACATGGATATGTATGAATGTTTGTCTCGAATTACCTTGATTTGTGTTGTTCTAACTTTTTCATTCTTATAAATAGATGCCTATTGCCATCAGCACTATTGAGGAGTTTCGGGTTGCTCGTTTTGGTTCCCGTATCATTGAGCTTACCACTCTGCTCGATCTCCCTCTTCCTACCATTACGGTGTACCCACTCACCAAGTTCGAGAGGAAGGACCTCTGGGGCTTCAAGGTGAATCAGCCCGGACGCCAGACTGAGCCTACTACTGAGGCCATCGTCTTAAAGCTGATGCACGATGACAGGGAGAGAGGCATGGAGGTAGTCATGCAGGATCTGATAGGACGATTGTTAGGCCGTCATTCTCGTCAGGTTAGAGGCACTCACTTCCACGTCTTTGGGAGACGTGATGTTGATGGAGAGTCCATCGACTTTGAGGACGACTTGAGGAGCACTGCGGAGCCGATACGCCTTTATCTTCAGGACTTAGAGACTCTTCTCAGGCACGTAGATACGGACAGGACGAACGTCATGCTAGGTAATGACGAGCTTCAGGTGCAGCTTCGCGAGAAGGACAAGCTTTTTGCGCAGCAGGATGAGATGATCAAGGAAATGGAAACAAAGTTCGAAGCCCAGGACCGCAAGTTCAAGAGTCAAGAGAAACGCGTCCAGGATAGGAACAAAAGAATCCGGGACATGACCGAGGAACTGAAGTCCAAGGACTTCGAGCTTGAGCAGCAGCAGATGGTTATTGAGAGACTTCGCTCCCAGAAGAGGGCTCTCAAGGCCAAGGTCGATTCCTTGACCACTACGATTGAGGAGAACAAGACCGCGATGGAGAACGCAGGTCTTACCTTCGTCGAGGAGGAGATTGACGCTGATGAGTAGACTTGACTACTCGTTTATCTTTTTATTCATACTTGTTTTTGTGAACTTGTTATTGGACCATCCGACATGTGGATGGCTTGCCACTTGTGTGTTTACATCATGAGCTTGTTATGTGGTTGTTGGACTTTTATTCTTATGTTGCTTGTTGTGTGTTTGCTTATGTTGTATTGTGCATGAAACATCTATGGGTATCTCATTCTTATCTATTTGAACAAACCACAGATGCCTCCCCGTCGCGCAAACCCCAACCCCAACAACATCACCCCAGAAATGCAACAAATGATGAATGCGCAAACCCAGCTTATGCAAATGATGACAACGTTCATCCAAAACCAGAATAACAACAACAACAACAACAACAACCCCAACAACAACAACAACAACAACAACAACAACAACAACAACAACAACCCTCCGGGTTTCGATATGCTCACCAGATTTCTGCGTTTGAGGCCAGCAAAGTTTTCGGGAACAACTGATCCCATGGTAGCCAATGACTGGTTACGTTCTGTGAACAAAGACTTAGTGACCGTGGGCTGCACGGATGCTGAAAAGGTCAGGTTTGCAGCACATCTGTTGGAAGGACCAGCCGCCACATGGTGGGACAACTTCCAAATCACCACTCCTATTGATGAGGTGACTTGGGCTATCTTTGAAGATGGTTTTCGCACCGCTCATATCTCATCAGGAATGATGAGTCTAAAAAAAGAAGGAGTTTCACAACCTGAAACAGCGCCACCGCAACGTGGCAGAATACATAGAAGAGTTCAACAATCTGGCACGCTACGCACCGGATGAGGTTGATATAGATGCCAAGAGAAAGGAAAAGTTCTTGGAAGGTTTGAATGATGAGCTTAATCTACAATTGTCTGTGGCATATGTTCCAACTTATCAGTCTTTGTGTGACAAGGCTGCTATTTTGGAAAGTAAAATGAAGCAAGTCGAGAGTAGAAAGAGGAAACACTCCGACAAGCACAGCTCGGGATCGTCTCACAAACGATCTCACTATGATGACAGTGGCAGCTCAGGATCTCATAAAAATGGGAAAATCAGCAAGCACAACCACAACCGTCATGACAACAAACATCACCGCAGTCATGACAAGGACAAGTACAAGAACCACAAGGGTGGACATAAGAGCCACTATGGTGGAAATGGTAGTGGTAGTGGAAGCCAACCTCCTAAAAAGGACATCAGTCAGGTTGAGTGCTTCAAATGCAAAAAGCTAGGGCATTATGCAAATGAGTGCCCTGAAAAGAAAGTTGAAGGACCTAACAAGCCAAATCCTTTCCAGAAAGGACAGGTTAACCACATAAATGTGGAGGAGGTCTATGAGGAGCCTGATGCCGTGGATGGTAAGTTCAGACTCAATTCAATTTTAGCATTTGTACTCTTTGATACCGGGGCATCTCATGTCCTTAGATTTCAACCCACTCTATTGGACAAGATCCGAGAAGTCCAGAAGACTGATAAGGAAATTGAAAAGATTAAAGTAAACATTGGTTTAGGGAAAGCTAAGAGTTTTCATGTTGATGAACAGGGTACTTTATGGCACGGGAAACGTATATGTGTTCCACAAGACCCAGAATTGCGGAAACTGATCTTACAGGAAGGTCACAACTCTCCGTATTCTATTCACCCGGGAAATACCAAGATGTACATGGACATGAAGGAAAGGTTTTGGTGGAACAATATCAAAAGGGACATCGCCGAACATATTGCTTTGTGTGATGTGTGTAGCAGAGTCAAAGCAGAGCACCATAAACCAGCAGGGTTGCTTCAACCACTGCCTATTCCTGAATGGAAGTGGGAAAATATTGGTATGGATTTCATTACCGGATTACCAAGGACTAGATCAGGATACGATTCCATATGGGTAGTGGTAGATCGCCTAACAAAAGTGGCCCATTTAATACCAGTGAAGACAACCTATACAAGTGCCAAGTTAGCAAAAATTTACATGAGCATGATTGTATGCCTTCATGGTGTGCCAAAGAGTATTGTGTCTGATAGAGGAACTCAGTTCACATCTCACTTTTGGAGACAACTTCATGAATCCTTAGGAACCAGATTAGAGTTTAGCACTGCTTTTCATCCTCAAACGGATGGACAAACAGAAAGGACCAACCAAATTCTTGAGGACATGTTGAGAGCTTGTGCTTTAGACTATGGAGCAAGTTGGGATGAAAGTTTACCTTACGCAGAGTTCTCTTACAACAATAGTCATCAATCTAGTATTGGAATGGCACCGTTTGAGTTACTCTACGGAAGGAAGTGTACCACCCCATTGTTATGGAATGGTGTGGGAGAAAGAAGCTTATTTGGACCTGATCTTATCAAGGACGCCGAAGAGAAAGTTAAATTGGTTAAGGACAGGTTGAAGATAGCACAATCCCGACAGAAAAGCTACGCGGATTCTAAACATAGGGAAGTCACGTACGAAGTTGGGGATAGAGCTTATCTGAGGGTATCACCACTTCGCGGAGTGAAAAGATTTGGAGTCAAAGGAAAGTTGGCCCCAAGATATGTTGGGCCATTCAAAATTCTAAGTCGCAAAGGAGAAGTTGCATATGAAGTTGAATTGCCAGAATCTCTATCAGCAGTCCATAACGTATTTCATGTGAGTCAGCTTAAGAAATGTCACCCAGAAATGGAAGAGTCTTCTTTGAAGGATACCATACCTTTGGAAGAGGTTCAACTAGAAAGTGATCTCACTTATAAAGAAAAGCCTGTCAAGATTTTAGAGACCGCAGAGAGAGTCACCAGGACCAAGACTATCAAATTATGTAAAGTACAATGGAACCATCACTCCGAAGAGGAAGCAACATGGGAAAGAGAAGATGATCTTCGGAAAGACCACCCTCACCTATTTGCTAGCCAAACCGAATCTCGAGGGCGAGATTCATCTTAAGGGGGTTAGATTTGTAACATCCCAAAAATCATAGTTTCAAAACTCATTCATATCACTTTGCATCATTCATTCATTTAGGGTTTTATCAAAAATCACTTAGTGATGGAATATGAGTTATGATTTCATGTGGTTAAATTGTCCCAAATAAACATCATCCTTTTGAAGTTTGAATGATTAAATACTTGAATGCTTGCCTCCATTGATGGAAAGTTTAGGTGAAACTTTTAAACCCAAAGATTTCAAATTTTAGAAGTAGAATCCAAAGTCCATTTCAAATATTTGCAAACAGGAACAAATCTCAAATTATTATAGAAACCAAGCTGGACCAAGCCTTACAAAGTAACCACCTAGTTTTATGACTGTTTTTGAATCCACAAATTACTCTAAAAATTCCCAAGGCAGATTGAATTCAAAAGGATTTAAATTCATATCAAAAACCATTCCAGAAAATAGAAATAGAAAAAGAAAAGAAATAAAAAATAGAAAAGGGCCGCGCGGCCAGAATCTGGCCCAGCAACGAGCCGAGCCCAGCAAGCCCACCCGGGGAACTTCTTTTATTCTCACACGCGCAAGCACACGCGCTGAGCCGCCGACAACCTGACCCCACCAGCACTATGCGCGTTTCGCTGACAAGCGGGACCAGACCACGTCGTCCTCGTCTTCCCCAGACTACGCCTGCGACCACGTCGCTGCGGCAGTGATGGCCGGTAATGGCGCGGAGTAATGGGGCAATAATACCCGAGCGTTTCTTGTCGACTCCCCGGCTATAAGATCCCCACCTCCCCACGATCATTTTCCCCCAGTCAATCGCACACTCACGCCCCCAGGCTGCCCTCAATTCTCCGCGAATCACCGCTGACAGAGCCCCCTCCGGCGACCGATTCAGGTGAGCCTTGAGTTCCCCTCTGTCTCTCATTCACACTATCTTGTTCAGTGAACTTATACGCATCTTCTGACACTCGCCGTTTGCCTTCGCATGACCCCTAGCTTTGGCAACGTCGACGACTGGCCGCCACCGTCTTCTTCACGAACTCCGGCGACCTCTCTCCGTAAGTAGCCACCGCCCTTTGCCCTCTGGTTCATACGCATAGAATCCTCATCATCGTGCGCATCTGACAGTGTCCCTATTTTGGCCTAGCACGACGAGGAACCTCGCCAACGTCGACAACTGACCGTGGCTGACGCTTTCGCGAACTCCGGCGAGAAATCTCCGACGAACCCGTGCGCCCCTTCCCAAGCCATTACCACCTTAAGCATCAACAGCCTTCTGCGGTTCTGGTAAGCATCTCCTCCCTTCTCCGGGCGACCTAGAACACCGGCACCGCCACTGACTGACGCGCCGCCGCCTGTCACCGCCGGCAGCGCCGCTCATTTTTGGTTAGGAGAATTTTAGCCGTTAGATTTGAATCCTACGCGTAGAAACACTTCACTTAACGAAGGGGTATGGACGGATCTGAGCCGCACAGTGTTAGTTAGATCCAAAGGCACAGAAGCGTGATCCGGTGCGAACCGGTACGCGCCAGTAATAACGCGACGCGTGGCAAGGTTTAAACTAAAAACAGAATTTAAAACCTGATTTAGATTCAAACTTCAAATGCTTATAACTTTTGAATCCCACGTTGGATTTTTACAAACTTTATACCGTTGAATTCAGTGAAACAAGGCCTTTCTGAATATCCACTATATTTAACATATAGTAACAGTAAAAGTGATTTCATTTGTGGAACAAGTTTGGGGCTAATTTAAATATAGTTTTATTCTTGTTTATTATTTAGAGGCCAAATAAGTGTAGTTGGCAAACTTGTGACATATTAGGTTTCTGTACTCATGAACATACTTGTTATAATTTTCAAAAGTCACCATATAGTAAATTCTTGCATGCATACATTCATATTATTTTTGGTTGTATTTAAATTGTGTGTAATTGTATGCTTTGATTTCTTGTGTAGATTTTGCTAGTGATTGTGATTGTGAAGAGTGCTACTCTCCACACTACCAAGGCAAGTGATATTTTCATGAATTTCCTATCCTAAGTTTGTACTTGCATTAGATATTTTGCTAAAATAAATGCATAAAATTTTGCTTACTGCTAAGATGGGAAATCCTAAGTAGATTGAAATAGTAGAATTGCTAGGGAAATTTCCTAAGATAAAATACATACCTTGCTTAGCCTAGCTTATAGTAAACAAGGGTGGTGAACATCTATTTAGTTTATGATAAAAATATTCTAAGTCAAAGGGACTTATATTTTCTTAACAAAACAACTAAGTAAAATGAACCTCCTGGGTGGAATGGAAAGATTGGGTTATGTTGAGTGGTTACACAAGGCCATGGACTTGGGTTGTGTATCTCACTTGTGGAATGCCACCCAGGCACAAAGGGATTTGGAGGCCAAGTGTGGAGAAAGCTTATAGTGCAACCACTTGGCAATATGGGCTCTGCCATGATCGTATAGGTTGCTAGAACTTAGTCATTTTGGACAGATGGTGGTAGTTGGGTTGATAGGTGGGAGCGCGTCCATTTTGACTAAGGAAAAGCTTCTGAAAGGTCCTGTCTTGGGAAACCAAGTCTGGTGGGGAAAGTGCACAACCTCTGCAGATGGAAAAACTAAGTACTTAGCCTTGTCCAAGGAAATGGACACTTTTGAGCATCAAGACATGGAAGCTACAAGAATCTCATCACTCCAACTTCTACAATAAAAATATTGTGGGTGAACAAGGGTGAAGGACCCCAATGTCTATTGGTGGTTTCCTTGGGAATGTTTTTGACAAAGAAAAACTTAGCAATTTCAACTAATAGGAAAAATCTATTTTCAAGCAAAAGCAAGCCAAGCTACACTTAGCCAAAATGCATATAGTTATATAGTGCACTTAAAATGTACTAAGGTATCACTTGCCAATACTATTCCAAAGTATTGACCCTCTGTGGCTGTAACTTGTGATGTTGCAGGTTATTCCGATGATGAATAGGAGTCATGAGTCTACACTCAACATGCTTGCCTGTGGCACATGAAGATGAAGACTTATGTTTATTTATTCGTTCCTTAAAACTCTTGTATTAGGCCTATGGCCATGAGTTGTAAAAGACTATACTTTATCTCTGGGATGAATGTAATAAACGACCTTTGTATCTGTGTACTTCATCTTAAACTGTGGATGCTAGCATTGATCCAGGGACTAGCATTGCAATCACAGGGATCCTTTCCTTTATAAAGGAGGGGTCTAACATGGCAACAAAAGGATCCATGTCTATGGCAATCTCTTTGTGTTGTGCTCCAAAAGAAAACCACCCAGGAAACTTAGAGATTGAACATGTTTCTCCAATTGTGGCTTTCGTGTACAACCACATGCTACTTATGGCTCTGGCTTAGTCAACTACATTGGGAAGACCCATGCATTGTCTTCAGGTTACTGAAAATGAGGACCTGGAATCCTACATGGGTACTGGAGACAAGCTAGCAATGGTGTATGGGAGGACCCTCTGGAAAGACTTCGTCAAATTCTCAATCTGCCAGTACTCCATCTTGGTGAGTACCAATCCAGCGCCACTGGTGGCAAAAAGATGAGAGTGTGATATGTGGGTAAAGTGTACAACTTCTGCAGAAGATAATAAAATCTAAGTACTTAGCCGTGTCCCCGGTTATGGCCAATACTGAGCAACTAAAGCTTGAAGCTATGGGAAATCTCGACATTCCAATTTATAAAAGAAAACTTTTAAGTGACAACAAAAGACTTGATGCACTTGGGGGTACCAAGGAGCTCAAGAGACTTTGATAAAAACTTGCAGCACTTGGGGTTACCAAGGAGCTCAAGAGATTTGATAAAAACTTGAAGTACTTGGGGGTACCAAGGATCTCAAGAGATTTGATAAAAACTTGAAGTACTTGGGGGTACCAAGGATCTCAAGAGATTTTGACAAAGACACTTGGTGGATTCCAAGCAGTTCAGAAAATATTTGACAAAGGAAAAAACCATTTTGAAAAGATAGGATAAAGTATTGCTTTCTGCAAATGAGCCTTAAAACCCTACTAAGCCAAAAATGCATGAAATGATAGGATCCACTTATATACGACATAGTAGTGAAACTTGCCAATACAATTCAAATGTATTGACCCTTGTGGCTGTAACTTGTAATGTTGCAGGTTTGATTGATTTTAGTGAAGATTGATTCATTAGGATTACAAAGTCTACAACCAACATGTTTGCCTGTGGCACTTTGAAGATGAAGGACCCCATGTTTATAGATTTTCCGCTACAATGTAATGTAATAGCTAAATGAGCTATGTAAGATGTAATAAAATTATGTCATTTCTGGTTATAAAGTTATATTATGACCTTTGTTTCTTGATATTACATCTTAACTGTGGATGCTAGATATTGATCCAGGGACTAGCATTGTAAACACAGGGGACTCTACCTTATTTAAAGGTTGGGACCCTTACAGATGGTATCAGAGCAGTGTGTTGCCTGTAGGATTTGTGAACCTAGGATTGGAAAAAAAACCTTAGAAAAATAGGAGTTGTATTTGTTCCAAAACTTATTTACAAAACAAACTTGTAAACTCTTTCCCCAACCACTTTGATTTTGACTCTACATCTCATCTATTTTCAAAATTGATGGAAAAACCTACCTCATGGCCAAAGACTACACCAGGTGCAAGGGACATCTTCAACTCTAATGACTTCAACATCTTCAACTCTAATGACTTCAACATCTTCAACTCTAATGACTTCAACATCTTCAGCATATTCACCAAGGACTTCCAACTTGGATACCACTAAGGACTACAAGTGAGACAAGGAAACCTTGCTCAAAATATGGAGACTGAGGAAATGCAAAATTTGAAGGAGTTCACCTCACTTGAGGTATTGTAACCAAGAGTTTTTCTCAAGGAAACCATGACTTCATGCAAGAAGAATCAACCAAAGAAGGATGGAAAGATCATAAGTGAACCATATAGATGGACACCATATTTTAGTTAAGTCAAACCCACCAACTTATGTGGTGTAACAAAAATATTTTGTTGTCAAAGTATGTGCTTGAACTTTATTGTTTGAGTGAAAATTTGTTTGTGATTGATTGTACCTTGCTTGTGTGAATTGTAATGTGTGTAATTAGAACTATTTCTTTAGAAATATTTTGTCTGTTCTAATATCCATTCAACCCAAACAGATGACTACTCCAGGAGATTCCAGCATCAAGGTTGATGACACCAATACCAACCAAGAGGGAAGCATGAAAGAGCTCATAGCAACCCAACACCAGTTGAACCAAATGATAGCTCAATTCATAGCCAACACCAGTGGGGAAGATCCAACACTGCAAGGATTTTTGGAAACTCAAGCCCAATTGATGCTTAAGGTGACAGATCAAATGATCAATATGGAGGAAAACTATTCCAAAAGAGTTTGCGACAACAAGGATGACCGGAATGTTATTCTATATGGAGCCCCAGCTTGCATTATTTTTGGAGACAAGGATCATACTTCCAAGGATCATGGAGATCAATGCCCCAACTGTGCAGAGAAACATCCAGTAGGCCAATGTCCCTCCTCTCAAGCTACTTGCTACCTATGTGAAGGAAACAACCATGTCCCTAACCAATGCCCCATCTATTCCATTGTTGAACAAAGGAAACAAGGTGGAGTGCAACAAATGATTGCAAACCATCCAGAAGGATCCAAGTCTACCAAGAAGGTAGATGACAGAGGAAAAGGTCCACTTATACCTCCAAGCAAAACAACCCAATTCAAAGGACCAAAGAAAAATTCCAAAGAGAAATAGAAGGCCCAGGAAACATGTAGACATTCCTACCTACCAGATAACATATGAACAACATGAACTGGATGCACTCCTAGCTTTGGAGAAACCCAAAAAGCAAAAGGACAAAAGCCATGTGCAATGTCATAAATGTAAGGAAATGGGACACTATTCCAGTGAACGCCCAGAGAACCAGAAGAATAAGGAGATTGGCCAAGTGAGGTGCAACAACTGCAAAGATCTAGGCCATTATGTAGAAACTTATCCACAAGAGACACGTAAAGAACTCAAAGATATCAACTGTTTCAATTGCAAACAACCAGGACATTATGCAAGCAATTGTCCAGAAAAGATGAAGAACAAGTTAAACAAGCCTATGAAGGATCTCAACCTTGGACCATGAGTCAAGAGTGGAAACAAAGGACACTATGCAGATGTTTGCCCAAAGGAGTTTCCCCAGGATCCCAAGAAGGCCAATATGTAATTTTGTTTGAAATTTTTAAGGGTGGTAGTACCCTAGTTTTTTTGAGCCTACTTGTAACCCTAGCTTTCCCAAATCTCGGGACGAGATTTATTTTAAGGGTGGTAGCCTGTCACATCCCAAGATTTTCCAAATCTTGTAATGTGAAAAATAATTGAATAAGAATAAAACTTTGTTGATTTTCAGGGTGAGAAGAAACTTTTTGAATTCAATTGGAAACTTTCAAACTTATTTTGATCAAGATAAAACCCTAAAGGGATTTAAAAAGATAAACATTTAATAAAGGAAAATAAAAATATTTGGAAACTACTATTTTTGAATCTTTTTATATAAAGATTTGGTTTTCAAATGAAAAGGAAGAAATTCAAATAAGGATTATTTTAATAGCCAAAAATTAAAACTTTGGCCAAGCCTTTGAGATAAGATATTTCCATTTGAGAAAAATAGTAAAAGGTTAATTTAAATAAAATAATAAGGATTTAATATCCAAGTTTATTGAAAATAAAAGTTTTACTATTTTGATTAAACATCAAAACTTATTTAATTTATTTTACACAAGCTTTCCAAGTATTCTTTAGTTTCAAATAAAATTGATTTGGTTTTGAAAATAATTAAATTTCAAATAGAGTTTTGAATAAAACAAACTCTATTTTGATTAATAAACAAGGTCTATTTATTTAATTAATAATGGACCCTAAAATAAAAATATTATTTTTGTTTTAGGACTTTGGTTTATGTGGTTAAACAGAACCAAATTCAATTACAATGTTTGGTGAATGTTTGAATTGATTTGAATGCTTGAATTGTTGTTTGAAAATTCAAAACAGAAAATAGATTGGGAAAAAGATAAAACTTTTAGGAAGAAAAAAAATAGAGTCGAACGCAGCCCAGCTGGCCAAGCCCAACAGCCCAGTACCAGCCCACTCCCTCTCTCCCGAAGAAAACATTTCGCACTTGAACACATACCCACGTAGACGCTGACTGGTGGACCTCTTCCCTAACTCTCTCACTCACTGACGACAGGACCCCACCTCTCGTATCCATCATCTTCAACCAGCGTTGATTACTCCCTGCCGTTGCAGCCATCACTCCAGCGATCAATACGCGTTGATTCCGCGACCGTTACTCGCCGTGACTGCACCCTATTAACCGCCCTGGCCTCCTCTTCCTTTCCCCTCAGACTCCACGCCCTGAACGCCACCAGGCTGCCCTGAATCGAAGCAACACTGCCACTGCTCCGACCACCGTCCCCAGCAAATTCCGGCGAGACCAGCCACCGCCTGGCCTCCCCGACCAAGCACCCACATTCCCCAGCATCAGGCGCTTCTGCCTGTACTCTCCATTCAACCGCGGGCGCCCCAGAGCGTCGACTTCGACAAACCTCCGAGCGCCGTCGCGTCTGTCTCTCTCTCCGGCGAAGCCCCCTTGTAAGCATAGACCGCCCCACGCCTTCTCGTTCATGCTCCCACACTCGCCACATCCTCCTGCATCTAACCATGCTCTTGTCTTGCCTTAGGGCGATCTGCAACGTCGCCTCCGACCACGACCAGAGCCGCCCGACGCTGTTCTCCACTTCGCCGAGCAATCCTACTAGAACCAGAGCGCCCCTCGCCAGACCAACACCGCCTTGAGATTCACCGTGACCTCCTGAACCCGGTGAGCACCTCCCCTTCCCTCCTTGCTACCTAGAACCGCCGCTAGCCCACCGCCTGACCGTATGCCGCCGCGCAGCGCCGCCAGCCTTTGGCCAAGCATCTGTGGCCGTTAGATTAAAATCTGGTGGCTACGATTAGAACAAGACGAAGGGGTACGCGCCCATTTGATCCGTTCGTCTAAGTTAGATCCAACGCACCGCATTGCTCGATCCGTGCGAACCGGTAATAGCCAGTCATATTACGTCGCGTGGCACTGGGTGATTTAAAACAGAATTTGAAAACAGATTCGTTTGCAAATTTCAAACCCTTGTAACTTTTGATCCACACGTCCAAAAATTACAAACTTTATATCAATGGAATCAGTGGAACAAGCCCTAGCCAACCATGCATTTTGTTTAGTAAAAAAGCCTCTGGTAAAATGTTTGTTTTTGCAGAAACATTTGTATGCTTGTTTAGATTGGAAAAATTGTTCAAAAATGTTTTTGAAGTTGAAATCTTTGCAAGTTGGTTTGTGGTGAACCTACTGACCCTAGGAACCAACCCATGGTTTTAAAAATGTATTTGGTGAAGTTTAGGATGGATTAATTGATTTAGCCCATTTCTACCCAAATAAAAATATTGTTTTTGCTATGAAAATGTTTTTGGAGTAAAAACTTTGGAAAAATGATTGGATCAAACCTACTGACCCTAAACACCAAGTTTTGAGAAAACAAAAATTTATTTGGTGTACAACATAAAGTTGTTGCTTTGATAAAAATATTTTCCACCATAAAATAATGATTTGATTTAAAAATAGTTTATGGATAAAACCCTTTTGCAAATGACTTTGCCACTTTGAAAAAATGACCACTTTGAACCTTACAAGTTTAGAAGCCTAGTGGAGACCACCTTTGCAAATAAAACTATTTTTGCATGCTTGCATGCATGACTTAGTTTCTCTTATTTTATGTGTGTGAATTGTTTGATTGATTATTGGTTTGGAATGCTAGTTGATATTGTGTTTGCTTGATTGATTGTAGTGAAGTTAGAAAAGTGTGAGACTAGCAAGATCAAGGAGTGAACCAACATTCCCTACCAAAAGAAAGGCAAGTGACACTATCATCCAAAGTCCTACTATTTTCATTATACTTAGTGGATTTTGAAACATGCATGAAAAGAATTTCTATACTTATGCTATGCCAAATCCTAATAGGATACCCTATACATTCCTTAGTGAAAACAATGTAGTTGTTACATGCTTAGCCATGCTATGTTTTGAAGAGAGATAGATGTTGAGATTTTATGAAGTTGAGAAAAGGATTTGTGTTTTTATATAATAAAACAAGGACTCAATGAACCACCTGGGTGGACAAGGATACTCTAAGTTTTGGAGAAGGTGGAAACAAAAGGATCCATATCTATGGCAATCTCTTTGTTTTTTGCTCCAAAAGAAAACCACCCAGGAAACTTAGAGATTGAACATGTTTCTCCAATTGTGGCTTTCGTGTACAACCACATGCTACTTATGGCTCTGGCTTAGTCAACTACATTGGGAAGACCCATGCATTGTCTTCAGGCTACTGAAAATGAGGACCTGGAATCCTACATGGGTACTGAAGACAAGCTAGCAATGGTGTATGGGAGGACCCTCTAGAAAGACTTCGTCACATTCTCAATCTGCCAGTACTCCATCTTGGTGAGTACCAATCCAGCGGCCACTGGTGGCAACAAGATGAGAGTGCGATATGTGGGTAAAGTGTACAACTTCTGCAGAAGATAATAAAATCTAAGTACTTAGTCGTGTCCCCGGTTATGGACAATACTGAGCAACTAAATCTTGAAGCTATGGGAAATCTCGACATTACAATTTCTAAAAGAAAACTTTTAAGTGACAACAAAATACTTGATGCACTTGGGGGTACCAAGGAGCTCAAGAGACTTTGATAAAAACTTGCAGCACTTGGGGTTACCAAGGAGCTCAAGAGATTTGATAAAAACTTGAAGTACTTGAGGGTACCAAGGATCTCAAGAGATTTGATAAAAACTTGAAGTACTTGGGGGTACCAAGGATCTCAAGAGATTTTGACAAAGACACTTGGTGGATTCCAAGGAGTTCAGAAAATATTTGACAAAGGAACAAAACCATTTTGAAAAGATAGGATAAAGTATTGCTTTCTGCAAATGAGCCTTAAAACCCTTCTTAGCAGAAAATGCATGAAATGATAGGATCCACTTATATACGACATAGTAGTAAAACTTGCCAATACAATTCAAATGTATTGACCCTTGTGGCTGTAACTTGTAATGTTGCAGGTTTGATTGATTTTAGTGAAGATTGATTGATTAGGATTACAAAGTCTACAACCAACATGTTTGCCTGTGGCACTTTGAAGATGAAGGACCCCATGTTTATAGATTTTTCGCTGCAATGTAATGTAATAGCCAAATGAGCTATGTAAGATGTAATAAAATTATGTTATTTCTGGTTATAAAGTTATATTATGACCTTTGTTTCTTAATATTACATCTTAACTGTGGATGCTAGCTATTGATCCAGGGACTAGCATTGTAAACACAGGGGACTCTACCTATTTGAAGGTTGGGACCCTTACACTGACACTTCCAGGTCCGTGTGTAATTGCATGTCTTTGCGTCTCTACGCATCACTCATTATCTAATGAGATGGCTTTGTATAAATTTGTCCTTTGGTGAGACCTTTAGTTATTTGGGGTTAAAACATGTTGATAATATTGTCGTACAATATATCTTCATAGTATTATCCCGATGTGAACTACACCTAGTTTCATAACAAACTACTTGACACAAATGCCCTCTTTAGATGCTATAATAGCAGTCATATACTTAGCCTTTTGTTGTAGTATCTATCACAATGTCTTAACTTTGGAACTCATCCAAATCCATTATGGAACTTACTTTCCATTACATTGTTCCACCCTTAGTTCAGATTGAGATAAACTTAATTTGTACTTTGTGAAAAAACTAGTATCAATGTAGTACTTTTACAATGAACTAACCATCTATTTGCCACTCCTACAAAATAATATACTCTCAGTTCTTCCAAAAGATCATAAGAATATCCTTACTATCGTCCAATGATCATCTTATAAATCATTCTGGTATATGCTCATAACATTAGGGCATAGGACATATCTGGATTTGTACATATCACAGTATGATTGATATAAATACTCCTTGTGATTTCATACATCAAGTATCAATCTATACTTGAATATTTGTTTCACTTACCAAGTGTCAATACACTTGAATATATCATCAATATTGAACTCATTCAATCCTTTCTGTGCGACAAGAACCTTTCTTGTAGTTTCTATATTGAACTCATTCAATACATCATCTATGTACTTTCGGCACAACCATATTAGCGTCTATTGATGCCAAATATTTGGGTTTTGCCTAAGTCTTTCATCGGGATGAAATTCTTAATATGTGTTAATAAAAGATACATCATTTCCAATCAACAATAGGTCTTCCACATAATCTATTAGAAACATGTCTTAGCGCTCCCACTTAATTTCTTGCAAATGCAAGCATCTTCATCGTCTCCGACGAATTTAAACTCCTTTAAAAGTTTCATCATAGTGAAGATTCCAACTCCGCGATGCTTACTTCAACCATTGAAGTTTGCATATGCTTTTAACATCCTTTGAATTAACAAAACCATATGGACCGCGTTATGCACATGTCCTAGGTAACAACTCTATTAGAAAAACTTGTTTTGTTTATTCAAATACCACATAACAAAATTATATGTAGTGGTTGCTACATTAATCCGTCTAGACTAAATATCGCTATGAGAGATCAAATCTTGTCATGGTCAACCTTTGAACATTGTTGTGAACTCTTTCCCAACATGTCGACTATTTCATAGATGTGAAACATCCATGTCTATTTTATAGATCCAAACACAACTTTAAGGTCTTACACCTTTCTCGAGGGTCCTTCAAGTTCAAAACTTGATTTCTCGTGTATGGAACTGTCACGGATTTTATGGCTTCAAGCCATTTTATGGAGTCAGGGCCCATCATCGCTTCTTTGCATGTAGTCCGTTCATTATTCTCAAATAATGATTCAACCCTCAAATCTTGGTATTTGATTGTTTAACCGACCTACTTGGTTCAATAGAAACTTCGACCTCCGTAACCAAAACTTTTGAGGCATGTGAGCCATGAGCATTGTTGCTGCCTCCGGAACACTTTTCGGCGTTGCGCAACTTTGCACAAATAGCTAAGGTTCTTTTAAACTTATCAAAGTTCTATTGTCCTCCCACTTATCTTTTCACGAAAAATTCCTTCTCAAAGAAACTTGACGTTCTAAGTGACAAACATTTTTGTCTCCGATGTTATGGAGGAATACTTAATAGTTATTCGAAATAACATACAAAGACAGGTTCATCTGACTTTGGTTGCAAACATCTTTCTTATGCATAGCATACCAATGTTTAAGAAAGGACAACTTGGGTTTTATCCTAAACCATAACTTTATATGGTGTCATTTCAACGGATTATGATGGAGCTCTTTTCAGTGGAAAAACGGTAGTCTCTAAAGCTTTTAATCTTTAAAATATAATGGCAGTTTTATGAATTACACCTTTGATCTTACCATGTCAAACAAGGTTTAATTACATATCTCGAACGCTCCATACTCTTATGGTGTTTCGAGAAATGCAAATCCACGGAATGATTCCTTAAATCTTAGGTATTATGCTAAATTTGTAACTCAAATATCTTCCTTTATGATCTTATCATAAACTATTTATATTGTTGTTACAATGATTTTGCACTTCATCTTGAAAGTCTTTGATCTTTTCAAATGTTTCATACTTCATCCTTATTGAGTAAATATTCATATATTCACTCAAATTTTCGGAGAAAGCATATGAAGTTGAAATCCATCGCTCTTGACTACACATAATGGACTTCATACAACAATATGCACAAATTACAATAAGCTAGTCATTCGTTCCCTATTGGCCTATGAACGAAGTTTTAATTATCTCTAGGAAAGTTTCACAAGCATCATTTGATAAAAAATCAAAAGACTCCAAAATTCCATCCACATGGAGTTTCTTCATGTTTTCTTTCCAATATAATTTAAACGGCGATGTCACTTCCTAAGTTAGCTTTTAATCAATGTGTCTTTCGACATTTTAGCACTAGTTTTATGGATGTGATTTCTACAACGAGATTTGTAAATCATCCATCTTTTATGGATTACGGCAATTATTTGAACAACCCTTTTGTTCTCATAATACCTGATAAAACAAATCTTGAAGGCAAGCTTTGATGTTTAACGAGCAACACAGTAACCCTTTATTTGTTCTCGATGAACATCATCACATATTCTTTTGCTAGTTACTTAGGCCATTGTAGTTCATGAATTCTGTTGTTTCGTATGACGATTCATACCAACAAATTCAGTATCCAATACTTAAGAACCACATTATTTAACAAGCAAAGAATACAGACATAACACGTATATCCTCTATGTACTTAAGCTGAACAATTCTAGTCTTTTCTTTTCTACCATATATTTATGAGATTCTCTTTTAGTATTTCCTTTTCTGTTTTGAAAGAATCTATCAACATCAATAGTGGAGCCATACACATGACTCATAGTCCAAAGCGTGTATAGTAAAATACCAATGTCTTTGGACTTGCACTTTGAAGTAGATCACCATCATCAAATGTTTGGTGTTCTTTCAAATTCCTTCCTTTAGTAATCTCTTGGTGTAGTAAACATTTTACCTACATCAAATATTCACCCTTATCATGAAATTTATTCATGATTAAGCTACTTTAGCTTATAACGGTGAATCGCGAGTATAATGTTGCTCTCCAAAACCTTTTGGAGGATTAGGACAACTAGTGTCTCCAACCTTTTGTAAATTCTCATCAAATATGAGAACATAAACTTTGCCATATTATACACTATCATGTTGTAACCAAAACATCATTTTTGATATCGCAATATCTTCCATACATGATGGTTTCTAAAACAACTCTTTCAACTCCTAGATTACCTTGATATTGAAACTATCTTTTGAATATCAAGAATCATGGAGATAAACATGATACTTATATACTAACACTGGAATTGTTACTCTTGATTTAATACCAACTATTAAACTTCACAGAGTAATCGAAGCTTACTGAAAGTTTGCAATGGGACTTTTAAACTTTAGATTAACAATTCAAAACAATATGATACCAGTTCGTAAAGTAACTAACCAGAATTCTATAGTTCTATTATCTCAATTATCACAAAGCGCAAGGTGGTAAAAGGATGCCAATGACTACAACAACTATGCAAATTCACTTTGATTTAATTTATGATAAATAGTGTTCAACTTTTAATCATATTGTTGTTAAACTCCCACTCAAAACAATATCCCTCACATTGTTTTAGTGATCACACGAACCAAATCCACCTCATCAAAACCGATCATCACGAGAGTTGATGTAGCTTGAATGGCGAACAATCAACATATTCATCATATCTACTATATGACTCATGCTTTACCTTTCAGTGATCCGTGTTCCGAGACCATGTTTGTACATGCTAGGCTCGTCAAGATCAAACCTTAGCTTCCGCATGAGCAAATCTGGCTTGCTCCCGTTGTATACACTCACAGAATCTAACACACCCGATCATCACGTGATGCTTCGAAACAACGAGCTTTAGCAACGGTGCTAACTAAGGATGAACACTTTGAAACTTGAAATTGTTTGCTTGAGGGATCATATTATAATGCTACCGTCGTGAACTAAGCAATACAAGATGCATAAAAGGATTAACATCTCATGCAATTCATAATATGTGATATGATATGGCCTTTCTTCTTGTGCTTCTGATCTCCATCTTCAAGCACGAACATGATGTCCATCATCATCGGTGTGGCTTCAAGGTCAATGGCGCCGCTTCATGGTTGTCTTCCACCAGCATCAACTATTACAACTACTTTGAATAATAGACACGCAAGACTTAACGGAAACAACCATATGGCTCCTGTCGGTTGCCAACTTACAATAAGGAACATTGCATACATCATATATAATCACAATCATGGCCATATCACATCACAGCACACCCCTACAAAACAAAGTTAGACGCCTCTAATTTTCTTTGCATGTTTTACGTGGTTTGGGGCTTTCAATAAGTGTCGTTCTAACTTACGAACAAGAACCACAAAATTGATACTAGTATTGTCAATCACCCGTTGTAAATTGAATCTTAACTATGTTGGTAGAAACAGGCACCCGCAAAGCCACTTATGCAATACAAGTTGCATGTCAAGTGTGGAGCAAGTCTCATGAACGATGTCATGTAAGTTTAGCCCGGGCCGCTTCATACCACCATCCCGCAAGATGCAAAGTACACAAGAAGCAATCGACAACAAAAGCATCAACGCCCACAATGACCATTGTGTTCTACTCGTGCAACAGATCTACATATAGACACGGCTCTGATACCACAGTAGGGGTTCGTAGCATGGAAAACAAAAATTTTCTATCCCATGAACACACACAAGCCAAGATCTATCTACTAGATTGCAGCAACGAGTCGATAGAGTACTAACCCTCGAAGATCCAAAGCAGTTAACGAGAGAAGATTCTCGTGGATGATGTAGTCGTACACTTCCGATCTCAAGATCGCGTAGACGATCCTTTCGGCGCTGCGTTCCGGCAGCGCTCCCGTAGTCGGTCACACGTTCGGTACTCGATGAAGACCTTCCTCTCCGTTGTTCCAGCAGGCAGTGGAGGTTGTAGCACTCTCCTCGTGATTCCGGCAGCAAGACGGCGTGGTGTCGGAAGTAGAGGGGAGATCTCACAGGGCTTCGCCTTAAGCCAGAGCGATAATGGTGGAGTAAGAGAGGGCCTTGGCAATCTGCAGAATAGAGGGCACCAAGGGGGTGGTGTAGCCGGCGGCTAGGGCCTGGGGAATCCCTAACTCGACGACTTGGAGGAGCCCTAGGCGGCGGCTGCACTTGGGTGGAGGCGCCAGGATCTAGGGTTTTTGGGTGTGAGGGGTAGGGGCGCCCTACCCCTCCTTATATAGGTGGGAGGGAGGCGGTTGGGAGGAGGGAGTCCTCCTCCAACTCCTCCTCCTTGGCTGGCGGGTGGAGGGAGTAGGACTTCCTCCCTAAGTAGGTTTCCTACTCTCCCTCCACCAAGCAAACTTCAGATATGACTTTTCAAATTGGCGTTTGACTTTCAAACTTGGATTTGATTTCTCTCATCATATTGCCTAGCCAAGTTACCTAGTACATGATGCAACCATTCCACATTGTCATGACACATCCATGTACCCTTCCCCTCCGGAGTGCCGGACCTTCTAGACCCTTCTAGAACATTCCTGGTGAAAACACCGGAATCATTTCCGAACTCTGAAACAGGACTTTCCTTATATGAATCTTATTCTCCGAACCATTTCGGATCTCCTCGTGATATCCCGGATCTCATCCGAGACTCCGAACAACATTTGGTATCTTACTCATCATTCCATAACTACACAACAACATCGAATCCTTAAGTGTGTCTCCCTACGGTTCGTGAATTATGCGGACATGACCGAGACACTTCTCCGATCAATAACCAATAGAGGAATCTGTAAATTCATATGGCTCCCACATATTTCTATGATTACTTTGCGATCGAATGAACCACTTACATACGATACCAATTTCCCTTTGTCTCACGATAGTTTACTTATCCGAGGTTTTGATCGTCGGTATCTCTGCATACATAGTTCAACCTCGTTTCTGATAAGTAATCTTTTCTCGTTCCCGTGATATGTGATCCCTTGTGATCCAGTCACATGGTTGCAAGCTAATTGGATTACATTCCACCGAGAGGCCCAGAGTATATCTATCCGTCATATGAATGGACAAATCCCACTCTTGATCCATGTGCCTCAACCCATACTTTCCGAACACTCAATGTCACCTTTATAGCCACCCAGTTATGGTGTGGTGTTTGATGTCATCAAAGCATCCTTCTGGTGATGGTGATTAGCATGATATCATGGTCAAAGGAATTAGGTTACTATGTATCAGAAAGCATATAGAAAATGAACTATATTAAATAAATTGATCTTTATGCTATGCTTAACTATAGGGGTACATCCATCACATCATTATCCTAATGATATGACCCTGTTGTTAATAGAATCTTCTATGTTCATGATCAGGAAACCATGATCATATATTAACCAACAAGCTAGTTTAACAAGAGGGTTTACTAGGGACTCTTTTATGTTTACAAATCACACAAGTATTAATGTTTCTGGTTAATACAATTATATCATGGTATGTAAACATTTATCATAAGCATGAAGATATGATAATAACCACTTTATTATTGCCTCTTGGGCATATCTCCAACCCATCTGACCTCCTGTCATTGCGCGAACGCTGTTCCACCATGCTCTTCCATCTCCTGCCAGATAGTGGGTAGCAAACAATACTTTCTCGTTGGCTTTTACTCCTGCAACTTCTAGATTATTCTCCATGGTTTGCAACCAATCATCTGCATCTAGGGGCTCTTCTGACTTAGTGAAAACAGGTGGATTGGTGTTCTGGAAATTCTTGACCTTAGATCCATGGTTGTCCTGATTTCCATGGCCTTGATTATTGTTGGCCATCTGGGCGATGTGTTGAAGGGTGGCTAAGTTGGCTTGACGTTCGGCTCTTTCAGCTTCGCGGTCAGAAACCAACATTTGCAAGATCTGCAACATCGGGTCTGGGGATGAACCGCTACCTCCGCGAGGCATCTGAAGATTGAGATAGATCATGAGAAAAGAGGGAAATTTCTAAGGTTCTAGGATTTTGAAAAAAAAATTAAAGTTTGACTCAGATTTTTCTAGCAAATTGCTTTTCATTCATTCATTCATAGCACACGATACAAACACACACCACAACAAAGAAAAACAGATGGTTTTAAGAACCATTCTGTGAAGCTACGATACAGCGGGACCGACTACAATTCACTAACGCTAGTTCTCAAGTGCTACTACTCCTCGGAGTCATCATCCTCATCATCATCATCGATGAAGGCGAAGTCATCCTCATCGGTGAAGAAGTCCATGGCCTGATCCTCCAAAAAGTCATCCTCATTGCTAAGATAGGAGTAGGGGTCTCCACGAAGGTCTTCCCCTGCATTCTCCCTTTCCTCCAACTGCATGTCCCTCTCATGGATGGTCTCCTCCAAATCCGTGATCCGGTGGTGAAGACGGGTAATGATGCGCTCCTGCTTGTCGAGCTGACGGCGACGAGACTTGCGATCCTTCACTAGCATGGCGAGGGTCTGATCCTTCTTCTTGGCGATGGTGTACTTGTGGTTGGCGTAGGAACGTGCATTGTACAACTCCTTCTGACGGCCGTACATCATGAAGCTGAGGTGGTCCAACTGAGTATTCAGCTTGGGTGGTATGGGGCCTCCAGTGGCTGTACCATAACATCGCGCCTTGGGTAGAACTCGAAGTGGGTACCCTTGATTTGATTGATACTTTGCCCACACAGACAGGCGAGAGCTTCCTACATGGCCCTTGCAAGTCCATCGAGCCAGTTGTTCTCTCGTAAGGTGAACTGAATTCCCTCTGCAGTAGGAGGTTCAATCTTTCCTCGGAGACTTGCAACAACTAGCCACTACAAATATTCTCCTTCCTAATCATTGAGCTAAGCTCCGAAGAACTCGGGGTGCAGACACTCCAGCATCTCCGACAGGTGGTCCAAGTCACGCTCAAAGATGAGGTCTCCTCCATTCCCCAACTGATAAAACTTGTTGTACTTCCCGTCCATCTATAAGAATATAGGATGAGTAAGTTAGTAGAGTGATCAAGTGTGTCAAATTTTATGTACTTTGCAAAAAAAAATTGAGGAACATGAATTTTCATGAAATAATCCAAGTGATAAGAATGAGAATAAGTTTTTGTAAATACTCACTTCCTTTGTTTTGAAACTAAGTTTTTGATTCAAACGTCCATTATAACTAGGGTCTCCTATGGTCAGGATGGCTCTGATACCAACTTGTTAACACTCGTATTTTTAATCCGAGATGCCTGTTATGACATACATCTCAATCCCAGGATTACCATTTTTGCGAGACATAACAGATTTGGATATCACAGTACTGTTGGAATTATGCCCTAGAGGCAATAATAAAGATGTTATTATTATAATTCTTGTTCATGATAAAGTTTATGTTCCATGCTAGAATTGTATTAAGCGGAAACTTTAATACTTGTGTGGTTTGTAAACAACACCGTGTCCCTAGTACGCCTCTATGGACTAGCTCATTGATCAATGATGGTTAAGGTTTCCTAACCATAGACATGAGTTGTCAATTGATAATTAGATCATATCATTGGGAGAATGATATGGTGGATAGACCCAAACAAAGCAGAGCAATTAGATCGTGTCATCGTGTTCGTCTTTGCGAAGCTTTTCCTATGTCAAATATTGTATTCCTTAGACCAGGAGATAATGCAACTTCCTGGTATCGGAAGAAAGCTTTGAGGTCATCAAACGTCATCCTATGAGAGGGTGATCATAAAGGTGTCTCTCAGGTGATCGGAAAGTATCTGTTGGGTTGTATGTATCGAGATGGAATTTGTCCCTCCCAAGTCGGAGAGATATACTTCGGGCCCACTCGGTAATCGATATCAACACCGCTTGCAAGCATGTGGTTAAGGAGTTAATCACAAAGTGATATCGGATTACGGAACGAGTAAAGTACTTGCTGTGAACGAGATTGAACTAGGTATGACGGTACCGACGATCGAATCTCGGGCAAGTAAAATATCGCGAGACGAAGGGAATATATATATGGGATTGATTGAATCCTGGCATCGTGGTTCATCCGATATGATCATCGATGAATGTGTGGGAGTCAATATGGGTGCCCAGACCCCGCTGTTGATTATTGATAGAAGATCATGTCTGCATATTCTCGAACCCGCAGGGTCACACACTTAACGTATCTCGACGCTAGGATAGATTGGATAATTGGTTTATGAATTTTTGTTCGGAGTCTCGGATGGGATCCGGGATATCACGAGAGGTTCCGGAATGGTTCGGAGAATAAGATTCATATAAGGGAGTGCAGTTTTTGGAGTTCGGAGTTGTTCCGGGTTAATCGGTATTGTACCGGAAGCTTCTAGAACCTTCCGGAAGGGGACCAACGTGGCCCCACCTTCCGGGAGGGGGCATGGGCCTATGAGGGAGTGTCCTGGCCGCATTGGGCCAGGGGCACAAGGCCCCATAGGGCCCAGCCGATTCTAGAGAGATTTGACTCGTTTAAATCTCGGGATAGAATTTCTAGATAAGGGAGAGTTTAAATCGTTTAAACTAGAGATAGGATTTCTAGATAAGGGAGAGTTTAAATTGTTTAAACTAGAGATAGGCTTGGAGGAGGGGCAAGGGCTGGCCGCCCCCCCTCTATATATAGAGGGGTGGTGCGCCCCCTCCCCCCCCACACACCTTCCTCCAAGCCCTAGCAGCCTTGCTACCTTCTTCTCTCCCTCCCGACTGTTTGTAGGCGAAGCCCTGCAGTAGAAATTCTCCACCATATACACCACGTCGTCGTGTTGTAGATCCAATCTATCTCTCCACCATACTCGCTGGTCCGAGGAAGGAGGAGACGTCGAGGTGATGCACGTGTGCATCTCACGGAGGCACCGCCACTTGTGGTGCTAGATCGGATCGGATCGCGAGGAGGAGAAGCGAGTACGACTACATCACCCACGTTCCGACGAACGTTCCGCTGTGCGAATCTTCAAGGGTATGAAGATCTAATCCAATCTCTCTTGTTGTTTGCATCTCTTAAATTAGATCTTGGCTTTCCCTCTATTCACATCCGTAGAAAATTTTGATTTACTATGCCGCGAAACCCTTCAGTGGTATCAGAGCTAGATCTATGCGTAGATGTGTTTCACGAGTAGAACGCAACATGGTTGTTGCGGGCGTTGATGTTTTCTGTTGCAAGCCTCTTGTTTGTGTTCTTCTTATGAAGCGGGATAGTGAGATTGAAGCGGTCCAGGCCAACCTTACGCGACGTCGTTCGCGAGACCGGCTCCGCACTTGACGTGTGGCTTGTTCCACACACGCGGCTGGTGGATGTCAGTTTCTCTCACTATAGTTGTCATGGGATTAACACTGGAGTTTGGCAACCATAATATCACCGTTGTGGCTTTCCGTAGGTAAGAATCGTTCTTAGCATCTACTCCCATAAAGCCACGTAAAACATGCAACAACAAAGTAGAGGCGTCTAACTTGTTTTTGCAGGGAGTGTTTTCTGTGATATGGTATGGCCCAAGATGTGATGTGTATATTGTATGCGATGATCATGTTTTGTAATGTTTCACGACTTGCATGTCGATGAGTACACAACCGGCAGGAGCCATATGGTTGTCTTTATAATTGTGTATGACCTGCGAGTCAACTTCTTATACGCCATGTAATAGCTTTACTTTATCGCTAAGTAGTTAGCAATAGTTGTAGTTGCTATTCGTGGTGGAGGCAATCATGGTGGAGTGATGGAGATCATGCCGGAACGCACAAGATGGAGATCATTGCGCGAAGATTGGCTATACCATGTCACATAAAGTTATATGCATGTGATGTTTATCCTTTTATGTATCTTATCATGCTTAGATCGCGACGGTAGCATTATAAGATGATTCCTCACTTAAAGATCAAGATAAAAACTGTGTTCTCCCCAAGTATGCACCGTTGCGAAAGTTCGTCGTGTCCAAGCATCACGTGATGATCGGGTGCTATAGACTCTACGCTCACATACAACGGGTGCAAGCCAGTTTTTGCACACGCGGAAATACTTGGGTCTAACTTGACGAGCCTAGCATGTACAGACATGGCCTCGGAACACAAGAACCGAAAGGTTAAGCATGAGTCATATGAATGATATGATCGACACTTTGTTGTCCACCATTGAAACCACATCTCTTCTCGTGATGATCGGATTAGGTGTGGTGAATTTGGATCGTGTTCACTAAACAACTTGAGGGATGTTGAATTTAGTGGGAGTTCATCTAGTAATTTGATTAAGTTGAACTATTTATCATGAACATAGTCTAAATTGTACTTGCAAATACTGTAGATCCAATGGCCAAGTCCAACTTCAACTTCAACGTTTTTGCTGAGAAAAAAAAATTAGAAACAATGGGTCTAACTTCACCAACTGGTTCCGCAATCTAAGAATCATTCTGTCTGGCGGACAAAAGGACTATGTCCTTGAGAAAGCGTTAGGTAACCCCCTTGCTGCAACTGCGCCGGCTGATGAGAAAGCTGTCTATCAGTCGCGCAAAGATGATTATGGTGTGATTAAGAGCACCATGTTGTTTGCTATGGAACCGGAGCTTCAAAATCGTTTTGAAACCTATCCCGGGCCCATTGAGATTCTCGTGGAGCTAAAAACCATGTTTCAGACTCAAGCCCGTTCTGAGAGATATGAGATCTCTGAGAAGTTCTTTAACTGCAAGATGGAGGAAGGGAGTTCCGTTAGTGAGCATGCCATAAAGATGTCGGGCTACACTCAACGCCTTGAGCAACTGGAATGCACGATTCCAGAGGAGATCAAGATTGACAGGGTTCTGCAATCACTCCCTCCCAGCTACAAAAGTTTTGTAGTGACTCATAATCAGATTGGTTCCACTGATACGATCACCGAGCTCTTCGCAAAGCTGAAGGCTGCGGAAGTGGACATCAAGAAGGATAATCATGTGTTGATGGTCAACAAGCCCTCCTTTAAGAAAGGTAAGGGAGCAAAGAAGCCCTTCAAGAAGGGCGGCGGCAAGAGCAATGCCCTGCTGAGAAGAAGCTCAGGTCTGGTCCCAAGCCGGACACTGAGTGCTTCTATTGCAAGGACAAGGGTCACTGGAAGCGCAACTGTCCGAAGTACTTAGCGGACAAGAAGGCTGGCACCATCAAAGGTATATTTGATATACATGTTATTGATGTTTTCCTTACTAGCCCTCGTTGTAGTGCCTGGGTATTTGATACCGGTTCAGTTGCTAATATTTGTAACTCGAAACAGGAGCTACGGAATAGACGGCGGCTTGCGAGGGATGAGGTGACGATGCGCGTTGGCAACGGATCAAGAGTTGATGTGATGGCCGTCGGCACGCTCTCCTTAGTTTTACCTTCGGGATTAGTTTTAAACCTTAATAAATGTTATTATGTTCCTGCGTTGAGCATGAACATCATTTCCGGATCGTGTTTATTGCAAGACGGTTATTCATTTAAATCGGAGAATAATGGTTGTTCTATTTATATGAATAACATCTTTTATGGTCATGCACCTCTTGTGAATGGTTTATTTCTTCTAAATCTCGAAAGGGATGAAACACACATCCATAACATTGAGGCTAAGAGATGCAAAGTAGATAGTGATAATACTACTTATTTGTGGCACTGTCGTCTAGGTCATATTGGAGTAAAGCGCATGAAGAAACTCCATTCTGATGGACTTTTGGAGTCTCTTGATTTTGAATCATTTGACACATGCGAACCATGCCTCATGGGCAAGATGATCAAAACCCCGTTCTCTGGTATGATGGAGCGAGCAACGGACTTGTTGGAAATCATACATACCGATGTATGCGGATCGATGAGTGTTTCGACGTGCGGTGGATATCGCTATTTCCTCACTTTTACCGATGACTTAAGTAGATATGGGTATATCTATTTAATGAAACATAAATCTGAAACATTTGAAAAGTTCAAAGAATTTCAGAATGAAGTGGAGAGCCATCGTAACAGAAAGATTAAGTTTCTACGATCCGATCGTGGGGGCGAATATTTGAGTTATGATTTTCTCACGCATCTTAAAGCAAGCGGAATTGTTTCGCAACTCACGCCACCCGGAACACCACAGCACAATGGTGTGTCTGAACGCCGGAATCGAACCCTATTAGATATGGTCCGATCGATGATGTCTCTTACTGATTTGCCGTTATCATTTTGGGGTTATGCATTAGAAACCGCTGCATTCACTTTAAATAGGGCTCCATCTAAATCCGTTGAGACGACACCGTATGAACTGTGGTTTGGTGCTAAACCTAAGTTGTCGTTTCTTAAAGTTTGGGGATGCGAAGCTTACGTCAAGAAGTTGATGCCGGACAAGCTCGAACCCAAAGCGGAGAATGCGTCTTCATAGGATACCCTAAGGAAACTATTGGGTATACCTTCTATCACAGAACCGAAGGCAAAGTGTTTGTCGCAAAGAACGGTTCCTTTCTTGAGAAGGAGTTTCTCTCGAAAGAAGTGAGTGGGAGGAAAGTAGAGCTAGACGAGGTTATTGAACCTTCTCTTGAATTGGAGAGTAGCGCAGCACCTGAAATTGTTCCAGTGCCGCCTGCACCAACAATAGAGGAAGCTAATGACAAGGATCATGAAGCTTCGGACGATGCTGCTACTGAACGTCGCAGGTCGACAAGGTCGCGTGCCCCTCCTGAGTGGTACGACAACCCTGTCTTGACTGTCTTGTTGGTAGAAGACAGTGAACCTACGAACTATGAGGAAGCGATGATGAGCCTAGACTCTGAGAAATGGCTGGAAGCCATGAAATCCGAATTGGGATCCATGAGCGAAAACCAAGTATGGACTTTGGTGGATCCTCCTAGCGACCGAAAGGCCGTTGAGTGCAAATGGATTTTCAAAAAGAAAACGGACGCGGATGGTAATGTTACCGTCTATAAAGCACGGCTTGTCGCAAAAGGTTTTCGACAAGTTCAAGGTGTTGACTACGATGAGACTTTCTCTCCCGTAGCGATGTTTAAGTCCATTCGGATTTTATTAGCAATTGCTGCGTTTCATGATTATGAAATATGGCAGATGGATGTCAAGACTGCTTTCCTCAATGGCAACATTGATGAAGAGTTGTATATGATGCAACCCGAGGGTTTTGTCGATCCTAAGGATGCTAGTAAAGTATGCAAACTTCAGCGTTCCATTTATGGACTGAAGCAAGCATCTCGGAGTTGGAACCTTCGTTTTGATCAAGTGATCAAGAGCTTTGGATTTGTTCCAAATTGCTACGAAGCTTGCATCTACAAGAAAGTGAGTGGGAGCTCGGTGACGTTTCTGGTACTGTATGTGGATGACATATTGATTATCGGAAATGACATCAACATGCTTAACGATGTGAAGAGTTATTTGAACAAGTGTTTTTCAATGAAAGACCTAGGTGAAGCTGCTTATATATTGGGCATCAAGATCTATAGAGATAGACAAAGACGCCTGATAGCTTTAAGCCAGAGTACATACCTAGACAAAGTTCTGAAAAGGTTCAGAATGGATAAGGCAAAGAAAGGTTCAGTGCCTATGTTGTCAGGTAAGATATTGAGCAAGACTCAGTGTCCAGCTACGGTAAATGATAGGGAAGCTATGAGCAAAGTGCCTTATGCCTCGGCCATAGGTTCCATCATGTATGCCATGCTGTGTACTAGACCGGATGTGTCCAATGCTCTTAGTTTGACGAGCAGATATCAAAGTGATCCAGGAGTGGAACAATGGACAGCCGTGAAGAACATCCTAAAGTACCAAAATAGAACTAAAGAAATGTTCTTAGTCTATGGGGGTGATGAACAGCTTGTCGTAAAAGGTTACGTCGATGCTAGTTTCGACACTAACAAGGATGATTCTAAATCTCAGACAGGATACGTTTATATTTTGAATGGAGGAGCTGTGAGCTGGAGAAGCTGCAAGCAAAGCGTGATCGCGGGATCTACAGTAGAAGCAGAATACATGGCTGCTGCAGAAGCATCAAGTGAAGGAGTTTGGATCAGAAACTTCATCGCTGAGCTTGGCGTGGTTCCAAGTGCATTGGACCCACTGGAGATATTGTGTGACAACACTGGCGCCATAGCACTCGCTAAGGAACCAAGATATCATCCAAAGACCAAGCATATCAACCGCAAGTTTCATATAATCCGAGATTATATAGCAGATGGAGATCTGAAGATTAGCAAAGTACATACGGATCTGAATGTCGCAGATCCACTGACTAAACCTCTTCCACGTGTAAAACATGATCAACACCTCAGTGCCATGGGTGTGAGATTGTTGCCAAATGTAAACTAGATTATTGACTCTAGTGCAAGTGGGAGACTGTTGGAATTATGCCCTAGAGGCAATAATAAAGATGTTATTATTATAATTCTTGTTCATGATAAAGTTTATGTTCCATGCTAGAATTGTATTAAGCGGAAACTTTAATACTTGTGTGGTTTGTAAACAACACCGTGTCCCTAGTACGCCTCTATGGACTAGCTCATTGATCAATGATGGTTAAGGTTTCCTAACCATAGACATGAGTTGTCAATTGATAATGAGATCATATCATTGGGAGAATGATATGGTGGATAGACCCAAACAAAGCAGAGCAATTAGATCGTGTCATCGTGTTCGTCTTTGTGAAGCTTTTCCTATGTCAAATATTGTATTCCTTAGACCATGAGATAATGCAACTCCCTGGTATCGGAAGAAAGCTTTGAGGTCATCAAACGTCATCCTATGAGAGGGTGATCATAAAGGTGTCTCTTAGGTGATCGGAAAGTATCTGTTGGGTTGTATGTATCGAGATGGAATTTGTCCCTCCCAAGTCGGAGAGATATACTTCGGGCCCACTCGGTAATCGATATCAACACCGCTTGCAAGCATGTGGTTAAGGAGTTAATCACAAAGTGATATCGGATTACGGAACGAGTAAAGTACTTGCTGTGAACGAGATTGAACTAGGTATGACGGTACCGACGATCGAATCTCGGGCAAGTAAAATATCGCGAGACGAAGGGAATATATATATGGGATTGATTGAATCCTGGCATCGTGGTTCATCCGATATGATCATCGATGAATGTGTGGGAGTCAATATGGGTGCCCATACCCCGCTGCTGATTATTGATAGAAGATCATGTTTGCATATTCTCGAACCCGTAGGGTCACACACTTAACGTATCTCGACGCTAGGATAGATTGGATAATTGGTTTATGAATTTTTGTTCGGAGTCTCGGATGGGATCCGGGATATCACGAGAGGTTCCGGAATGGTCCGGAGAATAAGATTCATATAAGGCAGTGCAGTTTTTGGAGTTCGGAATTGTTCCGGGTTAATCGGTATTGTACCGGAAGCTTCTAGAACCTTTCGGAAGGGGACCAACGTGGCCCCACCTTCCGGGAGGGGGCAAGGGCCTATGAGGGAGTGTCCTGGCCGCATTGGGCCAGGGTCACAAGGCCCCATAGGGCCCAGCCGATTCTAGAGAGATTTGACTCGTTTAAATCTCGGGATAGAATTTCTAGATAAGGGAGAGTTTAAATCGTTTAAACTAGAGATAGGATTTCTAGATAAGGGAGAGTTTAAATTGTTTAAACTAGAGATAGGCTTGGAGGAGGGGCAAGGGCTGGCCGCCCCCCCCTCTATATATAGAGGGGTGGTGCGCCCCCTCCCCCCCGACACACCTTCCTCCAAGCCCTAGCAGCCTTGCTACCTTCCTCTCTCCCTCCCGACTGTTTGTAGGCGAAGCCCTGCAGCAGAAATTCTCCACCATATACACCACGCCGTCGTGTTGTAGATCCAATCTATCTCTCCACCATACTCGCTGGTCCGAGGAAGGAGGAGACGTCGAGGTGCTGCACGTGTGCATCTCACGGAGGCACCGCCACTTGTGGTGCTAGATCGGATCGGATCGCGAGGAGGAGAAGCGAGTACGACTACATCACCCACGTTCCGATGAACGTTCCGCTGTGCGAATCTTCAAGGGTATGAAGATCTAATCCAATCTCTCTCGTTGTTTGCATCTCCTAGATTAGATCTTGGCTTTCCCTCTATTCGCATCCGTAGAAAATTTTGATTTACTATGCCGCGAAACCCTTCAAGTACATCATCCATTACAAACCATACATAAGGTCTTACACAAATAAGGATCCCATGATCCAGTTCTTAATACAACTCAAGCAGCGGAATAACGTAAAGATAACGATAGCGTAGGCGAAGCTCCATCTTCAGGGTCAGAGGCAATGATGACGATGGGAGATGATCCTAGTTGTCGTAACCTTCCTGCGGTCCATCATCTTGATACTCCTCTTCATAGTCTGGCCACGGGAATAGCCAGGGACAAAGCCATGAGTACTCTTTAAGTACTCTCAAACTTATACTAACAAGTTAAAGGGTTTTTTGAATAGGATATACTAAGCTCTAGGGTTGTTTTGCAAAAAGCCAGATTTACCTCTACTAAGTTCAAAAGCAAAGAAAGCTCGTTGAAAGTTTTATAGCACCTAAGTGGGAACTTGAATTTCATATAACAACTCTGTTGTGTTAAAGTCAAAGTCACAAATCATTTCACAAGTCATTTTGAAAACATCTGACGGGTAACAGTATGGCCATTCCAACTGTCCATAACCGCGGATACGGCTATTCGAATAGTTTGACACTCTGCAGAGATTGTACACTTTCACCACAACATTCGATACATCCGTCAGGAACAATCCTGAATTCACCACACTCAGTATGCGGATAATCAATCCTAACCTTTCAATTACACGCCCTAGTATAGGCACCTCTCCTATGAGTTTGGCCTTCCAACCATGACCAACTGTCATCTTGGGTACTGCACAGGTGGACAATCTTCACAAGGTAGCCTAAGCTCAGACCTTGGCCGCAAGGGAACCCATACTAAGGTATATAAATTTCCAGTCAAGCCCTACCCAAATTTCGGGTATTGTGGTTGTACGGTAAAATTGGAATGGTATCGCATCCATACAACCATCAGTTTTATAAAGGGCTAAGGCTCATGCCTCAACATTTTCATCATCAAAATCATCTGGTGTTCAGAAACACATGTCAAAACATTTCAGAAGAATGACTCATCATTCTAAGGTTTTCATAACCATTTTCACCAAGTATTCCCATCTAAAGTTGATAAATTTTTATGCTTAGCACTAGCATCTATAAGTGGGGTTAAAGACTAATGAGGGGTGGTAAACAAGTGAGGATTAGCTAAGTTCAATCTAATGCCTTAGGATGGCATCAAGATTATCTAACTTAGGCCAAATTTTATGCTACTTATTCTGCCTTCAATTATCTTTCTAGAATCTACAAGTCACTAAGTAAACTTTTGCTAGAAATCTTTTAGTAAAGAAAATTAAAATACTAAGCTTGTAAGTAAAACTAGGATGGTGCGTCAAGTGGGTATAATCACATATGCTTAAGGCATATAGTTGGCATAGTAAAAAGCAAGTAGTAGCTTGCAAGGTTGCAAGTATAGGCTTGCTAGGATATTAGTATAAGCTTGCTAAGTTTCAAGTGTTAGCTTGCTAATTCAACTAGTAGTATTAGGCTTTCCTTGTGCAGAGCAGTGGTTGAAGTTCTCCTCGGCTTCTTCCTCATAGTATCCTCCTTCCTCCTCGTATCCTTGGTCGGTACTAGCGTCTATAAATAAATACGAGGTACACAATCACCAAACAATACTTAACTATTTCCAATCATCACACAAAGGTTCATACTAGATGATATAGCATCATCACTAACATTACAAGATTAAATCACTTGTCTTATTTATTTTATTTTTAGAAAAGTAATTTCTACTCATTGAAAAACTACTTAAGATTTAATATTCTCCAACTCAAACATGGGATAATGTTGACACATGTCATCACCACATATTTCAGTACATGGGAATGTGATTTAAAGTGGTGTCACAATTTAATAAGGTTTAACCTTTTTTATTTTATTTAATTAAAATGACTAGAAATGCCTATGTGGCATTCTTTTATTACTTGATCATTATTTCTGTAAGTAAACCTATATATTTTTATATATTCTGAAGGGTATGGTCAAATGTGATTTTTGAGAGTTGGAATCAACTCAAAAGCTCTTATGGTTGAATTTTGAAAAATGTTTAAATGCATAAAAGCTTCTGCCATGTTATTTTTACCATGGGTGATCTACAAATCTAAATGGTTTGAATCCGATGGGCTTGGATTAAGCATTCCAATACCTTTCTGACAAAATTGGTTTCATGCTATTTGGTTTAGCAAAACTACCTGGATTTATTTTTGAATCAACAGACAGAACTAGGGTTTGAGTTTAAATAAAAAATCTAAATTTAAACTAACTGGGTTGCGCGGGAGAGTTACTGGGCCGCCCCACTATGCACAATGTGTGCGCGGGCTACTGACAGATGGGCTCCACAAGTCAGCAGAACTAACTTAACGAAACGGTATCTATGAATCTAAGCCTTACGATCTAGTTCTAATCTAACGGCTGAGGGTCGTCGTTGACGACGAGCTACTCCGGCGAGGAACTAACCCTAACGCGGCCAGTGGGGGTCTGGGGCGTCTCACCGGGGCTCCGACGATGGTCGGCAATGGGGGCGAACGACGAAGTCGACGGCGGAGGTTCTCCTGGTATCGACGGCTCCTCCTGGGGCGGCTTCAATCGACGTCTCCCTTCTCCTCCAGCAGCGGTGGGCTCCGGCCAAATTCCGGCAAGAGAGAGCTCGCCTTGCTCCGAGAAGAAGTGGGAATGATCAGTGCGAGGTGGGGAGTGAGATGGTGTGGAGGAATCGAGCTGGGGAGGCCTCCTTTTATAGGCGAGCAAGAGGGGCATCACGGCGTGGGCTGAGGTCGTCGGAGGCGACGGTACAAGAGGCTATCGGCGTGGCTGAGGCTAGGGGACGGCGCGCAGTCTCCTGGCGATCGTTACTAGTTTAAAGGTGAGGCGTAGGGCGGTGGGGTTTGGTCTGGAACGTGTGGTGCTCTACGCGGTACCAACGGCGAACTTCGCGGCGTGCGGCGGCTACGGGGTACGGTCGAGGAAACGAGCATGTCTAGTGGTCTCCTGGGACGGTGAGGTTTGTGCTGGCGAGCGGCAAGGGCTCGAGGTGGTCGGGTTGAGTGGGAACGGCGCGTGCAGGGTGGTGCGCGTCGGCATGGTCGACAGCGGCGCGGGCACGGCGTTTCCGATGGTTCATGTCCCTGTCATCGAGCTAGGGATGGTCTAGAGGGGGCGGTGAGGCACGAGCAGCATGCCAGACAAGGTTGGGGCAGGTAGTTCTTCCTCTAGCTTGTTGTCCACATTGGGGGTGGGAAAGGGGCTCGGCATAGTCACCATTAATGGCTATGCCAAGCTCACAGTGGTGCTAAGGATTGTTAATTTGGCTAGTTCATCTACTAGGAGTGTAGTGAGATCTAGAGAGGGAACAAGTTTGGCCAAAATTACTGCACACTATAGTGTTAGATGTTTGTTTGTTTTGTGTTCGCAAGGTGTTTGATGAAATGACCGAAAGAACTATAAATTTGAATTTTGGATTCAAACTTGGTGGGTTTGCTAGCTACATGCTAGGGAGTATCTGGTTAGTTGGATTAGTCAAGGGGCACTGGTTTGGTTTGGTTTTAAAAATGTGTGATCTTCACATATGTTAAAGATTCAATTTTGAATTGTGATTTGAATGAGGTTGCCAAATGTTTCTGTAAGTTTGAAAGTTAGGCTTTGCTTCACTTTTACTTGGTCTTGCAAGGGGTGAAAAGAATTGAAAAGGTTTCTGTTTGAAATCTTGGACTAGAAATAGTCAAAGTGACCTAGTGAGCAAGATTGGCAAAAATGACCATTTTCTTTATTTGATTTATTTTTGATTTTCTCTTGTTTTGTTTCTGCATGGAATTGTTTTATATGATGTTATTTTCACCTTTAAACCATTTTTTGCTATTTAGGTTAATCACACAAGTTGATTCATGCATTTATCAAATCATCACATACACACATGCATTCATATGATTTAAATTAATCAAAGTTTTTGTTAACCCTAATTTTAGTGATTGGAGTTTGATGATCATTGTTTCATATTTTTAAGATGTTACATTTTCAATTCCTTTTGTCCCGCCATCCGTCCCTAATTATTCTACTAAAAGCGGTGAGGATGATGTGACATATTCGTGTAGTCCCATATAGGAGTGTCTCTACCTGCGCTTCCCCATCTCTCTCACCCCCACCGCCCCATGCGCTCACCTCCTCCTTATCTTCCACACCACCGGCAAAGCGTGGCGGCGGATGGGTGCGCGGGGGTCAGGGGCGATGTTGAATCGGTATTGGGAATGTTCAGGGTGGAGAAGCAGAGGTGGCTGACGCTGGATGCGAGAGATGGATAGGAGGAGGTGGCCTCGTGAGTGGAGTGGGGGCGGAGTTAAGGAGGAGAGATCGGGAGCGGAGGGACCTTCTCCTTTTTAATTCCTTTTTTCCATCATCCGTTCCTAATTTTTCTGTTCAACGAGACTTGCATAGCCCGGTCCGTTCAAGCGGGTGTGGTCTTCCACTGCCACAGCTCGTACAACAGGTAACCTTTCTGTGGTGGTGTCAGATCAATCATCATTTGCTGTACGAGACAATGCAGGCAACAGTGTCGTCAACGACGACGGGACATAGCTAAGCAAAGGTCCAGCCATAGCGTTGCCATCCGGAAGGTCCTTTCCTTGCCATAGCGTTGCCATCGCGTCGGAAAAATTTGGACCGTCTGCGCGCGGTTCAGACAGGGGGTCCACCCACGTGCGAACACATTATCGTCACCTAAGCATTTTTATTCCTTGCGATAGCACCGGACGCGTCTTCGCCCGCCATACTCGTCCCCGCACCGGCATCGTCCTGCAAGCCAAGAGGTGCTCCAATTTTCCAGGCGGAGGTGCTCCGAGGCCAGGCTGCCATAGGTCGGCTACGAGGGTGTCCAACACAGCTGCAAGTGTTGCCATTAATGTTACAAGCGGCCGAAGCATGTGCTACGAGCAGCCGACACATTTGCTACCGGCAGCCATCGTTCTTGCTACGAGCGGCGAGAATGTGTGCTATGAACGATGGCGACGCATTTTCTACCTACAACGGACGTTGTTCCTATAAGCGGTGGAAACATGTGCTACGACCGACCAATGCATCTACTACCAGCGGGCAGACGCTTTTTAATTTGCTACGAGTGGCCAATGCCTTTGCTCTCAGTGGCAGACAATTTTGCTATGAGCGCTTCTACGACGTGCTTCCATGGGAGAGGCAGAGCTGCTGCCCGCGGCCAAGGGAGGTGCTTCCAGGGGAGAGCGCTGTCATTGAAGTACGGAGGTGTTGCCTGCGGTCAACGGATGTGCTTCCAAGGAAGATTGGTGCTACCATGGGGGATTGCCTCAGCGGAGGATGTGGATGGAAAGAGAGGTTCACAACAACATGTATCTACCGCATGCAGCAGCTTGTTGCACGATTTCTGCAGCGGTGATGTGGCCGGAGAGGAGTAGGGCGAGGCCGCAGTGGGAAGAAGAGCGGCAGACTCCGTTACTAAGGAGATCAGGCTGGTGTGCCAATGGTGCTCGCAAAGGGAGACGAGGAAGAACGAGTCAAGAAAACTGATAAGGAGATAAGAGGAAGAACTGGTAGGGCCCATGCGTGGTCCTCTCTCCTTTTTTTGTCGGTAGGGGAACGTGTCAAGCCTGGGATGCGGAGGATCCCGGGATGCCAATCCTATGGAGGACGCTCAGCAGTTGCCTTCTTTTAAACCTAAACATTGGCGGATGATTTCTTCGTTTGTGTTTGTTTCTTTTTTCCAAATAGTTAATTTTATGCTACATGTGTGTGATATATTTATGTTTCTTTATTTTTTCCCGCTTCCTTATTCGGTTTCTTTGCAGCTTTTTTCGTCGTCCCCCTCTCTTCTATAAATTAAGTGGGTGCTGCCGATAGCCCATATCTAGTAAAAAATATTGAAAAAGGCTAAGAACGATGTCGCCCCGCTGCAAATCTGAGACGGCTCAATAAGAAGCACTGGTCGTGCACAGAGCGCGGATGGAGCTATGCCTCCCTCCTCCGTTGTCGGAAGTGCTGCTTGCCAGATTACGGGCTCGTACAGTTCTGGTGAAGCCGCGGCTCTCTCCTCCGCCCTACTGTGGAGTTGTCAATGGAGGTGTCCCTTCCACCCCCCCCCCCCCCCCCCCCCACCATGGAGTGTTCGATGGAGGTGCCCACTCAGGGGTGAAGCTACAGAAAAATTACCATGGTACACAACTCTAGTACTGACACAATGATATATGTAACCAAGCAAGAGATTTAAGAGTGGTGTTGAATTAGTATAAAAAATTATTCAAAATAAAGGACAAAACTACGATAATAAATCATGACAATCAGGTTCTTACTGACATGGATATACCCTACGGGTGCATAACGTTGGTATACCCGGTTCAGCCCAAGAAAGGCCCATGCGAAGACCTGCAGCCCAGAAAGATCTCGGGTGGCCCAAGCCCATGGCGAGTTCGAATCCTTGGAGGACAAGTCTAGCTGTAGATAAAATTTCAAAAGTTTCAACCCTAATCTGTAACCGACTCGACCTATCCCCGGGACCTGGCCTATCTATATAAGGTCCAGGAGGGAATGACGAGAAGGACGAACTCACCTCATACACACACCTTACGCCAGATAGCATTTGCGCACCCCTGTAACCTTCGGTTCCGCCATAATCAAGAATACCTCAGTGGCTCAGAGTCCTGCATCACGTTCAACCGTTCAGATCAGCCACTTTAGATACCTCGCCCAGGTCACTCTGCCCTGGTGCTCGAGGCCTAGATCAGAGGATTTGAGATGAGCCGCATCTTCATGGACGGCGACAGCGGCATCAACCTGATGTTCGCCGGCACTCTCGCAGCCATGAGGATCCCGCTATACAGCCTAGAGCCATCGGACACGACGTTCCACGACATCGTCCCAAGGAAGGGCATATACCCCTTGGGCAAGATATGGCTCAACGTCATCTTAGGCAAGCCCAAAAACTTCAGGCGTGAGCGGGAAGTGGTGTACTGGCCATCACAGTACCACGCCAACCTCGGGCGTGTGGCATTCACAAGATTCCTGGCAGTACCGCACTACGCGTACTTACTATGACAAGAACTTACCGGTAACTAAAGTTGAGTAGCATGAGGAGCGGCCCTCGTACTCAAGGGACATGAGATTTCCAACTTATATGTCGTCAATCATATACTCCATCTTTGTTTACTTTAACCTTTATCACCTCAAGATTCTTATGGTAGGGGCAATGAGAGCTCAAAGCTAGTAAGTGCCATAATTTTTTGAAAGCTCTTTATGAACTTGAAATCCCTGCTTCCCTCTATGAAGGGCCTTTCTTCTACTTCTAAGTTGAGTCAGTAAACCTATTCCTCTCTATCTCCAACAAGCATCTGAGTTGTTGTGTTTCAAGTATTCATATGATTATTTATTTAATCATGTTCTTTATCTTCCTTGTTTTCACAAGACTCTTATCTAAATGAGTATTACTTTGAAATCCATCTTTGTGAAAAGCCTTTTATGTTTGAGCAAAAAGAGTGTTCTTGTTTTAAACTTCTTTACAAAAGCTTTGCTTGAAAACTATTTGCCAGCTGTTCTCTGACCAAGAACAAAGTTTGCCAATCCCAATTATGATTTATATTTATGCAGCTTTATTATGACTCTCATACTTATTGCAAGCTAAGTTATATAATGGTGAGTTGCTTTCTACTTTGAGTTGTGTATTGGTAAGTGTGATGCTTCTTGTCCGTATTCTTTTTATCGACACTTCACTCCATAAACCTGTGGACATGTTTACTGAGCTCAGTTTTCGCTTGGGGACAAGCGAGGTTTAAGCTTGGGGGAGTTGATACGTCCAATTTGCATCACCATTCTATATCATAATTTGCCTCTATTCATTGATATATTTCATATTAAGAGGTGATACTTATGTCTTTTCATCTGTTTTTGCATGTTGGATGATTCTTGGATGATGAACTGCCAGAGTCAGGATTCTGATGGAAAAAGCGGTGTTTTGATGCAATTTCGCGAAGATCAGAAAAATACCAGAGAAACTACATAAAATTCTATTTTCCCAGAAGACGAAGGATGCCAGAAGGGGAGGTGGAGTTGGGCCACAAGGGGCCCACACCCCCCAGGCGCGGGCCACCCTAGGTCGCGCCTATAGGGGGTGTGGCCACCCTGGCCCACCACTGGCTCCGCCCTCTTGCCTATATCTTCTCCTCAAAACCCTAAAGTCGGGGAGAGCGACAACAGAAAGATTATGCCGCCTCTACGGGGCAAAAAACACTGAGAGAGAAAGAGCTCTACGGCGGTCAGATTTATGTGGGGGAAATTCCTTCCTGGAGAGAGGAGATCGTCGCCATCAACACCATCATCAAGCTAAACTTCATAGGGATCATCATCATCGTCCACACCATCATCTCCACCAGCACCATCATCACCACTCCATCCCGCCGTAACAATTGTGTTGAATCTTTCATAGTTCTTAGGGGAAACTTTCCTGGTGTTGATTACTATTGTAGTTGATACTTGTGAGTGGAACCATTGAATTATTGTTTATGTTCAGATTGTTATCCATCATTATATCATCTCTGATCTTGATCCATATGATGTCTCATGAGTAGTTCGTTTAGTTCTTGAGGACATGGGAGAAGTCATGTTGTTAGTAGTGGAATTGTGTTGAGGTATTATTCAATGGTTTAATACTCAAGTTGCGGTGCTATTCTTCTAGTGGTGTCATGTGAACGTCGACTACATGATACTTCACCATTTATGGGCCTAGGGGAATGCATTGTGTATTTGGATACTAATTGTGGGGTTGCCGGAGTGACAGAAATCTGAACCCCCGTTAGGAAACCATTGCACAAGGGAGTGTAGGATCTCAGAGTTTAAGGCTGTGGTTAGGTTTTTTTATCTTAATTGCTTTCTTGTAGTTGCGGATGCTTGCAAGGGGTTTAATCACAAGTATGTATTAGTCCAAGTAAGGTCGGTACATTAGCACAGGTTCACCCACACAACACTTATAAAACCAAAGAAGATTAATCAGCTATATGAAACGAAAGAACTTGACAGTATTCCCATGTGTCCTCGAGAACGTTTGGTCCTCATTAGTATTTCCACCGGCTTGTCCTTTGCTAAGAAAGGATTGGGCCACTTGCTGCAATTATTTGTTGTCTTTATTTACTTGCACTTTATTTCCTTGCTTTATCAAAAAATCCCTAAAAATCTGTTTGCTAAGTATTTACAGAGATTTCCTGCTCCATACCACTAGTCAACACCTTTTGCCCCTCGTTGGGATCGACACTCCTATTTATCAAAAGAACTACGATACACCCCCTATACTTGTGGGTCATCAAGGACACGGACATCCTGCGGATGTGTGTGGACTTCACATCGCTAAACAAGAATTGTCCCAAAGACCACTTTCCTCTCCCATGGATCGATCAAATCATCGACTGCATTGTAGTATGCGAGAAACTCTCCTTCCTCGACACCTACTCAGGCTACAACCAAATTTGACTAAAGGCTAAAGATTGGGAGAAAATGACGTTCATCATGCCGTTCGGGGTGTTCTGCTACAACACAATGCCCTTCGGGCTGAAAAACGTAGGTGCCACTTACCAGAGATGCATGCAGACATGTCTGAAGGACCAGATTGTCACAACGTCCAGGTCTATGTCGACGACATAGTGATCAAGACCAAGGAGGCCAGGATGCTCATCGACGACCGCCACGAGACATTCGACAACCTTGATCGCTACAAGATCAAACTGAACCCAGACAAGTGCGCCTTCGGCATCCTGTCTGGCCTAATGCTCGGATACTTCATCTCCCAGCGTGGGATCGAGACACACCTGAAGAAAATCAGGGCTATACTAGCCATGGAGAATCCCAAGAACCTCAAAGGGGTCCAGCAGCTCGCTGGGCGAATCGCAGCACTCAGTAGGTTCATCAGCCGCATGGGCAAGAAGGCTCTCCCTTTATATCAGATGTTGCGCAAAGCTAAAAAATTCGAGTGAAGGGCCAAAGCAGACGACACATTCGAGGACCTCAAACGTCTTCTCTCCACATCAAATGTCCTGGTAACGCCGAAGGAAAGGGAGCCTTTGCTGTTGTACATAGCATCCATGCATCAGGTGGTCAGAACCGCACTCATGGTCGAACGACCCGAAAATGGTAAGATCCACGGGGTTCAACGCCCAATCTACTACCTCAGCGAGGTACTGACCCCGACAAAGCAGAGGTACCCCCATTACCAGAAGCTCGCCTACGGCATATTCATGACGACGTGCGGCTGAGCCACTACTTCTAGGAGCACCAGATCATGGTCGTCAACAACACCCCGCTGTCGAACATCCTGAATAACCCTGAAGCCACGGGGCGCGTAGTCCTATGGGGCATCGAGTTGTCTCATCGAGACATAATCTACGAGAAGCGCACCACCATCAAGTCCCAGGTCCTCCCTGACTTCCTCGTCCACTATATGGAGCTCCAACTGCCGGATACTCCGGATATGTCGCAGTCCCAGACGACTCATTTCGACGGCTCCAAGCGCGAGGCTAGAGCAGGGGCTGGCTTCATACTAATATGTCTGTAAGTGGTCATGTCCACGGCTGCCCATGGACTTCCGTTTGTGCCCCCTTTCACTAAATGGAACTACGATTTTGCCCACTTTAATACCGCTTGGTTCTGCGGGCTTCCGTTGTCAGCCCGATTAGCACCTGCCAAATAGCTACCGCTAGCTAGCTGCTCAGCTTCTGTCAAGCGGCAGCTCACCAGACCGTTCTTTGTTTTCTCTACCTTTGGAAAGATCAGCTAGCTTCAACACACTAGTATTCCCAACGTATAAGGAAGACCCATCCTTTATTATTTCAGTCAGTCCATTGCGTTTTATTACAGTCTGAAATGAATCACAAATCCCTGAGGCCTTGTTTTGTAGACCGGTATTTCCTGGGTTTTCAGTGTTTCTCCCGGGCCACCCTGAGAACCCCAAAAATCCCCGGTAGCATGTTTTGTAGCCCGGGTATAGAGCGGCTTAGCCCCAATTATCCTCGCGAAAACACCTGGATATACTTGTAAATAAAAACGCTAGCTCCCCCTCGCGTTTTGGACTCAAACTCTACATGTAGCTGACTCCTGGTGGCACAACCAGCTTGCTCCAGCGTCATTTTGATGAAAGGGATTCATAGGAATTAGCAAGGAGGAGGTTTTGAGTGGATTGGGTGAGGGGGTGGTTTCACCCGATCCCTGTGGGATTATTCCAGCTAATCCTCTGAAAAACACTAGTACAAAACAAGGCCTGAAACGGAAGAACTCCCGTTCTCCGCCGCCCAGACCGCCGCCGGCCGCTACCTTCCTTGGCTGGTGTCCTACGACACCGCCTTCGTCTGTCATCGGGGCCGCCAGCGCTGACCTCAACTTACCCAACTCGCACCGCCATGCCGTGCGGGCGGGGAGCAACTTGGAGTCCCGGACAAGGTGCAAGCAGCCACGTTGTCCCATGGCAATCGCGTCACCATCACAGCCCATGGCCGAAGACTGCTCGCCGGCGCCGTCCGATGGACCAGTGCTTTTTCACAGCAGCACGGGCAACATAGCATGGACGACGCTCATGGTCGAAGACTGCTCGCCGGCGCCGGCCACACTATCGATGGACCACTGCTTCTTCACTACAGCCTGAAGCCTGGATCTCAACAAATACAATAGAAGGTTCAGAATATTACATATCCTAACACACTAGGAAATCCAGAATAAGATGGTCCATATATAGAATGATTACTCTTACTCATTACTTACCAAATCATGCATTGTAGACATCATCGACCGTGCGCCACTCTATCTCAAGTACACAAGGAAGACAACTATCGTGTGGTTGCCCAAGAAGTCTGGGCGTGGGCTTTACTTCACTCGAGTAGAATGAACTAGCTCCCCGAGGCAGGCGACGATCTGCTGTCATGGTCGACATCGACACCCTGTTCGGCGGCAACCCAGCGAGACCTCTAGACAACTATCGTGCTCATCTTCTAGAGCATCTTGAGACATCGAAACTATGTGGTGTTCAATGGGGGAGATACCAGAGGCAGAGACCTATGAGGCTATGAATATGCTAGCTCTTTTCAGTATTTAGACTTATACTACTGAATCAAGAACTTGAACCAAAACATATAAACTTGGTTATACTAATATACGTTCTCTGCAGGAAATAATCTAATGGGAAGTATCTCTTACTAAACTTGCTATGGTTGAAACCGAACAAATTGTGATGCAACAGGCTGATAGGTACAAGTCTAGCTAGCAGTAAAATTTCCAGAGGAAAAAAATGCACGTTGATACACACTACTTAATGTTCCTAAGTATATCAAACATACACTGTCTACATATATTTCTAAATATATTCGTCAGACAACACCTGTAACTGATGATTGTTCCTGCACTCCCGTACTAATTAACATGACCACATCACAAGTTCACTAGTTTAAGACTGCAAATCACAAGTTCCCAGAATAGACAATTAACACACAGAAATCAACAAAATTCAGGACACGAGACAAGAATTTTAGCGCAAGATCCATCAGGACAGGTCTAGGTTAGAAAAATGTGAAGAGCGGTGGGATTAAGGGCATCGTTGTTGGATGAAAAACGAGATCCTTTACCTTCCTGCGGCTCTTCTTCCACCGACATTGGTTGCGGCTTCTCACAACCTCGCCGACCACGTGCGGAACCCCAAGGAGCTCGCCAGCCGCGTCTGGATCCCAAAGGACCTCGCCGACCGCACGTTGCTCCTCATGGATCTCGCCGGATCTCTGTTGTTCGAGGGATGAGGTGGACGTGGCCGGTGAAGAGGAGAGGAGGGGAGGGGCAGAGTGATGGAGCCTGGCGCCATGCGGAGGGGGACAGAAGAGGGGGCGAGTTTCTCCAGCCATGGCGCCCGATGCCAAGGTCCTGGATGGCGGCGTGGTGGCAGTACCGAGCACATCGTGACTGTCCGCCACAATTCTATATGTGCCTGTGGGCTTTCACTTAACGACTTAAGTGGATTTGGGCTGGCGGTGCCGTGGCTGCCCATGTCCACTTACAGGCCTACATACTGACGTCCCCTTAAGGCAACAAGATGAAGTATGTCCTTCGGATGAAATTCCACGCATCCAACAACGAGGCCTGATATGTCCAATTTGCATCACCATTTTATATCATAATTTACCTCTATTCATTGATATGTGTCTTATTATGAGGTGTTACTTATATCTTTTCCTCTGTTTTTGCATGTTGGATAATTCTTGGAGGATGAACCGCCAGAGTCAGGTTTCTGATGGAAAAAGAGGTGTTTTGATGCAATTTTGCGAAGATCAAAAAATACCAGAAAATATTGGACAATTATATTTTCCCAGAAGACAGAGAAAGCCAGAAGGGGAGGCGTAGCTGGGCCACAAGGGGACCACACCCCCCAGGCGCCGGTCCCCCTGCCCCGTGCCTAGGGGAGGTGTGGCCCACCTGTCCGGCCTCCGACTCCGCCCTCTCGCTTATAACTTCCTCTCGGAACCCTAATACCAGGGGAGCAACCAGATAAAGACTTTCGCCGCCTCTGCGGGGCAGAAAGCACCGAGAGAGAAAGAGCTCTCCGGCAGATAGATTTTTGCCGGGGAAATTCCTTCCTGGAGAGGGGAGGTCGTGGACATCAACATCGGCATCAAGCTAGGATTCATCGGGATCATCATCATCCACACCATCATATCCACTAGCAACATCATCACCACTCTGTCCCGCTGTAACAATCGTGTTGAATACTTGCATAGTTCTTAGGGGAAACTTTCCCGGTGTTGATTACTATTGTAGTTGATGCTTGTGAGTGGAACCATTGGATTATTGTTTATGTTCAGATAGTTATCCATTACCATATACACTTTGATCTTGATCCATATGATGTCTTGTGAGTAGTTCGTCTAGTTCTTGAGGACATGGGTGAAGTCATGTTGTTAGTAGTGGATTTGTGTTGAGTTATTATTCAATGGTTTAGTATTTAAGTTGTGGTGCTATTCTTCTAGTGGTGTCATGTGAACGTCGACTACATGATACTTCACCATTTATGGGCCTAGGGGAATGCATTGTGTATTTGGCTACTAATTGTGGGGTTGTCAGAGTGACAGAAACCTGAACCCCCGTTAGGACACCATTGCACAAGGGAGCGTAGGATCTCAGAGTTTAAGGTTGTGGTTAGGTTTATATCTTAATTGCTTTCCTGTAGTTGCGGATGCTTGCAGGGGATTTAATCACAAGTATGTATTAGTCCAAGTAAGTTCGGTACATTAGCACAGGTTCACCCACACAATACTTACAACACCAAAGAAGAGTACTTAGCTATATGGAGCGAAAGCACTTAACAAAATTCCCATGTGTCCTTGAGAACGTTTGGTCCTTATAAGTATTTCCACCAGCTTGTCCTTTTCTATGAAAGGATTGGGCCACTTGTGCAGTTGTTCGTTGTATTTATTACTTGCACTTTGTTTTGTTGCTTTATCAGAAAACCCCTAAAAATTTGTTTGCTAAGTATTTGTAGAGATTTCCTGCTCCATACCACTAGTCAACAACTTTTGCTCCTCGTTGGGATCGACACTCCTATTTATCGAAAGTACTACGATACACCCCTATACTTGTGGGTCATCAAGACTATTTTCTAGCGCCGTTGCCGGTGAGTGAAGCGCTATTGAAGAGTGGAACTGGTAAAGGAAACTTCTACTATGAGTATTGCTTTTTTTCTATTTGTTACTTTTTTTCCAATATGGATAACCCACTTGGTTTTATGTTTGGGAAAACTACTACCACTGTTAGGGTAGTAGAAGAACCACCGCCTATTGAGATAGATCCTTTTATGATATCTACAAGTATTGTTGATCGTGTTATGGATTATTATTATTTTGGGGATGGAATTGACCATCCTGGTGATCAATTGCTTTTTATCCATGAATTATGCGGATTGTTTAAGTGTGAAGGTATCACAACTGAACAGGGGAAGAAGAAATTACTCTCTATATCCTTGAAGGTGAGAGCTGAAGAATGGTATAAGCTGCTGAAGAATGGACAATCCATGGAATGGGAGGAAATGACTTCTCTCTTTTATTCTAAATTATATCCTACCAGTGAAATTCATAAGGATAGGAATCTGATATATATCTTTTGGCCTCGTGATGGAGAGATTACAGCTCAATCTTGGGGGAGATTGAAGTTACTAATGCTTAAATGTCCAATTCATGAACTCCCAAACATTATCATTATCAATAACTTTTATGCTAGACTTTCTCTTCATGATAAAGATTTACTAGATGCTTCTTGTGGTGGATCATTCACACGTATGAAGGAAGAAGCTAAATGGGAACTACTAGAACGTATTCAAGAGAACACTAAAGCTTGGGAGAATGATAAAGGAAGAAAGTCAGGTATAAATTATGATTATGAATGCATAAAATATTTTATGGGAACTAATGACTTCCATGATATTAGTAATGAGTATGGTCTTTATTATCAAGTTCTTGCGAAATGTTTTAAGGCTCCTGCCTCTTACATTGAAATTCCCAAGAAAGAGTGGGACAAGTACCATTCTCCTTATAAAGACATTGTTACCCATGTTCCTGCTAGCGTAGAAGTTTGTACTGTTGATCCTATTTTGCGTGAACCTTATGTTGAGAAAATCCCTTTTACTACTAAGGTAAAGGAACATTCTATCATAGCTAATGTGGTTAGAAAAAGTGCAGAGAAAACTATGGAACCCGATGAGAAAATAAATATTGAGCCTATGGTAGCTATTGTGAAAGATCTTGTCACTATAAATATAGAGGATGAGAATATTGTATTCTGTGAAGACACTTCTAATATTGTCTCTCATCCTAGAAAAGCTAGAAAAGCTAGTGCCCCTGTGCTTTCTGTTAGAATTGGTGATCATTGTTATTTTTATTCCTTGCGATAGCACCGGATGCGTCTTCGCCCGCCATACTCGTCCCCGCACACCGGCATCGTCCTGCAAGCCAAGAGGTGCTCCAATTTTCCAGGCGGAGGTGCTCCGAGGCCAGGCTGCCATAGGTCGGCTACGAGGGTGTCCAAACAGCTGCAAGTGTTGCCATTAATGTTACAAGCGGCCGAAGCATGTGCTACGAGCAGCCGACACATTTGCTACCGGCAGCCATCGTTCTTGCTACGAGCGGCGAGCATGTGTGCTATGAACGATGGCGACGCATTTTCTACCTACAATGGACGTTGTTGCTACAAGCGGTGGAAACATGTGCTACGACCGACCAATGCATCTACTACCAACGGGCAGACGCTTTTTAATTTGCTACGAGTGGCCAATGCCTTTGCTCTCAGTGGCAGACAATTTTGCTATGAGCGCTTCTACGACGTGCTTCCATCGGAGAGGCGGAGCTGCTGCCCGCGGCCAAGGGAGGTGCTTCCAGGGGAGAGCGCTGTCATGGAAGTACGGAGGTGTTGCCTGCGGTCAATGGATGTGCTTCCAAGGAAGATTGGTGCTACCATGGGGGGTGCTATGAGGTGCTTCCAAGGAAGCGTCATCGGAGGATGTGGACGGAAAGAGATGTTCACAACAACATGTATCTACCGCATGCAGTAGCTTGTTGCACGATTTCTGCAGCGTGATGTGGCCGGAGAGGAGTGGGGCGATGCCGCAGTGGGAAGGAGAGCGGCAGACGCCGTTACTAAGGAGATTAGGCTGGTGCGCCAGTGGTGCTCGCAAAGGGAGACGAGGAAGAACGAGTCAAGAAAACTGATAAGAAGATAAGAGAATGAAGTGGTAGGGCCCATGCGTGGTCCTCTCTCCTTTTTTTGTCGGTAGGGGAACGTGTCAAGCCTGGGATGCGGAGGATCCCGGGATGCCAATCCTATGGAGGACGCTCAGCAGTCACCTTATTCTAAACCTAAACATTGGCGGATGATTTCTTCGTTTGCGTTTATTTCTTTTTTCCAAACAGCTAATTTTATGCTACATGTGTGTGATATGTTTCTGTTTCTTTATTTTTTTCCCGCTTCCTTATTCGGTTTCTTTGTAGCTTTTTTCGTCGTCCCCCTCTCTTCTATAAATTAAGTGGGTGCTGCCGATAGCCCATATCAAGTAAAAAATATTGAAAAAAGTCTAAGAACGATGTCGCCCCCTGCAAATCTGAGACGGCTCAAGAAGAAGCACTGGTCATGCACAGAGCGCGTCTGGAGCTATGCCTCCCTCCTCCGTTGTCGGAAGTGCTGCTTGCCAGATTACGGGCTCGTACAGTTCTGGTGAGGCCGTGGCTCTCTCCTCCGCCCTACTGTGGAGTTCTCAATGGAGGTGTCCCTTCCACCCCCACCATGGAGTTTTCGATGGAGGTGCCCACTCAGGGGTGAAGCTACAGAAAAATTACCATGGTACACAACGCTAGTACCGACACAATGATATATGCAACCAAGCAAGAGATTTAAGAGTGGTGTTGAATTAGTATACAAAATTATTCAAAATAAAGGACAAAACTACGATAATAAATCATGACAATCAGGTTCTTACTGACATGGATATACCCTATGGGTGCATAACATTGGTATACCCGGTTCAGCCCAAGGAAGGCCCATGCGAAGACCTGCAGCCCAAAAAGATCTCGGGTGGCCCAAGCCCATGGCGAGTTCAAATCCTTGGAGGACAAGTCTAGCTGTAGATAAAATTTCAAAAGGTTCAACCTAATCCGTAACCGACTCGACCTATCCCCGGGACCTGGCCTATCTATATAAGGGCCAGGAGGGAATGGCGAGAAGGACGAACTCACCTCATACACACACCTTACGCCAGATCGCATTTGCGCACCCCTGTAACCTTCGGTTCCGCCATAATCAAGAATACCTCAGTGGCTCAGAGTCCTGCATCACGTTCAACCGTTCGCCCAGGTCACTCTGCCCTGGTGCTCGAGGCCTAGATCAAAGGATTTGAGATGAGCCGCGTCTTCAAGGACGACGACCGTGGCATCAACCTGATGTTCGCTGGCACTCTCGCAGCCATGCGGATCCCTCTATACAGCCTAGAGCCATCGGACACGACGTTCCACGGCATCGTCCCAAGGAAGGGCATATACCCCCTGGGCAAGATATGGCTCAACGTCATCTTAGGCAAGCCCAAAAACTTCAGGCGTGAGCGGGAAGTGGTGTACTGGCCATCACAGTACCACGCCAACCTCGGGCGTGTGGCATTCGCAAGATTCCTGGCAGTACCGCACTACGCGTGCTTAGTATGACAAGAACTTACCGGTAACTAAAGTTGAGTAGCATGAGGAGCGGCCCTCGTACTCAAGGGACATGAGATTTCCAACTTATATGTCGTCAATCATATACTCCATCTTTGTTTACTTTAACCTTAATCACCTCAAGATGCTTATGATAGGGGCAATGAGAGCTCAAAGCTAGTAAGTACCATAATTTTTTGAAAGCTCTTTATGAACTTGAAATCCCTGCTTCCCTCTATGAAGGGCCTTTCTTCTACTTCTAAGTTGAGTCAGTAAACCTATTCCTCTCTATCTCCACCAAGCATGTGAGTTGTTGTGTTTCAAGTATTCATATGATTATTTATTCAATCATGTTCTTTATCTTCCTTGTTTGCACAAAACTCTTATCTAAATGAGTATTACTTTGAAATACATCTTTGTGAAAAGCCTTTTATGTTTGAGCAAAAAGAGTATTCTTGTTTTAAACTTCTTTACAAAAGCTTTGCTTGAAAACTATTTGCCAGCTGTTCTCTGACCAAGAACAAAGTTTGCCAATCCCAATTATGATTTATCTTTATGCAGCTTTATTGTGACTCTCATACTTATTGCAAGCTAAGTTATATAATGGTGAGTTGCTTTCTACTTTGAGTTGTGTATTGGTAAGTGTGATGCTTCTTGTCCGTATTCCTTTTATCAACACTTCACTACATAAACCCGTGGACATGTTTACTGAGCTCAGTTTTCGATTGGGGACAAGCGAGGTCTAAGCTTGGGGGAGTTGATACGTCCAATTTGCATCACCATTCTATATCATAATTTGCCTCTATTCATTGATATATTTCATATTAAGAGGTGGTACTTATATCTTTTCATCTGTTTTTGCATGTTGGATGATTCTTGGAGGATGAACTGCCGGAGTTAGGATTTTGATGGAAAAAGCGGTGTTTTGATGCAATTTCGCGAAGATCAGAAAAATACCAGAGAAACTACATAAAATTCTATTTTCCCAGAAGACGAAGGATGCCAGAAGGGGAGGCAGAGTTGGGCCACAAGGGGCCCACACCCCCCAGGCGTGGGCGACCCTAGGCCGCGCCTATAGGGGTGTGGCCACCCTGGCCCACCACTGGCTCCGCCCTCTAGCCTATATCTTCTCCTCAAAACCCTAAAGTCAGGGAGAGCGACCACAGAAAGATTATGTCGCCTCTACGGGGCGAAAAACACTGAGAGAGAAAGAGCTCTCCGGCGGACAGATTTATGTGGGGGAAATTTGTCACATCCCAAGATTTTCCAAATCTTGTTATGTGAAAAATAAATGAATAAAATAAAACTTTGTTGATTTTCAGGGTGAGAAGAAACTTTTGATTCCAATTGGAAACCCTCAAACCTATTTTTGATCAAAAAAAAATCCTAAGGGGATTTGAAAAGATAAACATTTAATAAAGAAAATTTTTAAATAAGTAACATTACTAATTTTGGATCTTTTAATAAAAAGATTTGGTTTTCAAATGAAAAGGTAGAAATATAAATAAGGAGTACTTTTATAGAGCCAAATTAAACCTTGGCTAAGTTTTTGAAGTAAAATATGTTGTTTTTGATTAAAAGTATAAAGGTCTATTTAAATAAAATAATGAGGATTCATTAATATCCAATTTTATTAAAGTAAAGGCTTTTCCCATTTTAATTAAACACTAAAACTTGTTATTTTATTTTAAATGAGTTTTACAAGTATTTTATATTTTCAAATAAAACCTACTGAAATGATTTTGATAATATTTAGATTTCAAATGGAGATTTTGAATAAATCAAAACCCATTTGATTTAATAACTAAGGTCCATTTTATTTAATTATTAATGGATCCTAAAAAGAATCAAAATATTATTTTATTTTGGGACTTGGAATTATGTTGTTAAATAGAACTAAACTCAATACAAAGTTTGGTGGAAGTTTGATTTGATTTGAATGTTTGAATTGTTTGATTGAATTTCAAAACAGGAAAATCAAATAGAAAAAGAAAAGTTTACTGTATAAGAAAAAAAATGAATCGAGCTCAGCCCAACTCGTCTGGCCCAACAGCCCAGCTCCAGCCCAACTCCCCCCCCCACGCGCGAATAGTTTTCCACTCAGACACACACCCACCCAGCGACTGAAAGACGAACCCCACCGCGCCCTTCTCTCCTTCGCTGACAGGCATGCCCCACTGCCACCTCACCGTCGTCTTCAACCCCCAAACCACGCCCTGCCGTTGCTGCCGCGTTACTGCCGGCGATCAATTCGCGTTAATGCCTGCTTTAACTCCCCGGGCGACCACGCATGCATAAACGCCTCCCTCCTCTCTCTCATTTCCCCCAAACAGCTCCTCCTCTCTTCCTCTAGGATGCCCCAATTCGCCCCCACACCGCCACTGCTCCGACGAGCTTCTCCAGTGAATTCCGGCACCGTCCAGTCTCGCCTCACCTTTCCGAGCACGCGAGCTTGCTCCTCAGACCAGCGCGCACCTGTCAGTGCCTCCCGTTCGCCCGCGCTCGCCCTAGAGTGTCGGCAAGGACAAGCTCAACTCGCTGCCGCCGTCTGTCTCGCCTCCGACGAGCTTTCCTGGTAAGAGCCGACCACCCCGAGCCTTCCTATTGATACTCCTAAGATCCCCAGAACTGTACGCATCTGCCCGGGCCTTTACTTTGCCTTAGGGTGAACCACAACGTCGCCCCCGTCATCAAACAGAACCACCTGCCGCTCGCAGCTACTCCGACGAGGAATTGTCGCCGTCCCTGAGCGCCCCTTGCCAAGACGACCACGCGTTGAGCATCACCTCGACCTCGCGAGCACGGTGAGCACCCCCGTTTCCTTCTTTGCTTCCGGTAGCCGCCGCAACGCCACCGTCTGACCGCGCACCGCCACCTGCCGCCGCCAGCGCCGACCGTCTATGGCCAGTGTGCTGTGCGTCGTGCGATTAAGATCCTGCGGCTGCGATTAGATCTAACCAAAGGGGTACGCGCCCATCTGAGCCACGCGTTCTAAGTTAGATCCTACGGTCCAGCGAGCTCGATCCGCCCGAAGCGGTACCGACCAATGAGATTGAGCCGCGTGGCACTAGTTCTGTTTAAAACAAAATTTTGAATCTGATTAAGTTGCAAACTGTAAATTCCATAACTTTAAATCTACACATCCAAATTTTGCAAACTTTATATCAATGGATTCAGAAAAACCAGCCCTAGCCAACCATGCACTTTGTTTAGTAAAAAGCTTCTGATAAATTTGTTGAATTTGCAGAAACTTGTGTAGGCTTGTTTTGAATATAAAAATTGTTCTAGTTATGTTTTTGAATTGAAATCTTTGCAAAATGGTTTGTTGTGAACTTACTGGCCCTAGGAACCAACTTATGAATTTAAAAATGTATTTTGTGAAGATTAGGATTGAATAATTGAATTAGCTCATTTCTAGTCAAATAAAAATATTGATTTTGATATGGAAATGATTTTTTGAGAAAAACCTTTGGAAAATGTGTGGATTCAAACCTACTGACCCTAAACACCAATTTTTGATAATTAAAAACTTATTTGGTGAACAACATAAAATTGTTGCTTTGCTAAAAACATTTTCCACCACATGAAGTAATGATTTGATTTAAAAATGGTTTATAGATAATACCCCTTTTGCAAATGGTTTTGCCACTTTATAATAATGACCACTTTGAACCTTACAATGTATAGATCCTAGTAGAAACCACCTTTGCAAATAAAACTATATTTTGCATGCTTGCATGCATGACTTTGTTTCTATTATTTTATGTGTGATGAATTGTTTGAATATTGGTTGGAATGCTAGTTGAATCTATGTTTGCTTGATTGATTTGTAGTGAAGTTAGAAGAGTGTGATATTAGCAAGATCAAGAAGTAAACCAACATCCTCTAACAAAAAGGCAAGTGACACTATCATCCAAGTCCTACTATTTTCATTACACTTAGTGGATTTTGAAACATGCATGATGAGGTCTACTATGTTTTGCTATGCTAAATCCTAATAGGATACCCTTATACATTCCTTAGTGAAAACAATGTAGTTGTAATAAGCTTAGCCCTGCTATAAATATTAAGATGAGATACATGTTGAGATTATGAGAAATATTGAAAAGACTTGTGTTTTATATAATAAACAAGTACTCAATGAACCACCTGGGTGGATAAGGATACTCAAGTTTTGGACAAGGTGGCAACAAAAGGAACCATGTTTATATGGCAATCTCTTTTTGTATGTGAATTAAAAGAAAACCACCCAGGGACTTAGAGATTGAACATGTTTCTCGTACAGTGGCTTCCGTGTACAGCCACATGCTAAATGGGCACTGACTTAGTCAACTACATAGTGGAAGACCCATGCATTGGCCTCTTCAGGTTAACTAGAATGAGGGAACTTGGAACCCTACATTGGTGCCTGAAGACAAGCTAGCATTGTGTATTGGGAGGACCCTATGTCAAGACTTCGTCACATTCTCAATCTGCCAGTACTCCATCTTGGTGAGTACTTATCCAGCGGCCACTGGTGGCAACAAGATGAGATTGTGTCATGTGGGTAAACTGTACAACTTCTGCAGAAGATAAAAATCTAAGTACTTAGCCGTGTCCCCGGTTATGGACAATACTGAGCAACTAAGGCCTGAAGCTATGGGAAATCTCGAAATTCCAATTTCTAAAAGTAAAAATTTTAAAGTGACAACAAAAGACTTGAAGCACTTGGTGGATTCCAAGGAGATCAGAAAGATTTGACAAAAGATCAAAAACTATTTTGAAAAGATAGGATAAAACTATTGCTTTCTGCAAAAGAGCCTAAACCCTACTTAGCCAAATTTGCATGCAATGATAGGATCCACTTATTTCTACATAGTAGTGAAACTTGCCAATACAATTCAAATGTATTGACCCTTGTGGCTGTAACTTTTAATGTTGCAGGTTGGTTTGGTGTTAGTGAAGTTTATTGATTAGGATTACAAGTCTACAACCAACATGTTTGCTTGTGGCACTTTGAAGATGAAGGACCCTATGCTTATAGATATTCTACTTCAATTTAATGTAATAGCCAAATGAGCTATGTAAGATGTAATAAATTATGTTATTCCTGGTTATAAATTTGTATTATGACCTTTGTTTCTTGATATTACATCTTAACTGTGGATGCTAGCTATTGATCCAGGGACTAGCATTGCAATCACAGGGATCCTTTTCCTTTATAAAGGAGGGATCTTACAAAATTCGTTCCCGGAGAGGGGAGATCGTCGCCATCAACACCATCATCAAGCTAGACTTCATCGGGATCATCATCATCATCCACACCATCATCTCCACCAGCACCATCATCACCACTCCATCCCGCCGTAACAATTGTGTTGAATCTTGCATAGTTCTTAGGGGAAACTTTCCTGGTGTTGATTACTATTGTAGTTGATACTCTTGAGTGGAACCATTGAATTATTGTTTATGTTCAGATTGTTATCCATCATTATATCATCTCTGATCTTGATCCATATGATGTCTCATGAGTAGTTCATTTAGTTCTTGAGGACATGGGTGAAGTCATGTTATTAGTAGTGGAATTGTGTGGAGGCATTATTCAATGGTTTAATACTTAAGTTGTGGTGCTATTCTTCTAGTGGTGTCATGTGAACGTCGACTACATGATACTTCACCATTTATGGGCCTAGGGGAATGCATTGTGTATTTGGATACTAATTGTGGGGTTGCCGGAGTAACAGAAACCTGAACCCCCGTTAGGAAACCATTGCACAAGGGAGTGTAGGATCTCAGAGTTTAAGGCTGTGTTTAGGTTTTTTATCTTAATTGCTTTCTTGTAGTTGCGGATGCTTGCAAGGGGTTTAATCACAAGTATGTATTAGTCCAAGTAAGGTCGGTACATTAGCACAGGTTCACCCACACAACACTTATAAAACCAAAGAAGATTAATCAACTATATGAAACGAAAGCACTTGACAGTATTCCCATGTGTCCTCGAGAACGTTTGGTCCTCATTAGTATTTCCACCGGCTTGTCCTTTGCTAAGACAGGATTGGGCCACTTGCTGCAATTATTTGTTGTCTTTATTTACTTGCACTTTATTTCCTTGCTTTATCATAAAATCCCTAAAAATATGTTTGCTAAGGATTTACAGAGATTTCCTGCTCCATACCACTAGTCAACACCTTTTGCCCCTCGTTGGGATCGACACTCCTATTTATAAAAAGAAATACGATACACCCCCTATACTTGTGGGTCATCAAGGACACGGACATCCTGCGGATGTGTGTGGACTTCACATCGCTCAACAAGCACTGTCCCAAAGACCACTTTCCTCTCCCATGGATCGATCAAATCATCGACTGCATTGTAGGATGCGAGAAACTCTCCTTCCTCGACACCTACTCAGGCTACAACCAAATTCGACTAAAGGCTAAAGATTGGGAGAAAATGACGTTCATAATGCCGTTCGGGGTGTTCTGCTACAACACAATGCCCTTCGGGCTGAAAAACGTGGGTGCCACTTACCAGAGATGCATGTAGACATGTCTGAAGGACCATATTGTCACAACGTCCAGGTCTATGTCGACGACATAGTGATCAAGACCAAGGAGGCCAGGATGCTCATCGACGACCGCCACGAGACATTCGACAACCTTGATCGCTACAAGATCAAGCTAAACCCAGACAAGTGCGCCTTCGGCATCCCGTCTGGCCAAATGCTCGGATACTTCATCTCCCAGCGTGGGATCAAGACAAACCTGAAGAAAATCAGGGCTATACTAGCCATGGAGAATCCCAAGAATCTCAAAGGGGTCCAGCAGCTCGCTGGGCGAATCGCAGCACTCAGCAGGTTCATCAGCCGCATGGGCAAGAAGGCTCTCCCTTTATATCAGATGTTGCGCAAAGCTAAAAAATTCGAGTGGAGGGCCGAAGCAGACGACACATTCGAGGACCTCAAACGTCTTCTCTCCACATCAAATGTCCTGGTAACGTCGAAGGAAAGGGAGCCTTTGCTGTTGTACATAGCATCCATGCATCAGGTGGTCAGCACCGCACTCATGGTCGAACGACCCGAAAATGGTAAGATCCACGGGGTTCAACGCCCAATCTACTACCTCAGCGAGGTACTGACCCCGACAAAGCAGAGGTACCCCCATTACCAGAAGCTCGCCTACGGCATATTCATGACGGCGTGCGGCCGAGCCACTACTTTTAGGAGCACCAGATCATGGTCGTCAACAACACCCCGCTGTCAAACATCCTGAATAACCCTAAAGACACGGGGCGCGTAGTCCTATGGGGCATCGAGTTGTCTCCTCGAGACATAATCTATGAGCGGCGCACCACCATCAAGTTCCAGGTCCTCCCTGACTTCCTCGTCCACTATATGGAGCTCCAACTGCCGGATACTCCCGATATGTCGCAGTCCCAGACGATTCATTTTGACGGCTCCAAGCGCGAGGCTGGAGCAGGGGCTGGCTTCATACTAATATGTCTGTAAGTGGTCATGTCCACGGCTGCCCATGGACCGCCGTTTGTGCCCCCTTTCACTAAATGGAACTATGATTTTGCCCACTTTAATACCGCTTGGTTCTGCGGGCGTCCGTCGTCAGTCCGATTAGCACCTGCCAAATAGCTACCGGTAGCTAGCTGCTCAGCTTCTGTCAAGCGGCAGCTCACCAGACCGTTCTTTGTTTTCTCTACCTTTGGAAAGATCAGCTAGCTTCAACACACTAGTATTCCCAACGTATAAGGAAGACCCATCCTTTATTATTTTCAGTCAGTCCATTGCGTTTTATTACAGTCTGAAATGAATCACAAATCCCTGAAACGGAAGAACTCCCGTTCTCCGCCGCCCAGACCGCCGCCGGCCGCTACCTTCCTTGGCTGTTGTCCTACGACACCGCCTTCGTCTGTCATCGGGGCCGCCAGCGCTGACCTCAACGTCCCCGACTCGTCACCGCCATGCCTTGCGGGCGGAGAGCAACCTGGAGTCCCGGACAAGGTGCAAGCAGCCACGTTGTCCCACGGCAACCGCGCCACCATCACAGCCTATGGCCGAAGACTGCTCGTCGGCGCCGTCCGATGGACCAGTGCTTTTTCACAGCAGCACGGGCAACATAGCATGGACGACGCTCATGGTCAAAGACTGCTCGCCGGCGCCGGCCACACTATCGATGGACCATTGCTTCTTCACTACAGCCTGAAGCCTGGATCTCAATAAATACAATAGAAGGTTCAGAATATTACATATCCTAACACACTGGGAAATCCAGAATAAGATGGTCCATATATAGAATGATCACTCTTACTCATTACTTACCAAATCATGCATTGTAGACATCATCGACCGTGCGCCACTCTATCTCAAGTACACAAGGAAGACAACTATCGTGTGGTTTCCCAAGAAGTCTGGGCGTGGGCTTTACTTCACTCGAGTAGAATGAACTGGCTCCCCGAGGCAGGCGACGATCTGCTGTCATGGTCGACATCGACACCCTGTTCGGCGGCAACCCAGCGAGACCTCTAGACAACTATCGTGCTCATCTTCTAGAGCATATTGAGACATCGAAACTATGTGGTGTTCAATGGGGGAGATACCAGCGGCGGAGACCTATGAGGCTATGAATATGCTAGCTCTTTTCAGTATTTAGACTTATACTACTGAATCAAGAACTTGTACCAAAACATATAAACTTGGTTATACTAATATACGTTCTCTGCAGGAAATAATCTAATGGGAAGTATCTCTTACTAAACTTGCTATGGTTGAAACCGAACAAATTGTGATGCAGCAGGCTGATAGGTACAAGTCTAGCTAGTGGATGACGAGTAGAGCAACACAGTAAAATTTCCAGTGGAAAAAAATGCACGTTGATACACACTACTTAATGTTCCTAAGTATATCAAACACACACTGTCTACATATATTTCTAAATATATTCGTCAGACAACACCTGTAACTGATGATTGTTCCTGCACTCCCGTACTAATTAACATTACCACATCACAAGTTCACTAGTTTAAGACTGCAAATCACAAGTTCCCAGAATAGACAATTAACACAAAGAAATCAACAAAATTCAGGACACGAGACGGGAATTTTAGTGCAAGATCCATCAGGACAGGTCTAGGTTAGAAAAATGTGAAGAGCGGTGGGATTAAGGGCATCGTTGTTGGATGAAAAACGAGATCCTTTACCTTCCTGCGGCTCTTCTTCCGCTGGAACTCGCCCGACATTGGTTGCGGCTTCTCACAACCTCGCCGGCCACGTGCGGAACCCCAAGGAGCTCGCCAGCCGTGTCTGGATCCCAAAGGACCTCGCCGACCGCACGTTGCTCCTCATAGATCTCGCCAGATCTCTGTTGTTCGAGGGATGAGGTGGACGTGGCCAGTGAAGACGAGCGGAGGGGAGGGGCAGAGTGATGGAGCCTGGTGCCATGCAGAGGAGGAGAGCAGAGGGGGCGAGTTTCTCCAGCCATGGCGCCCGATGCCAGGGTCCTCGATGGCGGCGTGGTGGCAGTAGCGAGCACATCGTGACTGTCTGCCACAATTCTATATGTGCCCGTGGGCTTTCACTTAACGACTTAAGTGGATTTGGGCTGGCGGTGCCGTGGCTGCCCATGTCCACTTACAGGCCTACATACTGATGTCCCCTTAAGGCAACAAGATGAAGTATGTCCTTCGGATGAAATTCCAATCATCCAACAACGAGGCCTGATATGTCCAATTTGCATCACCATTTTATATCATAATTTACCTCTATGCATTGATATGTGTCTTATTATGAGGTGTTACTTATATCTTTTCCTCTGTTTTTGCATGTTGGATAATTCTTGGAGGATGAACCGCCAGAGTCAAGTATCTGATGGAAAAAGAGGTGTTTTGATGCAATTTCGCGAAGATCAAAAAATACCAGAAAAATATTGGAAAATTATATTTTCCCAGAAGACGGAGGAAGCCAGAAGGGGAGGCGTAGCTGGGCCACAAGGGGCCCACACCCCCCAGGCGTCGGTCCCCTGCCCCGCGCCTAGGAGAGGTGTGGCCACCTGTCCGTCCTCTGACTCCGCCCTCTCGCCTATAACTTCCTCTCGGAACCCTAATACCAGGGGAGCAACCACAAAAAGACTTCCGCCGCCTCTGCGGGGTAGAAAACACCGAGAGAGAAAGAGCTCTCTGGCAGACAGATTTCTGCCGGGGAAATTCCTTCCCGGAGAGGGGAGGTCGTGGCCATCAACACCGGCATCAAGCTAGGATTAATCGGGATCATCATCATCGACACCATCATATCCACTAGCAACATCATCACCACTCTGTCCCGCTGTAACAATTGAAGGGTTTTGTAGCATAGTAAATCAAAATTTTCTATGGATGCGAATGGGGAAAGCCAAGATCTAATGTAGGAGATGCAAACAACAAGGGGGAATAGATGAGATCTTCATACCCTTGAAGATTAGCATAGCGGAACATTCGATGGAACGTGGGTGATGTAGTCGTACTCGCTTCTCCTCCTCGCGATCTGATCCGATCTAACACCGCAAGTGGTGATGCCTACGAGAGATGCACACGTGCGGCACCTCGATGCCTCCTCTTTCCTCGGTCCAGCAAGTAGGGTGGAGAGATGGATTGGATCTACAACGCGATGGAGCGGTGCAAGCGGTGGAGAGTTTCTGCGGCAGGGCTTCGCCTACGCGCAGTCGGGAGGGAGAGAGAGAGGAGGGGCAGCATGGCGGCTAGGGTTGAGGAGGAGGTGTAGGGGAGGGGTGCGCCCCCAACCCTCTTTATATAGAGGGGTGGGCGGCCAACCCTAGTCCCTCCCCCAAGCCCTAGACCGGCGGCCAAGGAGGGAGCAGTGGGGGGCAAGTTTCCCCCTCCCTTCTAGAAGCTCCCTTAGGGTTTCCTAGGTGTTTGGCCGGCTGGGCCCTATGGGGCCTTGTGCCTCTGGCCCAATGCGGCCAGGGCACTCCCTCATAGGCCCTGTAACATCCCAAAAGTACCAAACTTAGATCATCAAACACTAATCATCAAGATTAGGGTTAACAAAAACTTTTCTAAATAAACTCATGAATGCATGTATATGTGTATGCATGGATTTTGAATTTCTTTAAAAACCACCTTGTTTGTGTGATCCATTGCTTATAAAATGTTTCTTAGGTGAAATGACATCATCTAAAACATTTCCCACACTTTTCCTAAAGACAAGTAAATCAAAACAAATATATTAAGTGAATGGTCATTTGACCAATTTAACTCCCATGCCTACTTTGGCTGTCTCAAACTTCCAAAACCTAACAGAAACTTTTCTAGATCTTTGCACCCCTTGAATGTACTCATAACAAAGTATCAAGGCCTACTTTGTGATCATCCGGAAACTTTCAAATGCATAGTTTAAATGACAATTCAAAATTGAATCTTTATCATATGGGAAGATCCCACTTTTCCAAAACCCACTCAAACAAGCTCAACTTTCAAAACCCAGGCATCTGCAGACTCACCAGCACCAATCTAGCAAACCCACCAAAATTCATTTCAAAATTCAAAACTTGATTTCATGCGGCCATTTCATCAAACAGGTTGCAGACACAAATCAAACAAAACATCAAACACTATAGTGTGCAGTGATTCTTGCCTAACTTGTTCCCTAGTTATCTCACACACAACTCAGTAGATCATCTAGGAAGATTAGCCAGGCACTAGCACCACTGTGAGCTTGCCATTGTCATCAATGGTGAACAGCCGAGCACCCCAATGTCACCCCATTGTGGACAGCAGGCTAGAGGAAGAACTAGCCGTGCCAACCTTGTCTGGGAGGCAGCCCACCGTCCACCACCACTCCCTGTCCCAGCCGCGAGCGTTGCCAAGCCCTGGACCACGCACACAAGCCGCGCCCAGACCATGCCGAGCGTGCGCCAGAGTGCCACCCTCGACCAGCGTCCACAGACCGTGCGCCGCCCTCACCGCGTGCACACACAATCACCACCGACCCAGGAGACCGCCAGACATCCCCGTTTTCCGCCCCGTGCCATACAGCCACCGCCCGCCGTCGAAGACGCCGCCTCTACCGCGCAGAGCACCGGCCGTTCCAGACCAAACCACACCGCCCCATGCCTCGCGACCATGTCGTTGAGCATCGCCAGGAGACACGGCACCGTCCCCTACCCTTGCCCATGCCATTAGCCGCCTGTAACGTCGCCCCCGACGAGGTCACCGTGCGCCCCGACGGTCCCCTCGCTCGACAATAAATAGAGGCCACCCCCGCACGATTTCTTCACACCATCTCACTCCCCTCTCCTCACTGACCGTGCCACACCGTCCTCAGAGCAAGGCAAGCATCACCTCGCCGGAATTTCACCGGAGCCCGCCGCCTCTGAAAAAGAAGGGAGCCAGCGATTGGAGCCGCCCCAGGAGAAGCCACCGGTACCAGGAGGTTCGCCGTCGTCGACTTTTTCGTTCGCCCGCCTCGCCGACCCTCGCCCGTACCCCGGTGAGCCCCCAGCACCCCTCACTGGCCGTGCTAGGTTTCGTTCTCGCCGGAGTTGTCTCGCGTCGACGATGACCCCCAGCCATTGGATTAGAACTAGATCGAACGATCCACATTTCCCCATACTACTTCGCCCAGCCCCGTGTCACTGACAAGTGGGGACACCCACTTAAGCAGCCCGCAGGAGCACTGCGCTTAGCAGACCGGCCCGTTAGAATTTCCCGCGCAGCCCAGCGATTCAAATTAAATCTTTTTCTATTTCAATTCAAACACACTTCAGCACTCAACTTCAAAAATCAACCCAGATCGATTCAGTGCACCAATTTGAATGAAACCAATTTTTTTGAAAAGGTCTGTGAATGCTGAATCCAAGCCCGTTCGATTCAAGTCATTGGGATCTCTAGATCACCCATAGTAAAAATAACAAGGCAGAAGCTTTTCTGCATTCAAACATTTTTCAAATTTAAACCATAAAATCTTTTGAGTTGATTCCAACTCTCAAAAATCACATTTAACCATACCTTTCAGAATATATAAAAATATATAGGTTTACTTGCAGAAATAATGTTCAAGTAATAAAAGAATGCTACATAAGAATTTCTAGCCACTTTAATTAATTAAAATAAAAGGGTAAAACCTTATTAAGTTGTGACACCACTTTAAATCACATTCCCATGGACTAAAATATGTGGTGATGACATGTGTCAACATGATCCCATGTTTAGTTTGGAGAATATTAAATCTTAAGTAATTTTTCAATGAGTAGAAATTACTTTTCTAAAAATAAAAAAAGATTTAAACCAAGCCTTAACCTTGTAATATTAGAGATGATGCTATATCATCTATAGGACCCTTGTGTGTGATGATTGCAAGTAGATAAGTATTGTTTGGTGATTGTGTACCTTGTATTTATTCATAGACGCTAGTACCGACCAAGGACACGAGGAGGAAGGAGGATACTACGAAGAGGAAGCCGAGGAGAACTTCAACAACTACTCTGCACAAGGCAAGCTAACACTTGCAAAATACTATACCTATGCAAGCTTATACTAATATTGATGCAAGCTAACCCTTGCCAGATACCCTACTGATGCCACAAACCCATACTTGTGATATGACTACTCCATGCCTTAAGCATATGTGATCATACCCACTTGATAAACCAAATCCTAGTTTTATGTGCAAGCTTCTTACTTTATTTCTTTATCAAAGCTTACTTAGAGACTACCTAAGAGTGTGGTAGATACTAGACAGTTGTGCTGAAGGTTGCATAAAGCGCATAAAATTTGGCCTAAGCTAGAAACCTTGATATCAGCCTAAGATATAAGGTTGGACTTAGTGAAACTCCACTAGTTACCACCCCTCATTAGTACTACCCCCAACTGTAGATGCTAGTGCTAAGCATAAAACTTGATCAACTTTTAGATGGGAATACTTGGTGGAAAATTGGTTATGAAAACCTTGGAATGATGGATCATTCTATTGAAATGTTTTGGACATGTGTTTCCAAACACTTGATGATTCTGGTAATAAAAATGTTGAGGCATGAGCCTTAGCCCTTTATAAAACTGATGGTTGTCTGGATGCGATACCATTCCAATTTTAGCGTACAACCACAATACCCGAATATTGGGTAGGGCTTGACTGGAAACTTATATACCTTAGTATTAGCTCCCTCCCGGCCAAGGTCTGAGCTGAGGCTACCTTGTGAAGATTGTCCACCTGTGCAGTACCCAAGATGACAGCTGGTCATGGTTGGGAGGCCAAACTCACAAGAGAGGTGCTTATACTAGGGCGTGTAATTGAAAGGTTAGGATTGATTATCCGCAGACTGAGTATGGTGAATTCAGGATTTGTTCCTGGCGGATGTATCGAATGTTGTGGTGAAAGTGTGTAATCTCTGGAGAGTGTCAAACTATTCGAATAGCCGCGTCCGTGGTTATGGACAGTTGGAGTGGCCATACTGTTCCCCTGTCAGACTTTTCAAAATGACTTGTGAAATGAATTGAGACTTTGACTTGGCCACAACAGAGTTGTGACCTGAATTACAAGATCCCCCCTAGGAGTTATAAAATTTTGACTAGCTTTGGAACTTAGTAGAGATAAACCTGGCTTTTTGCAAAAACAACCCTAGAGCCCAGTGTCCTATTATCCAAAAAAAAACCTTACCTGTTAGTAGTAGTTTGCGAGTACTTAAAGAGTACTCATGGCTTTGTCCCTGGCTATTCCCATGGACAGACTATGAAGAGGAGTACCTGGAAGATGGACCCCCGGAAGGTTACGACAATTAGGATCATCTCCCATCGTCAGCATTGCCTGTGACCCCGAAGATGGAGCTTCGCCTACGCTACCGTTATTATTACGTATTCCGCTGCTTGATGTTGTATTAAGAACTGGATCATGAGATCCCCATTTGTGTAAGAACTTATGTATCGTTTGTAATGGATGAAGTACTATGGTATCCAATTCTGTTATGTCCTGCAAAAATGGTAATCCTGGGATTGCGATGGATGGCATAACAGGCATCTAGGATTGAAAAATCCGGGTGTTGACAAGTTGGTATCAGAGCCATCCTGACCATAGGAGACCCTAGTTAGATTGGACGTTGAACCAAAAACTTAGTTTCAAAACCAAAGAACAAATATTTACAAAAACCTATTCTCGTTCTTATCTCTTTGATTCTTTCATAAAAATTCATGTTCCTCAAAAACTTTTGCAAAATACCTAAAGTTTTTACACACTTGATCACTCTGCTAATCTACTCATCCTATATTTTTATAGATGGACGTGAAGTACAGCAAGTTTTACCAACTTGGGAATGGAGGAGACCTTATCTTTGAGAGGGATCTGGATCAGCTTTCGGAACTTCTGGAGCGTCCGCATCCCGAGTTCTTCAGAGCTCAGCTCAATGATCAAGGAGGAGAAGATCTGCAATGGATAATTGTTGCAAGTATCCGAGGAAAGATTGAACCTCCCACTGCGGAGGGAATTCAGTTTACCTTAAGAGAGAACAACTGGCTCGATGGACTTGCCAGAGCAATGCAGGAAGCTCTTTCCCGTCTGTGTGGGCAGAGCATCAATCAGATCAAGGGTACTCGCTTTGAGTTTTGCCCAAGGCGTGATGCAAATGGACAACCATTGGAAGCTCCATACCACCCCGAGCTGAAGACTCAATTGGACCACCTTAGCTTCATGATGTATGATCGTCAGCAGGAATTGGACAACTGCCGTGACTATTGCAACCACAAGTCTGCCATCATCAAGACGAAGGACCAGACCATCGCCATGCTAGCAAAGGATCGCAAGTCTCGCCGCCGTCAGCTCGACAAGAAGGAGCGCATTATTGCCCGTCTTCGCCATCGCATCTCATCTCTGGAGGAGACCATCCACGAGAGAGACAGGCAGTTAGAGGAAAGGGAGAATGCCGGAGAGGATCTTCGTGGAGACCCTTACTCCTATCTCAGCAATGACGACGATTTTCTGGAGGATCAGGCCATGGACTTCTTCACCGATGAGGATGATTTCACCTTCATCGATGATGCTGAAGATGATGAAGCCACAGACTCCGAGGAGTAGTAGCACTGAGCACTAGCGTTGTGAGTAGTAGTTGGTCCCACTGTATCGTAGTTTCCAGAATGGTTCTTAAAACCATCTGTTTTTCCTTGCTGTGGTGTGCGTTGTATCGAGTGAATGAATGAATGAAAAAGCAAGTTGCTAGAAAAACCTGAGTCAAACTCTAAAAACTTTTCAAAAACCCAAAACCTTTGAAATTTCCCTCTTTTCTCATGATCTATATCAATCTTCAGATGCCACGTGGAGGAAGTGGTTCAGCCCCGGACCCGATGTTGCAGATCCTGCAAATGTTGACTTCTGACCGCGAAGCTGAAAGAGCGGAATGTCAAGCCAACCTAGCCACTCTGCAACAGATAGCCCAGCTAGCCCACAACAACCAAGGCCACGGAAATCAGGACAACCACGGATCTAAGCTCAAGAATTTCCAGAATACCAACCCACCCGTTTTCACCAAGTTAGAAGAACCCCTAGATGCTGATGATTGGCTGCAAACCATGGAAAACAACTTAGAAGTAGCAGGAGTCGAAGCCAACGAGAAAGTCCTGTTCGCCACCCATTATCTAGCCGGAGATGCCAGGGCATGGTGGAACAGTGTTCGTGCAATGACCGGAGGACAGATGATGACCTGGGAGGAATTCAAGGTCAAGTTTAGCAGAACCCATGTGCCACCAGGTTTGATCAAGAGAATGAGAGAAGAGTTTAGAGAATTGAAGCAAGGAAGGATGACTGTAGTGGAATACCATGACAAATTTTTGTCATTAGTTAGGTATGCCCCGGACGAGATAGACACCGAAGCCAAGAAGAAAGAAAGATTCCTGAATAGTCTGCATGACGAGATGCAGACAGTGTTAGTCAATATCCCCTTTGTTGATATTGAAGCCCTTGTTGACTCTGCTATCCAGATGGAAGGAAAGATCAACCAGGCCAATGAGAACCGCAAGCGTCGCATGATGCATCAACCAGGAACCCATCAGACCCCAAAGTATCGCCCCAACCCATCTCCAGGATTTGCCCCAAGAACCAACAGACCCCCTATGACCCGTCCAACCTATCCCAACCGTGGAAACCCTAGACCCGGAGGAAATCACAACAACCCTGGCAACTCTAGCAATTTCACCCGTGCCCCACCCAAGTTCAACACCAACAATGCTACCGCCAACCCCAACACTGCCCCGAGGACTGGAAGCAATGTTGTGCCTGTCGCAGCCAAGGACAAGTCACAAGTGACCTGTTATGACTGTGGAAATAAAGGCCACTATTCCAACGAGTGCCCCAACAAGAAGAATGCTACAGCCCCCAATGCCAATGTCCCAGCTCAGCAGTAGCGTCGTGTCCAGCCAGGGAGAAGATTTGCCCCAGGGAATTCACTCAACCACAATGGCCGTCTTTTTCTCATGCATGCTGAAGAAGCTCAGGAAGCGCCAGACGTCGTGCTGGGTATGTTTTCTGTTAATTCGGTACTTGCAAGAGTGTTGTTTGATTCTAGTGCATCGCATTCATTTGTCACCGAAGAATTTGCCTACACTAGTAAAATTCAACCAACCAAATTGAAGCATGTGATGATTGTACAAATTCCTAGATCAACCACCAAGGCTAGGAAAATTTGCAAGGCCGTCCCTATCCAAATCCATGGCATAGATTTTTATGCTAACCTAATAGTACTCGGAACTAAAGGTTTGGAAGTAGTACTAGGAATGGATTGGATGTCCAAACATAAAGGATTGATTGACTGTGCCAAGAAAGCCATCACCATGACCAGTACCGCCGGAATATCAGTCGAGCATATATCTGAAACCTTACCTCACCAATTCAAATGCAACAAGAGTCTAGCCCAACCTACCATTGACCAAGTCCGGATAGTCTGCGAATACCCCGATGTATTTCCAGATGTTTTGCCCGGTATGCCCCCAGATCGGGATATCGAGTTTATCATCGAACTAATCCCCGGAACAGGACCCATAGCCCAGAGACCCTATAGTATGAACCCGTTGGAACTAGAAGAACTGAAGAAGCAACTGGATTCCATGCTAGAAATTGGATTAATTCAACCAAGTGCGTCACCATGGAGATCACCTGTCTTATTTGTGGACAAGAAGGATGGAGGTAACCGTTTGTGTACGGATTATCGGAAGTTGAATGATGTCACCATCAAGAACAAGTACCCCTTGCCTAAGATAGAAGATTTGTTTGATCAGTTGACCGGTGCATAAGTGTTTTCTAAGATTGATCTTAGGACTGGCTATCATCAACTCAAAATTCGTGCAGAGGATATCCCAAAGACTGCCTTTACCACCAGATATGGATTGTATGAGTATACAGTCATGTCTTTTGGATTAACCAATGCCCCCGCTTATTTCATGAACCTCATGAATAAGATTTTTATGGACTTCCTGGATAAGTTTGTCGTTGTTTTCATCGATGACATTCTGATTTATTCCAAATCAGAAGAAGAACATGAGCTACACCTAAGGACCATTCTTGGAACCCTTAGAGAGCATCAGCTGTATGCAAAGTTTAGCAAATGTGAATTCTGGTTACAGGAAGTAGGATTCCTCGGTCACATTGTATCCGCCAGAGGAATTGCCGTTGACCCTGCCAAAGTAAAAGATGTAGAAGATTGGCAAGCCCCAACCACTCAAACTCAAGTTCGTGTTTTTCTCGGATTGGCGGGATATTACCGCAAATTTGTAGAAGGATTCTCTAGTATCGCCAGACCCATGACCCAATTGCTGAAGAAGGACAAGAAGTTTGAATGGACCGACAAATGTGAAGTGATTTTTCAAGAACTCAAAAGGAGATTGATTTCAGCCCCAATCTTGATCATGTCGGATATCACGAAGCCCTTCGATGTGTATTGTGACGCATCCAAGATTGGTCTCGGATGTGTGATAATGCAAGAAGGCAAAGTTATATCTTATCTATCGCGAAAATTGAAGCAACATGAACAAAATTACCCAACCCATGACCTCGAACTCGCAGCAGTAGTTCTAGCCCTGAAGACATGGAGATATTACCTGATGGGAAACCGTTGTGAGATTTATTCGGATCACAAGAGCCTAAAGTATATATTCACTCAGAAGGAGCTGAATATGAGGCAGAGAAGATGGATTGAGCTAATCAAGGATTACGACCTAGACATTCACTATCACCCTGGTAAAGCCAACGTGGTAGCTGATGCCCTTAGGATATTGTCGTGCCGCTTGAACTCCATGATTTTGAAGGAGCAACCAAGTCTGCACAAAGAAATGGAAGATTTTCGAATGGAATTAGTAAGTGAAGGATTTTTGGCTAGCATAGAACTTCAGCCCACTTTGATCAGTCAGATTAAAGAGGCGCAGAAAGGAAATGCCAGTATCGACGGAATCAAGCGTCGTATCGATACAGGCAAAGTACCCGGATTCACCGAGGACGAAGAAGGAGTTTTGTGGTAGAAAGGATGCCTTTGTGTACCATCAGATTCTGAGTTAAAAGAAGTTATCTTGAAGGAGGCTCATGATACTCTTTATTCTATCCATCCCGGAGGAACTAAGATGTATCAAGATTTGAAAGAGCAATTTTGGTGGCATAAGATGAAGAGAGAAACCGGAAGCTATATCGCCAAGTGTAATATATGTCAGCGAGTCAAGGCCAGACATCAAAGACCCGCTGGATTGTTGCAACCTTTGCAAATTCCAGAATGGAAATGGGATTCTTGAGGAATGGACTTTATCACTGGACTACCTACTTCTAGTGGGGGAAATAACTCTATTTGGGTCATAGTGGACAGATTGTCCAAAGTCGCCCATTTCTTGCCCGTCAAAACCACCTATCAGAGTTCGAAGCTAGCAGAGTTGTACATTGCTAGAATCGTTAGTTTGCATGGAGTCCCCAAGAACATAGTATCGGATCGAGGAACTCAGTTTACCTCGAGATTCTGAAAAAAGTCCAAGAAGGTTTAGGAACCCGCCTAGATTTCAGTACCGCGTATCACCCTCAGACCGATGGACAAACGGAGCGAGCAAATCAAATACTCGAAGATATGCTTAGAGCATGTGTGCTAGAATATGGATCCAAGTGGGAAGACTGTCTGCCGTTTGCAGAATTTTCATACAACAACAGTTACCAAGCGAGTTTGCAAATGGCCCCATTTGAATTCATGTACGGAAGAAAGTGCCGCACCCCCTTGAACTGGTCGGAAGTAGGAGAGAGTCAGATCTTCGGACCCGACATCCTACGAGAAGCAGAAGAGAAGGTTCACAAGATTCGTGAGCACCTCAAGACATCCCAATCCCGACAGAAGAGTTACGCCGACAAGAGACGTCGAGACCTCGCCTTCAACATAGGAGATTTTGTTTATCTGAAAGTGTCGCCATTGAAGGGAATGCAGCGTTTCCAACTCAAGGGAAAGTTAGCCCCTAGATATATCGGACCTTTCAAAATTCTGAATCGTCGAGGAGAATTATCGTATCAACTGGAGCTACCAGAAGAGATGTCAGCTGTGCACAATGTGTTCCATATCTCGTTACTTCGCAAGTGTCTCGAAGTCCCCGAGAAGACCGAAGTGTTCAAGAATATCGATCACCGGACCATAGAGATCAACGATGACCTGACCTATCCCGAAGTACTCATCCGTATATTGTAAGAAGCCTTTCGAACTACCAGAACCCGAAGCATCAAGTTTCTCAAGATTCAGTGGAGCAACCACACAGAATAGGAAGCTACCTGGGAACGCGAAGATCACATCAGGACGGAGTTCCCCGATCTCTTCAAATCCTAGGTAATCTTTTCATCCTTTTTCAAATCTCAGGACGAGATTTTCTTTAAGGGGGGAAGGTTTATAACATCCCAAAATTACCAAACTTAGATCATCAAACACTAATCATCAAGATTAGGGTTAACAAAAACTTTTCTAAATAAACTCATGAATGCATGTATATGTGTATGCATGGATTTTGAATTTCTTTAAAAACCACCTTGTTTGTGTGATCCATTGCTTGTAAAATGTTTCTTAGGTGAAATGAACATCATCTAAAACATTTCCCACACTTTTCCTAAAGACAAGTAAATCAAAAGAAATATATTAAGTGAATGGTCATTTTGACCAAGTTAACTCCCATGCCTACTTTGGCTGTCTCAAACTTTCAAAACCTAACAGAAACTTTTCTGGATCTTTGCACCCCTTGAATTTACTCATAACAAAGTATCAAGGCCCACTTTGTGATCATCCAGAAACTTTAAAATGCATAGTTTAAATGACAATTCAAAATTGAATCTTTATCATTTGGGAAGATCCCACTTTTCCAAAACCCACTCAAACAAGCTCAACTTTCAAAACCCAAGCATCTGCAGACTCACCAGCACCAATCTGGCAAACCCACCAAAATTCATTTCAAAATTCAAAACTTGATTTCATGTGGCCATTTCATCAAACAGGTTGCAGACACAAATCAAACAAAACATCAAACACTATAGTGTGCAGTGATTCTTGCCTAACTTGTTCCCTAGTTAGATCACACACAACTCAGTAGATCATCTAGGAAGATTAGCCAGGCACTAGCACCACTGTGAGCTTGCCATTGTCATCAATGGTGAACAGCCGAGCACCCCAATGTCACCCCATTGTGGACAGCAGGCTAGAGGAAGAACTAGCCGTGCCAACCTTGTCTGGGAGGCATCCCACCGTCCACTGCCACTCCCTGTCCCAGCCGCGAGCGTTGCCAAGCCCTGGACCACGCGCACAAGCCGCGCCCAGACCATGCCGAGCATGCGCCAGAGCGCCACCCTCGACCAGCGTCCACAGACCGCGCGCCGCCCTCACCGCGTGCACACACGATCACCACCGACCCAGGAGACCGCCATACATCCCCGTTTTCCGCCCCGTGCCATACAGCCACCGCCCGCTGTCGAAGACGCCGCCTCTGCCGCGTAGAGCACCGGCCGTTCCAGACCAAACCACACCGCCCCATGCCTCACGACCATGTCGTTGAGCATCGCCAGGAGACAGAGCACCTTCCCCTACCCTTGCCCATGCCATTGGCCGCCTGTAACGTCGCCCCTGACGAGCTCACCGTGTGCCCCGACGGTCCCCCTCGCTCGACTATAAATAGAGCCCTCTTTATATAGAGGGGTGGGCGGCCAGCCCTAGCCCCTCCCCCAAGCCCTAGGCCAGCGGCCAAGGAGGGAGGAGTGGGGGGCAAGTTTCCCCCCTCCCTTCTAGAAGCTCCCCTAGGGTTTCCTAGGTGTTTGGCCGGCTGGGCCCTATGGGGCCTTATGCCCCTGGCCCAATGCGGCCAGGGCACTCCCTCATAGGCGCATGCCCCCTCCCGGCAGGTGGGCCACGTTGGTCCCCCTCCGGAAGGTTCTAGAATCTTCTGGTACAATACCGATTAACCCGAAACAATTCCGAACTCCAAAAAATGCATTGCCTTATATGAATCTTATTCTCCAGACCATTCCGGAACCTCTCGTGATGTCCCGGATCCCATCCGAGACTCCGAACAAAAACTCATAAACCAATTGTAGAGGGAGTGACCCAACCTTTATTAACATAAGGTGGTGTGCCCTGTGTTTACAATGCTAGTCCCTGGATCAATAGCTAGCATCCACAGTTTAGATGTAATATCAAGAAACAAGGGTCATAACATAACTTTATAACCAGGAATAACATAGTTTTATTACATCTTACATAGCTCATTTGGCTATTACATTACATTGCAGCAGAATATCTATAAGCATGGGGTCCTTCATCTTCAAAGTGCCACAGGCAGACATGTTGGTTGTAGACTTTTTAATCCTAATCATCGAACTTTACTAACATCAATCAAACCTGCAACATACAAGTTACAGCCACAAGGGTCAATACATTTGAATTGTATTGGCAAGTGATACTATGGTAGTATAGTGGAGTCTATCATCTATATGCATTTGGCTAAGTGGAGTTGAGGCTTGCATTGCTCAAAATAGATTTTCCTTATCATTTTGAAAACACTAAGTTTTTGCTTGACCAAAACATTTTTCTCAATCAAAGATTTAATAATCCTTTAACCCTTGTTCAAACCACAAGTTTTTAACTTAGAAATTTGAATGATGAGATTCTTGATTGCTTCCATGTCTTGATGCTCAAATTGTCCTTTACCAGGGACATGGCTAAGTACTTAGATTTTACACTCTGCAGAGGTGGTGCACTTTCCCCACAAGACTTGGTTTCCCAAGACAAGATCTTTCAAAAGCCTTTCCTTATACCAAAATGGACGCGCTCCAACCTATCAAACACTACCACCAACTGTCCATATGGCTAAGTTCTTGCAACCTATATGATCTAGGCAGATCCCATACTGCCAAGTGGTTGCACTTGAAGCTTCTCAACATTTGACATCTCAAATCTCTTTGTTCCTGGGTGGCCATCCACAAGTGAGATACACAAGGTCAACCATAGACATGGGCCTTGTGAACCACTCAACCAAAATCCACCAAGCAAGTCCCATTCCACCCAGGTGATTCATTAACTTAGTTGTTTTATTAAACAAAACATAAGTCCTCAGACTTAGAATATTTTTCCATAGTGTGAATATATATTCCACCCATGTTTTCTATTAGCTAGGCTAAGCTTGAGAGTAGTAGGAATATTAACTTAGGAAAATTCCTACTAAGGTCTCATCTACTAGGTTTTCCTATAGTAAGGCTTATACTTAGCAAAAATTCCATGCAAGTTTTAGAGAAAATCACTATTGCATAGTGAAAGTAATGGGACAAAAAGTAAGAAGCATCACTTGCCTTTTTGGTAGAGGGTATAGGTTCACTCCTTGTCCTTGCAACAATCACACTCTTCAAGTCACTACAATTCAATCAAGCAAGGCACAAACTTAATCTACCAATCAAGCAAAACAACACATAAAATAACAAAGTCAAAGTAATGCATGCAAGCATGCCAAGCTTTGTTTTGTTTGAAAAAGTGGTTCCTATTGGGTCAGAAACATTTGAAAACACCTAATGGTCATTTTGTAAAGTGGCAAAGTCATTTGCAAAAGGTTTCACCTCATAAACCATTTTCAAAACAAAGTATCATTTTATGTGGTGTAGAAAATATTTTTACTAAGGCATTAACCTATGGGTTCACCAAATATGTTTTCAAACCATAAAACTTGGTGTTTGGGGTCAGAGAGTTTAAAACAAAACATTTCCCAAAAGTTTTCCTTCAAAATCATTTTTAATAAATAAACCACATTTCTATTTGACTAGAAATGGTTTTAAATCAAAGAATCATTATTTTGTTTCACCAAATTCATTTTTGAATCCACAAAGTGTTTCCTATGGTCAGTAGGTTCAAATCACACTATTTGTCAAAGATTTTATGCCCAAAATCATTTTTAAACAATTTTCACATCCTTAACAAGCATACAAATGTTTCTGCAAAAACAAACATTTTTCCAGAAACTTTTCACTAAACAAAAGGCATGGTTGGCTAGGGCTTGTCTTGCTGATTCCAATGATATAAAATTTTCAAAATTTGGACGTGTGGTTTAAAAGTTGTGCAATTTACAAAATTGGAAATCTAATAGATCAAATCTGTCTTTTAAATCAACTACAGGCCACGTGGCTGTTTCTGATTGGGCGGTACCGATTCGTGTGGATCGAGCGATACATACCACAGGATTAAAAGGGGCATGTGCGGCTCAGATCATCGCATACCCTTTCATTTAAGTGAACTATCCTATCGCTCCGATCGGGATCTAACGGCTCTCAGTGCCCCAACCAGAAACTGGCGGCGCTGGACTCTGACGCGCGGCGGCGGCGGCTTGTCAGTGGCGTCTCCGGTGTTACAGGAAGCGAGAAGGAGGGAGAGGGTGCTCACCTGGTTCGCAAAAGCCTGGAGATGCTCAAGGCGTTGTTGGTTCGACGAGGGGCGCACTGGAGTGGGCTTGATTTCTCACCGGAGTTCCTGCTAGCGTCGGGTTCGCTCGGGCGTCGTCGGAGACGGGGCTACGGTGCATGCTAGGACAAATGGAAGACACTGTCAGATGCGTAAGGCTATGGTGACGATGTGTGTGTGAAGGAGAGGGCGCGGGGTGGTCGGAAAATACCTGTGGGGCTCGTCGGAGATGAACCAGACACGACGGCGGCGGTTGTTGTCGTTGTCGACGCTCAGGGGCGCGCGCGAGTGAGCTGCGGCTGCAGAAAGGTCCGCTGGGGGATGCTGATCACCGCTGCATGCTCGAGGAGGCAAGAGGTGGCGTGTGCTGGCCGGAATTGGCAAGGGATGTCGTCGGAGACAGAGGTGCTCGGGGAGGAATTGGGGCGGCCTGGGGGCGTGCTAATGCGGGGTGACAGAGGGGAAATGGAGAGGATAGGTACGCGTTTAAGCTTGCGTGATCAAGGCGAGTAAATGTGGCCGCGTTAAGGCGAATTAAAGCCGGAGGAATCAACGACAGGAGCGGGGGAAGAACGAGTCGCTGCGGGTGAGAACGATGAACAGGAGGGGTGGGGTCGACTGGTCAGTGAGAGAGAGGAGAGGGAACGGGGTCCACTTGTCATCGTCTGCGTGGGTCAGTAAGTTGGTGCCAACCGTTTTCTTCGAGAGGGAGAGAAACTGGGCTGCAAGTGGGCTTATTGGGCTGGCTCAGTTGGGTCAGGTCCAAATCCTATTTTTTTTCTGTCTGAAACCTTTTTCTTTTTCCAATACTATTTTCTGTTTTGAAATTCCAAACAACATTCAAACAAAACAAACAATTCAAACACTCACCATACTTTTCATTTGAATTTTGGTTCTGTTTAACACATAAACCAAAGTCCAAAATGAAAATAATATTTTTAAAACTTTTTAGGTTCCATTCATTAATTAAATAAAATGGACCATTAGTTATTTAATCAAATAGGGTTTGATTTATCTAATAAAATCTCCATTGAAATCTAAATATTTTCAAAATCAAATCATTAGGTTTTATTTGAAGATACTTGGAAAAATTGTTTAAAACAAAATAACATTTTTATTTTAGGGTCCATTAATAATTAAATAAAATGGGCCTTAGTCATTAAATCAAATAGGATTTGTTTTATTAAAATATTTATTTTGAAAATCTAAAATAAAACCAAAACACTTCAGTAGGTTTTTATTTGAGAATATAAAATACTTGGAAAACTTATTTTAAATAAATAAATAAGTTTTTGTGTTTATTTAAAATAGGAAAAGCCTTTATTTTAAATAAAACTGGATATTAAATCCTTATTATTTATTTTAATAAAACTTTACTATTGTTATCAAATCAAAATGTTTTATTTCAAAAGCTTGGCCAAGGTTTAATTTGACTCTATAAAATAATCTTTATTTATAAAACTTTTATTTCCTTTGAAAATCAAATCTTTTATTTTAAAGATCCAAAATAGCAATTCCAAAATATTTTTATTTTCCTTTATTAAATGTTTATCTTTCTAAATCCCTTTAGGATTTGTTAGTTCCAAATTGGTTTGAAGGTTTCCAATTGGATTCAAAAAGTTTCTTTTCACTCTGAAAATCAAAACAAAGTTTTATTTTATTCAATTATTTATCACATTACAAGATTTGGAAAATCTTGGGATGTGAAACCAATTATCCAATCTATCCTAGTGTCGAGACACGTTAAGTGTGTGACCCTTCGGGTTCGAGAATATGCAGACATGATCTTATATCAATAATCAACAGCGGGGTCTGGAAACCCATATTGACTCCCACACATTCATAGATGATCATATCGGATGAACCACGATGCCAAGATTCATTCAATCTCATATATATATATATTCCCTTTGTCTCGCGATATTTTACTTGCCCGAGATTTGATCGTCGGTACCGTCATACCTAGTTCAATCTCGTTCACAGCAAGTACTTTACTCGTTCCGTAATCCGATATCACTTTGTGATTAAATCCTTAACCACATGCTTGCAAGCGGTGTTGATATCGATTACTGAGTGGGCTCGAAGTATATCTCTTCGACTTGGGAGGGACAAATCCCATCTCGATACATACAATCCAACAGGTACTTTCCGATCACCTGAGAGACACCTTTATGATCATCCTCTCATAGGATGACGTTTGATGACCTCAAAGCTTTCTTCCGATACCAGGGAGTTGTATTATCTCATGGTCTAAGGAATAAAATATTTGACATAAGAAAAGCTTCGCAAAGATGAACACGATGACACGATCTAATTGCTCCGCTTAGTTTGGGTATGTCCATCATCTCATTCTCCCAATGATATGATCTCATTATTAATCGACAACTCATGTTTATGGTTAGGAAACCTTAACCATCATTAATCAATGAGCTAGTCCATAGAGGCATACTAGGGACACGATGTTGTTCACAAACCACACAAGTATTAAAGTTTCCGCTTAATACAATTCTAGCATGGAATATAAACTTTATCATGAACAAGAATTATAATAATAACATCTTTATTATTGCCTCTAGGGCATAATTCCAACAACAATCGTGTTGAATACTTGCATAGTTCTTAGGGGAAACTTTCTCGGTGTTGATTACTATTGTAGTTGATGCTTGTGAGTGGAGCCATTGGATTATTGTTTATGTTCAGATTGTTATCCATTACCATATCATCTTTGATCTTGATCCATATGATGTCTTGTGAGTAGTTCGTCTAGTTCTTGAGGACATGGGTGAAGTCATGTTGTTAGTAGTGGATTTGTGTTGAGTTATTATTCAATGGTTTAGTATTTAAGTTGTGGTGCTATTCTTCTAGTGGTGTCATGTGAATGTCGAATACATGATACTTCACCATTTATGGGCCTAGGGGAATGCATTGTGTATTTGGCTACTAATTGTGGGGTTGTCGGAGTGACAGAAACCTGAACCACCGTTAGGACACCATTGCACAAGGGAGCATAGGATCTCAGAGTTTAAGTTTGTGGTTAGGTTTATATCTTAATTTCTTTCCTGTAGTTGTGGATGCTTGCAGGGGATTTAAACACAAGTATGTATTAGTCCAAGTAAGTTCGGTACATTAGCACAGGTTCACCCACACAATACTTACAACACCAAAGAAGAGTACTAAGCTATATGGAGCGAAAGCACTTGACAAAATTCCCATGTGTCCTTGAGAACGTTTGGTCCTTATCAGTATTTCCACCGGCTTGTCCTTTGCTAAGAAAGGATTGGACCACTTGTGCAGTTGTTCATTGTCTTTATTACTTGCACTTTGTTTTGTTGCTTTATCAGAAAACCCCTAAAAATTTGTTTGCTAAGTATTTGCAGATATTTCCTGCTCCATACCACTAGTCAACAACTTTTGCTCCTCATTGGGATCGACACTCCTATTTATCGAAAGTACTACGATACACCCCTATACTTGTGGGTCATCAAGACTATTTTCTAGCGTCGTTGCCGGTGAGTGAAGCGCTACTGAAGAGTGGAACTGGTAAAGGAAACTTCTACTATGAGTATTGTTTTTTTTCTATTTGTTACTTTGTTTCCAATATGGATAACCCACTTGGTTTTATGTTTTGGAAAACTACTACCACTGTTAGGGTAGTAGATGAACCACCGCCTATTGAGATAGATCCTTTTATGATATCTACAAGTATTGTTGATCGTGTTATGGATAATTATTATTTTGGGGATGGAATTGTCCTTCCTGGTGATCAATTGCTTTTTATCCATGAATTATGCGGATTGTTTAAGTGTGCAGGTATCACAACTGAATAGGGAAGAAGAAATTACTCTCTATATCCTTGAAAGTGAGAGCTGAAGAATGGTATAAGCTGCTAAAGAATGGACAATCCATGGAATGGGAGGAAATGACTTCTCTCTTTTATTCTAAATTATATCCTACCAGTGAAATTTATAAGGATAGGAATCTGATATATAACTTTTGTCCTCGTGATGGAGAGATTACAGCTCAATCTTGGGGGGATTGAAGTTACTAATGCTTAAATTTCCAATTCATGAACTCCCTAACATTATCATTATCAATAACTTTTATGCTAGACTTTCTCTTCATGATAAAGATTTACTAGATGCTTCTTGTGCTGGATCATTCACACGTATGAAGGAAGAAGCTAAATGGGAACTACTAGAACATTTCAAGAGAACACTGAAGTTTGGGAGAATGATAAAGGAAGAATGTCAGGTATAAATTATGATTATGAATGCATAAAATCTTTTATGGGAACTGATGACTTTCATGATATTAGTAATGAGTATGGTCTTTATTTTCAAGTTCTTGCGAAATGTTTTAAGGCTTTTGCCTCTTACATTGAAATTCCCAAGAAAGAGTGGGGCAAGTACCATGCTCCTTATAAAGACATTGTTACCCATGTTCCTGCTAGCGTAGAAGTTTGTACTGTTGATCCTATTTTGCCTGAACCTTATGTTGAGAAAATCCCTTTTCCTGCTAAGGTAAAGGAACATTCTATCATAGCTAATGTGGTTAGAAAAAGTGCAAAGAAAACTGTGGAACCCGATGAGAAAATAAATATTGAGCATATGGTAGCTATTGTGAAAGATCTTATCACTATAAATATAGAGGATGAGCATATTGTATTCTGTGAAGACACTTCTAATATTGTCTCTTATCCTAGAAAAGCTAGTGTCCCTATGCTTTTTGTTAGAATTGGTGATCATTGTTATTATGGTTTATGTGATATTGGTGCTAGTTCTAGTGCTATTCCTTATGAGATTTATAGGGAAATTATGCATGAAATTGGTCCTTGTGAGCTTGAGGCCATTGATGTGGTTATTCACCTTACTAATAGAGAGACAATAAGTACCATTGGCATTGTAAGAGATGTGGAGGTTCTTTGTGGTAAGATTAAATATCCTGCTGATTTTCTAGTACTTGGTTCTGAAGCTAGTAAAACCTATCCTATTATCTTTGGTAGACCCTTCTTGAATACTTGTGGGGCTATCATAGATTGTAGGAAGCAAAAACTTTTGACTAAGTTTGATGGAGAGTCTTATGAGTTTAATTTTTCCAGATTTTCTAAAACTCCTTATGAAAATGAACTGCCTAATGACGATTTCAGGGTTGAACAACTTTCTGCTATTTCTATTGCTCCTAACAATGCCTTGCAGCAATTTATGGAAGATCATGAAAGCGATGTCTTCATGAAGGAAAGAAATGAGATTGATGAGGTTTTCCTTCGTCAGCCTGAGCAACTTAAGCATAATCTACCTATGGAAGATTTGGGTACCACACTACCACCTAAAGGGGACCCTGTTTTCGAATTAAAACCTTTACCTGATGATCTTAAATATGCTTATCTTGATTATAACAAAGTATATGCTGTTATCATTAGTTCTAAACTTTCAGGAAAGGAAGAAGAAAGGTTACTAGAAATACTAAAGAAAGACCGAGGAGCTATGGGTTATACTCTTGATGATTTTAAAGGAATTTCTCCCACTGTATGTCAGCATGCTATTAATATAGGACCTAATGCAAAACCAGTTGTTGAGCACCAATGCCGTCTAAATCCTAAGATGAAGGATGTGGTAAGAAATGAGGTATTAAAACTCCTTGATGATGGTATTATTTACCCTATTGCTGATAGTCAATGGGTTAGCCCTGTTTATTGTGTTCCCAAGAAAGGGGGAATAACTGTTGTGCCTAATGAAAATAATGATCTTATACCCCAAAGAGTAGTGGTTGGGTATAGGATGTGCATTGATTTTAGAAAGGTTAATAATGTTACTAAGAAATATCATTATCCTTTGCCCTTTATTGATCAAATGCTTGAGAGGTTGTCCAAAAAGACTCACTTTTGTTTTCTTGATGGTTATTCCGGGTTCTCTCAAATTGCTGTGAAAGCACAAGACCAAGAGAAAACCACTTTCACTTGTCCTTATGGCACTTATGCTTATAGGCGTATGCCTTTTGGTTTATGTAATGCTCGTGCTACCTTTCAGAGATGTATGTCTGCTATCTTTCATGGTTTTTGTGAAGAAATTTTGGAGGTTTTCATGGACAATTTCTCCGTCTATGGGACTTCTTTTGATAACTATTTGCACAACCTTGATAAAGTTTTGCAGAGATGTGAAGAAACCAACCTTGTTCTTATTTGGGAGAAATGCCATTTCATGGTTAATGAAGGGATTGTTCTTGGACACAAGATCTCTGAAAGAGGCATTGAAGTTGAGAGAGAAAAAATTGAAGCAATTGAGAAGATGCTTTGTCCTAGAAATATTACAGGTATTCGTAGTATCCTTGGTCATGCTGGATTCTATAGGAGGTTTATTAAAGATTTCTCCAAAATTTCAAAGCCCATTACTAATCTTCTTCAAAAATATGTACCTTTTGTTTTTTTATGATGATTGTAAGGAAGCTTTTGAAACTTTGAAGAAAGCTTTGACTACTGCTCCTATTGTTTAACCACCTGATTGGAGTTTACCTTTTGAAATTATGTGTGATGCTAGTGATTTTGCTGTGGGTGCTATCCTTGGGCAACATATTGATAAGAAGTTGAATGTTATTCATTATGTTAACAAGACTCTAGATGCTTCTCAAAAGAATTATGCTACTACTGAAAAAGAGTCCTTAGCTGTAATCTTTGCCTGTGATAAGTTTAGACCCTGTATTGTTGATTCAAAGGTCACTATTCATACTGATCATGCTGCTATTAAGTACCTTATGACAAAGAAGGACGCTAAGCCTAGGCTTATTAGATGGGTGTTGCTTTTACAAGAGTTTAATCTTCATATTGTGGATAGGAAAGGTGTTGAAAACCTGTTGCTGACAATTTATCTCGTTTGAAAACATTTCTTTTGGCCCCTTGCTTGTTAATGATAGTTTTCCAAATGAGCAGTTGGCTGCAATAAGGGTAAGTCCGCATGAGAGTCCTTGGTATGCTGATTATGCTAACTTTATTGTTTCCAAGTATTTGCCTCCAACCTTTACACCTCAGCAAAGAAGAAAATTATTTTATGATCTAAGGCATTACTTTTGGGATGACCCACACTTATATAAAGAAGGAGTATATGGTATTATGCGAAGATGTGTTCCAGAATTTGAACAACAAGAGATATTGAGAAAACTTCATGGCAGCGCTTATGGAGGACATCATGCTGGGGATAGGACTACACAAAAGGTTTTACAATCTATATTTTATTGGCCTACCCTTTTCAAGGATGCAAGGAAGTTTGTCTTATCATGTGATGAATGTCAACGAGTTGGTAACATTTCTAGACACAATGAAATGCCTATGAATTATTCTCTTGTTATTGAACCTTTGATTGTTGGGGATTTGACTTTATGGGTCCTTTTCCTCCTTCAAAAGGGTATACTCATATTCTTGTTGTTGTTGACTATGTTACAAAGTGGGTAGAAGCCATACCTACAAATAGCGCTAATGGTAAGACCTCTTTAAAAATGCTTAAGGATGTTATTTTTCCTAGGTTTGGTGTGCCTAGATATCTCATGACTGATGGAGGCTCTCATTTTATTCATGGGGGTTTTAGAAAAACTCTCGCTAAGTATGATGTAAACAATAGAATTGCTTAATCTTATCATCCCCAAACCAGTGGGCAAGTAGAACTCTCCAATAGGTAAATTAAATCTATCTTGCAAAAGACTGTTAATAGATCTAGGAAAAATTGGCCTAAAAAGTTGAATGACGCTTTATGGGCTCATAGAACTGCTTAAAAAAATCCTATGGGGATATCTCCTTACAAAATGGTCTATGGGAAATCCTGTCACTTGCCTTTATAATTAGAACACAAAGCTTATTGGGCAGTGAAAGAGTTGAATATATATTTTAAACTTGCTGGTGAGAAAATATTGCTTGACATGAGTACCTTAGATGAGTGGAGAAGTGAAGCTTATGAAAATGCTAGACTCTTTAAGGAAAAGGTAAAAAATATGGCATGATAGGAGAATTCTCAAAAGGGAGTTCCATGTTGGTGAGAAAGTTCTTTTGTATAGATCTCGTCTCAGATTTTTTGCAGGGAAACTACTCTCAAAATGGGAAGGACCTTTTGTTATTGAGGAATTATATCGTTCAGGTGCTATCAAAATATCTTCTTTGAAGGACAACACTACACAGGTGGTGAATGGTCAAAGGCTCAAACATTATATTTATGGAGATTCTTATAATGAAGATGTTGACATTATTCAAATGGTGACTTCGGAAGAATTTATTAGAAACCAAACACCAGAGTCTGCTGAGTTCATCTTTGAATAGGTAAAAGTGGTGAAAACGGAAGTTTCGTGAAAGCCTAATGTTTTAATATTTTTGATGTTTTTAATACATATGGAAGGTTATGAAACGAAACTAAGAAGGAAACGGAGGCCGGGGTGGCCACACCCACCCCAGGCATGGGCCCTAGCCGGCCGTGCCTGGAGGGGGTGTGAGCCCCCCGAGCTCCATCTCCGCCTTGTTTTCGTATCAGCACCTTCCTTATGCTTTGAAACTTCATAATATATAACCCCCCGGATGCCCGAGGTTCGTGCATCGTGTTCTCGTCGTGTTTTCGTTTCGATCTATTTCTGTCAGGAAATCTTCTCAAGTTTAGAGCGCCATGGTCTCTGCCAATGACAAAGTCGAGAAGCCCGAGGAAGATGATCCTCACAATCCCAAGGAGGAGGATATTTTCGTAGGGGATGAAGAAGACATGGAGGAGGATAAGCATCCGGATACCCGCGCTACTGTCGCAAGTATTGGAGTGGTGAAACCTATCAAGCTTAAGAGGACAGCACGGATGTCTACAGGAGAGAAACCTCCACGTCTTATCTTCGTTCCACAGTCATCTCCTCCACGTACCAAGAATTCCTTCCATACTCTTATACATGAGCATCAATATCAACAGGTGCCCAAAGGGAACTTGCCCTCGGTTTGGCATCTGCCTCGCTCTAACCATGTAGGGAAGGAACACACTAATAAGGAAGAGTGGGGAAATAATAGCAAGAACTGGGATTCTCGGTGCGATATGATCATGATCCGCATTGAGAAAAATTTGGAGTTGATTCGTACTCTGACCTTCGAGATTCAGGACTTGAGGAAACTGATCGAGGAGCTTATCAAGAGGACACCACCACTACCGAAGGAGTAATTCATCATCAGGTTTGGCATCCTATAAGATCCCTCCTTTATAAAGGAAAAGGATCCCTGTGATTGCAATGCTAGTCCCTGGATCAATGCTAGCATCCACAGTTTAAGATGAAGTACACAGAAACAAAGGTCATTATTACAGTCATTCCAGAGACAAACATAGTCTTTTACAACTCCATGGCCACAGGCCTAGTACAAGAGTTTAAATGAGTAAATAGATAAATAAGTCTTCATCTTCATGTGCCATAGGCAAGCATGTTGAGTGTAGACTCATGACTCCTAATCATCATCAGAATAACCTGCAACATCACAAGTTACAGCCACAGTGGGTCAATAGATTGGAATAGTATTGGCAAGTGATACCTTAGTAAAATTTAGGTGGACTATATTGCTATATGCATTTTGGCTAAGCGTAGCAATATAGTCCACCTAAATTTTACTAAGGTATCACTTGCCTATACTATTCCAAAGTATTGACCCACTGTGGCTGTAACTTGTGATGTTGCAGGTTACTCTGATGAGGATTAGGTGTCATGAGTCTACACTCAACATGTTTGCGTGTGGCACATGAAGATGAAGACTTATTTTTATTTACTTATTCAAACTCTTGTATTAGGCCTGTGGCCTTGAGTTATAAAGACTATGTTATCTCTGGAATGGATGTAATAAATGACCTTTGTATATGTGTACTTCATCTTAAACTGTGGATGCTAGCAATGATCCAGGGACTAGCATTGCAATCACAGGGATCCTTTTCCTTTACAAAGGAGGGATCTTACAGATGGTATCAGAGCACTGTGTTTCCTGTAGGATTATGACCCTAGGATTGGAAACCACTAAGCAAAAAATTTGAACTACTTCTACACTTGTCCATTCTTCTCATAAACTTTTCTAATCTTCTCTCTCATCTCTATTTGTAGATGAACTCCATCAACAAAGCTGTAAGGAAAGGACCACTCATGACAATGACTTTGGAGTGTGAGACAGAATTCCCCAAAGCTCTCAAGGACCTCATGGTTGCATTGGAGATACAAGGTGCAGCTGTGTACAAGGGTTTTCCAGTGATGGATGAAGGAGAGGAATACTGGTGGGTGCAACTTCACTTGTATAAAAACAAGGAAGACAACCATCAGGAAAAAGGATTCTGCATGTTCACCAATTCAGTGGTGCACCCTACATTCTTTGAATCAGCAAGGGATGCAGCTTGGAAGACCATCAAAGAACTTGGTGATAGAGTCAAGTGCAGAATGCTCAACCTCCAAAATGAACTAAGGAAAGAGAAGGAACATACTCAAGAGTTGGAAGCTACCAACCAAACCTTAAGAGGAGATATTATAGACTTAGTGATGGAATCATGTGAGCAAGATAGGCTGATTGCTTCTAGAAACATTGTGTTAGCCAACAGATCCAATGAGATAGGATTGTAAACGTACTTCGTTAGTTGGACCACCACCTATCACCTTATTTCCAAAATGTTGCTTAAGATAAGATTGAACCTTGGTTGTTGCAATGGTTTCATGTGTGCATGACTTGTGTGTTTTGCTTCCCAAGGATATGTATGTGATGTTATGTCTTTGGTTTCATCTTAATTTGTGTTGTTCTAACTTTTCTATCTTATAAATAGATGCCTATTACCATCAGCACTGTTGAGGAGTTCCAGGTTTACCCGCTTTGGTCCTCGTATCGTTGAGCTTACCACTTTGCTCAATCTCCCTCTTCCCACCATCATGGTGCATCCCCTCACCAAGTTTGAGAGGAAGGAGCTCTGGGGCTTCAAGGTGAACCAGCCCGGACGCTAGACAGAGCCTACTACGGAGGCCATCGTCTTCAAGCTTATGCACGATGACAGGGAGAGAGGCCTTGAGGTAGTGATGCAGGATCTGATAGGATGTCTGCTAGGGCGACACTCCCGATAGGTTAGAGGCACCCACTTCCACGTCTTCGGAAGACGTGATGAGGATGGAGAGTCCATCGACTTCGAGGACGATTCGAGGGACGCAGCAGAGCCGAGACGCCTGTACCTTCAGGACTTAGAGTCTCTCATTAGGCACGTGGACACAGACAGGACCAATGTCATGCTCAGCAACGATGAGCTCCAGGTGCAGCTTTGCGAGTAGGACAAGCTCTTCGCGCAGCAAGACGAGATAGTCAAGGAAATGGAGGCGAAGTTCGAGACCCAGGACATGTCAACACCCGGATTTTTCAATCCTAGATGCATGTTATTCCATACATCGCAATCCCAGGATTACCATTTTTGCGAGACATAATAGAATTGGATACCATAGTACTTCATCCATTACAACGATACATAAGTTCTTACACAAATAGGGATCTCATGATCCAGTCCTTAATACAACATCAAGCAGCGGAATACGTAATAATAACGGTAGCGTAGGCGAGGCTCCATCTTCGGGGTCACAGGCAATGCTGACGATGGGAGATGATCCTAGTTGTCGTAACCTTCCTGGGGTCCATCTTCCAGGTACTCCTCTTCATAGTCTGGCCATGGGAATAGCCAGGGACAAATCCATGAGTACTCTTTAAGTACTCGCAAACTAATACTAACAAGTAAAGAGGGTTTTTGGATAATAGGACACTAGGCTCTAGGGTTGTTTTGCAAAAGCCAGATTTATAACTACTAAGTTCCAAAGCTAGTCCAAAATTTTATAACTCCTAAGTGGGATCTTGTAATCCAGGTCACAACTCTGTTGTGGTCAAGTCAAAGTCTCAATTCGTTTCACAAGTCATTTTGAAAAGTCTAACGGGGGAACAGTATGGCCACTCCAACTGTCCATAACCGCGGACGTGGCTATTCGAATAGTTTGACACTCTGCAGAGATTGTACACTTTCACCACAACATTCGATACATCCGTCAGGAACAAATCCTGAATTCACCATACTCAGTATGCGAATAATCAATCCTAACCTTTCAATTACACTCCCTAGTATAAGCACCTCTCCTGTGAGTTTGGCCTCCCAACTATGACCACTGTCATCTTGGGTACTGCACAGGTGGACAATCTTCACAAGGTAGCCTCAGCTCAGACCTTGGCCGTGAGGGAACTAATACTAAGGTATATAAGTTTCCAGTCAAGCCCTACCCAATATTCGGGTATTGTGGTTGTACGATAAAATTGGAATGGTATCGCATCCAGACAACCATCAGTTTTATAAAGGGCTAAGGCTCATGCCTCAACATTTTTATCACCAGAATCATCAAGTGTTTGGAAAATCATGTCCAAAACATTTCAATAGAATGATCCATCATTCCAAGGTTTTCATAACCATTTTTCCACCAAGTATTCCCATCTAAAGTCGATCAAGTTTTATGCTTAGCACTAGCATCTACAGGTGGGGTAGTACTAATGGGGGTGGTAACTAGTGGAGTTTCAACTAAGTCCAACCTTATATCTTAGGCTTATATCAAGGTTTCTTGCTTAGGCCAAATTTTATGCTCTTTATGCAACCTTCGGCACAACTGTCTAGTATCTACCAAACTCTTAGGTAGCCTCCAAGCAAGCTTTGATAAAGAAATAAAGTAAGAAGCTTGCCATAAAACTAGGATTGGTTTAGCAAGTGGGTATGGTCACATACGCTTAAGGCATATAGTAATCATATCACAAGCATGGGTTTGTGGCAACAATAGGGTATCTTGCAAGTGTTATCTTGCACAAGTCAACTTGATTAGTAAGGCTTGCATAGTTACTAGCTTGCCTTGTGCAGAGCAGTGGTTGAAGTTCTCCTCGGCTTCCTCTTCGTAGTATCCTCCTTCCTCCTCGTATCTTTGGTCGGTACTAGCGTCTACGAATAAATACGAGGTACACAATCACCAAACAATACTTAACTACTTGCAATCATCACACACAAGGGTCCTATAGATGATCTAGCATCATCTCTAACATTACAAGGTTAAGGATTGGTTTAAGTCTTTTTATTTTAGAAAAGTAATTTCTACTCATTGAAGAACTACTTAAGATTTAATATTCTCCAAACTAAACATGGGATCATGTTGACACATGTCATCACCACATATTGTAGTCCATGGGAATGTGATTTAAAGTGGTGTCACAATTTAATAAGGTTTTACCCTTTTATTTTAATTAATTAAAGTGGCTAGAAATGCTTATGAAGCATTCTTTTATTGCTTGAACCATTTTTCTGCAAGTAAACCTATATATATTTTTCTATATTCTGAAAGGTATGGTTGAATGTGATTTTTGAGAGTTGGAATCAACTCAAAAGCTTTTATGGTTTAAATTTAAAAAATGTTTGAATGCAGAAAAGCTTCTGCCTTGTTATTTTTTATATGGGTGATCTACAGATCCAAATGACTTGAATCCAACGGGCTTGGATTAAGAATTCACCGACCTTTCCAACCAAATTGGTTTCATCTAATTTGGTGCACTGAATCAATCTGGGTTGATTTTTGAAGTTGGGTACAGAAGTGTGTTTGAAATTAAAAAGAAAAGATTTAATTTGAATTGCTGGGCTGCGCGGGAAATTCTAACGGGCCGGCCTGCTAAGCGCAGTGCTCCCGCGGGATGCTTAAGTGGGTGTCCCCACTCGTCAGTGACACGGGGCTGGGCGAAGCGGTATGGGGCAACGTGGGTCGTTAGATCTAGTTCTAATCCAATGGCTAAGGGTCATCGTCGACGCGAGACAGCTCCGGCGAGAACGAAACCTAGGGCGGCCAGTGAGGGGTGCTGGGGGCTCACCGGGGTACTGGCGAGGGTCGGTGAGGCGGGCGAACGACGAAGTCGACGACGGCGAACCTCCTGGTACCGGTGGCTTCTCCTGGGGCGGCTCCAATCGCTGGCTCCTTTCTTCTCCGGCAGCGGCAGGCTCCAGTGAAAGTCCGACGAGGTGGTGCTCGACTTGCTCTAAGAATGGTGTGGCACGATCAGTGAGGAGAGGGGAGTGAGATGGTGTGAATAAATCGTGCGGGGGTGGCCTCTATTTATAGTCGAGCGAGGGGACCATCGGGGCGCAAGGTGAGCTCGCCGGGGGCGACGCTACAGGCAGCTAATGGCATGGGCAAGGTTAGGGGACGGTGCTGTGTCTCCTGGCGATGCTCAACGACATGGTCGCGAGGCATGGGGCGGTGTGGTTTGGTCTGGAACGGGCGGTGCTCTGCGCGGCAGAGGCGGCGTCTTCGACGGCGGGCGGTGGCTGTATGGCGCGGGGCGGCAAACGGGGATGTCTGGCGGTCTCCTGGGTCGGTGGTGATCGTGTGTGCGCGCGGTGAGGGCGGCACGCGGTCTGTGGGTGATGGTCGAGGGTGGCGCTCTGGCGCAGGCTCGGCATGGTCTGGGCGTGTCTTGTGCGCGTGGTTCATGTCTTGGCAACGCTCGCGGCTGGGACAGGAAGTGGCGGTGGACGGTGGGCTGCCTCCCAAACATGCTGGCTAGGCTTGCTGCTGCTCCTAGCTTGCTGTCCACATTGGGGTGACATGGGGTTGCTCGGCTGTTCACCATTAATGGCAATGGCAAGCTCACAGGGGTGCTAGTGTTGGTCTAACCTTTCTAGATGATCTACTGGATTATGTGAGAGCTAACTAGGGAACAAGTTAGGCTCAAAACACTCCACACTATAGTGTTTGTGGTTTTGTTTGATTTGTGTCTGCAACCTGTTTGATGAAATGGCCGCATGAAATCAAGTTTTGAATTTTGAAATTATTTTTGGTGGGTTTGCTAGATTGGTTCTGGTGAGTCTGCAGATGCTTGGGTTTTGAAAGTTGAGCTTGTTTGAGTGGTTTTTGAAAAGTGGGATCTTCCCATATGAAGAAGATTCAATTTTGAGTTGTCATTTAAACTATGCATTTGAAAGTTTCTGGATGATCACAAAGTGGGCCTTGATACTTTGTTATGAGTACATTCAAGGGGTGCAAAGATCCAGAAAAGTTTCTGTTAGGTTTTGAAAGTTTGAGACAGCCAAAGTAGGCATGGGAGTTAAATTGGTCAAAATGACCATTCACTTAATATATTTGTTTTGACTTATTTTTCTTTAGGAAAAGTGTGGGGAATGTTTTAGATGGTGTTATTTTCACCTAATAAACATTTTACAAGCAATGGATCACACAAACAAGGTGATTTTTAAAGAAATTCAAAATCCATGCATACACATATACATGCATTCATGAATTGGTTTAGAAAAGTTTTTGTTAACCCTAAACTTTAGGATTAGTGTTTTGATGATCTAAGTTTGGTATTTTTGGGATGTTACAAACCTTCCCCCCTTAAAAAAAATCTCGTCCCGATATTTGAAAAAGGACGAAAAGATTACCTAGGATTTGAAGAGATCTGGAAACTCTGTCCTGATGTGATCTTCACGTTCCCAGGCAGCTTCCTCTTCTGTGTGGTTGCTCCACTGAATCTTGAGAAACTTGATGCTTCGGGTTCTGGTAGTTCGAAAGGCTTCCTCCAATATACGGATGGGTACTTCGGGATAGGTCAGGTCATCATTGATCTCTATGGTCCTATGATCGATATTCTTGAACACTTCGGTCTTCTCAGGGACTTCGATACATTTGCGAAGTAACGAGATATGGAACACATTGTGCACAGCTGACATCTCTTCTGGTAGCTCCATTTGATACGATACTTCTCCTCGACGGTTCAAAATTTTGAAAGGTCCGATATATCTGGGGGCTAACTTTCCTTTGAGTTGGAAACGCTGCATTCCCTTCACTGGCGACACTTTCAGATAAACAAAATCTCCAATGTTGAAGGCGAGGTCTCGACATCTCTTGTCGGCGTAACTCTTTTGTCGGGATTGGGCTGTCTTGAGGTGCTCGCGAATCTTGTGAACCTTCTCTTCTGCTTCTCGTAGGATGTCGGGTCCGAAAATTTGACTCTCTCCTACTTCCGACCAATTCAAAGGGGTGCGGCACTTTCTTCCGTACATGAATTCAAATGGGACCATTTGCAAACTGGCTTGGTAACTGTTGTTGTATGAAAATTCTGCAAACGGCAGACAGTCTTCCCACTTGGATCCATATTCTAGCACACATGCTCTAAGCATATCTTCGAGTATTTGATTTACTCGCTCCGTTTGTCCATCGGTCTGAGGGTGATACGCGGTACTAAAATCTAGGCGGGTTCCTAAACCTTCTTGGACTTTTTTCCAGAATCTCGAGGTAAACTGAGTTCCTCGATCCATATACTATGTTCTTGGGGACTCCATGCAAACTAATGATTCTAGCAATGTACAACTCTGCTAGCTTCGAACTCTGATAGGTGGTTTTGACGGGCAAGAAATGGGCGACTTTGGACAATCTGTCCACTATGACCCAAATAGAGTTATTTCCCCCACTAGAAGTAGGTAGTCCAGTGATAAAGTCCATTCCTCAAGAATCCCATTTCCATTCTGGAATTTGCAAAGGTTGCAACAATCCAGCGGGTCTTTGATGTCCGGCCTTGACTCGCTGACATATATTACACTTGGCGATATAGCTTCCGATTTCTCTCTTCATCTTATGCCACCAAAATTGCTCTTTCAAATCTTGATACATCTTAGTTCCTCCGGGATGGATAGAATAAAGAGTATCATGAGCCTCCTTCAAGATAACTTCTTTTAACTCAGAATCTGATGGTACACAAAGGCATCCTTTGTACCACAAAACTCCTTCTTTGTCCTCGGTGAATCCGGGTACTTTGCCTGTACCGATACGACGCTTGATTCCGTCGATACTGGCATTTCCTTTCTGCGCCTCCTTAATCTGACTGATCAAAGTGGGCTGAAGTTCTATGCTAGCCAAAAATCCTTCACTTACTAATTCCATTCGAAAATCTTCCATCTCTTTGTGCAAACTTGGTTGCTCCTTAAAAATCATGGAGTTCAAGCGGCACGGCAATCTGCTAAGGGCATCGGCTACTACGTTGGCTTTTCCAGGGTGATAGTGAATGTCCAGGTCGTAATCCTTGATTACCTCAATCCATCTTCTCTGCCTCATATTCAGCTCCTTCTGAGTGAATATATACTTTAGTCTCTTGTGATCCGAATAAATCTCACAACGGTTTCCCATAAGGTAATGTTTCGAGGTCTTTAGGGCTAGAACTACGGCTGCGAGTTCGAGGTCATGGGTTGGGTAATTTTGTTCATGTTGCTTCAATTGTCGCGATAGATAGGATATAACTTTGCCTTCTTGCATTATCACACATCCGAGACCAATGTTGGATGCGTCACAATACACATCGAAGGGCTTCCTAATATCCGGCATGATCAAGATTGGTGCTGAAATCAATCTCCTTTTGAGTTCTTGAAAACTCGCTTCACACTTGTCTGTCCATTCAAAATTCTTGTCCTTCTTCAGCAATTGGGTCATGGGTCGGGCGATACTAGAGAATCCTTCTACGGATTTGCGGTAATATCCCGCCAATCCGAGAAAAGCACGAACTTGGGTTTGAGTGGTTGGGGCTTGCCAATCTTCCACATCTTTCACTTTGGCAGGGTCAACGGAAATTCCTCCGGCTGGTACAATGTGACCGAGAAATCCTACTTCCTGTAACCAGAATTCACATTTGCTAAATTTTGCATACAGCTGATGCTCTCTAAGGGTTCCAAGAATGGTCCTTAGGTGTAGCTCATGTTCTTCTTCTGATTTGGAATAAATCAGAATGTCATCAATGAAAACAACGACAAACTTATCCAGGAAGTCCATAAAAATCTTATTCATGAGGTTCATGAAATAAGCGGGGGCATTGGTTAATCCAAAAGACATGACTGTATACTCATACAATCCATATCTGGTGGTAAAGGCAGTCTTTGGGATATCCTCTGCACGAATTTTGAGTTGATGATAGCCAGTCCTAAGATCAATCTTAGAAAACACTTTGGCACCGGTCAACTGATCAAACAAATCTTCTATCTTAGGCAAGGGGCACTTGTTCTTGATGGTGACATCATTCAACTTCCAATAATCCGTACACAAACGGTTACCTCCATCCTTCTTGTCCACAAATAAGACAGGTGATCTCCATGGTGACGCACTTGGTTGAATTAATCCAATTTCTAGCATGGAATCCAGTTGCTTCTTCAGTTCTTCTAGTTCCGACGGGTTCATACTATAGGGTCTCTGGGCTATGGGTCCTGTTCCGGGGATTAGTTCGATGATAAACTCGATATCCCGATCTGGGGGCATACCGGGCAAAACATCTGGAAATACATCGGGGTATTCGCAGACTATCCGGACTTGGTCAATGGTAGGTTGGGCTAGACTCTTGTTGCATTTGAATTGGCGAGGTAAGGTTTCAGATATATGCTCGACTGATATTCCGGCGGTACTGGTCATGGTGATAGCTTTCTTGGCACAGTCAATCAATCCTTTATGTTTGGACATCCAATCCATTCCTAGTACTACTTCCAAACCTTTAGTTCCGAGTACTATTAGGTTAGAATAAAATGTATGCCATGGATTCAGATAGGGACGGCCTTGCAAATTTGCCTAGCCTTGGTGGTTGATCTGGGAATTTGTACAATCATCACATGCTTCAATTTGGTTGGTTGAATTTTACTAGTGCAGGCAAATTCTTCGGTGACAAATGAATGCGATGAACCAGAATCAAACAACACTCTTGCAAGTACTGAATTAACAGAAAACATACCCAGCACGACGTCTGGCGCTTCCTGAGCTTCTTCAGCATGCATGAGAAAAAGACGGCCATTGCGGTTGAGTGAATTTCCTGGGGCAAATCTTCTCCCTGGCTGAAAACGACGCTGCTGCTGAGCTGGGACATTGGTATTAGGGGCTGTAGCGTTCTTCTTTTTGGGCCACTCGTTGGAATAGTGGCCTTTATTTCCACAGTCATAACAGGTCACTCGTGACTTGTCCTTGGCTGCGACAGGCACAACATTGCTTCTAGTCCTCGGGGCAGTATTGGGGTTGGCGGTAGCATTGTTGGTGTTGAACTTGGGTGACGCACGGGTGAAATTGCTAGAATTTCCGGGGTTGTTGTGATTTCCTCCGGGTCTAGGGTTTCCACGGTTGGGATAGGTCGGACGGGTCATAGGGGGTCTGTTGGTTCTTGGGGCAAATCCTGGAGATGGGTTGGGGCGATACTTTGGGGTCTGATGGGTTCCTGGTTGATGCATCATGCGACGCTTGCGGTTCTCATTGGCTTGGTTGATCTTTCCTTCCATCTGGATAGCAGAGTCGACAAGGGCTTCAATATCAGCAAAGGGGATATTGACTAACACTGTCTGCATCTCGTCATGCAGACCATTCAGGAATCTTTCTTTCTTCTTGGCTTCGGTGTCTATCTCGTCCAGGGCATACCTAGCTAATGACAAAAATTTGTCACGGTATTCTACTACAGTCATACTTCCTTGCTTCAATTCTCTGAACTCGTCTCTCATTCTCTTGATCAAACCTGGCGGCACATGGGTTCTGCTAAACTTGACCTTGAATTCCTCCCATGTCATCATTTGGCCTCCAGTCTTTGCACGAACACTGTTCCACCATGCCCTGGCATCTCCGGCTAGATAATGAGTGGCGAACAAGACTTTCTCGTTGGCTTCTACTCCGGCTACTTCTAAGTTATTCTCCATGGTTTGCAGCCAATCATCGGCGTCTAGGGGTTCTTCCGACTTGGTGAAAACGGGTGGGTTGGTATTTTGGAAATTCTTAAGCTTAGATCCGTGGTTGTCCTGATTTCCATGGCCTTGGTTGTTGTGGGCTAGCTGGGCTATCTGTTGCAGAGTGGCTAGGTTGGCTTGACGTTCCGCTCTTTCAGCTTTGCGGTCAGAAGTCAACAGTTGCAGGATCTGCAACATCGGGTCCGGGGCTGAACCACTTCCTCCACGTGGCATCTGAAGATTGATATAGATCATGAGAAAAGAGGGAAATTTCTAAGGTTTTGGGTCTTCGAAAAGTTTTTAGAGTTTGACTCAAGTTTTCTGGCAAATTTCTTTTTCATTCATTCACTCATAGCACACGGTACAACACACACCACAACAAGGAAAAACAGATGGTTTTAAGAACCATTCTGGAAACTGCGATACAGTGGGACCGACTACTACTCACTACGCTAGTGCTCAGTGCTACTACTGCTCGGAGTCTGTGGCTTCATCATCTTCCGCATCATCGATGAAGGCGAAATCATCCTCATCGGTGAAGAAGTCCATGGCCTGATCCTCCAGAAAATCATCGTCATCGCTGAGATAGGAGTAAGGGTCTCCACGAAGATCTTCTCCGGCATTCTCCCTTTCCTCTAACTGCATGTCTCTCTCATGGATGGTCTCTTCCAGAGAGGAGATACAATGGCGAAGACGGGCAATAATGCGCTCCTTCTTGTCGAGCTGACGGCGGCGAGACTTGCGATCCCTTGCTAGCATGGCGATGGTCTGATCCTTTGTCTTGATGATGGCAGACTTGTGGTTGCAATAGTCACGGCAGTTGTCCAGTTCCTGCTGACGATCATACATCATGAAGCTAAGGTGGTCCAATTAAGTCTTCAGCTCGGGGTGGTATGGGGCTTCCAGTGGTTGACCATTTGCATCACGTCTTGGGCAAAACTCAAAGCGAGTACCCTTGATCTGATTGATGATCTGCCCACACAGATGGAAAGAGCTTCCTGCATTGCTCTGGCAAGTCCATCGAGCCAGTTGTTTTCCCTCAAGGTAAACTGAATTCCCTCCGCAGTGGGAGGTTCAATCTTCCCTCGGAGACTTGCAACAATTAGCCACTGCAGATCTTCTCCCCCTTGATCATTGAGCTGAGCTCCGAAGAACTCGGGATGCGGGCGCTCCAGAAGTTCCGAAAGCTGATCCAGATCCCTCTCAAAGATAAGGTCTCCTCCATTCCCGAGTTGGTAAAACTTTCTGTACTTCACGTCCATCTATAAAAATAGAGGATGAGTAGATTAGCAAAGTGATCAAGTGTGTCAAAATTTTATATATTTTGCAAGAGTTTTTGAGGAACATGAAGTTTTATTAAAGAATTAAAGAGGTAAGAATGAGAATAAGTTTTCGTAAATAGTTTTGTTCTTGAGTTTTGAAACTAAGTTTTTGGGTTCAGCGTCCAATCTAACTAGGGTCTCCTATGGTCAGGATGGCTCTGATACCAACTTGTCAACACCCGGATTTTTCAATCCTAGATGCCTGTTATGCCATACATCGCAATCCCAGGATTACCATTTTTGCGAGACATAACAGAATTGGATACCATAGTACTTCATCCATTACAACGATACATAAGTTCTTACACAAATAGGGATCTCATGATCCAGTCCTTAATACAACATCAAGCAGCGGAATACGTAATAATAACGGTAGCGTAGGCGAGGCTCCATCTTCGGGGTCACAGGCAATGCTGACGATGGGAGATGATCCTAGTTGTCGTAACCTTCCTGGGGTCCATCTTCTAGGTACTCCTCTTCATAGTCTGGCCATGGGAATAGTCAGGGACAAAGCCATGAGTACTCTTTAAGTACTCGCAAACTAATACTAACAAGTAAAGAGGGTTTTTGGATAATAGGACACTAGGCTCTAGGGTTGTTTTGCAAAAGCCAGATTTATAACTACTAAGTTCCAAAGCTAGTCCAAAATTTTATAACTGCTAAGTGGGATCTTGTAATCCAGGTCACAACTCTGTTGTGGTCAAGTCAAAGTCTCAATTCGTTTCATAAGTCATTTTGAAAAGTCTGACGGGGGAACAGTATGGCCACTCCAACTGTCCATAACCGCGGACGTGGCTATTTGAATAGTTTGACACTCTGCAGAGATTGTACACTTTCACCACAACATTCGATACATCCGTCAGGAACAAATCCTGAATTCACCATACTCAGTATGCGGATAATCAATCCTAACCTTTCAATTACACTCCCTAGTATAAGCACCTATCCTGTGAGTTTGGCCTCCCAACCATGACCACTGTCATCTTGGGTACTGCACAGGTGGACAATCTTCACAAGGTAGCCTTAGGTCAGACCTTGGCCGTGAGGGAACTAATACTAAGGTATATAAGTTTCCAGTCAAGCCCTACCCAATATTCGGGTATTGTGGTTGTACGATAAAATTGGAATGGTATCGCATCCAGACAACCATCAGTTTTATAAAGGGCTAAGGCTCATGCCTCAACATTTTTATCACCAGAATCATCAAGTGTTTGGAAACACATGTCCAAAACATTTCAATAGAATGATCCATCATTCCAAGGTTTTCATAACCATTTTTCCACCAAGTATTCCCATCTAAAGTCAATCAAGTTTTATGCTTAGCACTAGCATCTACAGGTGGGGTAGTACTAATGGGGGTGGTAACTAGTGGAGTTTCAACTAAGTCCAACCTTATATCTTAGGCTGATATCAAGGTTTCTTGCTTAGCCCAAATTTTATGCTCTTTATGCAACCTTCGGCACAACTGTCTAGTATCTACCAAACTCTTAGGTAGCCTCCAAGTAAGCTTTGATAAAGAAATAAAGTAAGAAGCTTGCCATAAAACTAGGATTGGTTTAGCAAGTGGGTATGGTCACATACGCTTAAGGCATATAGTAATCATATCACAAGCATGGGTTTGTGGCAACAATAGGGTATCTTGCAAGTGTTAGCTTGCACAAGTCAACTTGATTAGTAAGGCTTGCATAGTTACTAGCTTGCCTTGTGCAGAGCAGTGGTTGAAGTTCTCCTCGGCTTCCTCTTCGTAGTATCCTCCTTCCTCCTCGTATCCTTGGTCGGTACTAGCGTCTACGAATAAATACGAGGTACACAATCACCAAACAATACTTAACTACTTGCAATCATCACACACAAGGGTCCTATAGATGATCTAGCATCATCTCTAACATTACAAGGTTAAGGATTGGTTTAAGTCTTTTTATTTTAGAAAAGTAATTTCTACTCATTGAAGAACTACTTAAGATTTAATATTCTCCAAACTAAACATGGGATCATGTTGACACATGTCATCACCACATATTGTAGTCCATGGGAATGTGATTTAAAGTGGTGTCACAATTTAATAAGGTTTTACCCTTTTATTTTAATTAATTAAAGTGGCTAGAAATGCTTATGAAGCATTCTTTTATTGCTTGAACCATTTTTCTGCAAGTAAACCTATATATATTTTTATATATTCTGAAAGGTATGGTTGAATGTGATTTTTGAGAGTTGGAATCAACTCAAAAGCTTTTATGGTTTAAATTTAAGAAATGTTTAAATGCAGAAAAGCTTATGCCTTGTTATTTTTGCTATGGGTGATCTACAGATCCAAATAACTTGAATCCAACGGGCTTGGATTAAGCATTCACAGACCTTTCCAACAAAATTGGTTTCATCTAATTTGGTGCACTGAATCGATTTGGGTTGATTTTTGAAGTTGGGTACATAAGTGTGTTTGAAATTAAAAAGAAAAGATTTAATTTGAATTGCTGGGCTGCGCGGGAAATTCTAACGGGCCGGCCTGCTAAGCGCAGTGCTCCCGCGGGCTGCTTAAGTGGGTGTCCCCACTCGTCAGTGACACGGGGCTGGGCGAAGCGGTATGGGGCAACTTGGGTCGTTAGATCTAGTTCTAATCCAACAGCTGAGGGTCATCGTCGACGCGAGACAGCTCCGGCGAGAACGAAACCTAGAGCGGCCAGTGAGGGGTGCTGGGGGCTCACCGGGGTACTGGCGAGGGTCGGCGAGGCGGGCGAACGACAAAGTCGACGACGGCGAACCTCCTGGTACCGGTGGCTTCTCCTGGGGCGGCTCCAATCGCTGGCTCCTTTCTTCTCCTGCAGCGGCAGGCTCCAGTGAAATTCCGGCGAGGTGGTGCTCGACTTGCTCTAGGAATGGTGTGGCACGATCAGTGAGGAGAGGGGAGTGAGATGGTGTGAAGAAATCGTGCGGGGGTGGCCTCTATTTATAGTCGAGCGAGGGGACCGTCGGGGCGCAAGGTGAGCTCGTCGGGGGCGACGTTACAGGCAGCTAATGGCATGGGCAAGGGTAGGGGACGATGATGTGTCTCCTGGCGATGCTCAACGACATGGTCGCGAGGCATGGGGCGGTGTGTTTTGGTCTGGAACGGGCGGTGCTCTACGCGGCAGAGGCGGCGTCTTCGACGGCAGGCGATGGCTGTATGGCGCGGGGCGGCAAACGGGGATGTCTGGCGGTCTCCTGTGTCGGTGGTGATCGTGTGTGCGCGCGATGAGGGCGGCACGCGGTCTGTGGGTGATGGTCGAGGGTGGCGCTCTGGCGCACGCTCGGCATGGTCTGGGCGTGTCTTGTGCGCGTGGTCCAGGGCTTGGCAACGCTCGCGGCTGGGACAGGCAGTGGCGGTGGACGGTGGGCTGCCTCCCAGACATGCTGGCTAGGCTTGCTGCTGCTCCTAGCTTGCTGTCCACATTGGGGTGACATGGGGTTGCTCGGCTGTTCACCATTAATGGAAATGGCAAGCTCACAGGGGTGCTAGTGTTGGTCTAACCTTTCTAGATGATCTACTGGATTGTGTGAGAGCTAACTAGGGAACAAGTTAGGCTCAAAACACTGCACACTATAGTGTTTGTGGTTTTGTTTGATTTGTGTCTGCAACCTGTTTGATGAAATGGCCGCATGAAATCAAGTTTTGAATTTTGAAATGATTTTTGGTGGGTTTGCTAGATTGGTTCTGGTGAGTCTGCAGATGCTTGGGTTTTGAAAGTTGAGCTTGTTTGAGTGGTTTTTGAAAAAGTGGGATCTTCCCATATGAAGAAGATTCAATTTTGAGTTGTCATTTAAACTATGCATTTGAAAGTTTCTGGATGATCACAAAGTGGGCCTTGATACTTTGTTATGAGTACATTCAAGGGGTGCAAAGATCCAGAAAAGTTTCTATTAGGTTTTGAAAGTTTGAGACAGCCAAAGTAGGCATGGGAGTTAAATTGGTCAAAATGACCATTCACTTAATATATTTGTTTTGACTTATTTTTATTTAGGAAAAGTGTGGGGAATGTTTTAGATGGTGTTATTTTCACCTAATAAACATTTTACAAGCAATGGATCACACAAACAAGGTGATTTTTAAAGAAATTCAAAATCCATGCATACACATATACATGCATTCATGAATTGGTTTAGAAAAGTTTTTGTTAACCCTAAACTTTAGGATTAGTGTTTTGATGATCTAAGTTTGGTATTTTTGGGATGTTACAGGACAGGAAGTTCAAGAGTCAGGAGAAGCGTGTCCAGGATAGGAACAAGAAGATCCGGGACATGACTGAAGAACTGCAGTCCAAGGACTTCGATCTAGAGCAGCAGCAGTCGGTGATAGAGAGGCTTCGTTCCCAGAAGAGGGCTCTCAAGGCCAAGATAGAGTCCTTGACCACTAGAATTGAGGAGAACAAGACCGCGATGGAGAACGCAGGTCTTACCTTTGTCGAGGAGGAGATTGATGCCGATGAGTAGACTTGACTACTCGTTTATCTTTTATTATCATACTTGTTATTTGAGAACTTGTTATTAGACCATCCGACATGTGGATGGCTTGCTACTTGTGTGTTTTACTTTATGAACTTGTTATCTTGTTGTTAAACTTTTATCTTTGTGTTGCATGCTTGTGTTTGCTTATGTGATGTAATGTGCATGAAAGCATCTATGGTATCTCATTCTTATCTCTATTTTAACAAACCACGGATGCCTCCCCGTCGTGCAAACCCCAACCCCAACAACAACAACAACATCACTCCATAAATGCAGCAAATGATGACTGCGCAAACACAACTGATGCAGATGATGACAACGTTCATCCAGAACCAAAACAATAACAACAACAACAACAATAACAACAACAATAACAACAACAATAACAACTACAACAACCCTCCGGGCTTTGATATGCTCACCAGATTCTTGAGATTGAGGCCAGCAAAGTTTTCAGGAACGACTGATCCCATGGTGGCCAATGATTGGCTACGCTCAGTAAACAAGGACTTGGTAACCGTGGGCTGTACGGATGCTGAAAAAGTCAGATTTGCAGCACATCTGCTGGAAGGGCCAGCCGCCACTTGGTGGGACAACTTCCAGATCACCACTCCCATAGATGAAGTGACATGGGCTATCTTTGAAGATGGCTTTCGCACTGCTCATATCTCATCAGGAGTGATGAGTCTGAAAAAGAAGAGTTCCACAATCTGAAGCAGCACCACCGCAGCGTGGCTGAATACATTGAGGAGTTCAACAATCTGGCGCGTTATGCACCGGATGAAGTTGACACCGATGCCAAGAGAAAGGAAAAAATTCTGGAAGGCTTGAATGATGAGCTGAATCTGCAGTTGGCTGTGGCATGTGTTCCCACTTATCAGTCGCTCTGTGACAAGGCTGCTATTTTGGAGAACAAAATAAAGCAAGTTGAGAGTAGAAAGAGGAAGCACTCCGACAAGCACAGCTCGGGATCGTCTCACAAACGATCTCATTACGATGACAGCGGAAGCTCAGGATCCCACAAGCATGGGAAATACAACAAGCACCACAACCACAACCGTCATGACAACAAGCATCACCGTAGTCATGACAATGACAAGTACAAGAACCACAAGAGTGGACATAAGAGCCACCATAGTGGTAATGGAAGTGGAAGTGGAAGTCAGCCTGTTAAGAGAGACATCAGTCAGGTTGAATGCTTCAAATGCAAGAAGATGGGGAATTATGCAAATGAGTGCCCTGAAAAGAAAGTTGAAGGACCTATCAATCCCAATCCTTTTCAGAAGGGCTAGGTAAACCACATCAATGTGGAGGAGGTCTATGAGGAACCTGATGCTGTTGCTGGTAAGTTCAGACTCAATTCTATACTCTTCGATACTGGTGCATCTCATTCATTCATATCAAGAGCATTTTTTGAAAGAAATGAACTACCGGTAGAAACTATTGGGTGTCCTATAAAAGTAAGTTATCCTGGTGGAGAAATGATAGTGAATTCGGGATGTCATGATCTAGTCATAGAATTTGGGAAGTATAAGTTTCCCGTTAACCTGATAATTCTAAACTTCCAAGGATTGGATGTCATTCTGGGAATGGACTGGATGACTAAGTACAAAGGAGTGATAGATTGTTCCAACCATACTGTCTCACTCACAACTCCAGAAAATAAAAGGATCAGATTCAAGACCAACTTTGAAGCAAAAAGGAGTATGCTTAATTCTCTTAAGGGGGTTAGCATGGACAGTGTGCCAATTTTGAGTGAGTATCCGGATGTGTTTCCGGAAGAATTGCCGGGAATTCCACCTGATAGAGATGTGGAGTTTCTGATAGATTTGGTACCAGGGTCTGGACCAATAGCAAAAAGACCTTATAAAATGTCAGTGGATGAACTGAAAGAACTCCAGAAACAACTTGGAGAACAGTTGCAGAAAGGATTTATTCAACCAAGTTCTTCATCTTGGGGAGCCCCAGTTTTTTTCGTGGAGAAGAAAGATAGAAGTCAAAGGTTATGCATAGATTATCGTTCACTCAACGAGGTAACTATCAAGAACAAATATCCTTTGCCTAGAATCAATGACTTGTTTGATCAGCTAGAAGGAGCATGTGTGTTCTCAAAGATTGATCTCCGGTCAGGCTATTTTCAACTCAAGATAAGAGAACAAGACATACCTAAAACAGCATTCACTACAAGGTATGGATTATATGAGTATACCGTAATGCCTTTTGGCTTGACAAATGCTCCAGCATACTTCATGAATATGATGAACAAGGTGTTCATGGAATTCCTTGACAAGTTTGTTGTCGTTTTCATCGATGACATCTTAGTCTACTCCAAGAGCAAAGAAGAACATGAAGGACATTTGCGTTTGATACTTGAGAAGTTGAGGGAGCATAAACTTTATGCCAAATTCAGCAAGTGTGATTTCTGGTTGGAGGAAGTTGGATTTCTTGGTCATGTTATGACAAAGGATGGTGTAGCAGTTGATCCTGCTAAAGTTTCAGCTGTGACTGAATGGGAATCTCCCAAGTCCGTGAAAGAAGTTCGTAGTTTCCTTGGCTTAGCAGGTTACTACAGAAGGTTCATTGAGAATTTCTCTAAGGTAGCTAAGCCTATGACTGAATTGTTAAAGAAAGATAAGAAGTTTGGTTGGTCGGAAGGTTGTGAACTCATCTTTCAGGAATTGAAGAAGAGACTTGTGACAGCACCAGTCTTGTGTCTACCAGATTTGGAAAAAGATTTCCAAGTATATTGTGATGCATCTCATCAAGGTTTGGGTGCAGTACTTATGCAAGACGGTAAAGTTGTGACGTATGCCTCGAGACAACTCAAAACTCATGAAGTGAACTATCCTACTCATGATTTAGAGTTAGCCTCTGTTGTCCATGCACTCAAAACATGGAGACACTATCTTTTGGGAAAGCGATGTGAAGTGTTCACAGATCACAAAAGTTTGAAGTATATCTTCACTCAAAAGGAAATTAATATGAGACAAAGAAGATGGCTAGAACTTATCAAGGACTATGACTTAAGTTTGCAATACCACCCCGGTAAAGCAAATGTTGTAGAAGATGCTCTAAGCCGTAAAGTTTTTGTGAATGGCCTTACCAAAGGAGAGTTGCCAGATGATCTGTGTACCCAATTTAGAAAACTCAGATTGGAGATTGTGCCTGAAGGACATCTCATGTCTTTGGATGTTCAACCCACTTTGTTGGACAAAATCAAAGAAGCCAGAAGATTGATAAAGAAATCGAAGAGATTAAAGAAAAGATTGGCAAAGGAAAAGCCAAAGGGTTCCATGAAGACGAACAGGGTACTTTATGGCATGGGAAACGTATCTCTGTTCCACAAGATCCGGAACTGCGAAAACTGATTTTGCAAGAAGCACATAACTCTCCGTATTCCATTCATCCGGGTAACACCAAACTGTACATGGACATGAAAGAAAGATTTTGGTGGAATAATCTCAAGAAGGACATCGCCGAACATATTGCTTTGTGTGAAGTGTGTAGTAGAGTGAAAGCGGAGCATCAGAAACCAGCGGGTTTGATTCAACCACTACCTATTCCTGATTGGAAGTGGGACAAGATTGGTATGGATTTCATTACCGGATTACCAAGGACCCAGTCAGGATACGATTCTATTTGGGTAGTAGTAGATCGCCTAACTAAAGTGGCTCATTTCATACCCGTGAAGACAACCTATACAAGTGCTAAGTTAGCAAAAATCTACATGAGTAGAATTGTATGTCTACATGGAGTGCCCAAGAGTATTGCGTCGGATAGGGGAACTCAATTCACTTCCCTTTTTTGGAGACAGCTACATGAGTCATTGGGAACGAGGTTGGAATTCAGTACTGCCTTTCATCCTCAAACCGATGGACAAACAGAAAGGACTAATCAGATTCTAGAAGACATGTTGAGGGCGTGTGCCTTAGACTATGGAGCCAGTTGGGATGAAAGTCTGCCTTACGCAGAATTTTCTTATAACAACAGCTATCAAGCCAGCATTGAGATGGCACCGTTTGAGTTTCTCTACGGAAGAAAATGTACCACCCCATTGTTATGGAATGGTGTGGGAGAAAGAAGTTTATTTGGGCCAGATCTTATCAAAGAGGCCGAAGAGAAGGTCAAGTTGGTTAAGGACAGGTTGAAGATAGCACAGTCCTGACAGAAAAGCTACGCAGACCCTAAGCGTAGAGAAGTTACCTACGAAGTTGGTGATAGAGCCTATCTTAGAGTGTCACCACTTCGTGGAGTGAAAAGATTCGGAGTCAAAGGAAAATTGGCACCAAGATATGTTGGGCCATTCAAGATTCTGAGTCGCAAAGGAGAAGTTGCCTATGAAATTGAATTCCCAGAATCTTTGTCAGCTGTCCATAATGTGTTTCATGTGAGTCAGCTTAAGAAATGTCATCCAGAAATGGAAGAAACTTCTTTGAAGGATACTATACCTTTGGACAAGGTTCAATTGGAAAGTGATCTCACCTATGAGGAGAAACCTATCAAGATTCTTAAGACTGCAGAAAGAGTCACAAGGACAAAGACTATGAAGTTTTGCAAAGTGTAGTGGAATCATCATTCCGAAGAAGAAGCAACATGGGAAAGAGAAGATGATCTTCGGAAAGACCACCCTCACCTATTTGCTAGCCAATCCGAATCTCGAGGGCGAGATTCACCTTAAGGGGGTTAGATTTGTAACATCCCTAAAATCATGATTTCAAAGATTGCATATCATTCATGCATGCATATAGTTTTGAGATCAACTTCAAACCAAATTCAAGAAAACAGAAGAACATAGTGCTATCATTTTATGTGAGCACACTTAAATCAAATGACCATCCTCATTTGAGAGCTTAGTGTTTTAAAACCAAGATTGTTTGCTTCCTTGTTGATTGGTTTGAGTGTGGAATTTGAACAAAATTTTACAAAATAAAAATGGTTTCAAAACCATTTTCAAACATTTGCAAACCTAGTGCAATGTCACTGTTATTTTGTCTCTCCAAAAATGACCAAGCCCACTCAAGGTGACCACATGGTTTTATGCCTAGATTTGTGACTGTTGCACATTGCAAAAATCCTATAAAGATTTGAATTCAAATGGAGTTTTAATTCATTTGAAAACCATTCCAGAAAATCAAATTAGAAAAAGAAAAGGAATAAAGAAAAGGAAAAAGGCCGGCGCTCCTATTCTGGCCCAACAGCGAAACAGCCCAGCTAGCCCACCCGGGTCCCCTCTCTCTCTCGCACGCGCAGACGCACCCACGCAGTCACTGACGCTCGGACCCCAGCCCCTCTCTGCTTATTTCGCTGACAAGCGAGCCCTCACCACGTCGACTCCTTCTTCCCCAAATATCGCGCGCAGACGCCGTCACCGCTGGCCGTTGCTGCGTTGATTTCGCGGCGTAATTGACATTGATTCGCCAAGCGTTTCTGGTCGAGCCTCTGCCTACTTAAGCCTCTCCCCACTCCGCTCCATTCCCCTCACTCAATTTCATCTTCACGCCACCAGGCTGCTCGCAACTCGCTCGACGCCGCCGTTGTCCCGACGATCTCCGGCAGCAAATTCCGGTGAGTCTCGATCGCCCCAGAGCCTCTGATTCGAACGAACGTGTCCAGCATGATCTCGTGCATCTTCTGATGCCCTTTGCTTGCCTGCTTGTGACCCAGGACGCCGTCCCCGTTTGCGCCTGCAACCGACCGAGCCGCCACTCAACTCCGGCGACCAATTACGGTAAACAGAGCGTGCCCCTTGCCCCCTCTTGCATACGAGGTTGTTCGCCACTGTCTTGCGCGCCTCCTAATCCATCTGGTTCGTGCTAGGGCGATGCGGAACCTCGGCAACGACTTCGACAGCAACCACCCGACGCCGTGCACAACTCCGACGAGCTCCAGCAGCCCCTGTCGTGCGCCCCTTGCCAAGCCACCTCCACGTTGAGCTTCGCCTCGTCCCTGCGGTTCTGGTAAGCACCCTCTCCCCTCCCCGGACGACCTAGAACGCCAGCGCCGCCACTGACAGAGCGCTCCGCCGCTCGCCGTTGCCGCGCGCCGCCAGAACTTGGTCGTTTGATCAAGCGACGTTGGATCTAGATCCAACGCGTGTAATAGAATCACTTAAACGAAGCGGTACGTTAGATCTGAGCCGTGCACGTTCACTTAAATCCAACGATCTGTGTTGATCGATCCACCCGAACCGGTACGGGCCAATAGGAAACAGACGCGTGGCTAGGGTTTGTTTAAAAACAGAATTTGAAATCAGATTTGTATCCAAATTTGATTTAGCTATAACTTTTGATTCCCACGTTAGATTTTGGCAAATTTTATACCGTTGGAATCAGGAGATCAAGCCCTTTCTATTTATGCAATGTGTTTAGTGTTTAGCTTCTGTTAAAATGATTTTAATTGCAGAAACTTGTTTAGGACTATTTTGATTATATGAATTGTTTAGGAAATTGTTTTAGTGTCAAATTAACTTGGTTTAACAAGTTTTTGACTTGTTTATGATTCAGTACTATGCACTTGCTTGGTTGAGTTTCAAAAATCATCACTTAGCATCTTGCATGCATGCATATATATTTTTGCTTGTATATGACTTGTATGTGATTGTGGCTATATTCTTTGTGTAGACTTTGGTGCTAGTGATTGTGATTGTGAAGAGTGCTACTCTCCCAACTACCAAGGCAAGTGGTACTTCATGAATATTTCCATCCCTATATTTTTATACAAGCATTAGAAATATTTTGCTAAGTCTTGCATGTTACTATTTTTTTGCCAAATGCCATGTTGGGGAAATCCTAAGTAGTTGTAGATTTGCTAGGAAATTTTCTAAGTTAAGTACTATCTATGCCATGCTTAGCCTAGCTAGTAGCAAACAAGGGTTGGTATATTATACATGCTATGATGAAAATATTTCTAAGTCTTTGGACTTATGTTTTTCTTAATAAAACAACTAAGTCAATGAATCACCTGGGTGGAAAGGGACTTGATTGGTGGTTTTTGGTTGAGTGGTTACACAAGGCCCATGGCTATGGTTTACCTTGTGTATCTCACTTGTGGAAAGCCACCTAGGAACAAAGGGATTTTAGAGGCCAAGTGTTGAGAAGCTTCTAGTGCAGCCACTTGGCAATATGGGCTTTGCCTGGATCACATGGGTTGCTAGAACTTAGCCATTTGGACAGTTGGTGGTAGTGGGAATGATAGGTTGGAACGCGTCCATTTGGTCTAAGGAAAGGCTTCTGAAAGGTCCTGTCTTGGTGAAACCAAGTCTAGTGGGGAAAGTGCACAACCTCTGCAGATGGAAAAATCTAAGTACTTAGCCAAGTCCATGGCAATGGACAACTTGAGCATCAAGACATGGAAGCTATCAAGAATCTCATCATTCCAACTTCTAAGTAAAAACTTGTGGGTGAACAAGGGTGAAGGACCTCAATGTCTATTGATGGTTACTTGGGAAAAGTTTTGACAAATAAAAACTTAGTGATTTCAACTAATAGGAAAAACCTATTTTGAGCAAAGCAAGCCAAGGCCAAAATGCATATAGCAATATAGTCCACCTAAATTTTACTAAGGTATCACTTGCCAATACTATTCCAAAGTATTGACCCACTGTGGCTGTAACTTGTGATGTTGCAGGTTACTCTGATGAGGATTAGGTGTCATGAGTCTACACTCAACATGTTTGCGTGTGGCACATGAAGGGGAAGACTTATATTTATTTACTTATTCAAACTCTTGTATTAGGCCTGTGGCCTTGAGTTGTAAAGACTATGTTATCTCTGGAATGGATGTAATAAATGACCTTTGTATCTGTGTACTTCATCTTAAACCGTGGATGCTAGCAATGATCCAGGGACTAGCATTGCAATCACAGGGATCCTTTTCCTTTACAAAGGAGGGATCTTACAGTGACACGGCAGTGAGGCCCAGTTGTCAGCGAGAGAAAAGGTGTGGGGATGGGTCCAGGCTGTCAGCGACCTAGTGGGTGCGGGTGCGAGTAAAGAAAACGCTTCGCGGGGGGGTGCTGCTGGGCTAGCTAGACGAATTGGGCTGGGTTGGGCCAGAATGGCTGGCTGCTTTTATTTTTTTCCTTTCTTCCTTTTCTTTTTCTATTTGATTTTCTAAAAATGATTTTCAACCCTCATTTCAATTCAGTTTGAATTCAAACTTTCTCAAGGTTTTTGTATAGTGAACTTTGTACTCAAATATGTGTCAAACACATCTGTTCACTCAAACCCACTTGGGTCATTTGAAAAAGTAATATAAAATCAAGCCTTTGGAAGATATAATAAAAGGCATAACTTTGGTTTTATTTCATACTTGTTTTGAAACTTGGCTCAAGCCTTTGGAAGCATTTAAGTTTGAATACAAAACATTACTGAATACAATAAGTGCCCTTCTCATTAGAAAGTAGCACTATGGCTAGGGTATAGTCACATAAAATAATGAGCACATTTGCTCCTGTTTTTGGAATGGTTTAGAAAATGAAACTCTATATGATTATGGATGCATGGATGATATGCATGAGTTTTAAAACATGATTTCAATGATGTTACAAATCTAACCCCCTTAAGGTGAATCTCGCCCTCGAGATTCGGATTGGCTAGAAAATAGGTGAGGGTGGTCTTTCCGAAGATCATCTTCTCTTTCCCCTGTTGCTTCTTCTTCGGAATGATGGTTCCATTGAACTTTGCAGAATTTGATAGTCTTAGTCCGAGTAACTCTTTCTGCCGTCTCAAGAATCTTGATAGGTTTCTCTTCATAAGTGAGATCACTTTCCAATTGGACCTCTTCCAAAGGTATAGTATCATTCAAAGAAGTATCTTCCATTTCTGGGTGACATTTCTTAAGCTGACTCACATGAAACACATTATGAACTGCTGACAAGGATTCTGGAAACTCAATCTCATAAGCAACTTCTCCTTTACGACTCAGAATCTTGAACGGTCCAACATATCTTGGGGACAATTTACCTTTGACACCAAACCTCTTCACTCCACGAAGTGGTGACACTCTAAGATAAGCTCTATCACCTACTTCATAGGTGACTTCTCTACGCTTTGGATCTGCGTAGCTCTTTTATCAGGACTGTGCTATCTTCAATCTGTCCTTAACCAGCTTGACTTTCTCTTCAGCTTCTTTGATGAGTTCTGGTCCGAACAAACTTCTTTCACCCACACCATTTCATAGCAATGGGGTGGTACACTTTCTCCCATAGAGAAACTCAAATGGTGCCATCTCAATACTGGCTTGATAGCTGTTATTGTAAGAAAATTCTGCGTAAGGCAGACTTTCATCCCAACTGGCTCCATAGTCTAGAGCACATGCTCTCAACATATCTTCAAGAATTTGATTAGTCCTTTCTGTTTGTCCATCAGTTTGAGGATGAAAAGCAGTGCTGAATTCCAACCTCGTTCCCAATGACTCATGTAGCTGTCTCCAAAAATGAGAAGTGAATTGGGTTCCCCTATCAGACACAATACTCTTGGGTACTCCATGTAGATATACAATTCTATTCATATAGATCTTAGCTAACTTAGCACTTGTGTAAGTTGTCTTCACGGGTATAAATTGAGCCACTTTAGTTAGGCGATCCACTACTACCCAAATAGAATCATATCCTGACCTGGTCCTTGGTAATCCGGTAATGAAATCCATACCAATCTTGTCCCACTTCCAATCAGGAATAGGTAGTGGTTGAATCAATCCTGTTGGTTTTTGGTGTTCCGCCTTCACTCTACTACATACATCACACAAAGCAATATGTTCGGCGATGTCCTTCTTGAGATTATTCCACCAAAATATTTCCTTCATATCCATGTACATTTTGATGTTACCCGGATGAATGGAATACGGTGAGTTGTGTGCTTCTTGTAAAATCAGTTTCCGAAGCTTCGGATCTTGTGGAACACAGATACGTTTTCCATGCCATAAAGTACCATGTTCGTCTTCATGGAATCCTTTGGCTTTTCCCTTGCCAATCTTTTCCTTAATCTCTTCAATTTCCATATCAGTCTTCTGGGCTTCTTTGATCTTGTCCAACAAAGTAGGTTGAACATCCAAAGTCATGATATGTCCTTCAGGCACAATCTCCAATCTGAGATCTCTAAATTAGGCACACAGATCATCTGGCAATTCTCCCTTAGTAAGGCCATTCACAAAAACCTTACGGCTTAGAGCATCCGCTACAACATTTGCTTTACCGGGGTGATATTGCAAACTCAAGTCATGGTCCTTGATGAGTTCTATCCATCTTCTTTGTCTCATGTTAATGTCCTTCTGGGTGAAGATATACTTCAAACTCTTGTGATCTGTGAACACTTCACAACGCTTTCCCAAAAGATAATGTCTCCATGTTTTGAGTGCATGGACAATAGAGGCTAACTCCAAATCATGAGTAGGGTAGTTCACCTAATGAGTTTTGAGTTGTATCGAGGCATAAGCCACAACTTTCCCTTCTTGCATAAGTACTGCACCTAATCCATGATGAGATGCATCACAATACACTTGGAAATCTTTCTCCATATCTGGCAAACATAAGATTGGTGCTGTCACTAGTCTCTTCTTCAATTCTTGAAAGCTGAGTTCACAACCTTCTGTCCAAGCAAATTTCTTGTCTTTCTTTAGCAATTCTGTCATAGGATTAGCTACCTTAGAGAAATTCTCAAGGAACCTTCTGTAGTAACCTGCTAAGCCAAGGAAACTACGAACCTCTTTCACTGACTTGGGAGATTCCCATTCAGTTACAGCTGAAACTTTAGCAGGATCAACTTCTACACCATCTCCTGACACAACGTGTCCAAGAAACCCAACTTCATTTAACCAAAATTCACACTTGCTGAATTTGGCATATAACTTATGCTCTCTAAGTTTCTCAAGTATCAAACGTAGATGTCCTTCATGCTCTTCTTTGCTCTTGGAGTAGATTAGAATGCGGTCGATGAATACGACAAAAAACTTATCAAGAAATTCCATGAACACCTTGTTCATCATATTCATGAAGTATGCTGGTGCATTGGTTAAACCAAATGGCATCACGGTATACTCATACAATCCATACCTTGTGGTGAAAGCTGTCTTAGGTATGTCTTGTTCCCTTATCTTGAGCTGGAAATAACCGGACCGAAGATCAATCTTTGAGAACACACAAGCTCCTTCTAGCTGATCAAACAAGTCATTGATTCTAGGCAAAGGGTATTTGTTCTTGATAGTCACCTCATTGAGTGAACGGTAATCTATGCATAACCTTTGACTTCTATCTTTCTTTTCCACAAACAAAAATGGTGCTCCCCAAGATGAGGAACTTGGTTGGATAAAACCTTTCTGCAATTGTTCTCCAAGCTGCTTCTTGAGTTCTTTCAACTCATCAACTGACATCTTGTATGGTCTTTTTGCTATTGGTCCAGATCCTGGTAGCAAGTCAATAAGAAACTCCACGTCTCTATCTAGTGGCATTCCCGGCAATTCTTCCGGAAACACATCCGGATATTCACTCACAATTGGCACACTGCCTATGCTAACCCCCTTAAGAGAATTTAGCTTACTCCCTTTTGATTCAAAGTTAGACTTGAATCTAATCCGCTTCTTTTCCGGGGTTGTGAGTGCAACAGTACAATTAGCACAATCTAGTACTCCTTCATACTTAGCCATCCAATCCATTCCCAATAATACATCCAGTCCTTGAGAATCTAGGATTATCAGACTCACTGGAAACTTATGCTTTCCAAACTCTATCACTAGATCCCGGCATCCAAGACTTACTATCATATCTCCACCTGGACAACTAACTTTTATTGACACCCAATGTTTTCAGTTGGAAACCCATTTCTATCAACAAATTCTTTTGATATGAATGAATGCGATGCTCCGGTATCAAAAAGAATAAGTGCTGGAATAGAATTGAGTTTGAACTTACCAGCAACAGCATCTGGCTCTTCATAGATTTCCTCCACATTGATGTGGTTCACTTGTCCCTTCTGAAAAGGGTTGGGTTTGTTGGGTCCTTCAACTTTCTTTTCTGGGCATTCATTTGCATAATGCCCCATCTTCTTGCACTTGAAACACTCAACCTAACTAAGATCTTTCTTAACAGGTTGGCTTCTACTGCCACTTCCACTACCACTGTGGTGGCTCTTGTATCCACCCTTGTGATTCTTGTACTTGTCATTGTCATGACTACGGTGATGCTTGTTGTCATGATGACGGTTGTGGTTGTGTTGCTTGTTGAATTTCCCATTCTTGTGGGATCCTGAACTCCCACTATCATCATAATGGGAACGTTTGTGAGACTATCCCGAGCTGTGCTTGTCAGAGTGCTTTCTCTTCCTGCTTTCCACTTGTTTCATTTTGCTCTCCAAAATAGCAGCCTTGTCACAAAGAGACTGGTATGTGGGAACATAGGCCACAGATAATTGCAGGTTCAGTTCATCATTCAACCCTTCAAGGAACTTTTCCTTCCTCTTAGCATCAGTGTCAACTTCATCCGGTGCATAACGCGCCAGATTGTTGAACTCTTCAAAATATTCAGCCACGCTGCGGTGGCGTTGCTTTAGGTTATGAAACTCTTTATTTTTCAAACTCATCACTCCGGATGAGATGTGAGCAGTACGGAAACCATCCTCAAAGATAGCCCATGTCACATCTGCAATGGGAGTGGTGATCTGGAAGTTATCCCACCAAGTGGCTGTTGGTCCTTCCAACAAGTGAGCTGCAAATCTGACTTTTTCTTCATCAGTACAGCCAACTGTTACCAAGTCCTTGTTCACAGAGCGTAGACAATCATTGGCCACCATAGGATCAGTTGTTCCTGAGAACTTTGTTGGCCTCAGTCTCAAGAACCTGGTAAGCATGTCAAAACCCGGTGGGTTGTTCTGATTGTTGTTGTTGTTATTGTTGTTATTGTTCTGATTCTGGATGAATGTATTCATCATCTGCATCAGCTGAGTCTGAGCTGTCATCATTTGCTGCATCTCAGGGGTGATGTTGTTGTTGTTGGGGTTGGGATTGGCACGATGGGGAGGCATCTGTGGTTTGTTCAATAGAGATAAGAATGAGATACCCATAGATGCTAACATGCACAATACATCACATAAACAATCACCAAACATGCATCATAATAATAATAGTTCAACAACTTAAACGACAAGTTTGCAAAGTAAACACACCAATAGCAAGCCATCCACATGTTGGATGGTCATTGCGACTCAATAAAAAGCATAATAAATAAATGATAAATGAGTAGTCATAACTACTCATCGGCATCAACCTCCTCCTCAACAAATGTAAGACATGCATTCTCCATAGCGGTCTTGTATTCCTCGACATTGGTGGTCAAGGTCTGTACTTTGGCTTTGAGAGCCCTCTTCTGAGAACGAAGCCTCTCAATCACGGTGTGCTGATGCTCGAGCTCGAAGTCCTTGGCCTCCAATTCTGCAGTCATGTCTCGAATCCTCTTGTTCCTATCTTGGACTCGCTTCTCTTGACTCTTGAATTTTATGTCCTGGCTCTCGAACTTGGCTTCCATCTCCTTGACTATCTCATCTTGCTCCGCGAAGAGCTTGTCCTTCTCACGAAGCTGCACATGGAGTTCGTCATTGCTGAGCATGACGTTGGTCCTATCAGTGTCCATGTGCCTAAGAAGAACCTCTAAGTCCTGGAGGTATAGACGAATCGGCTCTGCTGTCTCCCTCGAAGTATCCTCGAATTCAATGGCCTCACCATCCTCATCACGTCTACCGAATGTGTGGAAGTGAGTACCTCTAACCTGTCGAGAGTGTCTCCCTAATAGACGTCCAATCAAGTCCTGCATGACTACCTCTGGGCCTCTCTCTCCTTGTCATCGTGCATGAGCTTGAAGATGATGGCCTCCGTGGTAGGCTCAGTCTGGCGTCTGGGCTGATTGACCTTGAAGTCCCAAAGGTCTTTCCTCTCAAACTTGGTGAGGGGAAGCACCATGATGGTAGGAAGAGGGAGATTGAGCAAACTAGTGAGCTCAATAATACTAGGGCCAAAACGAGTTCCTTGGAACTCCTCAACAGTGCTGATAGTAACATTAGGCATCTATTTAATCAGATAAAAAAAGTTAGAATCAACACAATTCAAGACAAATCACAAGTCAAAGCATCACATGCATAACTTTTGAGAATCAAAACACTCAAGTCATGGCATACATGGATCCATTACAAGCAACCAAGGTTCAACTTATTTTAGACAACATTTTTGGAAAATAAATGATAAGTGTGGTGGTCCAATTAATGTGGTACATTACAATCCCATCTCACTTGCCAAGTTGGCTAACAGGGCATCCCTAGAGGCAATTTGTTTGTCTAGATCACAAGACTCCATTGCTAAGTCTATGATGTCCTTCCTTAGGCTTTGGTTGGTAGCCTCTAACTCTTGTGCATGTTTCTTCTCTTCCTTAAGTTCATTCTGAGTGTTAAGCATTCTGCACTTGATTCTATCACCAAGTTCTTTGATGGCCCTCCAAGCTGCATCCCTTGCTAAATCAAAGAATGTGGTGTGCATCATTGTGTTGGTGACCATTCAGAATCCTGAGTCCTTGTGGTTGTCTTCCTTGTTTTTATACAAGTGAAGTTGCACCCACCAGTACTCAACTCCTTCATCCATCACAGGAAAACCTTTGTACACAGCTGCACCATGTATTCCCATGCCAACCATGAGGTCCTTGAGAGCCTTTGGGAACTCTGTCTCACATTCCAAAGTCATAGTCATGAGTGGTCCCTTCTTCACAGCTTCGTTGATGGAGTTCATCTACAAATAGAGATGAGAAAGAAGATTATAAAAGTTTACGAGAAGAAAAGACAAGTGTGGAAGTTGTTGAAATTTTTTTCCTTAGTGGTTTCCAATCCTAGGGTCATAATCCTACAGGCAACACAGTGCTCTGATACCATCTGTAAGATCCCTCCTTTATAAAGGAAAAGGATCCCTGTGATTGCAATGCTAGTCCCTAGATCAATGCTAGCATCCACAGTTTAAGATGAAGTACACAGAAACAAAGGTCATTATTACAGTCATTCTAGAGACAAACATAGTCTTTTACAACTCCATGGCCATAGGCCTAGTACAAGAGTTTAAATGAGTAAATAGATAAATAAGTCTTCATCTTCATGTGCCACAGGCAAGCATGTTGAGTGTAGACTATGACTCCTAATCATCATCAGAATAACTTGCAACATCACAAGTTACATCCACAATGGGTCAATACATTGGAATAGTATTGGCAAGTGATACCTTAGAAGTATATAGGTGGACTATATTCTATATGCATTTTGGCCAAGTGTAGCTTAGGCTTGCTTTGCTCAAAATAGGTTTTGCCTATCAGTTGAAAACACTAAGTTTTTCTTTGTCAAAACTTTTCCCAAGGAACCACCAATAGACATTGGGTCCTTCACCCTTGTTCAACCACAAGTTTTATTTAGAAATTGGGATGAGGAGATTCTTGATAGCGTCCATGTCTTGATGCTCAAATTGTCCAATACCAGGGACATGGCTAAGTACTTAGATTCTTCCATCTGCAGAGGTTGTGCACTTTCCCCACAAGACTTGATTTTCACCAAGACATGACCTTTCAGAAGACTTCCCTTAGACCAAATGGACGCGCTCCATCCTATCATCCCACTACCACCAACTGTCCAAATGGCTAAGTTATTGCAACCTATATGATCCAGGCAGAGCCCATATTGCCAAGTGGCTGCACTAGAAGCTTCTCAACATTTGGCCTCTCAAATCCCTTTGTTCCTGGGTGGCTTTCCACAAGTGAGATACACAAGGTAAACCATAGAAATGGGCCTTGTGTAACCACTCAACATAACCCATTCACAACCATTCCACCCAGGTGATTCATTCACTTAGTTGTTTTATTAAGTAAAAACATAGTCCAAAGACTTAGAAATATTTATTCATAGCATGAACATATAGCCACCCTTGGTTGCTACTAGCTAGGCTAAGCATGGCATAGATAAGCATCTTAACTTAGAAATATCTAGCAATTCTACAACTACTAGGATTTCCCAAGCATAGCATATAAGCAAAATATAACCATGCAAGACTAGAAAAATATTTCTAATGCATAGTTGAAAAACATAGGAATAAAATCATGAAGCACCACTTGCCTTGGTAGTTTGGAGAGTAGTTACAATCCTCACAATCACAATCACTATTTGCACCAAAATCTACACATGAAATGATAACACCAAATCACAAACAAAATATATACAAGCAAAAATATATGAATGCATGCAATATGATATGTGATGATTTTCTATACCAAACATGACAAGTGCACAGTACTGATTCATAAACAAGTTCAAATCTTGCCAAACAAACCTTATTTGAATATTCAAACATTTGTCAATTAATTTATATACACAAAATAGGTCTACACATGTTTTTGTAAATAAAACCATTTTAACAGAAAAAAAATTAAAAACATTGCATATATGGAAAGGGCTTTCTCTCCTGATTCCATTGATATAAAATTTGTCAAATTTGGACGTGGAAATCAAAAGTTATGATCAAAACAAAATCAAACATCTAATAGATTCAAAATCTGATTTTAAATCTAACTCTCTGACATGCGGCGGCATCTAATTGGCTGATACCACTTCGCGCTGGATCGCGTTTGTGAGCCGTCAGATCTAACTTAAACGCGCGGCCCATATCTAATCTTACCGTTTCGCCTAGGATCTATCGTATCCACTGGATCTAGATCTAACGATCCTAAGCAACTTGACCATCCAGTGGAGGCGCTAGCGGCGGCGACAGGCGGCGACGCTCTCTGTCAGTGGCGGAGCCGGTGAACTAGGTCGCCCGAAGAGGTGGGAGGATGCTCACCAGAACAGCAGTGACGAGGAGAAGCTCGACGTGTCCTTGGTTGGCGAAGGGGCGCTCGGAGTCGTCAGTGATTCCTCGCCGGAGTTCGCGAAGGCGTCAGGTATGGCTGCTCGTTGACGTTGGCGAAGGTATAGATCATGCCAGGGAAAAATAAACAGTGCGTCAGATGCGCAAAGTGGTGTTGGTCATGCGAGTGTCAAGGAGAGGGAAAGGTGCGGTCAGAACTAACCAGGAAAGCTTGCCGGAGTTGATGGTTTCGTCGGACTCGTGTTGTCGTCGATGTTGACGAGGCTCTGAATGATCCTAGCATGCACCAGAGGGGTTAGGATATGCGCAAGGTTGCAGTGATTGTACTGGAAAGGTTAGAAGTCAAGGGGCACGGGGAGCTTACCGGAATTTGCTGCCGGAGATCGTCGGTACCGCGGCAGATTTTGACGAAATATGGGCACCCTGGTGGCGTAGCGTCTGTGCTAGGTGAGGGGAATGAGAGGCGAGGCGAGGGGTTTATGTAGACAGAGCGGGGGCGGAAATCTCTCACCGTATCAATGCAATTTAAGCGCGGCATCAGTGCGGGGAAACGACAGCGGCGAGGTGGTCGTCGGCGCTGGTTGAGGACGAAGGGTGACGCGGCAGTAAGGCCCAGTCGTCATCGAGAGAAAAGGTGTGGGGATGGGTCCAGGCTGTCAGCGACCTAGTGGGTGCGGGTGCGAGTAAAGAAAACGCTTCGTGGGGGGGTGCTGGGCTAGCTGGACAAATTGGGCTGGGTTGGGCCAGAATGGCTGGCTGCTTATATTTTTTTCCTTTATTCCTTTTCTTTTTCTATTTGATTTTCTAAAAATGATTTTCAACCATCATTTCAATTCAATTTGAATTCAAACTTTCTCAAGGTTTTTGTACAGTGAACTTTGTACTCAAATATGTATCAAACACATCTGTTCACTCAAACCCACTTGGGTCATTTGAAAAAGTAATATAAAATCAAGCCTTTGGAAGATATAATAAAAGGCATAACTTTGGTTTTATTTCATACTTGTTTTGAAACTTGGCTCAAGCCTTTAGAAGCATTTAAGTTTGAATACAAAACATTACTGAATACAATAAGTGCCCTTCTCATTAGAAAGTAGCACTATGGCTAGGGTATACTCACATAAAATAATGAGCACATTTGCTCCTGTTTTTGGAATGGTTTAGAAGATGAAACTTTATATGATCATGGATGCATGGATGATATGCATGAGTTTTAAAACATGATTTTAGGTATGTTACACATCCCCTTGGCTTGTACCAAGCTTGGGTAAGTGTCGAGGTATCACATCATTATCTTTTATATTTTACCTTTTTAGTGGATTCATATCTTTAGTAGAGAAGTTATCTTATAGGTTGGTTTGCATGTGGATGTTGTCATGGTATTGCCGACGAGTACGCCATGGAGGGGTCCTCACAGTGCGTGTTTAGAGACGTGGGGTAAGGCGGACAGTTGACGGGTACGAGGTAATACAGTTTACCCAGGTTCAGATCCCACGACGGTGGTGGAATCCTACTCCTGCTATAAATCACTATAAGGGCAATACGCCGAGTTACAGAGATAGGTTCGCTGTGCGAGGTTGTATGAATCGATGCCCTAAAGGCTCCCATAGGCCCAACTTATATAGTCGCCAGTTCCTAGGGTTACAGGGAAAATTCCTAGCCGGACAGGTTACAGAGTCCTACACCGTCTATTACTAGTCTTGTGTTCTTGCACTCCAAGGCTCCGGGTACGCTGGTGACTCCACCGTAGCCTTCCTTTGTCCGGCATGGGCCTCCCTTCTGGATCCACCTAACTGGGCCGCCCAGCAGGCCACAGGCCATGCTACCGACTATGGGCCACCCGGGTTAGTCGGATAAGAGACATGCTATGAGGATACCCATATAGCATATCCCCAACAGTAGCCCCCGGAGAACTCCGAGATCTTGCGTCGTCTTGCCTCTTCTCGTGGAATGCTCCGTCTAGATGGATATCGGCAAATCGTCAAGCAATATCTTGTAGTCCTCCCAAAGAACCCTGCAAAGGTTTCTCCATCTTCTATGAGTAAGTCGGAGAAATGCTGAATGTTTCATCGTACTCTTCCGTAGTCGGATTAAATCCGTCCATGCCGGAATCTTCGATGCGACGGCTCATCTACCATGTCAGTTATGACGATGTAGGCTTAGGTCAGCGATGCCTCGTAACTCACACATGCAGAGAATGCAATCATATCCGATTTTCCCGCGCGAGCGATACGAACCGTTGGCGGCGGCGGTTGGAGACGTGGTGAAATTACCGCTCACGTCCATGAACACATCGTCTATGCGGCAACCGTTCGATTAGCTGCACGAATCTTGACGCGGAGTAAGATAAATAGTAACTGTGGGACACTTACCACTTTTTCACCCCATTCTCTCGCGTCATCGTCTTCTTCCTCCAGCCGCACACCTCCTCGAGCTCTCCGCGGAAAACCTCGAAGAAACCCTAGCCTCTCTTTGCATCAGTCGCATCCTCCCAGTCCTCCATGGCCAGCAGCAGCTCCTCCCCGTCGATGGCGGCGTCGAGCGAAGCCACGGCGAAGCCGGCGAGCTCCTTCGTCGTGCCCCCAGAGGTCCTCGTCATCCCTGCGTCGGCGGTGATTGAAACCACCGGCGGTGACCATAATCTGGCGGCGCTAGAGCCTCTGGAAGAAGATCCAGACTCGCACAAGGGCGACTGGCGCGGCTCGGACATCACCGGCCGCGACATCCAAGAGATGGTCGCCGAAGGCTACCTCCCCGCGGAGGGGCTCGCCCGGCGGGCGGCGCCGGCCGGCGAGGTGACACCTTCTCCCCAAGCCGGAGAAAAGGTGTACCTCAAGGCTCAGCTGGTACGTGGCGTTTCCCTGCCCATCTCCCACTTCTTTTTGTCCATCTTGAACCACTTCAAGGTTCAACCCCATAACCTCTCCCCCAATAGTATCTTAGTTCTTAGCAACTTCGCGGCACTTTGTGAGGGTTACCTAGGGATTAATCCTAGGTTAGACTTGTTCGTGTACTTCTTCATCGTCAAACGTCAAGCCGGACATAGTAGGGAGGAGCTTAGGAACTGCGGCACCATAAGCTTCAAGATCCGACCTGGTCGGCGGTTCCCCGACATCGTCGGCCACGAGTCGTTCAAAAACTGGCAGCGAACGTACGTCTACAGCCCCGACATTCCTTTGGCGGGCCAAGAAGTGACGTACCCAGACTTCGTGGATGGAGCCGCCGCTGAAGTTTCCACATGGAGATCCCATGCCTCCCTTCCCTCCGACCTCGACGCTTCTCGCGCAATAAGGTGGATCGAGTGGTTCATAGAGACGGGTTTGACCGGCTTGGACCTAGTCATGTTCTGGTTCATCAGGCGAATCCAACCTCTGCAGCACCGCGCGAAGTTCATGCACGAGTACACCGGTGATCGAAGGGATACCCTCCGTATCTCCGTGGATAACTTCTCGAGCGACTCCGTCAAGCTCCGTCTGAAGGACATCGTCAAGGTGAAGGATAAGAAGCGCGGCTTCCCCATCACCTGTGACATGTACGTAGACGGCAAGTGCCCAAATGTAGGTATTTATTTTCCGTGTATGACATTGCTCCAGTTTCTCCGTCTTGCCAGTGCCATCTTATCTAACACGGTGATTTCTCACTTAACAGCTTAGCGATCTAGATGAGGACAACCTGGCTGCCCAAATCTACGATCCAAAGATGAAGGAAGTCATGGTCGTGTCTGACGACGATGTCCCGTTGGCGCGAAAGCGGAAGAGCTCCACCTCTGACGTTGCCGATGGAGGCAAGAAGAAGAAGACAAAGGGTGGAGCCTCCAAAAAGAGTACTGCCGCCCTGGAGGCGGAAAAGAGAAAAGCCACTGGGATTTTTGCCAAAGCGCCCCCCCTGGTGTAAGCCTCTCGTTCTCCGACATTTTCTTATTTATCTTTCTTATTCCTGTACTTATCCATTTTGCACGTTTCAGGAAGAAAGCCACAACCAGCCTCAAGAAGTCCTCCAAGAGTCTTGGGGCTTCTAGAAATATCAAAGATATGCTGCATCGCGACTCCTCCCCGCCATCGCCCCTGCTACTCCTGCCGTCAAGCCCTCCTCTGCTTCGACAATCTCTCAAGTCCAGGAGGCACCAGGCCCTTCCACCATGGAAGTGGATTCTGGCGCCTCTACCGAACTCGCTGTCATCGGCGAGCAGGCGACGCAGGAGAGCGCTGCTCTTCAAATGGCTGAAGCTCCGGCTAAGGATGCCATCGGTAGCGGCAAGGCGGTGGTGGGAGCTGGTACCTCTGCCGAAGGCGGCGCCCCTACTCCCCAGAAACCCTTCGAGTTCCCAAAGATAGTTTACCCGGCGCTCCTGCCGAGTAACACAACTATGGTTCCTGGAGGAGTGTCGTCATCTCCGACGTGCGGTCTTTAGGAACTGCTCCGACAAGCAGACATCTTGCGGGGAAATAGCATTTCCTTTGGAAAGCTGCTGGCCCAGAGTGCTACAAACCTCAAGATTATTGCACTTGTAAGGTTTACTTTGCCTTTTTCATTTCATATGAGTATTCCACTGTAGCCCCCGAGGATGTAGACGAAAAACCATAGGTTTTGCATCTATATGCTCTAAGAGTGACTAAGTTAGAAAAAACTCTCACTGTAGCCCCCAAGCATTTAGATGGAATGAATTACTCCGACTAGATGCTTTAAGAGTAGCATACACAGTGTTCATAATTTTCAATGCTGTAGCCCCCAAGCCTCTAGTTGTAACTGAATTAGTTCCGACTAGATGCTTAAAGAAAAGCTAAACATATTGATAAGTTAAAAACTCTCGCTGTAGCCCCCGAGCATCTAGGTGGAAAATCTCCGACTAGGGGCTCCAAGCAGACCAAACAACGACTTAACTTTGTATTTGTTTCCACAGAATGAGAATGCTCGGAGGGGCATGGCCAATGACAAGTATCAGAAGAAGCGCGTAGATCTTGAAGCCGAAAAGGGTAAAACTACCATCTTGAAGGAACAGATCATCAAAAACAAGAGTCTGTTTTCTTTTTGCGCATTTCCGTCTTACTTTTGTGCCCATAATCTCCGAGTACTCACTATGTACTTTGTTTTCTCCGACTTTCAGAACATGTTGCCAAGGCCAAGGACATTGTCGAGCAGTCCAAGCATATCCAGCAGCTGGACAGCGAGAACAAGATCCTGAAGGAGGAGAGGAAGGAGATGCTGAAGATGCACGAGGATTCCATGAAAGCCCTGCAAGATTCCGCCTCCGCTGAGATCAATCGCTTGAAGGAGGAGCTTGCGATCCTAAAGGATCAGAAGCAAGTTGCTGATGAGCAAAACCTTTGCCATAGCGATGCGTTTAAGCTCCTCCAACAAGAGAAGGAATCCTTGGTGGACACCGTCTGGCAGGCTAAGGCCAGCATCTTCAGTAAGTGTCCTCCGCCTTGTATTTCTGTAGTCTGGATACTTAGAGTTTATTGAACTCATGCGATCCTTGTCAGAATTTTTAGCGCCTATGGGTTTAACCTGCTCGCCTCCTTCGGACAAGGAATGCATGGTTCTTGCCGGCAACTTCATCAACACCGCCATCGCCCAAGCCAAGGATATTGCCAAGCCCCTCCAAATATATATCAAGGCATCGGACTCCGTGACGAAGTACTCGGAGATCCTGCGCCGAGCCCCCGAGCGTGTCGCAAACTGGAAGGCTTCATGTGCATGGGCTGGCGCAAGGATGGCGCTGTCTATGGTGAAGGCACACTATGAAGATGCCGACATCGACACGGTGACCTCTGGTATCCCCGACGTGGATGATGACGGCAAGGAGATCGATCACGAAGCCATCCTGTCATCACTCGCGGGTTATGACAGCAGGGTTGCCGAGTTGGTGGACGTTGACGTCTTCGTGCCCAGGAACCTCATCGACAACGTCAACCAAGATTCCTCCGAGTCTCATCACAGCGCCGACGTCGAGGGTCATTCTCTGGCTGGTGATGATGTGGCCTCCAAGTCTCCTGCGCCCAAAGAGTGAAAGACACTTTGTAATTTCTGTTTCACCTTTGGTGTGTGCACGGGAAAAACTTGTTGATGTAATCTTAAGGCGGAAAACAATGATTGTCGTATCCTGCTACTTAAGAATTAAGTCCTAGTATGTATGTATTTTTAAGCAAGTGTTGGCTTATCCATTACTCTGGTTCTTATGCTTGACTTTTCGTGAGTCGGAAGACTCGTTGTCGAAACCATGCACTTAGGTGATGATGCCCAATGGCACCGTCAATAACCTGAGCACAAAATCGCCGACAATAAGTGCCGAAAGTCACTACTCCAGAATCCACATAAAAACGACAAAGAATGTGTAGACCAACAAAACTTAAGCTAACGCCCGTAGGCGGAATTTTCACAAGTGCAATCGCAAGACTTGTGCATAAAGGTTTTATATTATCCAAAAATGAACACTAAAGGAGGTAAAAGACTCAGCAATATGAGTGAACCAAAGAGCTTTATTTCATTGATCATATAAAAGGTACACAATTAGATAAAAGATGCTAAGTGTAGAAAGGACGTAGCTGTGATATGTTCCATGGCCGATCAAGCTCCGGGTAGTGATCATCCGGGTCACGTCGCTTACGCTTATGATCCTTGTTGGGTCTATCCTTGAGTTCACGATTGTCAACAAGGTAGTAAGACCCATTGAGCAGTGTCTTGCTTATGATGAACGGTCCTTCCCATGGCGGGGATAATTTGTGTGACTTCTTCTGCTTAAGTCGGAGCACCAAATCCCCCTCTTTAAACGAGCGATGCCGAACGCGGCAACTATGGTAGCTGCGTAGCTTCTGCTGGTAGATGGCGGATCTTTGGCATGCCAAAACGCGCTCCTCCTCGAGAAGGTCCACATCTAGTCGTCTGGATTCTTCAACGTCATCTTCGTCGTAGACGGCAACTCTTGGTCATCGTGGAGGATGTCGGAAGGTAGGATGGCTTCTGCTCCATATACCATGAAGTAAGGGGTGTAGCCGGTGGATCTGTTGGGTGAAGTTCGTAAGCTCCACAGCACAAACGGCAATTCTTCCGCCTAGGCTCCAGCTGCTCTATGTAGCGGTGCCTCAAGACATGGCTTGATTCCCTGCAAAATTAATCCATTGGCTCGCTCAACCTGACCATTGGATTGTGGGTGTGCCACATATGCAAGGTCAAGTCGAATGCCTTTGTCCCAGCAATAGGCCTCCACTTCTCCGAGTGACAAGTTGCTTCCGTTGTCGGTGATGATGTTGTGTGGGAGACCAAATCTCACCACTAGATCCCGGACAAACCGAAGGGCAGTTGCCCCATCAAGCATTCTAATGGGTTTAGCTTCTATCCATTTGGTGAATTTGTCAACTACTACAAGCAGATGCGTAAATCCACACGGTGCCGTCTATAACGGTCCCACCATGTCTAGCCCCCAGACTGCAAACGGCCAAGTTATTGGTATTGTTCGCAATTCTTCAGCAGGAACATGTGGTTGTCGGGCATAATACTGGCATCCCGTGCATGTCTCAACCAGCTTGTCGGTGTCCGCCTTCGCGGTCAGCCAGTAGAATCCTTGCCGGAAGGATTTCGCGACCAATGATCGAGGAGCGGCGTGATGCCCGCAATCTCCGAGATGGATCTCGCGCAGGATTTCCATACCTTCTAGCTGGGAAACGCACTTTAAGTATACACCAGTAGTGCTCCTTTTATAGAGGTGCCCATTGATTATGGTATAACCCTTTGCTCGTCGTACTATTTGCCGTCTTTCGACTTCGTTGTCGGGCAAAGTTCCGTGCTCGAGATACTCCATGAACGGTTTTGTCCAAGCCGGAGGGATCTTTGTCACCATGTTGACGAAAGAGTCAGCTCTATCCGGGTTGTCGATGTCGACGCCCTTCACGGATGGTGTGCGTAGATGCTCTAGGAAAACTCCTGGCGGAATTTTCTTGCACCCTGATCAAAGCTTAGACAGCATATCAGCCGCCTCGTTTTGTTCCCTGGGCACATACTTGACTTCGTAGCCCAAGAAGCTCTTGGCTATCTCGTCCACTTCGTCGTGATATGCCGCCATCATAGGGTTCCGCGTGTTCTAGGTGCCAGCCACCTGCTGGGCAACCAAGTCGGAATCTCCACAGCAAACTATGCGCTTGATGCCAATATCCTTGGCTACACGTAGTCCGTGAATGAGTGCTTCATACTCCGCGATGTTGTTTGTAGCCTCGAAGTGGATCTGCAGAACGTAGTGCAGCTTGTCTCCTTTTGATGACTGTAGCAGTACACCAGCCCCCGAGCCGTTGAGCAACTTTGATTCGTCAAAGTGCATCACCCAGTACTCTGGTTCTGACAATGGAGTAGCATCTGGCATCTCCGTCCAATCTGCAATAAAATCCGCCAAAGCTTGTGACTTGATAGCGTCGCGTCTCTTGTAGGTGATCTCGAAGGCGGCAAGTTCAATGCCCCACTTCGTGACCCTTCCTGTAGCGTCGCTGTTATTGATAATGTTGGACAGTGGAGTCTTGCTCACTACTGTGATTGGGTGCTCCTGAAAGTAATGCCTCAGCTTCCGAGAAGCGAGGAATACTCCATAAGCTATCTTTTGGTAGTGCGGGTAACGCTGCTTGGACTCCGTCAAGACCTCGCTCACATAGTAAACTGGTCGTTGAACTCCGTGCTCGTAGCCTGGTTCCTTCCGCTCTACCACGACGACTATGCTAATAACCCGGTTGGTTGCCGCCATGTAAATTAACAGGGGCTCTCCAGGCTCGGGTGCTGCAAGGATGGGCGATGAGGAAAGAATCTCCTTGAGCTGCTTCAATGCTGCATCTTCTTCATCTGTCCATGTGAATTTGTCCGCCTTCTTCAGCAACTTGTACAGCGGCAAAGCCTTCTCTCCAAGTCGGCTGACGAACCGACTAACTTCTGCAACACAACATGTTAGTCGTTGAATGTCCTTTAGGCATGTCAGATGGTTTATGTTTAAGATGGCCTTGATTTTCTCCGGGTTGACCTCGATTCCGCGCTGGGAAACGATGAAGCCCAACAATTTGCCGGCTGGAACCCCGAAGACGCACTTCTTAGGGCTGAGCATCATGTTGTATTTCCGGAGATTATCAAAGGTTTCTTTTAAGTCGGAGATTAAGTCGTTTGACTTTTTAGACATCACCGCGATATCGTCCACATAGGCGTGAACGTTCCGACCAATTTGGTCGTGAAGGCAACGTTGCATTGTCCGCTGGTAGGTAGCACCTGCGTTTTTTAGCCCAAAAGGCATCGTGACATAGCAAAACGTGCCATATGGAGTAGTGAACGAAGTGGCCAATTGGTCCGACTTCCTCATCTTGATCTGGTGGTATCCTGAGTATGCATCGAGAAAACACAAAAGTTCTGAGCCAGCCGTCGAGTCAATGACTTGGTCAATGCGAGGCAAAGCAAACGGATCTTTGGGACATGCTTTGTTCAAGCCGGAGTAATCAACGCACATTCTTAATTCATCGGTTCCCTTTTTGGGGACAAGTACAGGATTGGCCACCCATCGGGTGTGAAGGACTTCTCGGATAAACCCAGCCTTAAGTAACCTAGCTATCTCTTTGCCAATGGCACGTATCTTCTCATCTCTAAAGCGTCGTAGAGGTTGTTTCACTGGTTTACATTTTGGATCTATGTTTAAGCTGTGCTCGGCAAGTTCCCTAGGTACACCTTTCATGTCGGCAAGTTGCCAGGCAAAGATGTCCCTATTCTCACGGAGGAACTCGACGAGCACGCTTTCCTATTAGGGATCCAGGTTCGTCCCAATGGCGACGGTCTTGGAGGCATCGCCTACCACAAGTTCCACCAGCTTGGTCTCGATGGCGGCCTTGAACGCAGGAGCGGAGTCGGAGATCTGCTTCTTCGACGCGGGCATCTCTGAGTCATTGACGTTGCTCTGGATCTCCTTGAATTCTTTGCTGTAGAGGACAGCTTCTGCAATGGCTGCTTCGTTGATCTCGCAGTCCCTTGCCTTGGTAAAGCTTCCGGATACGATGATGACGCCGTTTGGTCCGGTTATCTTGAGTTTGTTGTAGACGAAGCATGGCTTGGCCATGAACGTGTGGAATATGTCGCGGCCAAATATGACGTGGTACACGCTCTTGAAGGGGACCACCTCAAAGGTCATGCGCTCTTGGCGGTAATTATTAACGTCGCTAAAGGCTACCTGAAGCGTAATGCACCCAAGGGACTGAGCCTCCTGACCAGGAACTACGCCATGGAACATGGTGTTGGTCCTCCTTAGGTTTTCCTCCGTCAAGTTCATTTTCTGCAGTGTATCCAGATACATGATGTTGATGCTGCTTCCACTATCCACCATGCACTTGGTGAACTCCATGTCGTCAATCAATGGGTTGATGACCATGGCGTACTGGTTCTCCGTGGGCACAAGGTCTGGGTGGTCCGTCCTGTCCTAAGTTATTGGAACCTCCGACCAGTGCAGGTATTGGGGAACTGGGGGGAGAGTGGCCATCAGGATCCTTAGAGAGGTCTTCTATTGTCGGACGATGGGGGTGCCAAGGAAAGTGTGGTAGACTAGGGCCTTATTTGCGAAGGGGTTCTTGCCCTTGTCGTCGCTCTTGGCAGTGTGTTTGGGGTCAACATCCTCGTCCATGTCTCTCGAATCCTTGGACTCCTCTTCCTCCTTCTTCCCCTTGCCCTTGCCTCGCGGTCTGTTCTTCCAACTTTGCTTGTAGCCGGACTCCGGGTCTTCCTTGAGGTCGTTGACGAACTTGCAGTGTCGATTGGTATGGGTGGCCTTGCCATTGGCGTCGAGGTGTACGAGGCATGGCATATCGCGGTACTCCTCGTAGGTTTGGGGAACGCGGAGCGGCGCCGAGTTGGTTTCACTTCCTCGTTGCTGCCTGCGGCCTGCTCCCCTTCCTTGGCCATGTTGTCCGCCTTCTTCTCATCCTGCAAAAGTCATAGAGACCATTTCGGTAGATTGTTTTTCTTCTGGAGCGGTTTTCCGCTTTGTACTGCTGTTCCTCCGAGCTTGGGTTGGAACAGCTGTTGCCGGAAAAGAGCCACGAGCATCATCGTCGGCAGCTGCGAACTCACTAGCTAACTGAATCATCTGATTCAAGTCAAGCTGATGATTGTCCTGCAAGCGCTTTAGCTTATGTCAGAGCAACGTACCCCTTTCCAACCCATCGATGAAGGCAGCCATGGCGGTCTGAGCGTGCACTCTTACGCAGGAATTTTTCATATCCAGCCAGCGGGAGAGGTAGGCGCGAGACCCTCGTCTTTTTCTTGCATGCACCGCTGTAGATCGCCCACAATGCAAGGACGCTTGTATGTACCCTCAAAGTTCTTGGTGAATTCTTCTTGCATATCCAGCAAGTTGTATATAGATTTCTCCGGCAAGTCGTCGATCCATTGACGGGCCGTGCCTGCCAACATTAACAGGAGGTACTTAACGGCGACGTTGGGGTTGCCTCCGGCAATCTCCACCGCGTTGTCGTAGTCCTGCAACCATGTGGCAGGTTTGGCGGTGCCTTCATAGGGCTTGATGGTCTTGTCAATCCGGAAACCTTTGGGGTAAGTTGCGGAGCGTATTGCAGGTCCAAAGCAATGTGGTCCCAGGTATGGTCCTTCCCGGGCCTCGTGGATCTTATCGATTCGCGAACGTGCATCGTACGGCTCCGGGTTCTTCTTCTTGTTGTCAACAGGGGATGGGATGCGTGAATGACGCGGGCCTCTTCCGCCATGGTGACTGCTTGGCGGCGACGGAGGCGGAGGTGGCGGTGGGTTAGCCTTCTTGTTGTTACCCTCCTGCGACGCCTCGCGCCTGTCACGGTTGCTTGTCGGACGCGGAGGGTCGTGGTGTGACCTGCTCTTGTGTCCTTGGTGGCGCTCTTCATCATGACGGATCTGCGCCGCGTTGTCGCGGATGACGATGCCACACTGCTTTGGAGGGGGCATATCCGTGTGATGGTGAGCCTTGTAGTCTTCCTGACGTCGGGGGGATCGGGGAGGTGGCGATGGGCGGCGAGGTCGGGCTTTTTCTCCGTGGTCGGAGGATATGGGGATAGCATCCTTCCTGTTGCGCGCATCCCTCCATCTTCGTTCTGATGAACCCGTCTGTGATCCGACATCCTGAGGAGATCTTTCCCTTGGCGGTTTGTACTGGCTAGTTCAGCAGAGCGCTGGGTCAGACTCAAGCCTCTGAGAGGTGGACTTTTCCTGCTGCTTTACCGCCTTGGCCACTAGGTCATAGACATGTTCTACTGCCTCAGGCGATCTATCATGCTCCAGAAGGGTCTTGGCGACGGCGAGGTTAAGGAGTGGGGTGGGCATCACCTACTTGCCTTCACTATCAATGTATGCCTTGGCCTGTGCCGGCTTCGAGGGATCCCATCCTAGGTTGAACCGTACACCAGGATCGTTGATGACGCGAGCTGGAGCCTTCTTAGCCTTCTGCTGCTGCAGCAGAGTCTTGTACTCGGCCTCCATTGCTCTAGCTTTCTCTATGGACTTCTGCGCGTTGACTAGATCTCGATCTAGCTTAGCGCCTTGCTCCGCGATGGCTTGCGCCTCCTCCAGCAGCTGCTGGCGCTTCTCGTCAAGCTGAGTCACGTTTCGGATATGATCAATGGTTAGTGGCTCGACGAGGAGATTGTCGTACATCATTGTATCAGCTGGAGTAACATGGGCTGCTGCCGACGTGGATGTTGGAGGCAGCAAGTTTGCGGTGTTGTTGTTGCTCGGGCCGGTGCCGAGTTCCTGCGGCTGCTGCACTGGGTTGGCCGGAGGAGGCATCACCTTTGCGCGATCATCGTCAGGAGCAATAAGTGGCCCCTTCCCCTTTTCCAGTGCCGTAGGCGGAGCTTGCTCGGGTTGATCTTCATCCATCGCTGTCCCAATGGTGACGAACACCCCTCGAGACATGACGGTGTTGTTAGCTTGCTCGTCGCGCGAGTACTCCTCCTCCATCTCCTACATAGCGGAGTCCAGCTCTTCTAGACTGAAGTCTACCTCCTCTGAATCTGCACTGAAATCAGCACAAAGCGCGTCAATGACAGAGTCGGAGGGTGCCAGGACTTCCTCGATGATGGGCGGTGGAGGTGCAACGGCCTCGACGATGACTGGAGGTGGTGGTGCTGCTGCGATGACGGCGGGAGGCCGTGGCGGCGGCTGCTGAACCGAAGGTTCTCCGTCTCTGAGCGCAAGCTCCATCTGGGATGCCGCGTAGCTGTTGACGGTGCTCACCATCTCTTCGAGGGTAAGGCGTCCTGTTGCCTGCTGCCGACGTAAAGAATGTCGGAGAAGTGTGCCACGGTCCAGTCCTTCCACGAAGTGATACAAAGCGTTATCATCGGGGTAATTGGCCAGGTCGGCCCGTATACGGAGCCACCTGGCGAGGTAGTCGCAGGGGTTTTCGCCCTCTCTCTGAACGCAGCGCGCCAGGTCGAAGATGGTAACCACGCCGACGAACTTGGATCTCTGCTATCCAGACGCGTGGATAAAGCCGGCGGATTTGCAGTGATCTTCCACTTTTATATCCTGCACGGGGGCGGTTTGGGTGGGTCTTGAATTTTTCCGATCTTTGCCGGCAAACTCTGAGGAGAGATCCGACATCGATCCTTCCGTGAACGTATCCTGCCCGTAGGCGGTCCGTGCAGGTCTTGATGCTTTCCGATCTTTGCCGGCAAACTCCGAAGAGAGATCCGACATCGATCCTTCTGCGAACGTATCCTGCCCTTAGGCGGTCCGTGCGGGTCTTGATGCTCCTCCGACTCCTAGGGAACTAGTGCCTGAGTCGGTTTCGCCGATGAAGAGGTGGATGTCTCTGATAGGAACGATCGAACACCGCGTAGGGTTCATCTTCGCCAGGATCCAGAACTCGCCAGGGGGGACGATCGGAACGTTGCCGGAGAAGAGAACACGGCCAATGGCTATGGTTTCGCCAATTCCCGCGAAGATCTTGGTCCTCGCCCGCTGCAGAGCCTGAAGCGCCTCTTGCCCCACGGTGGGCGCCAACTGTCGTGGTATTGCCGACGAGTACGCCATGGAGGGGTCCTCACAGTGCGTGTTTAGAGACGTGGGGTAAGGCGGACGGTTGACGGGTACGAGGTAACACAGCTTACCCAGGTTCAGATCCCACGACGGTGGCAGAATCCTACTCCTGCTATAAATCACTATAAGGGCAATACACCGAGTTACAGAGATAGGTTCGCTGTGCGAGGTTGTATGAATCGATGCTCTAAAGGCTCCCATAGGATCGACTTATATAGTCGCCAGTTCCTAGGGTTACAGGGAAAATTCCTAGCCAGACAGGTTACAGAGTCCTACACCGTCTATTACTAGTCTTGTGTAGCTTGCACTCCAAGGCTCCGGGTACGCTGGTGACTCCACCGTAGCCTTCCTTTGTCCGGCATGGGCCTCCCTTCTGGATCCACCTAACTGGGCCGCCTAGCAGGCCACAGGACATGCTACCGACTATGGGCCACCCGGGTTAGTCGGATAAGAGACATGCTATGAGGATACCCATATAGCATATCCCCAACAGAAGTATCTCTCCTTTAGTTGATTATCTATGTATCCCTTGGTGTGATTGCCTTTATTTAATATTAATGAGAAGTTTCATCTTTTACTTTTTGCACTTCTTATTTTAGTTTGTAATATTATATTATTGATCTTGTTGATCAGTATTGCATCACACTACTAGGAAAAAGGCTGTTCATGGCGCATCTGAAAAGCCCATCTGTGGCGCACTAGTGGTGCGCCACTAGGCGTACGCTGCGGCTGAAAAGTGCCTGTAGCGCACTACCAGGTGCGCCACGGTTATACGAGGATAGGCGTAGCGCACTACCAGGTGCGCCACGGGTAGGGGTACAGGTGCGCCACGGATGTGTTTTTGAAAAAACAAAAAAAATGCAAACAACACCCTCGTTTTGAATTGCAAAAGCAATCAGGTCTAGAAATCGCCGCCGTCGCGTCGCATCGCCGTAGCAGTGGCCGTGGCCACGACCTACCACCGCAGGGATGTGCGGGAGGCCGTGGCCATGCTAGTCCTCGTCGGCGTCGAGGCAGGAGGAGGAGGTGCATCGGTAGATGCAGTCGGAGGTGGACGGAGGTATGGTCGGAGGTGGTGGTGGCGGCGGCGACGGCTCGAGGACGTGTGGTCGAAGGAGGCGACGACGACGACGGCGGCTGAAGGAGCTGGTTCCCGTGGTCGCCCTTGGTCGGAGGAGGCCGAAGTGAGGAGAAGGAGAAGAGGGAGGAATAGAAGAAGAGAGGGAGGAAGGAAGGAAGAGAAGACGAAGAGAATAGGAAGAGAAGAAGAGAGGAAGGAAGAGAAGAGGAAGATAAGAAGAGAGGAAGGAAGAGAGGAGGAAAAGAAGAATAGAGGGAGGAAGGAAGAGAAGAGGAAGGAAGAGAGGGAGAGAAGGAGGTAGGTGGGCGGGGTGGTGATTCGAATTTCGAATCCCGCCCAACGTACCCAGCTGCCGCAGCACACATACCCGTAGCGCACTAGGGAAGTGTTCCCTACGGCTAAGTTTCACATCCGTAGCGCACCTTGACATAGTGCGCTACGGGTATGTGTGCTGCGGCCACCTGTGCCCTGGCCCACACATAGCCGTGGCGCACCTCCCCCATGTGCGCCACGCTTACGGCAGTTAGCCGCAGGGCACCTATGGGCAGTGCGCCACGCCTATTTTACCCGTGGGACACCACTAGCACGTGCTCCACGGATGTGTGGATTACTTATAGCCGTTTTCCTAGTAGTGTCACTTTGGGAGCATCAAGTAGATCTAAATTGGTTTTGGAAAACCGAGCTCTGGTCAGTAGCAACAATTTTTGAGGTTTGAAAGGAAAAGATAAAAAAAGCTTACAGGTATTTTGTATATTTTGATTTCTTTCTTGATTGGATCATAATCTTAGTATTCTTTATTTAAGATCTTTTATGTCTTCAAGGAAGATTGCATGTTTGGCTTTATCACTTGTAGGTCTGCTTGTTTCTTTCGACTCTTTTGATAGCCAAAAACCAGTTTTGAGAAGGCATACGTCTCATGTTTCCAACCCCTTTGAACCAAAACCTGTGCCATTTGTGTCCACCATATCTACCTATTAGCATTATTGCCATTCCAAGCAAATTCTCAAGCTTCATCTATCTTTCGAAATAAAAACTATTTTTTTATGAGAAAACTAGTTAGTAAAGCTCTCACGAACTTGATGTTACACCTTATTTTCTTGCCCCTAATAAACTTGAACCATTGTGTCATCGAAGTTGTATATGCTTGCATCTATACGTTGGGATTAGCAGAACCGTGTTGTCAGGGGGAATGCTTTCAACACTTATGGATACTTATCTAGTTGATATCATGCTCTTTTGTTTGTAGATGTCGTCGGTGTGAAATAAAGAGGGAGCTTATAAGTCCATGGAGTAATGTATGTGTGTTAGAGAAATGCCTGGTCCGCTAGCCTAAGCCATGCCTAATCATGGTGCAAAGTTGCAGCATCACCATAGTGAGCAATATGTGAAGCATCCTCAATAAAAAGCTATGTACATAGTAAATAAAAAGATCGCTGAGATGCTCATTGTCTACTTGCCTTGTCATTTTGGTTATGGGATAGCTCCTGTACCATGTGAAAGGGGTACCTCGTTGGAGGTTCTTTATGATACACATGTACTTACAATGACAAGAACTTACCGGTTACTAAAGTTGAGTAGCATGAGGTGTGGCCCTCGTACCCAAGGGACTTGAGGTTGCCAACTTATATTTCGTCAAGCATATACTCCATCCTTGTTCACTTTAACCTTAAGCACCTCAAGATGCTTATGATAGGGGCAATGAGGGCTCAAAGCTAGTAAGTACCATAATATTTTGGAAGCTCTTTATGACTTGAAACCCCTGCTTCCTTCTATGAAGGGACCTTTCTCCTATTTCTAAGTTGAGTTAGTAATCCTACTTCCTCTCTATCTCCAGCAAGCATTTGAGTTGTTGTGTTTCAAGCATTCATATGGTGATTTATTCGCTCATGTTCTTTATCTTCCTTGTTTGCACAAAATTCTTATCTATTGTGTATTACTTTGAAGCCTTCATTGTGAAAAACCTTTTATGTTTGAGCAAAGAGTACTCCTGTTTTAAAAACTTCTTCAAAATCTTTTTGTGAAACTGTTTTCCAGTTGTTCTCTGGCCAGGAACAAAGTTTGCCAATTCCAATTATGATTTATCTTTATGCATCTCTATTGTGACTCATGTACTTGTTGCAAGCTAAGTTATATAATGGTGAGTTGCTTTCTTCTATGAGTTGTGTAATGGTAAGTGTGATGCTTCTTGTCCGTATTATTTTATCGACACTTCACTCCATAAACCTGTGGATATGTTTACTGAGCTCAGTTTTTGCTTGGGGACAAGCGAAGGTCTAAGCTTGGGGGGAGTTGATACGTCCAATTTGCATCACCATTCTATATCATAATTTACCTCTATTCATTGATATGTGTCTTATTATGAGGTGTTACTTATGTCTTTTCCTCTGTTTTTGCATGTTGGATGATTCTTAGAGGATGAACTGCTGGAGTCAGGTTTCTGATGGAAAAAGAGGTGTTTTGATGCAATTTCACGAAGATCAGAAAAATACCAGAAAAATATTGGAAAATTATATTTTCCCAGAAGACGGAGGAAGCCAGGAGGGGAGGCGTAGCTGGGGCACAGGGGGGCACACACCCCCCCAGGCACGGGTCCCCCTGCCCCGCACCTAGGGAAGGTGTGGCCCACCTGGCCGCCCTCCGACTCTGCCCTCTCGCCTATATCTTCCTCTCGGAACCCTAATACCAGGTGAGCGACCATAGAAAGACTTCTGCTGCCTCTACGGGCGGAAAACACCGAGAGAGAAAGAGCTCTCCGGCAGACAGATTTCTGCCGGGGAAATTCCTTCCCGGGGAGGGGAGGTCGTCGCCATCAACACCGTCATCACGCTAGGATTCATCGGGATCATCATCATCATCCACACCATCATCTCCACCAGCACCATCATCACCACTCTGTCCCGCTGTAACAATCGTGCTGAATACTTGCATAGTTCTTAGGGGAAACTTTCCCAGTGTTGATTACTATTGTGGTTAATGCTTGTGAGTGGAACCATTGGATTATTGTTTATGTTCAGATTGTTATCCATTACCATATCATCTTTGATCTTAATCCATATGATGTCTTGTGAGTAGTTCGTCTAGTTCTTGAGGACATGGGAGAAGTCATGTTGTTGGTAGTGGATTTCTGTTGAGTTATTATTCAATGGTTTAGTATTTAAGTTGTGGTGCTATTCTTCTACTGGTGTCATGTGAACGTCGACTACATGATACTTCACCATTTATGGGCCCAGGGGAATGCATTGTGTATTTGGATACTAATTGTGGGGTTGTCGGGGTGACATAAACCAGAACCCCCGTTAGGACACCATTGCACAAGGGAACGTAGGATCTCAGAGTTTAAGGCTATGGTTAGGTATATATTTTAATTGCTTTCATGTAGTTGTGGATGCTTGCAGGGGGTTTAATCACAAGTATGTATTAGTCCAAGTAAGGTCGGTACATTAGCACAGGTTTACCCACACAGCACTTACAACACCACAGAACATTACTTAGCTATATGAAGCGAAAGCACTTGACAGAACTCCCATGTGTCCTCGAGAACGTTTGGTCCTTATAAGTATTTCCACCGGCTTGTCCTTTGCTAAGAAAGGATTGGGCCACTTGATGTAGTTGTTCGTTGTCTTTATTACTTCCACTTTGTTTTGTTGCTTTATCAGAAAACCCCTAAAAATCTGTTTGCTAAGTATTTGCAGAGATTTCCTGCTCCATACCACTAGTCAACACCTTATACTCCTCGTTGGGATCGAGACTCCTATTTATCAAAAGTACTATGATACACCCCCTATACATGTGGGTCATCAAGGCCGAGTATGAGGCACTCATACACGACATGAGGATGGCCAAGGTGTGCGGCGCAACACGCCTCGTCATCTATGGTGACTCAAACCTCGTCGTCCAGCAGACCATGAACGCAGGGGCAGAGCCAGGATTTGACATTGAGGGGGGCGAAAATACTGATGATCATATATAAGATTATTTTCTCACGAAGAAAACAACTAGCTATCATTTTGTGTTGGAAGAATTTTTTGGATAAAAAACATAACAGTATATCAAAGTATCGGCATAGAACTGATATTAATATGTAGCACTAAATCTTAGACAATACAAAACAAAAGATTAGTTTATATTGGATCAACTTTATCTCTACGAGTATAAAGCCTAATAATTGCATTGCAGGTGACCTTCCTATTATTATTTCTCAATTATTTTGTAATAAGTTGTCATCATCACCGAGCAAACATCAAACAAAAGACACATATTTTTTGTAAATTAATAAATTAGACTATAGGTTTATGCAATCTATCGACGAAATACTAACGATTTGGTAACTTCAATCAGAGTGACAAAGATTGATTCCTACACTCGATGGCACAACATGCTTATTGTTAGTGTTGCGACATGATTAACAAAGATAGAAACTGGCAAACAACATGGCTGGTTAGCATGGCGGCGTGGCCGCGGCATCGCGTGGCGTATGGCTACTGAGTAGGAGCGAGCGATGGTGGCAGACATCCAGTCAGTTGATCTGAACAATTGCATACAGTGCTAGCTATTAGGTCTAGTTAAAAAAATGAAGAATACTGGGACATGTTACTACTATTGACTAATAAACGAATTCATGGGCTATATTTGGGTTTCGGTATAGAGAAGCATGACAAATCAGTTAAATTTGGGCTTAGTGTTAATTAAGCCTATGAGGCTATTAGTTTAGTACTAAATTCTGCACCTATGTATTAAAGGGGGCTGATGGTTAGGGGGGTCTAGCCCCTGCTAGCCCCCCCTGGCTCCGCCCTTGGATGAACTAGTGCGATGCCCATAGAGCCAACATGATCGCATATTGTGAGCTCTACAACTCACTCGAAGGGGACTTTGACGGCTATGAACTTCGGCATGTTGGCAGGGAAAGCAATGAAGAGGCTGACAAGCTCGCCAACATCGGCTCCACCTGCGCTAGGGTACCACCAGGAGTGTTCCTCGAACAAATATGTGTACCCTCCATCAAGCGAAAAATCCCAAAGGGCTCAGTCGAAGCCACAGAGCACTCGGGGGCTGCGCCACCCGAAGGACAAGAAGGACCAAAAAAGCTCGACACGGAGGTCGAGCTGGTAAGTGTTATGCAGGTCATGGAGATTGAGGAAACATGTACCCAACCATACCTCCGCTAACTCATAAACAAGCAGCTGTCTGACGACCCGACAATTTCCCGGCGCATATCTTGCCGATCAAAGGCCTTCACCATCATCAATGGCGAATTATACAAGCGCAACATTTCGGGTGTGCTCCAACGATGTGTCACCATCGGCGACGGCAAAAGCATCCTCCTAGACATCCATGAGGGTATCTGTGGCCATCATGCAGGCAACCGCGCCCTGGTCGTCAAAGCTCAACGAGTTGGCTTCTACTGGCCAACCGCAATGAATGACGCCAAGGAGATAGTCTAGAGGTGCAACGCCTATCAGAGGTACGCGGACAAGCCACATGCTCCAGGATTAGAGCTACGGCCTATTCCAGTGGCCTGGCCATTTGCCTAGTGGGGCCTCGACATGATCGGCAAACTTCCAAAGTCCTCGCCAGGAGGCCACGTCTTCCTCCTGGTAGCAGTCGACAAATTATCAAAGTGGATCGAGGCCATGCCTGTCACCAACCAAAGCGGCAAAACCGCTGTCAAGTTTTTTGAGTCCATTTTCTACAGGTTTGGAGTACCCCATAGCATCATAACGGACAGTGTCTCGAACTTTATCTCGAAGGAGTTCCAAGGCTCCTGCGAAAACCTCGGAATCAACTTTTCATACGCCTCCGTGGCGCATCCATAGACCAATGGATTGGTTGAAAAGGCCAACGGACTCATTGGCAATGGCATCAAGAAGCGTCTGCTACGCCCACTCAAAAGGCTTGCGGGAGACTGCGCGGACGAGCTACCATCTGTTCTCTGGAGCCTGCGCACAACGCCTAACAGCTCAACTGGCTGCACGCCCTTCTTCATGGTTCACAGAGCCGAAGCTATGCTACCTGCTGAGGTATGCTACAAGACCCCACGGGTCGTTGCCTACAGCGAAGCTAAATCATCAGCCGCACTCGAAGACGCCATTGACACGCTGGATGAGGCACATGACATTGTCGCGGCTCACTCAGCGGTGTATCAGCAGAGCCTCCGCAACTACCACAGCCATCGGCTACGTCCAAGGTCTTTCGTCGAAGGAGACCTCGTCCTGCGACTCAAGCAAGAAGGGCACAAGAAGCTCGAATCACCCTGGGAAGGACCCTACATCGTCACTGAAGTCATCCCAGATGGCGCCTACCATCTCATGGACGTTGCATCAGGAGTCGAATACTCCAACCCCTGGAACGTTGCACGACTGTGACACTTCTACCCCTAGTTACCCTTTTACTTTCATTAAGGCTATTCAGCCAAACAATGTACCTCCTCGCTTACGATGAATAAAAGCTAAGTTCCTTGGAACAAAATCTTTTTCCCTTATTTTATTTATTGCTAAACACGCTCGGGGGCTGCGCCTCACCTTACGACTTTGTCGATTGACAACAACGCATATAACCTGAGTAGCTGACCACGTCGGGCTAACGAAAAGGACATGCATACTCTATAATCATACAACGCACTATGTGCCAATACATACAAAATTTACAAGGGAATTACAAGCCCACAAACAAATACAGACTTTACATTATCTCATTTTTTGTTTACATGACTTAACTATGCTGGAGCAGAACGTTTGTTCGCTCCTTAAACACATCTACAATTTCTTCGGCATACTGTGCTACCGCCACATAGTGCGGACACATATCCCATGCCATGCCATCTGGAGGTGGAGGTGGACCAGCCGCTATCTCCGCAAGATTGACATCACGGCGATGCAGTTGAACAAGAGACAGGGCTGCATTCACGCCTTCCACCAGTTGATGGCACATCAGCTCCCTCACGTGACCTGCATCTCGAAACTTCCCAAGCAAGCCTAGAAAGCTAGAAGGTGCAGAATCTAGAGGGAACATGGTGGCCCAAATCGCCGCAAGTGACGCCCTCGCTCGCTTCAGCACTCGAAGAACTTGATGGACGCGATCTTGCACCGTCACAAGGATGATGGCTCGATCGCGGTCCATCCAGAAAAAACCGCCGGCTTCCAGCTCTTGTTGCATCAAGCAATTCATTCGAATCGCCACGCACTCCTTCTCTTCCTTCGGAAGAAGATTCACAACTGCACAGTGCAACAGGTGAGCTAACATAAAATTTGGCACACTCGAGGATGCAACGATTCAAAAGGGCTTAGATTGGAGTTGCTCGCCCATCTGCCGAAATTCTTCAAGCAGAAACTCTTCTCTAGCAATGGCTCATTCGGCCTTGGACTTCCACACATCCGCATGACCACAGATGCTGAGGATGTCCTTCTCCAAGCTTCGGACGCGGTCACACAAAAATGGCAACTGCGACGACTCTCTCAATGATGGGCGAATGCCAGGCGCAGGAGAAGGTGTAACCACCAGAACCGCACCCGAAGGACCCTAAGGGTGCACAGGCAAACATCAAAATCACAAACATTTGACAATAGTCGAAATATGCATTCATATATACAAATAAGGCAACCACGTGGCAGAGTGACACTTGTTCATCCAAAAGACATTACATATGCAAAAGAGAGAAGCTAAAGCTAGTAAAGCTACAAAGCAGAAAGGGCCTAAGCGCCAGCACCAGAGCAGCTTCAGATCCAGACTTCCTACTGTTGGCCGCTTTCTGCTGCTCCAACGAGTAGTCGGCCATGAGATCTATCAGCTTAGGCCCAAAATGCTTACATCGGGAGGCGAAGGTGGCATATGCTACCTCAGAGCCATCCGCCACTGTCGGCATCCTGGGCGTGACCTGTGTTAGATCCAGCTGGGCTCCGGACGCCATTGCCAGCCCCATAGCAGCACCGACCCCCTTGTTCTTGCGCTTGTATTTTGCAGGAGCATCATCCGCCAGCGCCTCCATGAGGGAGTCGACATCGTCAAGGGCGACGCCCTTGGGGTTGATCTCCTTGTAGAAGCGAGCAAGTGCCTTTTTGGCCTTGTCAAGAGAGAGAACGACAGAGGAGCAGCGATCTTCGATAGCCACAGGAGCATCTGCTAAGGGATCCCCGTGCTCCAGCGTGCTACAATCAAACGCAATGCCAGAAGCATCTGGCAAGAAATGCAACAAAAACATTCGAATGAGGAAAAAATCGCACCCAAGACATGGAACACCCAAAGGAGACCAAGGTGGCTTACCAGATATTGCCTTGGCAGCAGCCATGAACTTCTCTGCCATGGCCTTCTCTCGCGACGCTGTGGTAGCTACAAGCTGTTGCTCATGGTCTTCAGCCTCCTTTTGCTGACGCTGGTGGGCCTATGTAGCATCCTTTGCCTGTTTATCCGCTTTGCCAAGAATCTTTTTGAGTGCGTTCACCTTGCGGAGTGCATCATTGTTCTCATCTGCAGCATTGGGCGATAAAGGCTGAACACAAGAAAAATTATGGAGCACATGAAACCAAGCAAAAAAAAAAACCTACGCACCTCGGAGCTGCTTGAGTTTGCCTTCCAACGAAAGGTGTTGCTCGATCAGCGGTTGGCGTCACGCACAAAGGGCTGCGAAGAAAACAACAAGCCTGATGAATAAAAGGGCTCGGGGGCTCCCCCCATGCAAAAGAAGAAAGACACTTACGTGGTCTGCTGTGGACTCTTTAGGTTTTATTATCTTCTTCCTCATAACGAGTGCATGAGCCTCCCGCCTCGCGGAGCTCGAGTCCTAGTCATCGGAGTTAGCCACCATCTTGGGGAACGAAGACGTTGGCTTCGATTCCACGATCATTTCTTCGGGCTCCTCATAGAGGGACTCCTCTGAATGATGACTACTAGAACTTACAAAGAGCCAAGTCAACAAACAAGCTAATCCTTAGCACATCAACAAAATAACAAGATTCGACCAGAGCAACTTACGATGGTATGTCTGACAGGTTAAAGACAGGAGCCTCCTTCTTCTTCTCCTTCTTCTTCTTCTTCTTCTTCTTCTTCTTCTTCTTCTTATTCTTGGCTGGAGGTTGTGAGGCCATTGCTCGAACAGGCACAGTCGCGATAGTGGCATAGGTCGCACCCTCATCCCCATCGTGGTGCTCAAGGAATGAGGGACCCTTCGGCGTTGGTGGCATCGCCCCATCCAAAGTTTTGCTCCAGGACCTCTTTTGGGTCCGCCCTTTGCTCGGCTCAGGGGCTTCCCGGGATGGAGACTGCGCCGGAGGGAGCTCGGAATCAGACTCCGCCTCCTTGTTGTCTAGTGCATCTGTGTACTTCTCAGGTATAGGGGGCACCATCCCCGCTACCTTGTGGCCTTGCAAATTGAAGACAAGAGATGCAACATAATAAGTACTAATAACAAGTAACAAGCACTCGAAAAAGCGTTACGCACAACCACAGGTTTCACCTGAGGGACCGCTTTCTTGGCGCTGAAAGGGGCAGTCAAGGACTTCCCCGGGAGGTCCTCGTCGTCCTTGTACTTTATAAGCGGCCGAAGCGCCCTATCAACATCTGCCGAAGACATCTCCTCTTGCAATACCCTTGTTGGATCATTGGGGCCAGCATACAGAAACATCGGGTGCGCCCTCGCTTGGAGCGGCTACACTCGATGTTTGAGGAAGGTGCGAATGATGTTGACACCGTTAACCTCTTTGCCTACCACCAGCTGAAGAGCCTCCACTCGCCGGTAGAGCTTCTTCAGACTCACCGTCCAAAATGTCGTTCCACCATGAATGCTTTCAGGTGATCTTCTGGGTGGAGTCGAAGGGGGTGAGACCGTAGTGCTGACCATCCATCTTGACTTCACGGACGTAGAACCACTTCCTCCGCCATTGCTGGACGGATTCGCAAAGGTAGAAAGAAAAAAACTGGACAGAGGAGGGGATAGAATTCCACAGCCTCCTAGTGGATAAACAACACCGGTGCCAGATTGCCTCTTAACAGAGTCGAGTCTCCGGAAAAGGCCAAAGTGTGGCTCGATACCGAGCCAACACTCACAAAGGGTAATGAAGTAAGCGATGTGGACAAGAGAATTGGGAGACAGATGATGCAACTGAATCCCGTAAAGAAAAATAAGCCCACGAAGAAATTCGTGGGCGGGCAAAGAAAGACTGCGGATGACAAAGGCATAGAACATAACCCGAAACCCTTTGGGTGGGCGTGGGATTACCTCTTGGCCCAATAGGATGGTGTCGTCCTTCTCCTTGGAGATAAATACGGCCTCACGCAATTTGCGCAAGTCCGACTCGCGCATCTCCGTGCGCCGCCACCCGTCGTCGATGGTGTGGCTCGGAGCAACGACTTTCTTCTCGGTGCCGGTGGCGCTTGAACCCGCTGCAGCGGATGAAGCTTTATTGGGCTTGCCCATCGCGGAGCGGCGAGTGCGGAGATGCGAACGAAGAAAAGCCAAGGGAAATACACGGAGGACGTCCAGTGCGCGATGAGTGCACGAGCTCAAGAAATGGTGGCAATGGCGTAAACGCAGAGGCAAATGGCGAAGGGGTAAACTTCTCTGTTTTCCCCATGGTATAAAAGGGGTGAGGACGATGAAGCAGAGCCGTCGATTCAGAAGCCCTAATGCATGCCCCAGATCTCACCGTCCATGTATAAGCACCAAACTGAACCGCCGCAAGCATGCCGTCCACTACGCATGAAAAACGAGGAGACGCCGTAATTTTCGCCACGTTACGCATGACTAGTCAAATTTAAGTCAGGCGATGGGACCCACGATCGTCCCGTCGCATCGTCTCTGTTGTCGCAGACGGTTGAGCTCACCAATCGTCAGCAATGATGTCATCAAAGCGAAGCCAGCAACAGCTCGAAGATTTTGACTGAGCATAATGTACTTACTCGAGTCTACGACTCAACCAACTGCTCAGGGGCTACTCCTATCAGGAGTGTTGGCCGCGCACCTGAGAAATCACAATAGTAACATCACCTCGAAAAGATCTTCGAGTCCTACGTCGAGTCTGCGACTCCACTACGGACTCGGGGGCTACTCCCATAGGGAGCGCTAGTCGCGCATTCGAAAAAACGCATCCTTCAGACAGATAATGGAAGCAAACGTGAATGACTAAACTAAAGTCTCTGCTCGAGTCTACGACTCGAACTGACACTCAGGATCTACTCCCATAGGCAGCGCTGGTCGCGCACCCTATGGACTATTCAAGTGAGATCCTTTGAATCAAGTACGATAAAAATCTTTTCGGCAACTTTGACCAAATTAACGTTAAGTGAGAAGTAATCTTCTTGGTCACCTGAAACACCTCTGCGGTGATAAAAACTTCGGATGTTGTGTCTGTGACGCAAAGATAAGCCCTACAGATATCGTCTGATGGTCTGGTAACGCACCAGACTGCGCTCTGCCAGTAAACTCCCGTGTCAACAGGCACGATGAAAATCCCGATGGACGCGTTGGGTACATCACTTGAAAAACACTGGGATCCGACTCCTGTAAGACCTCAATGACCTGAGTCGAATTACACTAGCATGTGTTCCGGATTCGAGTCCGGGAACTCGAGTCTGAAGAAGATCGTGTTGTTTTGTTCTATGACAGTTAAATGATCCTGATCCGCCGGGTAAGTCAGGAATACGTATCAATAATCCCTATAAACTAACATGTTTATTCCTAAAAGACAGGTTCGTGTGAGTAGCATCCGAAAAATTATAGAGTCTCCAGTCGAATCAACGATTCGGCTGAACACTTGGGGGCTACTGACATGGATATACCCTATGGATGCATAACATTGGTATACCCGGTCCATCTCAAGGAAGGCCCACACGAAGACCTGCAGCCCAAGAATATTTCGGGTGGGCCAAGCCCATGGCAAGTTCAAGTCCTAAGTCTAGCTGTAGATAGAATTTCAAAGGGTTCAACCCCAATCTATAACCGGCTCGACCTATCCCTGGGACCTGGCCTATCTATATAAAGGCCAGGAGGACAGGGCGAGAAGGACGAACTCACCTCATACACACACTTCACGCCAGATCGTATCTGCGCACCCATGTAACCTTCGGTTCCGCCATAATCAATAACAGACAAGCAGAATAGGGTTTTCCCTCCGGGAGCCTGAACCTGGGTAACCTCGTGTCCCCGTGTTGCTTGCCTGTTAGTGTTGCTTGCATGTTAGTGTTGCTTGCCTGTTAACCGTCTCGCGACTTTCAGCATCCCATCTTCTCCAAAACTCAAGTCCATAACAATGAAAATTGACGAGTTGAACCCTCGTCACTTACTAACATTATAAAAATAATGAGGATGTCACTCACATAAGATGGTCGATATTAGCAAAAGAAATCAATTTCTCCATAACCTTCAAATTTAACAACGAAGGTTTCAAATTAGCAACGGAAACAAAATGACAAAAATATAGTTACCCTTAAATTAGAGTGTTACCTTGTAGTATGTGGGATATCTTATTTTCATGAATTGATCAATCACTCGATCATTGGTGGCTTATTTTCTTTCTTCCTTCTACATTCACTCAACATGTTATACTTGAGACGATTTCGCAAATACATTTTCACTAGCTTTATCACCGAGAAGCCCATCTAAACCGTAGTTGTGGCACCAATCAAATCAACACAAGCAGATGAACTTATCAAAGGAAAAAAAAGATACACTTCTAGGAGTGTAGGATAATAAAAATGTTTCCACCGGATCATATATTTGAATCTCCTCTTCCCAATTTATACCATCTCTACTTCCTGATAGATCCTTTCTTCTTAGAAAATACATGTCCATGTACCTGCATTTGACAAAGAGTGATTAAATAAGCTAAATTCTCCAACTCACATGAAGTATGTATATGAGGATTTAAAAAATCGGATCAAAGAATTAGGGCACCTTGGTCCTCGTACACAGTCCCGGGCCTACTGTTGTACCAAATGTGCCGCCAGCACAGGGCCCCAAAATTTGAAGGGCCCAAAATTTAATATAGGCCTACTATATATTTACGGGAATGAAAAAAATAGATAGAATGGACCTGATGCATTAGCTGAGCCGTACAAACTGTGTCCGTGGTGGACTTCTTGGCTTCTCGCTAACCTGGCAAGCCGCATTGATTGCTCCGATCGACGAACGTGACCAGCTGCAAACGGCAAAAGGCTATAGAAAAATAGGGTCCCGGATACGCACGGCTCCACCTACATCCACACGAGACATGCTCCCTCCGATTCAAAATCTAAAATGTTTTAGCTTTATAAAGTAAATATATCTAGATTTTTTTAGTATATAGATATTCTCAGGTTTGAAATGAATCTAGACACTAAAAAAATCTAAATACATTTTATTCACAAATCTAAATTATTTTATATTTTAAAACGGAAGGAGTAGATGGTTACGCCGCTGACACGGGACCAGGTCATAGGTCACCGGTGGCAGATAACCAGGTGAGTTCCGATTCTATTTCTCTTTGATCACTTGATCGCTGATTATATCCTCGCTGTGATCGGCACCGGTAAATGTTAGGACTGGACTCTTTTTTCAAATTTTTAATCCTTTGTACATATTTCAAAGAACTCTAAAAAAGTGATATTGTTCAAATAAACATTATGCATCCAAAATTTAATTAGATATGATACTTAATATATCATATAATGTAAGATATTATGATATATATTATACATTATAGTTGTTAAATAGTATAAAATTTCTAGTAAACCATAGGCCTATTTTAGAGTTTCGCGGCCTCAGAATTTGCAGGCCCGGCCCTGCTCGTACAGTTAGCTGGGATTATCCTAACACGAAAGCTGAGGTCGCTGTGCATCACAGTGAAGCCGTGAGTCTCCTCTAAGGCCTTTTTCAATGGATTTTTTTTAACACGGTATTATAGGTAAATTGCTTATGTTATATTATCTATACCTAATAATAAAAGAAGTGGTATTTTTTATAGTACCTACATTTTTTTAGACAGCTTTACCCTTTCACGAGACATCAAATTGCCCACCAATACCACCGGTAAGTCAAACAGACTAAAACTATATTTAGAAAAAAGAAAAATACGTGCAGACTGTCTAAAAAAAACAAAGTACGTACAACTTGTCTGCAATGCCTTGACTTGAAATCTAAAGGTCTGATCCACTTGGAGATAGAATAGAAGAAAGCGAAAAGAGGGCGAGATCGAGCATAAGAAACGGAGATCTGCGCGAGCTAATCGAGGCGAGGTGCTCGCCCTGGCGGCTGAATGTAGACGGCGAGTTCAATCAGACTTGTGAAGTGAAGACTGGTGTGGACAGACGGGGTCAGGAATCGATGGGATTGCGCTCCCCCTTCATGCTAGCTGATAGCATGTGCTTGGTAGTTGCCGCCTCTTCGTGCTAGCTTCATGCGTGTGGGTATGATACGATTATATAAATATGATTACTATCTGATTTCTAGGGGATTGTGTGTGTGGATGATCACCAATGCTACAAGTGCAAAGAATTTGTTTATAATATCAATCTAATAAATTTTATGATATTAAATTGCATTGAGTATAAATTGTATGGATCTATTTTTAATTTTTTTGGAAATAGGCTTTTCATTAACATAAACTGTTTAATATTTACATCCGGCCTCTGCATAACCAACATGCACACAGTCATACGAACGACAGAACTAGGGGAAAAAGTAGACTAGCACTACAAAAAGGTACTATCGAAATAAATGTCTTGAATCTAAGGTAGATCGATCCTCAAATCACGCGGCCATCTATGTCGGGAGAAAATATCCCTCGCCGTGTCCTCCAATTGCGTACATCCCTCCACAAATAAGTCTCGAAACTCCATATATTGGAGAATAGTCCATGATCGGAGGATAGCCGTGACTCGATAGATAACCTATAGAGGAGAAGACACAATGTTATTAAAAATCTTATAATTTCTACAAAGTCATAGCGAACATATAATGGCAAGCGCTCCCACCCTAAACAAAGTTATGTACTTATCAATAATTCCATGCAACCAATTACCAAAAACATTGGTTACGGAACGTGGAGGAGATAAACCAGAAGCTATTTGGATGAATGACCATATAGAGCGAGCAAATTTACAATGGAAGAATAAATGACGAATTGTCTCATCTTGATAACAAAAGACACATTGTGTACTTCCATGCCAATTTCTTTTTGCAAGATTATCTTTTGTTAGAATTATCCCTTTCCGTAGATACCATGCAAATATCTTCGTCTTAAGGGGTATTTTCAATTTTCAAACTTTACTATTATCATCGACCGGGATATCAGGTTGGACCAAAGCTCTATAGAGTGAGCCAACAGAAAATTTACCACTTTCTAGTAATTTCCATTTGAACACGTCAACACCGTTCGATAATTGTATCATGGATAATTGTAATAGTAGATTGTTCCAAGATACCAGTCGAGGCCCAATTAGACTTCTTCTGAAAGACACATTAGGAGGATAGTCTTCCATCACTGTGGAGATTGTATCCCCTTTGTGTCTAACAATCGAATATAGAGCTGGATATTGTTCGCGAAGAGTAGTTTGGCCAAGCCACTTATCTTCCCAAAACCTAATCTGTGATCCATCATTAATCTCGAAAGCACCAAAACAAAAAAATGTTTTTTGGTGGCCATAAGACCCGCCCAAAAATGTGAATCACCGGGTTTCCAAACCACTTGAGACACAGCTTTGGACCCCACATATTTCCTCCATAACATGGTTTGCCAAACACCATCTTCTATAAGTAGTTTAAAAAGCCACTTGCCCAGAAGCGCGGTGTTTTTGACTTGCAAATCGTATATGCCTAGTCCACCAAACTCCTTTGGGCGGCAAACCACATTCCATCTGGCCATTCGATACTTCTTTTTCTCACTATCCCCTTGCCAAAAGAATCTTGAACGGAAATAATCCAATTTGTTCAAGACCCCTTTTGGTAATTGGAAAAACGAGATCATATACAGTATCATGTTAGTAAGTACTGAATTTATGAGAACTAATCTTCTACCAAGGGAAAGCAGTTTACCTTTCTAACTATTAAGACGTTTTTGTAGCATTTCCTCAACAAGTTTCCATTCAGCAATTGTGAGACGCCGATAATGAATCGGTATTCCCAAATAGTTGATTGGAAAATGTCCCTGACCACAGCCGAAAAGTTCAGCATATAGGTGGGCCTCTGTGGCATCCTGCAAAACCACTACTAGAAAATCGCGTTGTTTTTGTGCATTGCATCATCATGACCGCATGCTCATGTCATCATGCCACATTGCATTTGGGCATCGTCATCATCTTGCATGTGCTTGTATAAAACTATTTTCGGAAAAACCGGTTCTTGTTTTCTAAACGCCCCGTCTTTATTCAAACGCAAACCCGGGTCGCCGGAATATTTTGTTTTGACTAAATATGTTTTACAAACGGTCCGTTTAAATAAATAAAATATTGCATTATTTTTAGTGGGGCAGTCGAACGGGCCGAATGACCCGAACGACCACCCCAGAAATATAATCGGTCCACCTAACCCGCCCTTCTAAATCCTAAAGCTACCAACCTATCTACCCACCCCTCTGGCCACCTCACCCGGACCAATCCGTGACCGCCACCTCACCCTCCCCTCCCATCTACCCAATCCCAGCTCGCCACTTGGCCCAGCCACTCCCTCTCTCTCATACCCTCACAGCTCACCCCCTGGCCCCACCACGCAACCTCCCCACGCGCCTCCCCCTGGCCCAACCCCACCGCCACCTGCACGCACTCCCGCGTGGACCCCACCACCCACCTGCCCCGCATGTCTCTCCCTCTCTCCTCTCCCTCTTCCTCGCACGCGCGCCCGGCGCCCCGCGCATCCCCGCCACCAGCCCGCCTCGCCGGACCCTCCCCCGACCTCCTCGTGCTGCTCAGGCCGCCGCCGCCGGCGTCACCTGCCGCCTCTCCCCTCCGCGCGCGCCTCCACCTCGCCGCCGCACCTCCCTCTGGCCCGCGTTCCCCGGCCGCCTCTGCCCCAGCAGCCTCCGGCCGCCTCCGGCGAGCCGCGCCCCGGCTCTCCTCCGTCCCCGCAAGCTTCCGCCGCCCGGCCGAGCCCGCGCTGCCGCCCCTTGCCGTGCTCGCCGGCCGCCTCCGCGGCCCCCTCTCCGCCCCCTCGTCGCCCGCCGGCCGCCGCCGGACCCGCGACCCCTCCGCCGCTCTCCGTCTCCCGCCACCACCTCGCCTTCCCCGCCGGCTCGCCCCGCTTCCCTCCACCCGACGCGAGCGCCGCCGGTCCTCTTCCTCCTCGCCCCCGAGCAACCCCCGCCGGCGAGCTCCGCCCCCGCTGCGGTCGTGCTCCCCGCCGCCTCCGCGCGTCAAGCCCCGTCACCGCGCCTCCGCCCGGTCCCATCCTTGCCTCGACGTCCGCGCGCTCCCGCGAGTGGATCCCTGCAGCGTCGCCTCTCCCGAGCCCTGGCCGTGGCCGCGCCCCGGCCGCAGCAGCTGGCCCCATCCTCCGTTTGGCGCGTGCCCCCTCTGCAAGCTCGTCAGGCCGCCCTCCCCCTGTCGACGAGGCCGCCATCGTTCCCAAGCCCGCATCGGCGCTGCCTCGGCCACATGCTTCTATGATGATGCTCAAGAGCCGGTTGAGATGTTCCCGCGTGTGTCCTGTAGCTGCTGGCCGTGTCAAGATCTTCGCGACGATATGGCGTGCCCGTAAGACCGATCCGAGGCGCCTGGACCCGAACCGGGAGTACGCCAAGTTCGCCGAGTTCAGGGACCTTCAAGATCTCCGTCACGGACACGACATGTACTTCCCTGGGACGCCATGACTGGGACCCCGGACCCGAAGACCACATGGGACGACAAGTACTCCGACATGGACCCGATTGAAGCAAACCCGAAGGCGGCAGATGCGACAAGTACTTCCCCTGATCCGATGCCCGAGGACCACGGATGCGACAATGTCTACCTCACGGAACACCGAGAACTTCCCCCCGGAACGCCAAGATCTACCTCAGTTATCCGAGAACGCTCCCGCCGAGTCCGTCGAACCCTGAACCCCGGACCGTGTCGAACCCCGAACCCCGGAACCCCAAGACCGTCGAGACCCCTAATGTGTGAACCTCTTATCCGAGAACCCTATTTTATAATGTAATAACAACTTGTTGTATATTAATTGTCATACTTGCATGCATATTGTCATGTGGTTTGGGGGCCTTATGTCGAATCACCTCTAATTAAATATGGGGCCCATATGCGGGCAGATCTAGCCTTATATTGGCCTCATTTAAACTTGTGTAGCGAACCGGTGCCATCTTTTGTCTTGCTAATGCAACATTTAATTGCGGGGGTTCTAAATAACTTGAACCATCTAAATAATTGTCGGGACCCCGGTTCCACTTAATGTTGACCTAATTGCATCGCATCTTTGCCATGTCATACATCATACATGCATCATGCCGATCTTCTGCCGTTGTATTAAATAGTGCATCCGGTGTTTCTTCTAGTGTTTTGCTTCTTCGCGGATAAGGCCGTTGAGTTGATGTGAGCTTCGCCCCGATCTTCGGATGAACCTTCGACAATGTTTTCAGGCGAGCATCTCCCCCTTTCTACCTATCTTACCTTTATAGTATTTATTCCCTCCTGTTGATCTATTGCTATCTGTGTTGCGATGCTCTAGTTTTCGTACCCGTGATATCCCTTGCAGCCTATATTTCCTTGGACACACCCTATTACCTGTTGTTTGGTAGATAGTTGGACCTGCGCGTCTTAGTCGCTTGCTCAAGTGCTGTTGCGTGTCGTCAATTGCCACAGTTGTTGGAGTAATGCCGCATGTGTGTTGTTGGAAATGATCATAGTTTTACTTATCGTTCACTTTAATTCCTGTTTAACAACTAAAATTGAAGTAAGCAGAGGCATCGGTGGGTGATAGAAAATATTTGGTTTCCGAACGCCCACTTGTGTCCCGTAGGACCCCGAGTACTTGATACCTGTTCCTTGATTTATCGCGCTATCCACATATGGGGAATTATGGGCCCCCCTTAGCCAGAGCTTGATTCCGTCTTATTTCTTGGGGCCACAAACTAGTTTGAGGTTTTATTTACTATCCTGTACTTATGTCATGCTACTTCTGTATTTACGTTTGTGCGAGGAGCACACTGTACTGTTTAGGATCGTGGCACGATTCCGCGGTGTCGACAAGCCCAGCCACACTTTCGGGTTCCCAGTCGTTCACAGCCGTCCCCACAACCTTAAGTCCGTCTCGGAGCCGGCCGGCTTCGTTGCGGGTCTACTTTAAGGGGTGGCCCCCTGAAATATTTCTGAATCTTGTGATTGCTCTGTCGTGAAGACCTCGCTGTGTTTTGATTTGGTTTTTCCGAGGTTGATCGTGTGTGTGTTGCTATTTGTGCACCCCGGCCGGGTTAAAACTTTCTGAAAGCCGTGTCCGCGGTTATGGACGACTTGGAGCACAGTATCTCGATCATAGACAACTATAACTAAAGTTTACTGTTATCAATTGACTTGTATCTGACATGACTAGTAATCAGCTTCAACTACAACGGAATGGCTAACTAAAACTGCCAACAAGTGCTTGCTTGTGTGGTCGCTTGCGACCATTGTACCTGACTAGTAAGTATTGCAACTACAACAGAATGGCTGAATAAAAGTACCAACAACTGCTGGGTTTTTGGGTTATCTCATGTTAATTGTATTTGCCTAGTAAGTGTCGCAACTACAATGGAATGGTTAATTAAAAGTGCCCACTGCTTGTTTTATCAGGATGATTATCTACACCTGACTAGTAATTGCTACAACGATAACTGAATAAATAAAACTGCCAACTGTGTGAGTTCCTCGGTTGACTTCCTCGATGGTCTCGAGGGGGAAACGCCAGGATGGGTTTGTTTGGTGGTAGTATCAGGTTGGTTCCGAATAGGTCTTTCTCACCCCCTCTGATTGCCGCCAGTTGTATCGAGTCTCTATAGGTTGTTTGGTGCATGCTGCCGCTGCCGCTTCAGTCCACCATACCTATGTAGGCGAGGACCGCCGAATTCTAGTCTCGCCGTGTACTGGCCTCAGTACCGACGCTCCTCTTTTTCCTTTGCCCGTTGTCGACACCCCTTTTGTTTAAGCAGGTTTTGAGATCGACGCCGTTAGCAGGGTTACCCTTCCGGCTTGGTCTGGGCATGGTTATGGACGCCATTGGTTATTCTTCAGGGCTCTTAGCCCCATTTGCATCTTGTCCGTAGTCGGACGCTTCATCTTTTCGAGGTGATTTGGATCTTTGTATATTATATCTGTATTCTTGACTCATTGAGTCGTTGTTATATATATATTTGTTCTGTGGGTCCCATCGAGGACTGTTGTGTAATGTTATTACTTCGTTTTCCACCCGCACGAAAGTGCCTGGTGGGCACCTTTGAATCGTTTCTATGCGGGTTTGGCGGGAAGCGCTGAAACTTGCATATGACCGATTCTGAGGGTGTTACAGCCTCATTTTGGGTCTCGCCAAAACAATACAAATCACTCTTATGGAAGTTTATTTTAAGCCCAGATAGTTGCTCGAATGCTGATAAAATTAATTTCAGATTCTTAGCCTTCTTCAGATCATGTTCCATAAAAAGGATTGTGTCATCAGCGTATTGAAAAATAGATAGTACACCATGAATAAGATGTGGAACTAATCCTTCAATTTGACCATCAGCCTTTGCTTTCTCAATAAGGATAGCCAACATATCAGCCACTATATTAAATAGTAAAGGCGGTAATGGATTCCCTTGTCTCAGTCCCTTCTTGGTCTAGAAGTATCTGCCAGTATCTTCTTTAATGGCAACACTACCCTCAGACACGAACGACTGAATAAGAGCGCGCGACTTCTCAGAAAAACCTTTCATGCGGAGTGTTTGCTGGACGAAAGACCAATTAACTTTGTCGCATGCCTTCTCAAAGTCAATCTTGAACAGTATACCATTTAATTTTTTTGAGTGTAGTTCATGGATTGTTTCATGCAGAATTACAACACCATCTAGGATATTTCTTCCTTGCATGAACGCATTTTGAGACGGACTAACAACATTGTCAGCAACTGAGTTTAGTCTAATCGTGGCAACTTTAGTAAAAATCTTGTAGCTAAGCAAACAGATTGGACGATACTGTTGTATACGTTCTGTATTGTTAACCTTAGGCAGTAAAATTGTATTGCCAAAGTTTAATCTAAAAATATCCAATTGATCGACATGTAAAAATCCAAACAAATTCATCAGGTCCTCCTTGATAACGTCTCAGAATTTTTGGTAAAATTCCACTAGGAAGCCATCAGGCCGTGGCGCTTTGTTATGTTCCATTTGAAAAACCGCTTTCTTGACCTCTTCCTCGGTATATGAGGCAGTTAGAAAGCTATTTTCTTCATCAGAAACCTGGGGTATATCGGTCGTTTGGGACTCATCCAGAGAGAATGAATTTTCCACTGAGACCCCAAACAAGGATTTATAAAAAGCTGTGATATATGACTTCAGATGATCTTGTCCCTCAATCATACCTTCATCCTGAATCAGAGAGTGAATAAGTTTCTTCTTATGCTTGCCATTTGCAACAACATGGAAGTATCTTGTATTCGCATCTCCTTCCAGAATGAACTTTTTTAGAGCGTTGGTACCATTTGAGTTCCTCCTCGCGCAGAAGTCGGGCTATCTCTGCATTCGATTGGCTTTTAAGCTCAATTTCTTGTGCAGTTAACGGCCTGATATCCGCGGAGGCCTCTAAGTCATCAATTATAGATGTTAGGAGTAGTTTTTTGTTTTTTAGGATCCTAGCTGTGTGCCTAGCCTAGCCACGAAGGAACTTGCGTAAAGCACGCATTTTGTTATTCCATCGTAGGATAGGTGTGTGGCCACCAACCGGTTTCTCCCAAATAGCCTTAACCATCTCGTAAAAACCATCACGGATCATCTATCCGAGTTCAAATTTAAACTCATTCGTAGACTTCCGTGGCAGTGATCCAAAAGATAAAAGTAAAGGAGCATGATCCGACAAAGCCTCAATACGCTCTAGAGCACGAACAGTTACCATAGGGAACTTATGTTACCAATCAGTATCCATAAGCACTCTACTAGTTTTCCGTATGTTGGCTCCGGAAGACTATTAGCCCATGTAAATTGTCTTCCTAACATTGTAACCTCTCTTAAGTCCAGACTGTCTATAACAGCATTGAACAGAAAAGGCCAATGTTCATCAAACTGGCCCCGCCTTTTCTCGTGAGGGAATCTAAGCAAATTAAAATCCCCTCCTATAAGGATAGGATATGGATTGTCATTTGCTAAATTCATAAGCTCACGTAAAAAATCAGCCTTATAAACATCCTGGGCGGCCCCATATACGACGACTAAAGACCATGTGAAATTGTCAGCCTTGTTCCGGATATGGAGTTTTATAAAAAAATCTCCCACCGAACTAGCTAAAACTTCCATAGTATCATCACGAACGCCTAACAAGATCCCCGCAAAGTGACCACGCGGCGGACGAGATATCCATGTAAAGTCCACTCCACCTGAAAGGCGATTGAGTAGAGCTTGTGAAAAATCTCGTCTACCAGTCTCAGAGATACCCAGAAAATCCAAATTATGGTCTCTTACACAATCAGCAAAGAATAAATGTTTAGCCAAGTCCCGAAGACCTCTGCTATTTGAAAACATTCCATTTATTGAGAAACTATAGGAGATTTGGATACACGGGATCTCTTGCGCGACTGCTGGCTCTTTGATTTCCGACCAGAAGCTTTCAGCTCATACATAGAGGCAAGCCCAGTCTCATCAAAGTCCACCTCCGACACTTCACCAACTAATTGAGAAAGAAGTTGACCATCTATTGTGGCATGCAACTCCTCCTCCTCGGTTAGTGAAGCATCAGGAACAACACCGACCTTAGGAGTAACCGTTAGTCGGGTCAACCTCCATGTGTCGCAAAACATTAGAAGAAAAAGATACCTCCTGTGCAGAGCTGCCCAAACTAATGCCAACATTGGCTAGTTTAGAAGAAATAACAGGAGTAGAAAAAGACAAAAAGGATTTCGAAGAACTTATTATACCGGTCGAATCTAAGTTCTTCTCCGCCTTACGCCGCATGGCCTTGACCATGGAGTCCTCATCAGTCGCGGACACCCCGGAGGCATCGACTCCATGTCACGCGCTCCGCCTGAAGGGAGTACTACTCCCCTGCGCAGCAACTGGCGAAGCATCACGAGGAGAAGAAACCCGAACTGGATACCGAGGCAACCTAGACCCCTCCTGGATCCGGTCGCCCCCATCGACCAACGAGGTCTCAAGACCCACCAAGGGGGGCCAGACATCCCGATGCGTCTCTAGGTCCTCCCTGACCAGGGAGACGCGGTCAACCACCACGTCGCGGTTGGCCAACCCCTCCTGGGTTGGACCAAGCACAACATCATCCTCAAGATGGTCACGAACGTCGCGGTCAGCCGACCCCTCCTAGGTCAGCTTCCACGATCTCACCGAAGGAACAACCTCCTCAAGTACCAGCCGAGAACCATCAACAGGAATGGATCTACCCAAAATATGCGTTCTGGACCCCGCTGGCGAAGCTGAGCAAGATCGCAGCATATGAGTGGAAACAGAACGAAGAGCCTCTTGCAACTGAGCCGGAGAAACACGAGTCGCCAAAGGAGAAACCTTCCCGTGAAGAGGGGAATCCAAAGGAAGTGCATCCAGAAGTTGTCGTCCCCGCGGAGTAACCGGATTAGCATTAAAAGGGGTGATAGCAAACACCCTCTGCACCCCCTGACTGGAAGATGCAGGCGCAGAAGTACCCTGCCCAGCCGAGGAAGAACCAGAACCCACCCCCTGAGTGATAGTAGCAACCTCAGAAGTATCCATAGCATCCTCCAAAGGCTTACCATTAGCATCATCATCCGCATCATCATCTCCTTTTCTCCACAAGAAAGGGACAAACTCTGGTTCCGGAATATAACCCTCGGGTTCAATCCGGAAGCGAAACTCAAATACCTTATGCTTGACCACAGCATCAGACACAATATAGTGGCCACGGGAATCCTTCAGCTTGAGAAAAACTTTTGTATCAAACATCTCCACAAGAATACGGACCACCCCCTCTTTCGCGGGCTGAACAAATCGACATCAAGAGTGTTTCCCATGAGTCCTCCAACAGCCCACAAGCCCCAAAAAGAACGCAATATATGGGGTACCCCCTCAACATGGAGCTAAACCTGCTGCATCTCAAACTTATGTGGCACCTCCTCCATCCTATAAACCGAGAAGGTAAGCTGAGCGGTACTGAGCGGAACAGTCATCAGGATTCCATCCACCCTGTCCAAATCCTCAAACGTCGGGAAGCTCACTAAGAAAGCAGAATCTTCATAAGGCAACGCCTCCCACTTCCACTGAACATGCACCTGGCACCGCCTGACAATCTGCCTCTGAACAAATTGAAATCGCGCACGTCGTTAGCACTATGGCCTGTCACACGCCGATGTTACCATCGTTTTTTCCGGGTCATGAGCCCTTGGCAATTTTCCATAATGAACTATAAGATCTACCGTTTAAGATGTGTTCGTTCTGGAGAATAAATTCTAATCTATACCCACAACTGCCACCGTTTATGTTTTCTTTTTGTTCCATCGGATTTCAGACTAACTCCGCCTCTATCCTAGCCCATCCCGACCTTTTCATTCATCGACTAGCCTCTTTGGTAGCCAAATAAATAAATTTTGAAACAAATACTGTGATTCTGTATGGATGGGAGGAGGCATCAAATAGTCCCACATTGCTTCTTTATATAAAATGGCATCAATTTATATGCGATCGCAAAGCACCTGAAATCAGCGAGCCTCCTCAAAATCGGATAAGCCGCGCCACCATCGATTTGATCTAAAATCAAATCAAATGATAGAAAGGAGTAGAAACGAATTAAATCCCTGTTGTTTACTACCAACGGGGGAGAGGGCTAGGAACCCGTGCAGGTCCAGGACGCCCGCTGGTTCAAAGGAGGACGTCAGAGACGAGGAAGGACTATCTCATGCTCGCTCACGAGAGCAGATGTACGGGGGTAGAGCATGGACGACGCGTGGCCACCAGTTCGAGGACAAGCTCGAGAAGGGAGGGAGGGAGCTCAACGGTGCTGCAACACTTGCAGGCTAGAGGTCAGGCGCGGGGAGGTTGGAGATGCGGGGCCACCGGGCTTGGAGGCGAGGGGGAGCGGGAGGAGCACGGCGGGGTCAGGGACGACGCGGACCTGCGCGTGGTGCGACTGCCAAGGAAGCAGGGGACAACGACACACAACCTCGAGCCTGCTGTTGGGAGGTGAGGCAAAGCGCTGGGGTCACTGGCCGGCGGCAGAGCGGAGGAATAGGGAGATGGCGACTCTGTGGGGAGCACGGGCTCGAGTGTCATTGCTGGAGACGGGGCCAGTCTTGGCGGCTAGGCGAGCAGGGTCTGATGGGTTGAGGATGAGTTGGGGCTTGGGAGTAGGGATCGACGCTCGCGTGCGTGGTGTCCGGCGTGTTGATAGCGAGTGCGTTGTACTGCTGTGTGTGTGAGTGTGCCAATGCATTGCGTGCGGGTGTGTTGCCCAAACCTGGCCAACGGGCCGCCTTTTGGCGAGCCAGCCCGTGAGCACGCGGGGAAAGCCCGGCACAAGCCCGGCCTGGCCCGCGACGTGCCGGGCCCGTGAGAAGACGGGGCCGTGCCCGTGCCGCGGCGTCAGGCACGCGGGCCGGCCCGGCACGGCCCGTCAAACACGCATGTGGTGAGAATATACAAATATCAGGCAAAAAATTGTCCTCCGGGGGGTCGAGCTCACAACCTGACCCTCTAGGTCCGGTCCCTCAACCAACACATCAAGCAAACTTAGTTGTTCTATGGGAGACACGCACCCTTTTGTATGTTAAATGGACGGGCCAACGGAAAAGGCCAACAGGCCCGCGTGCCTCACGTACCACGGGCCGGCCCGTGAAGAGTCGGGACCGGGCTCGGGCTGCCGGCCCGGCACGGCACGTGACTTGGCGGGCCGTGCCACGTGTCGGCCCGTTTGGCGCATGCTAGGCATGGGCCATGCCAGGCCGGCCCGTTGGCCAGATTTGGTCTGCTACTGTTAGCATCTGGAGTGTTGCGAGATAGAGGCATGTGGACGCGTTGCGGACGAGTGTGCCTGGGTGCGGTGTTACCATGCATGCTGGGCAGAAAGGCGAGGCTGGCTGTCTATAGGCCCTTTGGTCTTCTTCCTATTTTTCTTTAAAAACCATTGTTTGATATTTCATGTTCTCTTCTAAAATTATTTACAAACAGTTTTAACATGAAAATGATTAGTTTCTCCCACCTTCATCAACACAACAGGGATTTATTTATTTTTGGCCGATGTTTTATATTGGTCAAAACAATGTCCTTAGGTGTTGATGGAGGCACCAACGCCGCTTTAACGTTCTGCTTGTCACACTTGGGAACACTTTAGATGCCCGATCGTCCAAGCTAACACGAGCTCTAACGGCTTTGTCGACGTGCAAGATCATTGATCCCTATCACTAGAGGCTAGAGCAGAGCCTGCGCGCTTATGCAGTGCTCTAGAGTAAAATTTGATGACTATAAATTTTGGCGCCAATTGTGCTATGTTCGAGAAGAAAATGCTAAAAGAATAACCTCAGACTAAGGTTAGACACGTCGATTTTTTTTGGGGCAAAATATGAGTCGTGTTATAGCTTTTTATCAAGAGTTGAATTCTTTATCCCGTAGCAACTTACGGACATGTTTCCTAGTATTTAATAAAGAAAAAAGATAAGGTTGTACTCCCTCTATTTTAGACTTTTTTCTAATGAATCTTTTATTTTTAGATTATGAAACGGAGGGTGATTATGAAACATCTTATTTTTTTGCCGCTTCATCGCTCGAGTGGGTGCTGCCGATAGCTCATATCTAGAAAAAAAATTAAGTGGGTGCTGCCGATATCTCATATCTAGATAAGCTAAAATACTTTTTAATGGATCCTTTCTTTTTAGATTCATATATATTAAGTCAAGTTTTAGTATTAGATACATCTGTATTTAAATAAATTTGAATCAACTAATATAAATTGGAAGAAGTATAAAAAAATAAACTAATCATCATTTTTTAAGAAAATTAGTTCATTTCTTTGAACTAGACTGAAAGAGAAGGGTTCATAACTTACATCTCTGGTCTCCTCCACCGGAGCGCCGTGCGCCCTGCCCCGAGCACCTACGCGCTTCTTCTACAAGAATGCGTGAACCGGAAGGACGCGAAGCTCGGCAAGAGGATCCACGCGCGCATGGTCTCCACCGGGTACAGATTCGGCGACTACATCGCCATCAAGCTGCTCATCTTCTAAGCCAAGATCGGGGAGCTCAGTGTCGCCCGCAGCCTGTTCGACGGAATGCCCAGGAGGAGCGTCGTGGCGTGGAACGCGCTGATATCCGGGTGCACGCGCGGCCGTCTGGAGGCGCGGGCGGTGGAGGGCCTGCGGCCGGACCAGTTCACGTTCGCTTCCGTGCTCTGCGCGTGCGCGAGGCTGGTCGCGCTGAAGCACGGCCGCCGCGTGCACGGCGTCATGTCCAAGTCGGGCCCGTTGTCGCGGGCAACGTCTTCGCCAACAGCGCGCTCGTCGACATGTACCTCAAGTGCAGCAGCGCCGAGGACGCGCGCCGGGCGTTCGCGGCCGCGCCAGAGAAGAACGTCACCATGTGGGCGTTCGTGGGCACGGACAGCACAGGCACGTGCGTGAGGCGCTGGCGCTCTTCGGCCAGATGACGCTCGACGGGTTCCGGCCGAACGACGTGACCTTCCTCGCCTTGCTCTCCGCCTGCACGCACGGCGGGCTGGCGGGCTCGTCGACGAGGGGCTGCGGTGCTTCTCGTCCATGAGTCGGACTACGGCCTCACGCCGAAGGGCGAGCACTATGCAGCGGTGGTTGACATGCTCGCCAGGGATGGCAGGCTCCAGAATGCGCACGAGCTTGCCGAGAACCTGCCGGACTGCCAGGAGCACTAGGTGGTGTGGGGCGCGCTGCTGGGCGCCTGCAGGAAGCACGGCGGCAAGGTGAGGCTCGTTAAGCTCATCGCGCGGCGCTTCTTCCGTCTGCAGCCAGGGAACTCTGGCAAGTACGCCGTCCTGGCGAACACGTACGCTGCGATATGTGGGACACTGTGGCCAGTATGCACGAAGCCATGAAGTCGCTCGGTATTAGGAAGGACCCTGCTTGGAGCATTGTCGAAGTCCAGGGAAGAAGCACATCTTCCTTGCCAGCGACACATACCACGATGAGTGCTCGGCGATATATGAGGCCTGCAATGCGTTGGCCCGTTCAATCACCGAGCTGTTCATGGGAGCTATCGACGGCATCAGCCATGGCAGCTGGTCTGAGATGTGAATAAATCCTTGAGTTGTGACATGCAGGCCTTCTTGTTTGTCAGCAATTCAACCGTATACATGGAGTGACGAGCAGTACTGGCAGTGCTATCTGAAGGGAAAGATTCTGAATGAAACAGAACACTCAGACAAGAGATGGAACAGTTGATCTCTCCGGAAGGAATAAACAAAGGTCAGCTGGTCCGATACTAACTCTGTTTCACTGTTTGTATCCACAGTTGCCTGAAATTACATTTCTCATATGCATTTGCTTATTCCATTTAACATTGAAAGTGGAGATAGAAATTTAGGGTAAAAGAGCGATAAACTGGAGATAAACATGTAACAGATACTCCCTCCGTTTTATAATATAAGATGTTTTAGCTTTGTGAAAAGAGTGTATTTAGACCTGTTTTAGTGTGTAGGTTCAGAGTGAAATCTATATACTAAAAGAGGTCTAGATACACTGTTGTGAACGCCTCTGCTGCGTAGATTATAGGGATGGTTCACCGGCGGGCGAGAGCGTCGCCTGCGGTTTGGTGCCGTGACTGGCGTGTTGAGAAGATAACAGGGGTAGATGAGAGAAACTAGAGAGGTAGGGATTAGCAATAGGAAGATTAGGGTTTATTACTGCTTGACCAAAAACACACGGGATACACATCCTCTTATAGGAGGACCAATGCCAGGAGTCCTGATGCAAACCTACTAGGACTAGTAGTAGTATTCAACTAGGACTCTCATATTACCGTATTCAATCCTGCTAGACTACTAGTAATTGACCTGAACTCTAATTAACCTATACTACTAACGCCACAACACTACTCCCCCCATGCAGACACAGCTCGTCCTCGAGCTGTAATTCATGGTGGATCTTCCTCCTCGAAGTCATCAATCACTTCAAGGTAGAAAAGGCGCTGACAACGATGGCCTCTCGAGAATTTTTCATCGCAGTTGAAGCACAATCCCTTTTCCCTTCTCTCTGCCATCTCTGCGGCTGTCAATCTTCGGAGCGTCCGTTCTTCACCAACTGGAACAGTGCGATTCAAGGACACACCTTGCTGCAGTCCGATGGCCGTGGATGACTTCTCGTTAGAGGCTGCTGCTATGATAGCAGCCCGCTGTTCATATGAGCGTGCCAGACTCATGGCGACTTGAAGGTCCAGTGGCTTTTGCATCTCAACATCCACTCGGAGCAAGTCAATGAGACCTGACGTAAACAGTTGAACCTGCTGCTTTGTCGACAGGGGGTCATTGTGAGAAAGCAGGGACAGAAATTTCTCCACGTATTCTGTCACTGTGCCGGATTGCCGCATCCTTGCAATCTCGCCAAGAGGATTGCTGCGGATTGGTGGCCCAAAGCGTAGGTTACAACATTCTTTAAACCTAGGCCATGATGGCATACCCTCATCGCGCTCCAGATGCATATACCACTCTTGAGCTACGCCCACCATATGATAGGCTGCCAGCCAAACTTTGAATGCTTCATCCGTGCGTTGTCCCCAAAAAAATTGCTCACAACGATTCAGCCAGGTAAGCGGGTCTTCCTTGCCCTCAAACTTAGGAAAATCCAATTTATGGTAGCGGGGGGCCCCTGTCATCTCTGTGATATTGGGGGTGGGAGGGGCGGGCCAGATATTTGGAAATCTGGGTTGTTGCTGTTGTGGTTCGAACGACGGAAACCCTGTCGGATGCGGCTGTGGTGCATAGGGCCTTGTTGAGGTTGACGCCCCTACAGCAAACTGCGGCGCTATTGGCAGCTGTTGTGACAGCAAAGGAAGCTGCTGCGAGTATTGCGGCAGATTCGTCGAGGGTAGCCCCACCGAGGTGGTGAGTGTGTCTGCAAGCTGCGCGGCTGTGAGAGTCGCTGAAACACCAGAGGAAGCGAGCGGCTGGAGGTTTGCCGGTTTTATTACGAGGCCGTTGCCGATCGCCTTCTCCTCCAGGGCTTTGATGCGTATGTCCAAGGCTGCAAAGCCGTCCTCCATCTTCTTGAGGATAGCCTCCTGCATGGTAGCCATGGCTGTAGCCAAGTCGCCATCAGTTGCTTTCTTGTCGCCATCGGAAGCCATGGTGGTCGGCTCTGATACCAAGATGTTGTGAACGCCTCTGCTGCGTAGATTATAGGGATGGTTCACCGGCGGGCGAGAGCGTCGCCTGCGGTTTGGTGCCGTGACCGGCGTGTTGAGAAGATAACAGGGGTAGATGAGAGAAACTAGAGAGGTAGGGATTAGCAATAGGAAGATTAGGGTTTATTACTGCTTGACCAAAAACACACGGGATACACATCCTCTTATAGGAGGACCAATGCCAGGAGTCCTGATGCAAACCTACTAGGACTAGTAGTAGTATTCAACTAGGACTCTCATATTACCGTATTCAATCCTGCTAGACTACTAGTAATTGACCTGAACTCTAATTAACCTATACTACTAACGCCACAACATACACTCCTTTCACAAAGCTAAAACATCTTATATTATGAAACGGAGGGAGTACATCATCTGCATCTATCTTAGATGGGCACAGTTGAGGCACCAGACACTTTATTTCTTCCTCTTCTCTCAGGCAAAACCTTGCCTGCTAAGAATGAATGAACAAAACCACCTTTGTTTCTCATTTGGACAACCGATGAAACTTCAGCAACTTCCTATGTTTCTACTGAACAGCCTACTTGATCATCAACTATCTCAAGTACGTCACAACACATTCCTAGCAGCTAAAACACGCCTACCTATCTAAGTCTTGGCTTCTGGTGCTCTTACACGGAATCTTTTCTGACAACATTACACTCAAGAGAAGGCTTTTGATCTTATTTTTCACCTGGCTGGTATACCCTGAATCGAAAATCATTATCAGCGCGAGACGAGCGTCCCTACATATCCCACGCCGACGATGAAGAAAGCAATGGATTGCATGAAGAGGAAGATGTAGTAATGTCCTTTCCCAAAGAAAATGTCATAGCATCCACAAAAGAAGATATAGGCTGCAACACCAAGCTCCATAAGATGCAACCTGATTCCATATCAAAGTTAGCAACGAGAGTTGAGAAATCCACGGGGACAAGCATATTATGATAATGTACCTTTCTCTTATCTCTCTTATCTTCGTCCGTAGCTTCTTGGAGGCTTTGCTTTGTAGTTTCATCTTCAAAATGTCACCAAGCTTTTCTGTCACTACCCACTCGTTCACCCTACCAGCCTCCAATAGACCAATGAAGGTCGCCTTTGTTCTATGAATTGACATGACATTCTCAAACAGGACCCAAAAGATAACCAAGTGAACAGACCTGCATCATTTGATGATTTCTTGTGTTAATATGTGTTGTTGCTATCCCAGATTTCAGAAAGTTCAGGTTCATTTTTAAACAAACTGCATCGATGTTTAGAGGATTGGCACCTTGGAGTCCCAACAGCATTGAGAAGGGTAATAATGCTTGGAATGTAGACGTAACCCCACCTAGGTATCTCAATCTCAGGAACAAAGACTGTGGCTGGGATAACAAGGCAGTAAAACACGGAGGTCAAAATGTGGCCGATGATCTTGCGCACAAAAAAGAAGTTGTAGATGACATAGATTTTCTTCCGGAGCGTCACTTTCTGCATCAAGATCAGTAGCTTGTTAGTAACAAATTCTACCTGCAATCTAAATTTCAAAATATGGCTTTGTGCAAGTGACCTTGTTTCTGACAATCTCCATGAACATTTTCCTGAACAGATTTGCAGGCCCGCACGACCATCTATGCTGCTGGTACCGAAATGCTTTGAACGTACTTGGGAGCTCGCTTTTCACCTGAAAGTAACATTTACAAGTTCAGCACTTGGTTCCTTCTGCACTAATGTTTCATCTGATTAGAGATGCAACATATGAGCTGTGCAAATTGATGCACTTGATGTTGCATGAACTGATAGGCTAGTGGTGCATATTTACCATGAGATCACCAAGGTACACAAACTTCCATCCCTTGAGGCTTGCTCGGACTGCCAGATCCATGTCTTCAACCGTGGTTCGGTCCTTCCAGCCACCGGCCTCATTCAGAGCAGATATGCGCCACACACCAGCGGTTCCTGTTCGACAAGTATCTTGCATGTTAAGGAGGAATAGAGGATGCGAAGTGTGAATGCTGTTAAAATCCATGGCCAGGTATGTAGTGCTATCTATTAGTTACCCCAGGAACATATTCTGGAGAATTTGATTGTGTTTTCGCAAGTTACTGTCCCCGCAAGAAAATGTGATCAACTTTTGGGATATTTTAGGTCTTTTTTTGGCACGCAGAGAAGGCATATGTACTGAAATCAAGTTTTAGCATTGCATCCAAAGAAGGCATATGCACCGAGACCAAGTTTTTACCATTGAAGCCAAAGAAGGCGTAGGTGGAGGATCCCACTTCCTGCTCCACTTTGAAGTGATAGTCCAAGGACATCTCCTGCATCCTTGTCATCAAGCATTCATCCGCGTTCACTGTTCAGACCGAAGCAGCAGCAAAAACAAACAGCAGCAATGTCAGTAATCGTCCTGCAGAGGAATTTCGACCAGAACAAGTGTAGGGGTACCAAGTACCAACAACCAAAACATCCTGGTAGTACTACTAGTATCGTACCGAATCTCCATCGTCCCTGGACGAGGGCGATCTCGGGGTTGTGGATGAAGAAGGGCATGGCGCGGCGCAGGAAGTCGGCCTCGGGCTGGAAGTCGGCGTCAAAGATGGCCACGAAGTCGCAGTCGCGGACGTAGCCGTGCTTCATCCCCTCCTTGAGCGCGCCGGCCTTGTACCCTCGCCGGTTGTCCCGGATCTCGTACTTGATGTTCACGCCCTTCCTCGCCCACCGCTGGACCTCCATCTGCACCAGCTCCTGCACGCACATACGCCATAACAAACAGAAGAAACTGTAAATTCAGGACCCGTTGCATTTCCCGTAAATTGAAAAGGTAAAATCAGGATCATATAGGCTGAGTTTGGACACATGGTCTGTGCGTTTATGCATGCGGTGATCGGTTTAGTTTTACCTTGATGACGTGGTCGGTTGAGTCGTCGAGCACCTGGATGACGATCCGATCCGACGGCCAGGACAGCCCGCACGCAGCCCCGATCGACAGCTGGTACACCTACCAGGTCATCAACCGCGCCAACAAGGCAAATCAGTAACAAGGGACCGCGTCATGGCATGCCATGGCATGGCAGGAGCTAAGAAGAGTGCACACTGTACAGGCAGGCACAGGACAGTGCTGCGTACGTACCTCGCGCTCGTTGTACATGGGGATCTGCACGAGCACCATGGGGTAGGCGCTGTTGCCGCCGCCGCACTCGGGGTCGGCGTTGTCCTCGCGCACGGGCTCCCACCGCCACTGCCGCTCGGGCCGGCGGCCCAGCAGCCGCACCGCGGTGATCACCACGGCCATGTACACCTTCTCCACGAACAGGATCACGCACATGGCCAGGCACACCGCCACGGACCCGCGCAGCAGCGGCACGATCACCGGGCCACGGACCTGCCGCCACATCGCCTCAAGCTGCCCCGCCGCGTCCATGGCAGCACGCGCACACGCCTAGACTAGCTCGAGCTAAAGGAAATGGCGGCTGCTCCCGCGTGGAGAGCTCGATATTTAGGAATGTGGCTGACAGGGCGGTGTTGGTGGTGGGAGCTTGGGCGGGGTATAAAAAGAGCCCGAGGGAGGAGTGAGGGGTTTTGCTGGCTAACCACACGCAGGGTAGAGAGAAGGGAGGACGGGCCTGCAATTCAGCGTAAGGGCGTGGCTTCGGTACGTGACAATTCACGATATTCGAGGTGTAATAAATCTCTTGATTTCGTTTTGATTCCATTGAGAACATATATTTTCGATCCAAAATAGTACTCCCATAATATTTCGAATATTTCACTTTAATTGTGCTGGCTGCTGGTGAGATGTCGTCTTGGCTGTATATAACATTTATATAGGGCACATCCCTCTACATTTACAAGTTGAAGTTTTTGGAGTGCTCTACTTCTGCTGATTTTTTATGAGGCCTACTGGTTCATTGGCTGTACCCCATTGATGTAGACGCGCTTTTGCATATTTACCAGTAAAATGCTTTACTAGTATTAGTACCAGGCCTTAAAATCCAAACCAAATTGCACAAAATCTTATGAGGTAATATATCCCATGTAGAAAGATATGATATGCATTTAAGGAGATATATTTTAGCATGTTGTGTTCAATACTGTATGGTTATTGTATTTCATTTGTGGTCCAAAGGGATTTTGCCGGAGTAAATATGCTGACTCTTTGCTAAGATGTTGTCCTAGCTGCCTTCTTTCATATATGTGCCCGTGCATTCACCTAAAAGTAGTTAATTTTTCATGATGTGGTTTATCACTTTTTACTATTGTTTGTGTCGGGATCCATATGTGTCTTCATGTCGACCTTTTTTTATGAATACGATAGTGGTTGTATCCATAGAGCATATATCATATATGTCTACATTCACCACGCTATATTGCCGTGTACAACTTTAATGTCTTATTGCCATCTGAGAATTGCACCATATAAGAATACTTTGTCTTTTATATTTTGGAGGTGTCTTCAAGATTTGGTCTCACAAGTACTATATTGATTTAGTATAGATATAATAGCATATCTTTATACGATCGCCGGGCCGTGGACCTGCTGCCACATCGCCGTGAGCTGCTCCGCCGCGTCCATGGCAGCACGCGTACACGCTTAGACTAGCTCGAGCTATAAGAAATGGTGGCTGCTCCCGCGTGGAGAGCTCGACTGGAATGTGGCTGACAGGGCGGTGTTGGTGGTGGGAGCTTGGGCGAGGGTATAAAAGGAGGACTGCCCGAGGGAGGAGTGAGGAGTTTTGCTGGCTAACCGCAGGGTACAGAGAAGGGTGGCCGGGCCCGCAATTCAGTGTAAGGGTGTGGCTTTGGTACGTGACAATTCATGATCTTTCAGGTGTAATAAATCTCTTGATTTCGTTTTGATTCCATAGAGAGCATATATTTTTGATCCAATATAGTACTCCCGTAATATTTCTAATATTTCGCTTTAATTGTGTTGGTTGCTGATGAGATGTCGACTTGGCTGTATACAACATTTATATAGGGCACATCCCTCTGCATTTACAAGTTGAAGTTTTGGTGTACATGGTCTAAATCTTTTATTTATCTACTCTACTGCTGCTAAGTTTTTATGAGTCCTATTAGTTCATTGGTTGTACCCATTGATGTAGAGATGCGCTCTTGCATTTGACAGTTAATGCTTTACTATTTTTTTTTCATTAGTAATAGGCCTTAATATCCAGACCAAATTGTGCAAAATCTTATGAGGTGATATATCCCATATAGAAAGATATGATATGCATTTACGAAATTAAATTTTGGCACGTTGTGTTCATTATTGTATGTTTATATCGTATTTCATTTTTTTATGAAATATGCTAACTCTTTTCTATGATGTTGTCCTAGATGTCTTATTTCATATATGTGCCCGTGTATTCACCTAAAAGTAGTTATTTCTCATGATGCGGTTTATCACTTTTTACTATTGTTTGTGTCGGGATCCAGATGTGTCTTCATGTTAACCTTTTTTATGAATGTGATAGTTGTTGTATCCATTGAGTATATATATCATATATGTCTACATTCACCACACTATATTGTCGTGTACAACTTTAATGTCTTACTGCCATTTGAGAATTGCAATATATAAGAATATTTTGGAGGTGTCTCAAGATTTGTTCTCACGAGTACTATATTGATTTAGTATAGATATAATATCATATCTTTATATGACATGATTTAATGTTGTATAAAATATCTAAAGATTGCATCCATCGGACCTATTTTGTTACTCATAATGTGTCTCATGTAGTGGTTTCTTGATACTATGGAACTATAGATCAGTGAGGTGGGGCTCAATAGCACTCACCCTCTATAGGTAAAGGTGGGCTACTTTCCGAAAGGCACAATAATATTGCTACAAAGGACATAGCAAGAAGGTGACACACCCACACACCTCTACGGGTTTTCCCTTCGATATTTCCCCTTCAATAGCTAAGCTCTCGAGATTCTTTCAACAAATCCAGAAACTACTAGAATTATAAAATGAAAAATCCTTATGTATTTATTTCCTTTATTTCAAACATTAAAATTTGTGAGATAATTGTTTCACTATTTTATGAAAATTCTACAATCACTCATGTCACTGTATATTTTCCTAAATATTCAAATTTTAATAAAATTGGGATGAACATTCACTATTTATTAACTTCACAAATAATCATGAGAGCAATCCGAAAATTATCGAATAAAGATCTAGAAATGAACATATGACTATAAAAATGAACTTTTTTAGTTTCATATGGATTTTCTAAAATTCATACATATTAATCATATCAACAAGGAGGAAAATACAGAGAGAAACCCAACCTACCTTTTCCCTACCCCCTCTGCCCATGACGATGCGGCTTGACCCTAGGATGAGGTGGTGACATGACCCCTAGGTCCTCGAAGCTCCCGCCTACCGCAAAAACGACATGGCCTAGTTGTACAGAGGTAGCCTCTTATGATTCGCCAGAGCTTCCTATGGCGACCATGCCAGGATTTATTCCACAGAACCAGCTATGGTGGACAATAGTAGGAAGATGGGTAGTGCTTGTCCGAATGGATGGAAGCACCTATCTCTCTCTTAGTGTGCAAGTATGTGAGTGCGGACAATGTTGACGGTGGCGACGAAACAAAGAGAAGATAAGGTTTTGGAGGTGGATCATGAAACCCGTCAAACAAGCTATAAATGAAGATGTGGGATTGTCTATGTAGCCAGAGATAACAGGTACACATTGTTATATTTTCCCAAGGAGAGCAAGCACCATTTTATGCACTAGTATTGATTCAACACAAGTTGATTTGGCCATTAGTGTGCATCTAAAAGCTTAAATTCCATGTTTTGAGCAACTTATTCACCTTTGATTCTGATTTGGTGGTCAACATGAATTTGTCTTATAGCCACTATGCGAGAAATCTCCTAGCATTCACATGTTCCCTATAGCGGGACTTTTCTTTTTTGAAATTCTTTTTTCTTTTTTCTGGGTTGTGTGCATCCGTAAGACTGTTAAGGCATGCGTTGTTGCAGATGCTGAATGTAATTAGTACCTTCATGATATTAATATGTACTCATTTAAAAAAAAAAGGTGTCCATGAGAAACGTCCCACACGCCCTGCTACTAGAAGTAACAATAAACGGTTAGGCCCCTCCACGTGCAACTCTCTCTTCTATATTTTTTTATGATGTTCAAGTTTGAATTTTGTAACAAAATCCATTTATGTAAAGTTTGAATCTCTGAAAAGTTGCAATTTCTTAAACTTATTAAATGCTGGAATTTCAAAAAATCTAAAGCTTTGAAATTATGAAACTTTCTAGTTTAGGAAGTCCTTCAAATTTTTGAAAGTCAAAATTAAAAGTTCCAAATTTATGGATGTTCCAAACTTCCAATTTCTGAAATAGTGACAAAATCCAAAACTTGATTTCTTTTTAAAAAGTTGACTTCCAATGATTTCATATATACTGAAAGGATGGAAAATTTTCAAAAACCGACAGTTAAATTTGTGAAAGCTACCTAAAATGAAGAGTATGAAAAAGTGGGCATACCAAAAATGGAAAACATCTAGTCTGAATTTTGACATTGCTCAATTGTGCCCGTGAATTATCCACCGGCCGCATCCTAGTGTGATCCGTCGGGTAAAACACTTTTAGCGGTACTTCTGTATTATGTCATCCAAAAAAAATTCCGGCTATGGGTTGGGAGGGGTGCATTCTTGTAGTGCCCCCTCTAAATCCCTAGTGTTATCTTTCTTTAATTTTATAGTACTAATGATCTCTTGATATTTTTATTTTTTCTTAATATGCTACCCATGTTTTCTAGCATTTCAAAGGTTCTAGTTGATTTTTTCAGTAGCTAGCACGCTCTTATTTTAACTTGAAAATACCGACCTTCTCTGAATATAACCATACACTATAGGTGGAAGTTCATCTTTTGGCTTCTATGTGTTGATGTACTTGTCAAAAAATCGGATCATTTTATGTGCAAGCCAATCCATTTTGGGTTTTACTTGTTTTATCTTGGAATATGGGAAGATCCATATGGAAAAATATAAAACATAGTGGCTTCAAATTTTTTGGTTTAAGAATCACCTCTTTTCCTAAAAAGCACCAAAATGGATTCCTTAGATACTTTACTGGTAAAATGGTACATGTCACCGGGATCTTGTCCACTAAGCCAAATGTTAATTTTCTTCAACACACCCTCTTAAAAAATTTACCAGTCATAAAGAAAAATCAGTTATTACAGGGAAAGGATAAATCTGACTTTCCTTCCTAATATCGATAAAATTGTTGTGTCAATGACAATGAAGAGATAATTCAACACGTGGGCCACATTGTTGAGGTGGTACCGGACACTTGACTTCCTTTCTCTAAGATTGATTTTCTATCTAGACAAATAAAGGATATCTGGAAGTCTGACACAAAGACCTTAAACAACCGGCTGGATCATCACCAATCTCATACATTCCTACAACTAAAACACGCCTATACATATCTATGGCGTGTGCTCGCACACAACATTTTTTTAGACAACAATACTCTCAAGAGAAAGGCTTGTTGATCTTATATTGCATATGGTTTATATATCATCCAACTAGGAAGCATCCAAGACAATTATGAACTAAAGATGGATACCATTATTGCGCAACTAATGTCCCAACATAGCCCACACGGAAGATGAAGAAAGCAATGGATTATATAAAGAAAAAGATGAAGTAACGGTTGTTCCCAAATGAAATGTCATAGCATCCGCAAAACAAGAGATAGGCTGCAACACCAAGCTCTAAAACATGCAACCTGGTTCCATATTAAAGTTTAGCTACCAGAACGAAGAAATGCATATCAATTAGAAAATTGTCATTATGTACCTTTCTCATATCCACTGGTGGAAAACAGGCATATAGTCCTGGACCGTAACGGGCTCTAGTCCCGGGTTTGGGCCCAGGACTGCCAAATCAGGACTAGAGGGCCCCCCTCTCTAGTCCAAGCTTGCTACGGCTCGCGAAAGAAGACAGTCACGTGGCTGTTTCAGCGAGACGGAGGGCGGAAACCCTCTAGTCCTGGGTCGTAACACCACCCGGGACTATAAGGCTTCCTGTCGCGGCAGAGATTGTGTGTTTTCTTTTTTTTTGTCATTTCGTTCCTTTTTAGTTTTGTGTTTTACTATAATTTCAAATATACATTTCAGTACACATATTCTACGCTACTACATACACAGTACATGTTGATGCATCTATATAAGTAATCGATCCCTTGCAAGTATACATATAATCAATCATATCAAAAGGAAGAAATGTTTTGAAATTACATGGTCATTGATGATATATATATATATATATATATATATATATATATATATATATATATCAACTACATGGAGATCACTAAGGCATATAGAGTTCCTCGTCATCCGCATAATTTTCTCCATGTGCATCAAGGACCTCCTTCATCAGAAATCCCGACAGCTCCTCTTGAATTGCTCGTATGCGCTGGTCTGGCTATAGTTTCTCCCACAAATCGTAAATATAATATGAATTAACTTTCTGCTCACTGGTCAACTCGTGGATGTACTCGCAGACATAGTATCCATATAAATGAGTTCCCGGTGGCTGCTGTAAACTCTTCACCATTTTATAAGTTAGCTCCTCTTTGAATGGAACTGATATTTTCTGTCTGAACCGTGTCCAGCACCTACTCGGCAAAGAAAATAAACAAAGGAGTTATTATTTACTTGATATCAGGAAATGAATGAAAGAGGCTGATATAATGCGATAATGATTTAAATTACTTATGGAGTATTGCTTTCATGTCGCTCCACTGCTCTTGGTCCCAACTTAATGCGTCATGGACTTCAACTAGAGACTTGTCAACTTGAATGTTTAGCAAGATCCAGCAGAATCTGCGGACGTTTACATAAGCATACATGCATAGCTCATCAATTACACTTAACATCGAGTAAGAAAAAATAAAATGTGTACAAGATAGAAATAATCACTTGAAGTTGTAAGGAAATATTATTTCCTTAACAAAATTATTCTCGGTTAAGAACCTGCACAGGTCTTTCTCCACATCCTTGGGGTGATTCTTTAACGTATATTCATTAACGATATATGGGTCAATGAACCCAGCGTCATATCTTATAGCTCTTTTGCATTCAAGCATCTTCATTCTGCAGAATATAATATCATACAAAACGATATAAAGTTAGGATAATATATTAAATACAATGAACAAGTTGAGCTACAAACTTAATTATAGAAATAAATCACTTACAAACAGTAGCAACCAATGATAGATTTGTCAAGGGCGCGCTGATTATATAACTGAAACAGTTCGGTCATTTGAACATGTATCGAGTATGGTTTGAAGTGATGCTCCTTTCTCACGTCCACCGCAAACCAATCTTTCTGATGATTTTTTCTGTTTGCAACAGGTACCATGTGTGCAGATTTCGCATATGTGTGGATAGACACGCGAGCTCCTCATTACTGACTAGAGGCTCCCCTTGGACATACTTCTGTACTATCTGACCCACTGGCGTATCTTCATAGCCTAAATATTGACCAAGAGGAATATTTTCTTCGGTAGCAAGTGCTTTGGCCTCCGATACAGTGATGCCCATTAGTGTAGCATTAGTACTGGCTCTAGGGTCCATTATTTGCATATCCATATCCATTTCAGCTCTCAAGGCCTTGTCGAGGTCTGAAATCACTTTGAGCGGGGGAAGGGGGGGAGCGATTGAATCTTCTGTTGTCTGAGCTAGGCAACTTGCTTCCCGCTTTTTGCACTTGTGCTTTTTTTAATTCTTTGCTTGCTTAATAATCTCTCGGTCATAGTCTGATTCCAGATTCATCGATATCTGGAATGGTTGCTCAAGAAAGGACTTAGCCCACTTTTTGGTTTTTTCATTATATACCGGCTTCGGCTCAGGCTTTTTGGGTGCAAAATGCGCCTTAACTTGGGCAGTCACATCTGCGGCATTTTCCTCATCGTTCTTTGTAGGGTTCGCAGCATAGAAAACAAAAAATTCTTACGATGGGAACAACTATGTACCAAGATCTATCTACTAGATACAAGCAACATGCGGATGTATGTCCATAGAGAACATACCCTTGAAGATCGACAAAGCTTAACGAGTTCAAATTAGTGGTTGATGTAGACGATCTCAAGATCGAGAGGAAGTCCTAGCACTGCAAAACAGCGGCCCATCCGTGCTCGCACACACGTACGAGGCACCGAACAACCTCCGCCTCCTTGCTCCAGCGATGCAGCGGAAGCACAACTCTTTCTTGCCGAATAGCAACCGGGAACATGTATCTCGCTAGTCTGAGACCATGGGGATAAATACTAGAGGGGGAGAGAGATCCTTCACCAAGAGGTGTGAGTGAGAGAGAGGGAGGGGGGCTCCTTTTATAGGGAGAGGGGGCGCACCCAAGGGGCGATGCGCCCAGCCATGGGGCTGCCCCCTCCCCTCCTTTCATTCATGTGGGTTAACACTCCACTCACACAAAAGCCTTTCAATTTCCTCCACTAAAAAACCCACTCAAATTCCCATTAAATTTCCACCAAATTTAATGCAAACTCTCATTAAATAAAACTCCTTTTATTTATTCAGAATTTTGTCAATTACTTTAATGACAAACATTCTCATATAACCCCTTGATAGTATTTCATTTCACATGCAAAAACACTTTCTGCAATTTCACCCGAAAACATGTTTCGGTATCTAGTGAAATAAATTCATCCGCTTGTTATTCTTTCCGGCATGAAACTTTTGCTCCAATTATATGTCGGTGTATCTTAAGTGTGCCACCCTACGGTTCACGGATAATGCGGACATGATCGAGACCCTTCTCCGATCAATAATCAGAAGCGGGATCTGGAGACCCATACTGACTCCCACACATTCAACGATGACTTTCTTGTGATCGTCGGAACCTTTTACGCTAGTATCTTAATCCCTTTGTTTCACGATATATTACATGTCCGAGATTCGATCATCGGTATATCCATACCTAGTTTGATCTCGTTACTGACATGCACTCTTTTCTCATTCCCGTGATATAACATTCTAGTGATCAAATCACTTGCTTGCAAGCTAATCAATGTGATATCACCGAGAGGGCCCAGAGCATATCTATCCCTCATCGGGATGAACAAATTCCATTCTCGATCCATGGGCCTCAACATAATACTTTCGTAGTTCTGAACCCATCTTTATAATCATCCAGTTACCGTGTGACGTTTGATGTTATCAAGAAACTCTTCCGGTGTTAGTGATTGACATGATCTCATGGTCTAAGGATTAAGATCACTTTGTAAGTTGTTATAGCAATATAAACTCAATGACTTTGATCGTAATGCTATACTTCGGATGAATGTTCATCATACCATTACTATAATGTTGTGACCTCGTTATTAACAATATCTAATGTCCATGATCAGGAAACCTTGATCATCTTGATAATCAATGAGCTAGTTTATGAGAGAGTCATAACTAGGAACTTTCTGTTTGTTTATTAAACACACATGTATTAATGTTTCTGTATTAATACAATTATAGCATGTAAAATAAACATTTATCATAAATAAGGAATATGATAATAACCACTTTATTATTGCCTCTCGGGCATATTCCCTCCAGTCTCCCACTTGCACTAGAGACAATAATCTAGTTTGAAAAATTTGCGTATTGAACACCTAAGGCTTTCTGGTGTTCCATATAAGCAATTGCAAGTGGTTAACATAATCTACGGATCTGACGCTTACAGGTCCGTTTGTATTTGCATGTCTTTGCGTCTCCACGCATCACTCATTCTCCAATGAGATGGCATTGTATAAATTTGGTATTTTGGTGAGACTTTTAGTTCCTTGGGGTTAAATCATGTCGATACTATTGTCGTACAATATATATTTAGTGTTAGCCCGTTGTGAATCACACCTTAGTTTGATAACAAATTACTTGACACAAATGCCCTCCTTTGCTGCTAATATAGCAGTCATATACTTAGCTAGACTTATTGTTGTAGTATTCGTCACAATGTTTTAAATTTGGAATACATCCAAATCCATCATGGAAAATCCTTTCCATTTCATTGTGCCACTCATAGTTTAAATTGAGATAAAATTAATTTTGTATCTTGTGACAAAACTAGTATCAATGTAACGCTTTACAATGAACTATTTGTAATTGTGTGTCACCTCTACACAAATATATTCTTAGTTCTTCCAAAAGATCATAAGAATATCCTTACTATTGTCCAATAATCATTTTATGATTCATTCTGGTATATGCTCATAACACTTAGAGCATAGAACATATCTGGATGTGTACATGTCATGGTATGATTGATCAAAACATTCTCGTGATTTCACTCATCAAGTGTCAAAGCACTTGAATCTTGTTTCACTTATCAAGTGTCGATACACTTGAATCTTGATTCAATTCCTTTCCATGCGACAAGAACCGTTTCTTGTTTTTTATATATTGAACTCCTTCAATATCTTATATATGTATGTTTGGCACAACCATATTAGCGTCACAGTCTATCCATTATAGACATTCATGCTAAATATTTGGGTTTTGCCTAAGTCTTTTATCAAAATGAAATTCTTAACCTTTATCATTAAAAGATACATCATTTCTAATCAACAAGATTTCCTCCACATAATGTATTAGAAATATGTCTCAGCGCTCCCACTTAATTTCTTGCAAATGCAAGCATCTTCATCGTCTCCTGATGAAATTAAAATTCTTTAACAATTTCATCAGGTGAAAATTCCAACTCTGCGATGCTTACTTCAACCATTGAAGTTTGCATGCCCTTTTAGCATCCTTTGAATTAACAAAACCATTTGGACCGTGTCATACACACGTCCTAGGTAACCATTCTATTAGAAGAACTTTGTTTTGTTTATTCTTCTACCATATACCAAATTATATGTAGTGGTTGCTACATTAATCCATCCAGACTAAATATCGCTATGAAAGATCCAATCTTGTCATAGTCAACTCCTTGAACATTTGCAAAAAATATTTTACGACATGTCGACTATTTCATAGATGTTAAACATCCATGTCTATTTCTTTATAGATCGAAATACGACCGATAGGTTTTTACACCTTTCCGGAGGGTCTTCCAAGTTCAAAACTTTATTTCTCGTGTATGGAACTATCACGGATTTTATGGCTTCAAGCCATTTGACAGAGTCAGGCCTCATCATCGCTTCTTTGCATGTAGTCGGTTCATCATTGTCAAACAATAATGATTTACTCTCAAATCTCAACATTTGATTGTTTATCCGACTTACTTGGTTCAATAGGAACTTAGACCTCTGTGACCGCAACCTTTGAGCCACGTGAACCATGAGCATTCTGGCTGCCTCTGGAACTTTTTTCGGCGCTGCGCAACTCAGCATATATAGCTAAGGTTCGTTAACCTTATTAAAGTTCTATTTTCCTCCCACTTAACCTTTTATGAAAAACTTATTTTTTAAGAAACTTCACGTTTCAAGCGACAAACCCTTTTGTCCTTCGTGTTATGGAGGAATACCCAATGGTTATTCGAAATAACCTACAAAGACATGCTCATCCGACTTTGGTTGTAAACATCTTACTTATGTTTAGCATACTAAAATTTAAGAAATGACAATTTGAGTTTTTACCCCAAACCATAACTTCCATGGTGTCATTTCAACGGATCAAGATGGAGATATTTTCAGTGTAAAAGCGATAGTCTCTAAAGCTTTTAATCTTTTAAAACATAATGGCAGTTTTATAAACAACACCTTTGATCCAACCATGTCAAACAAGGTTTCATTACAAATATCAAACACTCCATACTCCAATGGTGTTTCGGGAGATGTAAATCTAGGTGCTTTGCTAAACTTGCAACTCAAATAAATCCCTTTATGATAAATCATAATTCATTTATTTTTCTTGTTACACTTGTAACTCAAATAAATCCCTTATGATAAAATCATAAATCATTTTTTTTACAATGGTTTTCCACTTCATCTTGAAACTCTTTGAATGTTTTCAGATATTTCATACTTTCTCATTAAGTGAACATTCACTCAAATTTCCGCAGAAAGCATATGAAGTTGAAATTCATCGCTTACGACTATACATAATGGACTACATACATCGATATGTATAAATTCCAATATTTTAGTCGTTCGTTCTTCTTTGGCCTTTGCACGAAGTTTCAATTATTCCGAGGAAAGTCTCACAAGCGTCACTTGATCAAATCAAAGACTCCAAAAATCCATGAATATGGAGATTCTTCATGTTTTCTTTTCAATATAATTTAAACGGCGATGTCACTTCGTAAGTGATCTTCCAATCATTTGTTTTGCGACATTTTAGCATTAGTTTTTATGGATGTGATTTCCCCAACTAGATTTGTAAATCATCCATCTTATATGGAATACGGTAATTATTTGAACAACCTTTGTTCTCATAATACCTGATTTAAATAACAATTATTAAAACAAATTTTGAAGTCAAGCTTTGATGTCAACGAGAAATACAAACAACGGTTTGTTTGTTTTCGATGAACATCATCACATATTCTCTTACTAGTTACTTAGGCCATTATGGTGTATGAATTGCGTCGTTCCGTATGAAATTTCATACAAACCAATTCGGTATCCAATACCCAAGAACCACATTGTTTAACAAGCAAAGAATACAACCATAACATGTATATCATCTATATACCTAAACTGGATATTTCCAGTCTTTTCTTTTCTGCCAAATATATTTTATAGATTCTCTTTCAGCATTTCCTTTTTCCTTTTAAAAGAATCTATCAACATCAAAAGTGGCACCATACACATGACACATAGTCCAAAGCATGTATATTCAAATAATAATACCTTTGGACGTGCACATTGAAGTAGATCACCGTCATCAAAATGATCGGCATTCTTTCAAAATCCATTCTTTAGAATCTTTTAGTATAGTAAACACTTTACATACATCTTCTATTCATCCTTATCATGACGACTTTCATGATCAAGCTAATGTAGCTTATAAAGACGAATCGTGAGTATAACGTTACTTTCCAAAAACCTTTTGGATGATTAGGATGTCTAGCATCTCCAACCTTTGTAAATTCTCATCCAATATGAGAACATACATTATACTCTATCATATTGCAACCAAAACATTGTTTCAGATATCGTTATATCTGTCACACATGATGGTTTCTGAAACAATTCTTTCAGCTCCTAGATAAACTTGATATTAAAACAATCAATAATCATGGAGGCAAACATGATACTTAAGATACTAACACTGGAATTGTTACTCTCGATTTAATACTAATTATTAAATTTCACGGAGTAAACAAAGTTTGCTGAAAGTTTGAAATAGGACTTTAAACTTTATATTGACACTCAACACAATACGACACCAGTTCGTAAAGTAAATTTCCAGAATTCTATAGTTCTATTATCTCAACTACAACTAATCATAAGGTGGTGAACGAATGCCAGTGACTACAACAAATTATGCAAATTCACTTTGATTTAATTTATGATAAATTGAGTTCTACTAATCCATATTAGAAATGAACTCCCACTCAAAAACGACATCCCCCGTGTCTTTTTGGTGATTACATGAACCAAATCCACTACACCAAGTCTGATCATCACGTGAGTCAGTGTAGCTTCAAAGGCGAGCATCAAATGGGCATCGTATCTACCATATGACTCATGCTTAACCTTTCGGTCCGTGTTTCGAGGCCATGTTTGTACATGCTAGGCTCGCCAAGTAAGAACGTTAGTATTCGCGTGTGTATCTATTTACACCCGTAATATGGTCATGGATCCAAGACCACCCGATCATCACGTGATGTCTTGGAGCGACAAAACATAATCGGTGCATACTTAAGGAAGAACACATTCTTATCTTGATATCTAAATGAGGGATCATCTTATTATGCTAATAAAACGCCAAACAAGCAATATAAGATGCAATCAAACATCACATGTTTGTAAGTGAAATGATACGGTTCCCGCATATGATCTCCATCATGTGCACCGTGGTATGATCTCTATCATACCTCTATGTGTAAGGCCAAGGTCTATGGAACCTACACGTTATGTGTGTTGTAATAGTATCATCTCATACTTCTACTTACAACATCACCATATCATAACACTAGCCCAGCAACAATCTAAACTAGACACCTATAATTTATCCATTGCAAGTTTTACATGGCTTAGGGCTTTCGAAGATAAAACTGTTCTTACCTACGAACATGAACCACAAAAAGGATAATCAAATTGTTGACAACACGTTGCAAATTAGATATTGACTATAGTAGGAGAGACAGACACCCGCTAGCCACTTATGCAAAACTAGTTGCATGTCAAACGTGGAACAGGTCTCATGTGCGAGGACATGTAAAGTTTGTCCGGGCCGCTTCATCCCACTATGACACCAATATCCGAAGTACAACTAAGAAGCAATAAAATGATCATCATCGCCCACATAATCATATGTGTACTACCCCTGCAAAGCATCTACGCATAGATCCGGTTCTGATACCACTGTAGGGTTCGCAGCATAGAAAACAAAAAATTTAATACGATGGGAACAACTATGTACCAAGATATATCTACTAGATACAAGCAACGGGAAGATGTATATTCGTAGAGAACATACCCTTGAAAACCGACAAAGCTTAATGAGTTCAAACTCGTGGTTGATGTAGAGATCTCTTGCCGATATCAAGATCGAGAGGAAGTCCTAGCGCCGCAAAACAGCGGCGCATCCGTGCTCACACACACATACGAGGCACCAAACAACCTCCGCCTCCTCGCTCCAGCGATGTAGCGGAAACAAAACTCTTTCTTGCCGAATAGCCACCGGGAATATGTATCTCGCTAGTCCGAGACCATGGGGGATAAATAATAGAGGGGGAGAGAGATCCTTCACGAGGAGGTGTGAGTGAGAGAGAGGGAGGGGGGCTCCTTTTATAGGGAGAGGGGGGAACAAAAGGGGCCAGACACCCAGCCATGGGGCTGCCCCCTCCCCTCCTTTCATTCATGTGGTGGACATCCACTCACACAAAAGCCTTTCAATTTCCTCCACTCAAAAAGCCACTCAAATTCCCATTAAATTTCCACCAAATTTAATGCAAACTCTCATTAAATAAAACTCCTTTTATTTATTAAGAATTTTTTCAATTACTTTAATGGCAAACATTCTCATATAACCCCTTGCTAGTATTTCATTTCACATGCAAAAACACTTTCTGCAATTTCACCCGAAAACATGTTTCGGTATCTAGTGAAATAAATTCATATGCTTGTTATTATTTCCGGCATGAAACTTTCACTCCAATTGGATGTCGGTGTATCTTAAGTGTGCCACCCTACGGTTCGCGAATAATGCGGATATGATCGAGACCCTTCTCCGATCAATAATCAGAAGTGGGATCTGGAGACCCATACTGACTCCCACACATTCAACGATGACTTTCTTGTGATCGTCAGAACCTTTTATGCTAGTATCTTAATCCCTTTGTTTCACGATATATTACATGTACGAGATTCGATCATCGGTATCTCCATACCTAGTTTGATCTCGTTACTGACATGCACTCTTTTCTCGTTCCCGTGATATAACATTCTAGTGATCAAATCACTTGCTTGCAAGATAATCAATGTGATATCACCGAGAGGGCCCAAAGCATATCTATCCGTCATCCGGATGAACAAATTTCATTCTCGATCCATGGGCCTCAATATAACACTTTAGTAGTTCTGAACACATCTTTATAATCACCTAGTTACGATGTGATGTTTGATGTTATCAAGAAACTCTTTCGGTGTTAGTGATTGACATGATCTCATGGTCTAAGGATTAGGATCACTTCGTAAGTTGTTATAGCAATATAAACTCTATGACTTTGATCGTAATGCTATACTTCGGATGAATGTTAATCACACCATTACTCTAATGTTGTGACCTTGTTATTAACAACATCCAATGTCCATGATCAGGAAACCTTGATCATCTTGTTAATCAACGAGCTAATTTATGAGAGAGGCATAACTAGGAATTTTCTGTTTGTTTATTAAACACACATGTATTAATATTTCCGTATTAATACAATTATAGCATGTAAAATAAACATTTATCATAAACAAGGAATATAATAATAACCACTTTATTATTACCTCTCGGGCATATTCCCTCCAGTCTTGTCATAAGGTCTCTTTGGAAGAGCCGCGGGATGTTTACTATCTTCGCCGTTTGACCTTTCTTCGATGTGGGCATGGGGGAGCGGCGACCTTCCGTTTCTTCGATGAGGTAGTATTGCATGGAGGCGGAGGCGGAGATCGAGTATTGCACGGAGGCGGACATCAAGTTGATGTACTCCTGCTGCGGCGATCGACAGCGAGGCGGGGTGGACTTCAAGGTTAACGATAATCGGGTCTTGGTGGACTTGGAGGTTGACGATAATCGGGGCGGGGTGTACTTTGAGGTTGACGATCATCGGGGAAGGGTGGACTTGGAGGCTGACGATCATCGGGGCAGGGTGGACTTTGATTCCTCGAAGTCGGTGGCCTTGGCGCCGAGCCTGGAAACTTGATGTACTTCTTCTTCCATAGAATGATGTTGCTCTTGACATCTCCTAGTTTCGTAAGGCCTTTAGGCGTAGCGATGTCAATCTCTAGGTCCGCAAAATCCTCCACTATGTCATCCACCGTGGCACGAGCATAGCCAGGTGGAATCGGAAGTGAATGATGGAGTGCTCTAGGTAGACAAGGTAAAGTAGTGTCGATCACCACCTTGAAGGACAGGTGGTTCATTGGCTGATGTAGCTCACGTTGTGCCATCTCTCTGACATCATCCATGGGGTAGCGAGGAGCCGATGCATCATCCAGTAGTGCTTGATCATCAACCCGGACCTCTGTGGAAGCCACACTGCTTCTCCGTTGGCTAAGATCCAATGCAGAATCATCAGCCCGCGGGTGAGTTAACGACGGCCTTTGGATAATTTCTTGCATGAGCTTCTTCATATCAGCTAGGTCCTACTCTACCTTCAAGATCCGGTCTGCCTCCTAGTCCTTCTTTCTCTAACGGCTTTTGTAACTGTCATCGTACTGAGGAAACCCGTTCTTCCATGTAACATCGGCGCCTTTGCCTCGTGTTCGTCCACCCTTTTCAGGATTCCCGGGGGCGCGTGTCAGCTCGCCGTTCTCTCTCTCTCGGGACGGAACAATCCCAATTGAGCATCGTTCATTGATTTAACAAGGGCTTTAGAGGGTTTTAGATTTTTTCATGAAATAATGTCTTCCCTGTTTTTGGGTCCAACGATCCCCCGTGCCCGTACCACCAGTGCTTTGACCTCCCGGTCCATCCATCTGTACCAGGAGTGATGCCTCTAGTCCTCATGTCCTGCTCCATAGTTTCCCACTTAGGGACGGCACTCTTATAGCCACATGTCCCCATTTTATGATGGTATTTCTTTTTGGCAGCATTTAACGCATTCTTTGCCGACCTTACCTTTGCTACATTAGATTGCTTGTACGTTAAAAAATCCGGCCACTGTTCTCTCAACTTCCCGTTTGCTCCTAAGAAGTCTAGAGTTTTCTTTTTCGCGACATACTTCGCGTATAAACTTTTCTTGTGGTTCTGGTATAGTTCGGCCATCTTGCTCAGAGCCCACTCCTTGACTTTCGCTCTTCTTTCAAGTCCACACGGGCTTGGGTTAATACCATCTGCCTCAAATTCTTCATACTCTGGAGGTAGTATGAAATGCGCTATGAGCCTCTGCCAAAGGTCATCTTTGGCATCATCGGTGACATAACTATTGGATTCTTCACCGGGTTTCTTTGACCTATTCCATTCTTGAATTGTGATCGGCATGTTGTCCCTAAAAATCACCCCGCATTGATTTGTAAACATCCTCTGGTGCTTCTCTAGAGCAATCGGTTCTCCACCATCATCTATTTCTTTGATGGTGAACCTCTGATTACCATCCAACTTTTTGTCCGGCCCTCGTTTTGTTCGAGCTGTCAATTGCTTCGATCCGGTGGGCTAAAAGAAGAAGAGAGAGTGATTAATATATATTGATATATCCAGATTAATTAATGCATATAGGTAACATGAGGATTTATATATATATACCTCGCCGGATCCTGTCAAGGGCCATCATTGTTGTTATTTGTTTGCAATTCGATCGTTCGGTCTTGCCCCTCGTACATCAGGTCTTCCTCTAGTCCATCACCAGATGGATTCAGATATGAGGAAATCTCTTCCTCGAGCTTGATATCTTCATCGGTAGTAATAAGAGGAATTTCACCTCTTATCATGCCCTGAAGAATATCTTCACCGCTTAGATCATGATCCATGACTTAACTATATATTATAGAAAGAAAGTTAAACAAGTTAGAAAAAATATTATATAAACATTTCCTAATAATATAGTAAATAATAATTATAATAATACTATTAATAGTATTTATACAAAACCCCAAATATTCTTAAGTATAATAATAATGCATATTATATAAACATTACCTAATAATATAATAATATATACTAATAATATTAATAATATATGACTAATATTTTTTAACAATATACTAATAATTATGATAATACTAATAATAGCATTTAACTAATTATGATAATACTAATTCAGTAACCGGGAGTAAAAATATTTTTCCGCCATTTCCCACCGCTTCCCGTCAAGTTTTCCCGCTCTTTCCCTTTTACCAGAGCTTTTAGTCCCGGTTGTAGTCACTAACCGGGACTAAAGATATTTCCCTCCATTCCCACCGCTTCCCGCCAAGTTTTCCCGCCCTTTCCCTCTATATCTAGGCCGACCACGCCATGGCTATCCACACATCCACACCTTCCCCTCTCACAACAATGGGCAGCGCCTATTGGGCCATTCTGACCCTCGAGGAGACCGAGGCGCTGTGCGCCTCCAGCTACCCTTGCCCATCGGGCTACCGTCCGCCCGCCGGCTGGATGCTGAGCGCCGGAGGGGTTCCTGTCCCTCCTGTCGCTCAAGGTTCCGCACGCCAGGCGGCCATCACGAACCACTTCTACCACGAGCTCACGCCGGAGCAGCGGATGGATCCCTAGTGCGATCCTGACAACTATGACACCTGGAATGCCTTCTTTTCTAATTGGCGGGAAAGAGAGCTTGCCAGGTACGAGGGTGACGGCCCTCCCCCGGTGAACCACAACAAAGTCGGCCGCCGCCTGTGGTGGGCAAACCGGACTATCATCGGCGTGATGCGCTACATCGCCGGGGAGACCATCCTCGCATGCAGTACCTGCAGCCGCCACAAAGCCATAAGAAGGGTGGCGGTGGTGAAGTTCGCGGGTGTAGTGGCATCATCATCCGGGAGCCCCCTCCCCCACGCGTCATGAATCCAAGGTTGGAGTGGCAGGTGTCCCCACAATATGCCATGGCTGGGCTGAGGATCCAGCTGTGTGCACCTAGCAAAGACGAAGACGACCCTGAAGCTGCGTACTATAGGGCTAGATATGAGCATGACTAAAGGGGGGCCTTTAGTCCTGATTCCGTAGTCTCGGTTTTTTAATATTAATAAATGTATTGACTGTTATTCCCGGTTTGTGGCTAGACCGGGACTAAAGGAGGCCTTTAGTCCCGATTTCGTAGTCTCGGTTTTTTAATATTAATAAACGTATTGAGTGTTAGTCCCGGTTTGTGGCCTTTAGTCTCGATTCGTAGAATGAATTTCCTGAACTATGAAGATATTGTCCCGATTCGTACTTACCATGAAGATCTGGTCTCCAAACACGCGTGGTCACATATTAGGGAGTGCCTCTATGACCAACTTTAGGGACATGCCGGAGGACTGGGCTCTGGCGGCATATCCCTAAAGCTGGCCATAGTAGTGTCCCTGCTCTCGCACACCATCTTGCAGCTTGTAACTTCTCTAACTAGATCAAACCATCTAGTAGCTAACTAATTTCACATATTAGGGAGTGCCTCTATGACCAGTTTCTTGGAGATGCCAGGGGACTAGGCTCCGGCGGCATCTCACTGAAACTGGCCATAGTGGTGTCCCTGCTCTCGCAAACCATCGTGGAGATGCCTGATGACTCACAGAGATGCCTATTTATAGTACAAGCAGTAGGACATAGTGTCAACACTCACGACATAATGTCGACACTCACTCCTATCATTAGTGCTAACTCATGTGTTTGTCCCGGTTGGTGTCTCCAACCGGGACTAAAGGTTCATCTTTAGTCCCAGTTGGCGACACCATCCGGGACAATTTACAAGCAGCACGCGACACTCGCCCCTATCATTAGTGCTGCCTGCCCTAGCCTGGCGCAATCCCTTTAATCCCGGTTGGTTTCTCCAACCGGTACTAAATATAAACCTTCACAACCATGTTTAATACATAAAAATGGGCACATGGAGCATCTTCATTCATAAAATGTTACATTATTACACATCATTTCTTTGTGTGTGTCCCTTTCTAATTGCGCCGTATCCATGGAGCATCTTCATTCATTAACATAATGCTTGGGTCACCTTCAATGCGAAGGGTGGAATTTCATGAAACTTATCACAATCTTCTGACATGTCTGTCTTGTCCTTCACTCCCACGATGTTTCTTTTTCCTGAAATAACTATGTGGCGCTTTGGTTCATCGTCTGATGTATTCTTTTGCTTATTTTTCTTTTTCTAGGTTTGGTAGACATGTCCTTCACATAGAAAACCTGAGCCACATCATTGGCTAGGACGAATGGTTCATCTAAGTACCCAAGATTGTTGAGATCCAACGATGTCATTCCGTACTTCTTGTCTACCTCAACCCCTCCTCCTGTCAGCTTGACCCATTTGCACTGAAACAAGGGGACCTTAAAAGTAGGTCCATAGTGAAGTTCCCATATCTCCTCTATGTAACCATAATATGTGGTCTTTGACCCATTATTGTCTGTTGCATCAAAGCGAACACCACTGTTTTGGTTGGTGCTCTTTTTATCTTGGGCGATCATGTAAAATGTATACCCATTTATCTCGTACCCTTGGAAAGTCGATATAGTCGAAGATGTTGACCTGGACAACAAGTACAGCTGATCTCCAAGAGTGTTCTTTTTTATGAGATGTTGCAACCAACCGCCAAAACTCTTCATGTGTTCATCAGGTTTAGGGTTTAGGGTCCCATCCGAGACTCCGAAGAACATTCGGTCTATTACTCATCATTCCATAACTACTCAACAACATCGAATCCTTAAGTGTGTCTCCCTACGGTTCGTGAATTATGCGTACATGATCGAGACACTTCTCCGAACAATAACCAATAGAGGAATCTGGAAATTCATATGGCTGCCACATATTTCTACGATTACTTTGCGATCGAATGAACCACTTACATACGATACCAATTTCCCTTTGACTCACGATAGCTTACTTATCCGAGGTTTTGATCGTTGGTATCTCTGCATACCTAGTTCAACCTCGTTACTGATAAGTACTCTTTTCTCGTTCCCGTGATATGTGATCCCTTGTGAGACAGTCACATGCTTGCAAGCCAATTGGATGACATTCCACCGAGAGGGCCCAGAGTATATCTATCCGTCATATGGATGGACAAATCCCACTCTTGATCCATGTGTCTTAACCCATACTTTCCGAACACTCAATGCCACCTTTATAGCCACCCAGTTATGGTGTGGTGTTTGATGTCATCAAAGCATCCTTCCGGTGATGGTGATAAGCATGATCTCATGGTCGAAGGAATTAGGTTACTATATATCAGAAAGCATATAGCAATTGAAATATTAAAATGACTTGATCTTTATGCTACGCTTATCTATAGGAGTATGTCCATCATACATTCTCCTAAAGATATGATCTTGTTGTTAATAACATCTCAATGTTCATGATAGGGAAACCACAATCATTTATTAACCAACAAGCTAGTATTATGAAGAGACTTTACTAGGGACTCTAATTTAGTTTACAAATCACACAAGTATTAATGTTTCCTTGTTAATACTGTTATAGCAGGAATGTAAACATTTATCATAAACACAAAGATATGATAATAACTACATTTATTATTGCCTCTAGGGCATATCTCCAACAATAGGCCTAACCACCAACTATGGGCCACCCGGGCTTGCCGGTATGAGACTTATGCCGTAGGTATACCCATTTGGTATATCCACAACAGTATCCCCTGGAGTTCTTCAAGATCCTCGCGTTCCTCCTTTTAGCTTTGAGCGTAAGTATCACGTCGTCTTCAATTCGTAGGCGTGCTTCGCAAAGAATCTTGGAGAGCTCCCATATCATATTTTCATCCGACTAAGCCTAGCCAGAGAGTTGCCTGTATGCTTCTGTGAACGAATCCAAGGCGGAGAACTCTAACGAATCGTTAGAGATTCTTCCAAGCTCTAGGAACGTCTTCAATATCATCATCCATACAGGACGATATGTAAGCCGGAAAAAATCACGGCTACTGGGCCACGGCCGTAAAGGCTTCCAAACTGCCGACTTAGAGCCAGCAAAGTCACATACATAAGAGCTTACCGAATTAAGGCCTTAGAGCCTCTCATATCACAGACGTTTAGGCCATCGAGCCGTGTAACCCAGTGAAACTTCCGTGAAGTCGAAGTTGATGTCGAGCCCCCGGGTTTCGCTAGCCGGATTTTTCACCGTCTTGAAAGTTTCTTGACATAACCATATGTAGCCCCCGAGCATTGAGTCAGCTTCATAGAAGGCGGCTTGATGCTCAAAAGAACATGCATAATTGTACATCAAACGATTGTAGCCCCCGAGTAAAGTCGGAGTTCCAAAGTAAAATCGTCATGGTGCTCTCAGAGTAGCTTTAGCAAAAGTGTCAATAGTGTAGCCCCTGAGCGCCAAGTCGGAAGTTTTTCGGCTTGGTGCTCCAGGGAGAACTTCACAAAAATTCAGCATCGGTGTAGCCCCCGAGCGTAAAGGTGGAATTCACATGAATTTTTCGGCTTGATGCTCAAAGAGAATTGCACCATATCTTGGATATCATCGTACTGTAGTCCTCGAGGTTTGTTCCGGCTTGGACGCAAGGCGGGACAAAGCTCTTAAATTAGAGATGTCAAGCCCCCGAGCGCCGATCCGACATCCTCAAAGGCGGCTCAAGTCTTGGTCAACAATTACAGTTGCAACCCCGGAGGTGTCAAGCCTAGTGAAAATCCGGCTTAAAACACCTTAATTCTGAGGAACGCGGCAATAAACAAGTGTTATATACCTGAAACATAAACATAAAAATACAAATGTATTAAATTGTTCCTTTAAATCGTGTCCAACAAACAAATGTAAGGCGGAACAAACATGGCCTTTAAACAAATGCTTTAAAGCTGAAACAATGCAGCAGATGGACTCATAAAACTGTTTAGGAGGAAAAAACTCAACTAATTTGAACAGTTTATGTAAATTTTTGTTTATCCATTATTCTGGTTTTTATGCTTGACCTTTCGTGAGACGGAAGACTCGCAACACAGAACCATGTCCTTAGGTGATGATGCCTAATGGCACCGTCTAGAACCCAAGGCCAAAACGCCGGCTTTGAGTGCTGAAAAGTCACTACTCCGGAATCCACATAAAAACAACAAAAAATGTGTATCCAGAAAACATAAGCTAACGCCCGAAGGCGGGTTTTTTGCATGGTACTGGGGCCTAAACGGCAAGCCAGTAAAAATTTTATACTCACGAGCGCAAGGCAAATCGTGAAAAGATATGATCAAAAACGAAAGCGGTAAAAGACTCATAATATGAGTGAACCAATCTTAATCTCATAATCATAAACAATTAAAATAATAAATATAAATAGGAACTTAGCTGTTTGAGCGGAGTCGTGTTGTAGTTTCGTGATGAAGATGAATTAAATCAAGATGGCACATGTCCAGCTACAGCGAAGTATCCGGCGTATCCGGCGACAACGATAAAATCGTACATGGCGGAGTTGTTCACGGTAGCAAAGAAGCCGATAAAAAACGTGAACTGATGAGACCCGACATCGATTGTACTAGCATAATCGTAGACGAATCTGACCAGAACAATACCGTTTGCAACGTCGGCCACGAACGTGCCAAGACGCGCACATGCAATATATGCCGGCAAGCCTGAACGATTTTGTCTATCTAGATATGCAATAAGAAGGGTCTTGCTTCATCCACCAGAGAGATTATCCCCACGATGGAGTTGCAACAATCTTTTTGTTTTTTCGGTTGAACCTTTGCACGATGAGTCTGCAGCACTTAATTGCCAGCCTTCACGTGTAGATCTTACCGACTTGAACTCGAGCTGACCGATTTTATCCGTACATTTACTGATTCGGGCTAGTCGGAACGTGTGCCGGCAACGCGTATACGCGTACGTGCACAACTCAGCTGGGATTTGAATCCACGTGCTACTTCCGACCAAACCATACAATCAGACGGATAAATTATCCGTGCTCTAGATAGAAGTACCGCTAGTACACGCTGATCGAACAAAGTCCCTCCAGGTTGCGATGCTTGACGTAAATCGGATGCTGCCGATGAACCCCATCTGGATTCCGTCGAACCAGCCGATCAAATCGATGCCGACGACGAAGATGTGCCATCCAGATGTGATTTGGCCATCTTCGATATCAGCGATGGATTCGCCCGGATCCGTGCTGTAAGCGTCTTTTGCCCTACGGTGGGCGCCAACTGTCGTGGTTTTATCGACACGTACGTCATAGGGGTATCCCAACGGCGAGTTTAAAGACATGGGGGAAGACGGAGAGTGTCCGGATCGGTGTGACACAGTTTACCCAGGTTCAGATCTCACGACGGTGGCGATATCCTACTCATGCTATAAATGACTATAATGGCAATACGCCGAGTTACAGGATTGGGGGGTTCGCTGTGTGCGAGTAGTGCTATGCACTTGGTGTTCTTGTGCTTGTGCCCTAAAGGCTCCCGTATGCCGGCTTATAAGAGCGCCAGGACCTAGGGTTACAAGGAGAGTCCTAGCCGGATACGGTTACAGAGTCCTAGACTAACACTAACTAGTCTTCGTGTCCTCCAAGGCTCCGGCTTTCATCTTAGGGCGGTGGCACGTCGCCTTCCTTTATTCCCGCTGAACCTCAGTCTTGTCTATAAGCAACTGGGCCGCCTGGTTATGCCATAGGTCTAACCACCAACTATGGGCCACCCGGGTTTGTCGGTATGAGACTATACCGTAGGTATACCCATTTGGTATATCCACAACAGTTGGAGCGTAAAATTTTATTATGTTCCTTGATATACAGGGCTGCCAAGATAGAATTCTGTAGAACCGTGTAATGTGCTTCAGTGTAAGAATGTCCGTCCCTACATATTACTGATTTCCTTCCTAGAGTACTCTTTCTACTCAGTCTCCCCTTAAACCGCGATTGAGGAAGACCAATCGTCCTAAGGTCAGGAATAAAGTCAACACAAAACTCAATGACCGCCTCTGTTCCATAGCCTTTGGAGATGCTTCCTTCTGGCGTAACACGGTTACGAACATATTTCTTTAAGATTCCCATGAACCTCTCAAAGGGAAACATATTGTGTAGAAATACAGGACCAAGAATGAAAATCTCTTCGACTAGGTGAACCAGTAGGTGCGTCGTAATATTGAAGAAGGATGGTGGAAACACCAACTCGAAACTGACAAGACATTGGACCACATCATTCTGTAACCGTGGTAGATCTTCAGGATTGATTATCTTCTGAGAGATTGCATTGAGGAATGCATATAGCTTCACAATGGTTACTCGAATATTATTCGGTAGAAGCCCCATCAATGCAATCGGAAGCATTTGCGTCATAATCACGTGGCAGTCATGAGACTTTAGGTTTTGGAACTTTTTTCTGCCATATTTATTATTCCATTTATATTCGAGGAGAAGCCAGACGGAACCTTAATACTGCTCAGGCATTAAAAAAATATTTCCTTCTCTTGTTTGGTAAGAGCGTAGCTGGCATGATCTTGAAACCGTTCTGGATGCAGGCCATCTGGGTCTTTCATACGTTGATGGTCCTTTCGTGCTTCCGGTGTATCTTTTGTCTTTCCATACATGGCCAAGAAGCCTAGCAGGTTCACGCAAAGATTCTTCATCACATGCATCACATCGATTGCAGAGCGGACCTCTAAGAATTTCCAATATGGTAGCTCCCAAAATATAGATTTCTTCTTCCACATGGGTGTGTGTCCGTCAGCGTCCTTCGGAACAGATTTTCCGCCAGGACCCTTTCCAAAGGTTACTATTTGATCCAAATCTTTGACCATATCAAATATATCAGCACCAGTACGCTCCTTAGGCTTCGTCTGGTGACATGCCTGACCGTTGAAATGCTTGCCTTTCTTTCTTAAGGGATGCTTGGCCAAAAGAAATCGACGATGCCCATTGTACACATTCTTCTTACAATGATCCAAATATATACTTTCAGACTCATCTAAACAGTGTGTGCATGCATTGTATCCCTTGTTTGACTGTCCTGAAAGGTTACTAAGAGCAGGCCAATCATTGATTGTTACGAAAAGCAACGCTTGGAGGTCAAATTCTTCCTGCTTGTGCTCATCCCACACGCGTATGTCGGGTTCGTGCCACAACCGTAAAAGTTCTTGAACTAATGGTCTTAGGTACACATCAATATCGTTGTCGGGTTGCTTCGGACCTTGGATCAACACTGGCATCATAATGAACTTCCGCTTCATGCACAGCCAAGGAGGAAGGTTATAGATGCATAGAGTCATGGGCCAGGTGCTCTGACAGGAGCTCTTCTTCCCAAAAGGATTCATGCCATCTGTACTTAGATCAAACCTTAAACTCCTTGCGTCATCTGCAAAGTCCGGATACTTTCTATCGATTTTTCTCCATTGCGACCCATCAGCGGGGTGTCTCAACATCCCGTCTGACTTATGTTCCTCTTTATGCCATCACAACAACTTGGCGTGCTCTTTGTTTCTGAATAAGCGTTTCAACCGTGGTATTATAGGAGCATACAACATCACCTTGGCAGGAACCCTCTTCCGGGGGGCTCGCCCTCAACATCACCAGGTTCATCTCGTCTGATCTTATACTGAAGTGCAGTGCATACCGAGCATGCATCCAAATTCTCGTATTCCTCACCGCGGTAGAGGATGCAGTTATTAGGGCATGCATGTATCTTCTGAACCTCTAAATCTAGATGGCAGACAGCCTTCTTTGCTTCGTACGTACTGGCGGGCAATACGTTATCTTTTGGAAGCATATTCTTTATTATTTTTAGCAAATTTTCAAATGTGGAGTCAGGTATAGCACACTCTGCCTTTCATCGCAGCAATTTCAGTATGCTGTCCAGCTTTTTCAGACCATTTTCACAATTTGTATACAACAACTTTTTGTGATCCTCTAACATATGATTGAATTTCTCCCTCTCCTTTTCATTTTCACAGTCTCTTCGTGCATCGGCAATAGTCCGACCAAGATCATCAGCGGGTTCATCATGTGTCTCTTATTCATCCTCCCCTTTAGCATCCCCCATTGAAATATCTTCGTACTCAAGGAAACCATGATAGTTGTCATCCTCCACCTTTTCTTTACTGTCTTCCATTATAACCCCTCTCTCTCCATGCTTGGTCCAACAATTATAACTGGGCATGAAGCCGGACTTCAACAGGTGGCTGTGAAGGGTTTTTGAGTCAGAGTAATCCTTCTGATTCCTACATCCACTACATGGACAGAATACAAAACCATTGTGCTTGTTTGCATCAGCAACACAGATGAATTCATGAACGCCATTAATAAACTCACCAGAGTGTGTCAATATCGTACATCCATTCCCGGACCATCTGCATTATAGTAAAAGTATATCAAAAACCATTACACAACATGATAAATTTAATACAAGTTATAATGAGAGCTTGTAGAGCATTAATTCTGAATTTTGAAAAATTTACATGCACCAATTTGCGAATTGGAGAAAACAATTAACATGATAAATTTGGAGTTTTTGATTATTGTTCTATCAGTGAAAACCTCATTCCATTCTAAGCTCTGAAACTCTAAAATTATATTTCAATTTTCAGTAACTATGTGCCTAATCAAAATTTGTTACACATTTCAAAATCCTTCTACTTCTAGAGCATGCATGCAAATCCATATCTCTATACTTCTAGAGCATTATTGATCTAAAGTAGCAATAAGAGATGCAAGGATGAAGTTCTAACCTTTTAAAACTTTGGATTTAGGGGTTGCAAACTAAATCTTAACAAAACTTGAGAAAAAATGGCATGACTCGGCTTGCTTCTTTGAGTAAAATGGCATTACAGACCGGGACTAGAGGTACAGTCCGCCCGGGACTAGTGGCTATCGCGATTACTAGCCGTTGAAGGCATCACGGTCCGGGACTAGTGCAAGAACTAGTCGCAGTTCGTAACAGGCCAGGACTGGTGACATTGTTCAGATCGAACGGAATGCCTGTTTTCAGTAGTGATCCTTATATGCAGCCTCTTGGAAGCTTTACTTGGCATTTTGAGCTTTATATTGTCACCAAGCTGTTCTGTTACCACCCATTCATTCACCCCCCCCCCCCCCCCCCCCTCCAATAGACCGATTGAAGTGGCTATTGTTCTATGCAATGACATGACATTCTCAAAGAGAAACCAAAACACAATTAAGTGAATTGACCTGTATCATTTGATATTTTCATGCTAGTATATATCTTATTGCTAGAAATCAGGATGTGTAGAGAAATTAGGCTCAATTTTTTAAATTCACAAGCACTGAATAGCACTCTTGAAGTTTAGAGATTAGCACCTTGGAGTTCCAACAACATTGAGAAGGGTGATAATGGTTGGAATGTACTCCCTCTGTTTCAAAATATAAGATGTTTTAGTTTTGTGAAGAGAATGTATCTAGACTTATTTTACTGTGTAGATTCATTCCAAACAGGAGTGAAACTATATATTAAAAGAAGTTTAGATACATTTGCTTCACAAAGCTAAAACATCTTATATTTTGAAATGGAGTGAGTAGACACAACCCCCACTTTGGTATCTCAACCTCAAGAACTAGGACCGGGCCGGGATAACAAGGCAATAGAACACAAAGGTCAAAATGTGGCCAACAATCTTGCGCACAAAAAAGAAGTTGTAGATGACATAGATCTTCTTCCAAAGCGTCACGTTTTGCATCAAGATCAATAGCTTGTTAGCAACTAATTTTTATATGTGCTAATTATTTCTGACAATCTCTGAGACCATTTTCCTGAACAGATTTGCGGGCCCGCAGGACCATCTGTGTTGTTGATACTGAAATGCTTTGAACGTACTTGGCAGCTCATTTTTACCTGAGCATTAAGATTGTAAGTTAACTGCATGCAAGCCTATAAAAACAAATGCGAAGTGGTGCCCTGTTGTTTTTCCATGAACAGATAAAGCCACTGGTACAGATATTTACCATGAGATCACAAGATACACAAACTTCCACCCCTTGAGGCTTGCTCGGACTGCCAGATCCATGTCTTCAACCGTGGTGCGGTCCTTCCAGCCACCTGCCTCGTTGAGAGCAGATATGCGCCACACGCCAGCAGTATCTGTTCAACAAGTATGATGCGGGTTAGGCAGGGTTGCAAAGCTGCACCCGATCCGTCCCACTTCATAGTTAAAATTGGTTACTATAGTTCAAAAAACTTCAGCAAAATTAATCTAGTTTTGAATTAAATTTAACTTTCGCGGGCTTATGCGGGTTGCTGCTTGCAACCACTAGTACACATCAGGCCTATTAAATCCTCCGTCACACATGGAAAGTCTTTTCGTGTGCGGCGCGGAAGAGCGCGCTGCAAATATTTGACCTTATGTCTGATGGCTGTGAAAATAGCCATCTTTCTTCGGGTTTAAACTTTGTTTTTAATTAAGAAATTGACCAAGAATCTCTCTAGCTTTACCACTAATTGCTAATTATTGCAAATATGTGCAATTCATAAATTTGAATTGTGATGTGTAGGAAATCATGCATTTAAGGCGAAATCAGAAGCCATAAATGAAGATTTAAGTAAGTCTACACAGTCAAGCAACCCTAGTGCCAAAACCAGTCGCCGGAGGCCATAACGACCACTGGTACGGACAAGATCTGCTCGTACCACCCGCCCGTACTAGGTGGCAAGAGGCTTCGTCTCGTCAAACCATACGACTTTTATATATAAAGAAGCCTATATATTTCGAGGTCCCAGCCGCCACGTAGAGAGCCACCATTCTCATATTACATCACAAGAACACCAAAGGAGATCCACCACCATAGTTCATCCTCCATCCTCTTCATAGCTATAGACAATAGCTTGTACTTGAGATCTCTTTGTGATTCAACGACCATTGTAAGAATATTTGATTGTAATCTATTTGGCATAATGTTTTTTATCCTTGATCTTATTTTTATGAGTGAGTAGTCCTCACGAGCTGCGGATTGGGATGAAACCTCGCAGTGATTATGTGCATATAATCTATGGGAGCATTGTGTATTGTATCTTTGTTTCTTTGTCGCTTGTCTTGATCTATGGACTTGTAGGTATCCAAGATCCCAGAGATCAGGGGCGGAGCCAAGGGGGGGCTAGCAGGGGCTAGACCCCCCTAACCATCGCCCCCCCTCAATATATAGGTGCATATTTTAGTACTAAACTAATGGTCTCATAGGCTTAATTAACACTAAGCTTAAATTTATTTGATTTGGCGTGCTTCTCTGTACTGAAAGCCAAATGTAGCCCATGAAGTCTTTTTATTAGTCAACCATAGTAACATGTCCTAACATTCTTCGTTTTTGTAACTAGATCTAATAGCTAGCACCATATGCAACCGTTCAGATTAATTGACTGGATGTCTGCCACCATCCCTCGCTCCTACTCAGTAGCCAGTCGCCACGCGATGCCACGGTGGCATGCTAGCCAGCCATGTTGTTTGCCAGTTTGTATCTTTGTTAATCATGTCGCAATGCCAACAACAAGCATGTTGTGATATCTAGTATAGGAATCAATCTTCCTCACTTTGATTGAAGGTACAAAATCGTTAGTATTTTATCGATAGATTGCATAACCTATAGTCTAATTGATTAATTTACAAAAAAAATATGTGTATTTTGTTTGATGTCTGCTCGGTGATGATGACAATTTATTGCATAATAATTAGAAAATAATAATAGGAAATTCACCTGCAATGGAATTATCAGGCTTTATACACGTAGAGATAAAGTTGATCCAATATAAACTAATCTTTTATTTTGTATTGTCTAAGATTTAGTACTACATATTAATATTAGTTCTATGCTGATACTTTAATATACTGTTATGTTTTTTATCCAAACAGTTCTTCCAACACAAAATAATAGATAGTTGTTGTCTTAATGAGAAAAAAATCTTATATATGATCATCGATATCTTCGCCCCCCTCAATGTTAAATCCTGGCTCCGCCCCTGCCAGAGATTGATAAAGGCTTGATTTGAGATACTTGGTTAGCGACGATCTCATAGAAAACCTAGTGACAGAAAAGGGAGTACGGTCTTCGTTTAACGATCCATTCCAAAACAACAACATCATCATGTTTTAAGACTTTGATATGTGTTTTGACTTAATAACTATTTGTAGCCCAGTGCTTCGTGGTGCAAACGGTTGGATTAAAAGACTATTGCTATGCCAGTGACTCGTAGGGGCTCTAGTATATTGGGATGTACTTCCCACGAATTTTATCTTTATTAAAATTTACATGACTATGTTTATTACTATCTTTATCCAATATGATATGCATGTGCAGGTGGATCTTCAACCCTGTCCTAACTCCATCCATTGAAGCAACACATGATCTAAAGTAAACTAGAAAGGTCCGGTAAACGAAGGTACAATGAACAAACAAAGTATTCTAGATGTGTCCTTATTTAATTTCATTTTAGCATTATTTTTCAAGGTTCCATTAAACCTAGGTCTATAAGGGAAAAAGCTACTATACTACATCCGTGAATCCAGATTGAAGGTATCAATGCCCGCGGACCAGGCAGCCCCCTTCATGGGTTTGTCGCACACCGAACACTTTCCGGAACCGTAACATATACGCCACACACGACCCATTTTAAAGAAATTGTTTGCTTAGTATCAAAGCATCGCCCACGTATCCTCCACCACTAAGCGTGTGCCTCATATTTATGATGTTCTAGAAACTTGCCACCATTTATTTTTCTGTTTCCTTTCTCACACGATGAGTCATAAATTATTATGTTCTTTTCTCAAATTCCGTAAGACGCATTCGTAGCCCCATATTTTTCCATTGTGTGTTACGCGTTGGGGACGATGCAGCTTTCTAGACACACGGCATAAATCCCTGCGCCGTCGCGCTGACCGCTCACCTTTCTTACGTCGGGCAGTCCTCGCAGGCGAATCGCCGTCGTGATGAACATGACTCTCCGGTGGTGAAGGAGGATGAAGGTACAGAGGTTGGGGACGTGGAGCACCCTCCTCTAGCAGACCATGGCGGAGTCTCCTTCTCCTCGTATTCCAGCTATACCTCCTCGGACGACGACTTGTGAAATCAATTTGGGGGACTGTTGTTCATACCCTCACATCACCAACGAGTTGGTTGCGTGTGACCTCTAAAAAAACAGTCGCAAGTCATCCTTAGGAAACCATTTAGGATGACTTGGTATACCTACAAAGCGGAGCATGGATCTAAAAATACCCCACTTGCCCCTGTCTCCTTTTTCAATTCCACGGCTTCGTCTTCTCTTCTTTGGTCGACGGGGATACCAACGAACAAGTCGCTTCATCCCGGCTTCCTGCAAGACCCTGCAGCGTATAAGGTTAATATAATTGCTCCCTTTTCTGCTAGTAGTAGATCGTCTTTCGTGCAAAATAGTCATCAGTAGATGAAGCAGCTAGATCTCCCTACAATATTTGTACCCAACTTTATGTGGTTATTTATCTAGTATTCTATTTTTTCACTCAAGCAATTAAGTAGGGTTTTTTGATTGTTTCATTTATGATAATGTAGGGTAAATGGCCAAGAGGGATGACGAGCGTCATGTTGAGCGCAGAGTAATCATCAAAAAACAACAAAACACAATATAGTTTATCATCGAAGTTCGATTAATATCCTTTGTTCACTTATATACTAGCTGAATTATGGTGTACTTAATCTATATATACTTCATGCATGTGTATATAGGACCTAGTTCGATTAATATCCTTTGTTCACTTATATACTAGCTGAATTATGGTGTACTTAATCTATATATACTTCATGCATGTGTATATAGGACCTAATTATATAGGGAGAAAAAAGTTTGAGCGTCACTGCATGCTAGTGGGAGTAACTCAAAATAGTTAGAGTAAAGATTTTTATTTGTATGAATAATTAGTTGTAGAAGTTTTTGCTCTAGTTCTTGTAGCTAAACGAGTCTTGCCTTAAACATAATATTGCCAAACAAATACAATAAAATAAGTCTCCAATTTATGACTTGTATGTCAGTGATTTTCTTAAGAGTTTACCTTTAAAGATACTTAACCCCATAGATATATTGATAGACTTGATGGCACTCTTGAAAGGAGTTTTGATTGAAATAAAGTCTAGTGGTAATTGAGATGCATGCCAAAGCTAAAATGTGTGGGTCGAAATGTGGTACCATTTAAATCTTATTTACATATTTTTGATTCACACTTTTGGATGCCAAAAACTCCGCTGGCCTACGAACGGTCAATGGTACAACCCTTGATTTCAGCTATTGAGTTAACGACATGGGTTGCAACGATGGACAAAAGTATTGGTAATCTTGAAGGATGTGAAAAATTTGCTAAGAGATCATTCAATGATCCTTGTTGGAAACTATCTTTAAAATTAATAGAGATTCACACAAACAGTCTTTGGCATGGTCTCGTTACTACTTCATAAATTTTCTTGAAAGACAGTGAATAGAATAGTAGTGTTTTGATAGTCTTGATCTATTGATGTATGTGTCAATAAGACATTTCACTTTTATGATACTTAGGACATGATCTTTCATACTTAATTTTGCTAATATAAAACTTCCTAGTGTTCCTTGGCAAGCTGCGAGTTAACTATAGGAATTTAAATGATTGTTACACTTCTAGTTGTTTATACTTATATCAAACTTTACTTTGATTAGTTTGAGTTAACAAACCTTGTATAGTACTCTTGGCACTTCTCTAATTTTGATTAGCCTTTCAAATGGAAGAGGTGGTGGATACATATGACTACGAACTGTAAGTGAATTCATCTTCTCATTTTTTCAGTTTAAACGTTGAGTTCCTTATGATCTTGTTTGTTTCTTGCGCGAGGACGATCGAGGTTTGATCTTTGGAGAAGTTGATGGCTGTGAAAATAGCCATCTTTCCCCGTGTTTAAATCGTATTTTAAGTCAGACCAAGAATCTCTCTAGCCTTGCTACTAATAACTAATTATTTCAAAGATGTGAAATTCTTAGTTCTAATTTGTGTTGTGTAGGAAATCACATTTTTAAGGCGAAATCAGGAGCATTTATTCAAGATTACCACGCTTCCTACTCAATCAAGTTATCTGGGGTTGAAAATAAGCTTCCTGCAAGCTTAACGGTCTGCTATATAGGCAAGGACCGTCTGTGTGGTCTGCCCGTACTATGCGGCGACAGCTTCGCTAGGTCAAACACAACAACTTTCGTGAAGACGCCTATATATTTTGAGACTTCAGCCGCGATGTAGAGGACCACCATTTTTAGATTGCACCACAACACCACCGAAGGAGATCCACCATCATAGTTCATCCACTCCATATCCATAGACATCATCTTGTACTTGATATATTCTTATAATTTGGCGACCATTGTAAGAATATTTCATTTCAATCTAAGTATTTTGCATAATGTTTACTATCATTGATCTTATTGTTATGAGTGAGTAGTCCTCACAGGCTGTAGGTTGGGGTGAAACCTTGTAGCTATTATGTGCATTAATACATGAGAATATTGTGTGGTGATTGAATAGGAGATATGTATCTTTGTCTCTTGTCTCGATCCATGGACTTGTAGGTACACAAGATCTCAGAGATTGATAAAGGCTTGAGTTAAGATGAGTGGTGAACGATGACTTCATGTGAAACCCAGTGACAACAAGGGGAATACGTTCTTCGTTTAGGGATCCACTTTGGAGTAACATCAACATCACAATTCTTAAGACTTTGATCTGTATTTTACTTAATAATTTTTATAGCCCGATGCTACGTGGTATAACGATTGGATCAAAAGACTATTGCTATGCCTGTGGCTCGCAAGGGCTTTAGTGTCTATGGATGTGGTGCCCACGACCCTATCTATATTATATCATTTCACACATGAATGTGTTTATTATTATCTTTATCCCATATGTATATGTAGTTGCATGTGAATCTTCAAACCTAACCTATTTCCATATAATGCAACAACCAGTGATTCAAATTAAACTAAAAAGGTCTGATAAATGTAAGGTAAAACGAGTAAACAAGTTTTGTAGAAGTCTCTCATATTTTTCATACAACAATTGTTTCCCAAGGTTCGATAAACCTTTGTCTACTAGGGAAAAACTACTATACTGCATCCATAAATCCGGATCGAAGGTATCAGCAACATCTGAGACGGTCAGGTAGGAGATAATGGCACAAATGAGTTCGTCATGGAGAGCGCCGGCGCGCCCTTCTGTTTTGTAGCAGTTGCTGGAGAAATGGGTGAGGCCATCGTAGCGGGCAAAAAAGAAGGGTGTGATGCCATCGACCATGGTGGTGACTGGCGAGGTAAGGGTTTTCTAGTGGGATAAGCGAGATGAAGGTTTTGGGAGAGCAGTGAGGCTAGTTGGGCCACCGATTAACTGTTCTATTTGGTCGGTAAAGTGATCTAGTGCACTGGGTCAGAATATCCTATTTAGCCCATTTAGTTGAGGAAACCCTACAAGTGTCACTAACTAGAGACCTTTCCAAGGTCTGGTATGGGAGTGCGTGGGTGTGGAACACGACACGTGGAGCGCGCACGTGAATCCATACTTCCTTCCCCATTTTTATTACCTCCAAAGTAGTACAAAGTAGACTACCAAACTATAAAATTAGTATAAAGTACACAATCCTGATTTATATATACAAAACACATAAAATACAGGTAAACAAATACACAAAGTACAAGTACACATACACATGAAGTACAAGTACACATAAGATGGAGTATACCAACATACATAGTACAAGTACACATACACCCTAGAGTATAAGTACATAGACACGCAAGTACAAGTACAGAGATACATGGAGTGCAAGTACATAAACACACAAAGTATAAGTACACATAAGATGGTGTGCATAGACATAAAATATGAGTACGTATACACCTGGAGTACGAGTACATAGACACCTATAGTATAAGTACACAGACACACATAATACAAGTAAGAACACACATGGAATAGAAGTACGCAAATGCCCAAAGTATAAGTACACAAACACTCAGAGTATATATGCATCGACACACAACACACGATTACACGGAAGGCAGAGTACATAAAGTCTACCTTTTAAAAAAAATGAAGTACAACTCAATGCAAATTCAAGTACACTAAACCCATAATCCAAGGACATGTGTAGTAGTTTAGGAAGTACAATAAAAGTTTATCAAAACCTATTAATATGAGATCTAATTTTGAAGGTCTCGACGCGAGGAACTAAAATATGAAAACACATTGTAATTCGGAGAAACCATTCTCGAGACATTTTGTTTATTTCAATTTCTAGAAAAAAGGGAAAATTGGAACTATCGTCCATATCCCTCCCTCCCTCTCTTTTTTTTTGAGCGGAACTACGACGGGCTTACGCCAGCCTGGATGATTTTATATCAGCCAAGAATTGTTCAGTTACAAGAGTTTTAGAGGACAGAGGGTGTGAATGATCACGGAGGGTCAAACCCATTACACCAATTAATAAGAGAAGACTTTGGGGAGGGAGAGTTACATCTGTTGGCCCATAATCTAATGTCTTCGGGACATCTTTGTCAAACAAGTTGAAGGGGTTTGTCAGCGTCTTTGAAGATAACAACATTGTGTCTCTTCCAGATATTCCACACGATGGCAGTGCAGACCAAGGAATCAGCATAAGAACAAGCTCTTGTGTCCCAGAGTTCTTCCATATTGGGGAAGGTGGAAGAGCCGGCTGGGAAGAAGAGGTCCCAGACCTGACTAGCTCGCGGACAACCCAAGAACAGGTGGGTGGTGTCTTCAACTTGACTGCAAGAGGGGCAGGTACTGGTGAAGGAGAGCCGATGTCTGAATCTCCGGTCATTGGTGGGGAGGCGATGTTGGTGAAGCCAGAGGAAGATCTTGCATTTTAAGGGAGCGGCACTCCCCCAAATCATTGGGGGCATGATGGTCAATCTATAGATTGCTAAAAGAGTTGGCATAGAAACCTCTGTTAGAGAGACATTTGTTAGAGTGATGGCAGAGTCGTTTGTCATGTATGGCGTTACGAAGCTCAAGAGCTTGGATGTCATTATTGAGGGTCCTCGGCTCGGCGGAGGCAGCGTAGGTAATACTAGGGGTCAAGGTAGTAGCTAGGCCGCCCGATAGCATAGAGGAGATAGAGGCGTTTGGGCGAGTAGAATGGGAAAAAAGGGCGGGAAACCTTTCAAAGAGAGGGACAGAGTCGCGTCATCGATCAAGCCAGAAAGCAGTGGAGGTCCCATCTCCAATGGAGACAGTGGAACAGTCCCGAAAGGAAGCCAGACCAGCACGATGTTTTTCCAGACGAGGGTGTCGAAGTAGTGGGTGTCTCCTAAGTCACGACCCTCGGTCTAGCCATAGCAGCGGTGGAACCAGGAAGCCCAAGGAGCAGAAGAAGCAGAGTGAATTTTTGTGAGGAATTTGGCCAGAAGGGCCTTATTTTGAGCGGGAAGAGAAAGGACACCAAGGCCGCCAAATTTTTTTTGGAGTGCAAACGTCAGGACAGGCAACTTTGTAGTCACCACCAGAGCAAGTTTCATCTCCATCCTAGAGAACCGCCCATCTGCGCTTGTCAATAGCATCAATGACCCCAGCAGGGAGAAGGACGACACTCATAGCATGATCAATCATGGCAGTGAGGACAGAGTTTACAAGGAGGATCTGCACTCCGACGGGAAGATATCATCCGCGCCATCTCGAAAGCCTCATGTCAGTTTTAGAGATAATCAGGGCGAAGTCGGAAAGCCTAAGCTTGTGAGTGGAGATAGGTAGGCCAAGATAGGTTTGGGGGAAGGAGGAGATGTCGCAACCGAAGAGGGAAGCCATAAGAGAAGCCTCATCAGGGTCAACCTTGATGGGGATGAAGGTACTTTTATGGAAGTTTATGGTGAGGCCAGTGGCCAAGGAGAAGCCGTTAATGAGCTTTTTGAGATTTTTGACGTGAAGAGGTAAGGCATGAATGATGACAAGAGTATCATCATCGTATTGGAGAATAGGGAAAGGGAGGTCATCCACAAGGGGGTGAAGGAGGAGTCCGTCACGGGAAGCTTGGAGGAGGAGTTGTTGCAGGACATCGACAACAATGTTGAAGAGAAAGGGAGAAAGGAGGTCTCCTTGTCGAAGACCGCAGCGACATTGAATCCAACGCCCAGGGACGCCGTTAAGAAGGAAAGTGGTTTGGCCGGTGGCATTAAGCATTCTAATCTAGGCACACCAAAGGGGGGTAACCTTTGGCAAGAAGGATCATGTCTAGGTCCTCCCAGCTGATGGAGTCAAAGGCTTTTTGAAAGTCGAGTTTGAAAACAGCAGCAGGGCCGCTCTCTTATGGCACGATTGGACAATGACCGCAGCATAGACAAAGTTTTCCCCAATAGAGTGGCCGGAGATGAAGCTCGTTTGGTCCGGTAAACGGGAAATGGGATGAGTTCTCTGACGCGGAGGGTAAGACATTTGGTGAGAGTTTTTAGACAGCCGTTTTGAAGAGATATGGGCCTGAAGTTTTTGGGGCGATTAGCACCAGCTTTTTGGGAAGGACAACAATGTAGGCTTTGTTAATCGGACGGAGGTCAATATTTAAGGAATGGAAACCGTGGATAGAGTTCAAGAGGCAGCCTTTCACGAGGGCCTAGTTACGTTTGAAAAAAGCAGGGCCAAAACCGTCCGGTCCAGGGCTAGAGTTATCATTCATGGAGAAGACGGCAGTTTTTAATTCCTCTTCGGAGAAAGGTTGGATGAGAGAGGAAGCTTGAGAGGCGGTAAGGGAGGTATAGGAGACAAGCGTGGGGAGGTCAAGGTTGCAAGACGCTGGCAGGGGCCGCCCTAGGAGGTTCTTGTAGAAATTGTGAAGGATGTCAGCCTTAGCATAGTGGGGGGAATTGGGTTGCCATCCCCATCCTCCAAGACCTTAATTTGATTTTTCCGAAGTTGTCCTGAGGCGAAAAGGTGGAAGTAATGAGAATTTTCATCTCCGTAGACACAGTGGCGGATTTTAGCTCTTTGGCCCCAACAGGTCGCATGGGAGGCATTTTTTTTGGCTAAGGTGATGCTTGGCTAGGTAGCAAAGACGAACTTCCAAGACAGAGAGATTACGATGTTATTCCAGACGGTCCAAGAAGTCGATTATTACCCGGCAATTTGTAAGGTAGACAGAGGGCAGACGCTTAGTTTTAGCCCAGGCACGAGAAGCGGCATGGATGCGTTTAAGCCGAAGAACCAAGCGACCAATATTGGTGAGGCGGTTATGATTAGGGCCCATGCTAAGACAATTAGAAGAGACAATGTCAGTGAAGGAAGGGTGGGTAAACCAGGTATTTTCAAGGCAGAAGATAGTGCTGCGAGGAGCTTTGGAGGATGCTTCCAGGTGGAGAGGGATGGGGTCAGAAGTAGGCCTGGCAGAGGAGGTGAGGGTGGAGTCAGGGAGGACAAGGCTACAAGCTGTGTTAACAAGAATACGATCAAGTTTAGCAAGGATGGGGTTTTTTGTTGGTTTGACCAATTGAACCGTCTGTCCAAGAGAGGGATCTCCAGATATCCCAACTTGTTAATGAAATCATTGAAGAGAGTAGCCTCTAAATGATTGAAGTTGTCATTAGAGCACTCACGGGGATGGCGGATAAGATTGAAATCTCCCATAATAGCAACCGGGGTGGTCGTGAATTGGACAAGAGAATAAAGAGAGTCGAGAAAGGTAGATTTGTCATTATGGGTGCAAGGTCCGTAAACATTAATGATGGAGAACTGAAGGTTGTCCGCGCGAAAGGCAAAATTACAAGTGACAGAGAAGTCATCAATGGAATGAGAGAGGAGCTCAAGTGTGGAGTTGTTCCAGGCAGTAAGAACGCCCCTAGAGGCCCCGACAGAAGGTTTAAAAATGAAGGATCAAAGCGAGGGGGAGAAAGGAAGCAGCGAGGAAAGAGATGTCAGGTAACTTGGTTTCCTAAAGGCGGAGAATAGAGGGGAGGAAGCAGTCAATGGCAGCCTTAACATCATCTCATTTGCGGTGTTGTCCGAGACTACAGACGTTCCAACAAGCGAACAAAATCTTAATTAACATAATAAAAGAGATAGCAACAAGGAAAATAGTGACAAAGGGAAATAAAGACAGGGGTAGGTCTTAACTGATTATAAATCGAAATAAATAAGTACGCATGGGAAATTATATGGGCGAGAACAACAGCCCTAAAGAATGACAGTCTAAGAACAATAAATTGGAGAAAACCTCCCGAATCCCTATGAGCTAACCGATCCCAAACACAAAGCCCATTGGAATTCGGCCTAGTGGCAGGGAGCTGCTGAATGATAAGAGGATACGAAGGAGGGCTAGAGCTGGTCCAATGAGCCCTAGCAGGCTTGACGAGAAGAAGAGGCCCAATCATAGGGACCCAGGGACAACGGTGAGGCAGGAACCTCTGAGTCTAGGTCAGCAGCAGGGATGTCACAAGCTTCCCCCAATGCATGAATATCCTGAAGAGGTAGGGGGCCAGGCTCATCAGTGACCACATCCAGAAGGTCATCCACAACAAGTTCACCCATGCGGCGAGGAGCAGAGGGGTTGGCTCCTTCCTTGAGTTCTTTTTTGCGTAGTGCATCTTCGTCAATGATGGAGATGTACTTCGTCGCCTCCTTTTTGGCGAAGCGAGAGCTATGGCGGGCTTGGCGGAGGTACGTGAAGGACAGGGCCAAACCATTGCGTGCACAGGCTCCTCGTTAAGGAGAAGGGCGACAGTTGAGGTAGCCTAGGCAGAACGGGGAGCATCAGGACTGAGGATGGACAAAGAAGGCTCAAGGAAGGCTGGCGTACTGCCCTGGGAAGCAGCAGCATAGGAGGCATTCGCCGGAGGAGAGGAGCCTAGCAAGAGGTTGGTAGTGAGATTGACAGGAACATGGACATCAGGGGAAGGAGGCAGACCACAAGCGAGAATGTCAACAACAAGAGTGGGGCGTCTCAAAGGACCGACCCGGTCAATGGAGTTGATCAAGTCGACAGAGACGGAGGAGAGATTGACAACCATCAAGCCTTTTGGGCTAGGATTAGAGGACAGCGGATGATGCGGCTCAGATCACTGTAGAGCTTCGTTGGGAAACTCCAAGAGGAAGGTATGATGAGTACAACAGCAAGTTTTTCCCTCAGTAAGAAACCAAGGTTATCGAACCAGTAGGACGAAGGAAACGACTTAAAGGTGTTGCAAGCAACTGGAAACCTGCACAATACAAACTCAAGACTTTTCCCCAACGAATAGTGAGGTTGTCAATCTCACTGATTTGCTGAAAACAAAGGATTAATTGTATGGTGTGGAAGGTAATGGTGGCTTGCAGAAAGTAAACAGCAACAGTGGAAGATGTATCAATGGTAAAGGTTGGACCGGGGTCCATAGTTCACTAGAGGTGTTCTCCTTAAGATAAACAACATAACATGCTGGGTAAACAAATTACAGCGGGCAATTGGAAGGACAGAGCAAGGCATAACAATGCAATACTAGACATTCATGATCCTATGAGATTTGATTGGGCACTACAATAATATACATAGACCGCCATCCAACTGCATCTATGACTAGTAATCCACCTTCAGGTTATCATCCGAACCCCCTCCAGTATTAAGTTGCAAGCAACGGATAACTACTTTAAGCAAGGTGTGTAAAGTAAATAATACAATTGTTCCATGAACAAGAGATTGTTGTTTTCTCCCTAGTAGAAATAGCACATCTACAACCTTAGATATTTCTATTACTTCCCCAGTTTAAATAGATGCATGAACCCACTATCGAGCATAAATACTCCCTCTTGGAGTCACTAGCATCTACTTGGCCAAGATAGCTACTAGAAACAGAGAGCATGCAAGATCTCAAACAACAAATACATGATAGAATCAATAAGATAGAATCATTAACCAATCTGACATAGTAATATCAATATCCATCGGATCCCCGCAAATACAACATGCATGAATACAAATAGATAATCTTGATCATGAACGGAGCTCACAAGATCTAAACATGGTAGCACAAAGGAGGAGAAACAACCATATAGCTACTACATGGACCCGTAATCCAAGGTGGAACTACTCACGCTTCATACCGGAGGCTAGCATGGTGATGAAGAAGGCCTCCAGGATGATCTCTCCCCTCCGGCAGGGTGCCGGGAAGAGCTTCATATCCCCCCGACTAGGGACGATGGTGGCGGCAACTACAGACTGTTTCGTGGAATATTGATCGGGTACTTAGGGTTTAGGTATCGGGGGCTTCTTATAGGCGAAGAGGGAGGCCGAGGGGGTGCCCGAGGCGGCCGCATCCCCTAGGCGCGGGCCAGGCCTGGCCGCATAGCCAGGGGGCATGGACCCCTCGAGGCCCTCCTTCGTCTCGTCTTCTTGCTCCGTGTTCCCCACAGTAAAATATTGACTTTGGCTTTTGTCCTGTCCAATTCTGAGAATATTCATTTTCTAACTTTTCTGGAACCAAAAACAACAGAAAACAGGCAACTGACACTGTGGAATCTTGTTAATAGGTTAGTCCCAGAAACATATAAAAATACCTCAAAGAGAAGACAAAGCAAAGAAAAGTAGATACTAAACAAGCATGGAACATCAAAAATTATATATACGTTTACGACATATCAAGCATCCTCAAGCTTAACTCCTGCTCATCCTCGAGTAGGTAAGTGATAAAAAGAATAATTTTTTAGGTGACATGCACCATCAAAATAAAGATCAAACCATTTGCAAGCATGGATAGTTGGGATCAAAGTACTCTAAACAAGAGCATGAAAGAAGAAGTTCTAACAGTAAGACAAAGTAACTATGCATGCAACATGAAAGGTTACAAACAAAGATCATGAATAACAATGCATTAAAAGACATTTGTTTGTTTCACATATAGAAAACATAGCATAGTGGCATTCACCCTGTCCCTCATGGAGTACCAATAAATGCATATGACACCTTCAAAGTTCATAAGGGTGACTAGATACAAATAGTTCAAGAACAAGCAATATCAACAATATGAATCAATCAATATGTTTTGGGACAATGCACATAGAACTAAGAATGGCAACTATGCTCTCTTAATTGGTGCCTAAGGATAGAAGGTGGAGACTCAATATAATAGTGGAAGAAAGGCCCTTCATAAAAGGGAATCAAGGATTTCAAGTCTCATAAAGAGCTTCCAAAATTTATGGTACTTATTAGCTTTTAGCTCTCATTGGCCCTATCATAAGCATCTTGAAGTGATTAAGGTTAAACTGAACAAACTATGGAGTATATGCTTGACAAAGTATAAGTTGGCAATCTCATGTCCCTTGAGTACGAGGGCCACTCCTCATGCTACTCAACTTTAGTCACCCGTAAGTTCTTGTCATAGTAAGTACATGTGTATCATAGAGAACCGCCAATGGGGTACCCCTTGCACATGATATAGGAGTTGTCCCATATCAAAATGACAAGGCAAGCAGAAAATGAGCATCTCAGCAATATTCTTATTTACCATGGGAAAATGGTGTTTTTTCTTTCTTTCCTCTTTTCAATATATCTTTTTTTTATTTTTCTCAATCTCTATCTTTTTTTATAATAAGAATGCTTTATAGATTGCTCACTATAGTGATGCTGCAAGTTTCCACCATGATTAGGCATGGCTTAGGCTAGCGGCCCAGGCGTTTCTTTAACACACATACATAACTCCATGGACTTACAAGCTCCCCTTTCATTTCACATCGACGACATCCACAAACAAAAGAGCATGATATCAACTTGGTATAGTGTACAAGTGCAATGATGAAAGTTTTCCCCATGACAACATGGTTCTGCTAATTCCAACGTATAAGTGCAAGCATATACAACATACATGACACAATGGTTCAAGTTTATTAGGGGCAAGAAAAATAAAGTGTGCCATCAAGTTTGTGAGAGCTTTAATCACTAATTTTCACATAACAAGTTTAATTTGGAAGATAGATAAAACAAGAATATACTTGGAATGGTGTAACACGCCATGCATAGGAATTTATAGTGAAAACTTTGGAATAACTTGGTTTCTTGGGAGTTGGATGCATGAGTAGAGCTTACTCATACAAGTGGAGGCTAGCAAAAGAATGGGAGCGGCCAACTAAGAGAGCAATAATGGTCATAATCATGCAGAGCAACAAAACATTACTAATCAAAGCATAAAGTGGTACTACAAGTCAAAAACTAGATGATCATAGAGGCTATGGTGACTGGTTCATAGTCATAACATGGTGTGAGCATGTGCCAAGTCAACCCAAACAAAGCATCAAAGGAGAATACCATAATACTATGCTTTTGTATGCTAAAACAACGCATGATTCTTTCAAGGCACATTAAGCAATCCTAATTGTTCAGAACAAGTCATGATACAACAATAATCACTAAGCATAAGGTCAAAACAACACCTAGCATGACATGATAAAGTCTAAGTCACAGTCAAAGAAAGCTCCTCTTTTACTAGTAAAGCAAGAACTTCCTACTCCTTTCCAACACCAATCAACTTATTTGAAACAACACAGTGAGAACGGGGGTCCAACTACTTTATTTAAGCAAACTAAGCAAACGAAAACCAAAAACGGAAACTAAGACGCTCCAAGAACAACACAACTGTGCTTAAAACAATAAAAAACGAAGTGTGTAGAAAGACCTGAGATTTTTATTGATGGAGAAGGGCATGCCTTGGGCATCCCCAAGCTTTGACGCTTGTACCTCTTGAATATTTCTTGGGGGGACATGGGGTGGCATCCCCAAACTTGGGATTTTGTCCATTCTTCATCTCATTACATCATTCTTTCCTTACACCTAAATTTTTTCCTTCATACAAAACTTCACACAATCTTCATTAGCAACATTAGTGCATTCAAAAGATAATAGACCTTTGGGGTTTAGTTTCAAAATAGCAAAACGTTCACTAAAGACACAAGCTACTGTAGCAATTCCCTCAAAAAGCTCAATTTCCCAAAAAGAACCCAAAAAGGAATCAATAAAAAGCTAATGCAAATAATGGCAGAAATCTATCAAAACAAACCAGTAGGTGAAAACCGATTTTTTTGAAGACCTTATATTGCTCAAGTAAACAAGTGTTGAACTAACAAAAGTTATCTAACAACCTGGGGGGTTTATCAGAAAATTACAGATCAATCCGACTTACAGAGATTTTACACGAATTTTTACAGTGGATCACAAAAATCTGTTTCGGGACAACAACTCCCCAAATATTACTTCCCTCCCATTAGAGGTTATTCTTGGCACAAAAATCAAATAAAAAGGATAAGGAGATGTTATTAAAGAAGTAATATCTTCCAAGACTCAAGAAAACTATAGGGTTATCTCCTAAGAAGTACTTTTCTTTAACGCCTTTAAGTTAGGCACAATTAGCAAGAATCAAGTATTTTCAAATGAAGAATCATTAATATCAATACTCGAAATCTCTTCAACAAGGAAAGGTATCTCATCCAAATGAGTTTTAGAGGATCCTTTCTCATCTCTCTTAGGTTCACTACTTTCATCAAATGGGTTTTCAGGAACAATCCAATCAAAATTCTTTTCTAAGGCCTCATGCATTCCTACAAGTTTAAAGGGTATGGGTATCTTAATTTCCTCTCCATTGGGTTTGGTTTTACCCAAATTTTCTAAAGTACCCATAACATCTACACATGAGTTGTTGGGGATATGCTATATGGGTATCCTCATAGCATGTCTCTTATCCGGATAACCCGGGTGGCCCACAGTTGGTAGAATGGCTCATGGCCTGCTGGGCGGCCCAGTTAGATGGATCCAGAAGGGAGGCCCATGCCGGATAAAGGAAGGCTACGGTGGAGTCACTAGCGTACCCAGAGCTTTGGAGTACAAGACACGCTAGACTAGTAATAGACGGTGTAGGACTCTGTAACCTGTCCGGCTAGGACTTTTCCTGTAACCCTAGGACCTGGCGACTATATAAGTCGGGCCTATGGGAGCCTTTAGGACACAAATTCAAACAACATCGCACAGCGAACCTATCTCTGTAACTCGGCGTATTGCCATTATAGTGATTTATAGCAAGAGTAGGATTCTGCCACCGTTGTGGGATCTGAACCTAGGTAAGCTGTGTTACCTCGTACCCGTCAACCGTCTGCCTTCCCCCACGTCTCTAAACATGCACTGTGAGGACCCCTCCATGGCGTACTCGTCGGCAATACCATGACAGTTGGCGCCCAACATGGGGCAAGAGGCGCTTCAGGCTCTTTAGAGGGCGAGGACCAAGATCTTCGCAGTAATCGGCGAAACCGTAGCCATCGGTCGCATTCTCTTCTCCGGCAACATTCCGATCGTCCCTCTCGACGATTTCTGGATCCCGGCAAAGACGAACCCTACGCGGTGTTCGATCGTTCCTATCGGAGACATCCACCTCTTCATTGGCAAAACCGACTCGGGCACTAGTTCCCTGGGAGTCGGAGGAGCATCAAGACCCGCATGGACCGCCTATGGGCAGGATATGTTCGTGGAAGGATCGATGTCAGATCTCTCTTCGGAGTTTGCCGGCAAAGATCAGAAAAATTCAAGGCCCACCCAAACCGCCCTTGTGCAGGATATAACGGTGGAAGATCGCTGCAAGCCCGCTGGCTTCGCCCGTGTGTCTGAACAGCAGAGATCCAAGTTCGTCGGCATGGATACCATCTTCGATCTGGCACGTTGCATTCAGAGAGAGGGCGAAAACCCCCGCGATTACCTTGCCAGGTGGCTCCGTATACGAGCCGATCTGGCCCACTACCCCAATGATGATGCTATGTATCACTTTGTGGAAGGGCTGGACCATGGTACGCTTCTCTGACACTCTCTGAGACGGCAGCAGGCATCGGGACGCCTTACCTTCGAAGGCATGGTGAACACCGTCAACAACTACGCGGAGGCTGAAGCGGCAGCTCAAACAGCGCTTGCGCTCATTGACGGAGCCCCTCCGATTCAGCCACCGCCACCACCGCCTCCGACCGCCATCCCCGCAGCTGCGGCCACCACCTCCAGTCATCGTCGCCGCCGTTGCACCTCCACCCCCATCACCGAGGAAGTCCTGGTACCCTCTGACTCTATGATTGACGCGCTATATGCCGACTTCAGTGCAGATTCAGAGGAGATAGATTTCAGTCCAGAGGAACTAGACTCTGCCATGCAGGAGATGGAGGAGGAGTACACGCGCGACGAGCAAGCCAACAACGCTGTCACGTCTCGAGAGGTGTTCGTCACCATTGGGACGACGATGGATGAAGATCAACCCGGACGAGCTCCGCCTACAGCTCTGGACAAAGGGAAGGTACCACCTGTTGCTGACGACATCGATCGCGCAAAGGTCATGCCCCTCCCCCTAATCCAGTGCAACAGCCGCAGGAACTCGGCACCGGCCCGAGCAACAACAACACCGCAAACTTGCCGCCTCGGGCATCTATGTCTGCTGCTGCCCAAGTTACTCCAGCCGATAGAGTGATGTACGGCAATCTCCTCGTCGAGCCACTGACCGTAGCTCATATCCGGAACGTGACCTAGCTTGACGAGAAGCGCCAGCAGCTGCTGGAGGAAGCGCAGGCCATCGCGGAATAAGGCGCTAAGCTAGATCGAGATCTTGTCAACATGCAGAAATCCATAGAGAAATCTAGAGCAATGGAGGCCGAGTACAAGACTCTGTAGCAGCAGCAGAAGGCCAAGAAAGCTCCAGCTCGCGTCATCAACGATCCTGGTGTACGGCGAAACCTAGGATGGGCTCCCCCGAAGCCGGCACAAGCCAGTCCATACATTGACAGTGAAGGCAGGCATGTGATGCCCACTCCTCTCCTCAACCTCGCCGTCTCCAAGACCCTTCTGGAGCAGGATAGATCGCCCGAGGCGGTGTACCAGGTCTATGACCTAGTGGCCAAGGCGGTGAAACAGCAGGAAAAGGCCACCTCTCAGAGGCTTGAGTCTGACCCAGCGTTTTGCCAGTCTAGCCAGCATAAGCCGCCAAGGGACAGGTCTCCTCTTGATGTCGGGTCTCAGACAGGTTCATCAGAACAAAGAAGGAGGGATGCGCGCAACAGGAAGTATGCTATCCCCATATCCTCCGACCATGGAGAAAAGGCCCGACCTCGTAGCCCATCGCCACCACCCCGCTCCCCCCGACATTGCGAACACCCCAAGGCTCACCATCATACGGATATGCCCCAGGCAAGGTACATCGGCATCGTCATCCGCGACAACGCGGAACAGACCCATCATGACGGAGAGCGCAACCAGGGACACAAGAGCAGGTCGCGCCATGACCCTCCACGTCCGGCAAGCAATCGCGACAAGCGTGAGGCGTCGTAGGAGGGTAATAGCAAGAAGGCTAACCCACCGCCACCTCCGCCTCCGTCGCCACCTAGCAATCACCATGGCGGAGGGGGGCCGCATCGTTCATGTAGCCCATCCCTTGTTGACAAGAAGAAAAGAAACCCGGAGCCATACGATGCACGTTCGTGGATCGATAAGATCCATGAGGCCTGGGAAGGACCATACTTGGGACCGCGTTCCTTTGGACCTGCGATACGGTCTGCAACTTACCCCAAAGGTTTCCGGATTGACAATACCATCAAGCCTTATGATGGCACCGCTAAGCCAGCTACATGGTTACAGGACTAAGGCAACGCGGTAGAGATTGCCGGGGGTAACCCCAACATTGCCGTCAAGTACCTCCCATTGATGTTGGCGGGCACATCCCGTCAATGGATTGATGACTTGCCAGAGAAATCCATCTGCTATTGGTTGTACATGCAAGAAGAATTCACCAAGAACTTCGAGGGTACGTACAAACGTTCCTACACTGTTGGCGATCTACTGCGGTGCATGCAAGATAAAGACGAGACAGCTCGCGCCTACCTCTCCCGCTGGTTGGATATGAAGAATTCCAGCGCAGGAGTGCACGCTCAGATCGCCATGGCCGCCTTCATCGATGGGTTGGAAAGGGACACGTTGCTCCGACATAAGATGAAGCGCTTGCAGGACAATCACCAGCTTGACTTGAACCAGATGATTCAGTTGGCTAGTGAGTTCGCAGCTGTCGACGACGATGCTCGCGGCTCTCTGCCGGCAACGGCCGTTCCAACTCAAGCTTGGAGGAACAGTAGAACAAAGCGGAAAACCGCTCCAGAAGAAAAGCAAACTCCCGACATGGTCGCCATGACCTTTGTAGGACGAGATGATGGCGGACAACGTGTCCGAGGACGGGGAGCTGGTCGTGGGCAGCAGCGAGGAAGTGAAACTACCTCGGCAGCGCTCCGCGTTCCCCAAACCTACGAAGAGTACCGCGATATGTCGTGCCTCGTACACCTCGATGTCAACGGCAAGGCCACCCATACCAATCGACACTGCAAGTTCGTCAACGACCTCAAGGAGGACCCGGAGTCCGGCTACAAGCGAACTCGGAAGAACAGACCGCGAGGCAAGGGCAAGGGGAAGAAGAAGGAGGAGTCCAAGGATTCAAGTGGCATGGATGAGGATGATGACCTCAAGCACGCCGCCAAGAGAGACGACAAAGGCAAGAACCCCTTCGTGAAGAAGGCGCAAGTCTTCCGCACTTTCCTTGGCACCCCCACCGTCCGACAATAGAAGACCTCTATGAGGATACTGATGGCCACTCTACCCCCAGTACCTGCGCTGGTCGGAGGTTCCAATTACTTGGTACATGAAGGATCACCCAGACCTCATCCCTACGGAGAATCAATATGCCATGGTCATCAACCCTTTGATTGACGGCGTTGAGTTCACCAAGTGTATGGTGGATAGTGGAAGCAGCATCAACATCATGTACCTGGATACACTGCAGAAGATGAACTTGACGGAGGAAAACCTAAGGCGGACCAACACCATCTTCCACGGCGTAGTTCCTGGTCGGGATGCTCGGTCCCTTGGGTGCATCACACTTCAGGTTGCCTTTGGCGATGCTAATAATTACCGCCAAGAGCACATGACCTTTGAGGTGGTCCCTTTCAAGAGCGTGTACCACGTCATATTCGGCCGCGACATATTCCACACCTTCATGGCCAAGCCATGCTTCGTCTACAACAAACTCAAGATACCCGGACCAAATGGTGTCATCACCGTATCCGGAAGCTTTACCAAAGCAAGGGACTATGAGATTAATGAAGCAGCCTACGCGGAAGATGTCCTCTACAACAAAGAATTCAAATAGATCCAGAGCAAGGTTGATGACTCAGAGATGCCCGCGTCGAAGAAACAAATCTCTGACTGCGCTCCAGCATTCAAGGCCGCCATCGAGACCAAGCCGGTGGAACTTGTGGTAGGCGATGCCTCCAAGACCACCGCCATTGGGACGAAACTGGATCCCAAATAGGAAAGCGCGCTCGTCGAGTTCCTCCGTGAGAATAGGGACATCTTTGCCTGGCAACCTGCCGACATGAAAGGTGTACCTAGGGAACTTGCCGAGCATAGCTTAAACATTGATCCAAAATGCAAACCATTGAAGCAACATCTACGACGCTTTGGAGATGAGAAGAGACGCGCCATAGGCAAAGAGATAGCTAGGTTACTTAAGGCTAGTTTTATCCGACAAGTCCTTCACACCCAATGGGTGGCCAATCTTGTACTTGTCCCCAAAAAGGGAACCAAAGAATTAAGAATGTGTGTTGATTACACCGGCTTGAACAAAGCATGCCCCAAAGATCCGTTTGCTTTGCCTCGCATTGACCAAGTCATTGACTCGACGGCTGACTCGGAACTTTTGTGTTTTCTCTATGCATACTCAGGATACCACCAGATCAAGATGAGGAAGTCGGACCAATTGGCCACTTCGTTCACTACCCCATACAACACGTTTTGCTATGTTACGATGCCCTTTGGGCTGAAAAACGCAGGTGATACGTACCAGCGGACAATGCAATGTTGCCTACATGACCAAATTGGTCGGAACGTTCACGCCTATGTGGACGATATAGCGGTGATGTCTAAAAAGTCAAATGACTTCATCTTTGACTTAAAAGAAACCTTTGATAATCTGTGGAAATATAACATGATGCTTAACCCTAAGAAGTGCGTCTTCGGGGTTCCAGCTGGCGATTGTTGGGCTTCATCGTTTCCCAACGTGGAGTCGAGGTCAACCCGGATAAAATCAAGGCCATCTTAAACATAAACCATCCGACATGCCTAAATGACATTCAACGACTAACAGGTTGTGTTGCAGCAGTTAGTCGGTTCGTCAGTCGACTTGGAGAGAAGTCCCTGCCACTGTACAAGTTGCTGAAGAAGGCGGAAAAATTCACGTGGACGGACGAGGCAGATGCAGCATTGAAGCAGCTCAAGGAGATTCTTTCCTCAGCGCCCATCCTTGCAGCACCCGAGCCTGGAGAGCCCATGTTAATTTACATGGCGGCAACCAACCGGGTAATCAACATCGTCGTCGTGGTAGAGCGGAAGGAACCAGGATATGAGCATGGAGTTCAACGACCAGTTTACTATGTAAGCGAGGTCTTGACGGAGTCCAAGCAGCGTTACCCGCACTACCAGAAGATAGCTTATGGAGTATTCCTTGCTTCTCGGAAGCTGAGGCATTAGTTTCAGGAGCACCCAATCATAGTGGTGAGCAAGACTCCACTGTCTGACATTATCAACAACATCGATGCTACGAGAAGGGTCGCGAAGTGGGGCATTGAACTTGCCGCCTTCGAGATCACCTACAAGAGACGCGACGCTATCAAGTCACAAGCCTTGGCGGATTTTATCACAGATTGGACGGAGATGCTAGATGCTACTCCATTGCCGGAACCAGAGTACTGGGTGATGCTCTTTGACGGATCAAAGATGCTCAACGGCTCGGGGGCTGGTGTATTGCTACAGTCACCAACTGGGGACAAGCTACACTACGTTCTGCAGATCCACTTCGAGGCTACGAACAACATGGCGGAGTATGAAGCACTCATTCATGGATTACGCGTAGACAAGGATATTGGCATCAAGCGCATAGTTTGCTGTGGAGATTCCGACTTGGTTGCCCAGCAGGTGGCTGGCACCTGGAATGCGCGGAACCCTATGATGGCGGCATATCGAGACAAAGTGGACGAGATAGCCAAGTGCTTCTTGGGCTACGAGGTCAAGTATGTACCTAGGGAGCAAGTTGACTCTTTAGTCCACATGGTGGCAAAGGTCCCTCTGGCTTGGACAAAACCGTTCATGGAATATCTCGAACACGGAACTTTGCCCGATGACAAGGTCGAAAGACGGCAAATAGTATGACGAGCAAAGGGCTATACCATAATCAATCGACAGCTCTACAAAAGGAGCACTACCGGTGTATACCTTAAGTGTGTTTCCCAGCTATAAGGTATTGAAATCCTACGTGAAATCCATCTCGGAGATTGTGGGCATCACGCCGCTCCTCGATCGTTGGTCGCGAAAGCCTTCCGGCAAGGATTCTACTGGCTGACTGCGAAGGTGGACGCCGACAAGCTGGTTTCTACATGCATGTGATGCCAGTATTATGCCCAACAACCACATGTTCCTACTGAATAATTGCGAACAATACCAATAACTTGGCCGTTTGCAGTCAGGGGGCTAGACATGGTGGGACTGTTATAGACGGCAACAGGTGGGTTTACGCATCTGCTAGTAGCAGTTGATGAGTTCACTAAATGGATAGAAGCTAAACCCATTAGAAAGCTTGACGGGGCAACTGCCCTTAGGTTTGTCCGGGATCTGGTGGTGAGATTTGGTCTCCCACATAGCATTATCACCGACAACAGAAGCAACTTATCACTCGGAGAAGTGGAGGCATATTGTTGGGAGCAAGGCACCCGACTTGACCTTGCATCAATGGCACATCCACAATCCAATGGTCAGGTTGAGCGAGCCAATGGGTTGATTCTGCAGGGAATAAAGCCACGTCTTGGGGCACCGCTGCATATAGCAGCTAGGGCCTAGGCGGAAGAATTTCCATCTGTGTTGTGGAGTTTACAAACTATACCCAACAAATCCCGTGGCTACACCCCTTACTTCATGGTATATGGAGCAGAAGCCATCCTACCTTCCGACATACTTCACGATGCACCAAGGGTTGCCGCCTACGATGAAGATGACGCTGAAGAATCCAGACGCCTAGATGTGTACCTTCTCGAGGAGGAGCGCGTTTTGGCATGCCAAAGATCCTCCATCTACCAGCAGAAGCTACGCAGCTACCATAGTCGCCGCGTTCGGTATCGCTCGTTTAAAGAGGGGGATTTAGTGCTCCGACTTAAGCAGAAGAAGTCACATAAATTATCCCTGCCATGGGAAGGACCGTTCATCATAAGCAAGGCACTACTCAATGGGTCTTACTACCTCGTTGACAATCGTGAACTGAAGGATAGACCCAACAAGGATCATAAGCGTAAGCGACGTGACCCGGATGATGACTACCCGGAGCTTGATCGGCCATGGAACATAGCACAACTACGTCCTTTCTACACTTAGCATTTTTTATCTAATTGTGTACCTCTTATATGATCAATGAAATAAAGCTCTTTGGTTCACTCATATTTCTGAGTCTTTTACCTCCTTTAGTGTTCATTTTTTGGATCATATAAAACCTTTATGCACAAGCTTTGCAATTGCACTTGTGAAAATTCCGCCTACGGGTGTTAGCTTAAGTTTTCTGGTCTACATGTTTTTTGTCGTTTTTATGTGGATTCTGGAGTAGTGACTTTTGGCACTTATTGTCGGCGATTTTGTGCTTAGGTTATTGACGGTGCCATTGGGCATCATCACCTGAGCGCATGGTTCCGACGACGAGTCTTCCGACTCATGAAAAGTCAAGCATAAGAACCAAAGGAATGGATAAGCCAGCACTTGCTTAAAACATATATACATGTTGGAACTAGTTCTTAAGTAGCAGGACATACATCATTGTTTTCCGCCTTAAGTTAATACATAGTTTTTTCCGCATACACATCACAGAGGAAACAAATATTACAAATTGTTTTTCATTCCTATATCGCAGGTGACTTGGAAGCAACATCATCGGCAACTGGAGAGTCACCCTCGAAGTCGGCGGTGTGGAGGGACTCGGAGGAGCTTTAGTTGCCGCCATCGATGGTATTCATTAGCACAAAGACGTTAACGTCGACCAACTCAGCAACTCTGGTGTCATAACCTGCGAGTGACGACAAGATAGATTCATGGTTTATCTCATGGCCTTCGTCATCTACGTCGGGGATGCCAGAGGTTACCGTCTCAATGTCGGCATTCTCGTAATGTGCCTTGACCATGGACAACGCCATCCTTGCACCGGCCCGTGCACATGAAGCTTTCCAGCTTGTGATCCGCTCGGGGGCTCGGCGCAGGATCTCCTAGAACTTCTCCACAGAGTCCGATGCCTTGATGTTAATCTGGAGGGGCTTGGCAATCTCTTTGGCTTGCGTGATGGAGGTGTTGATGAATTTGCCGGCAAGAACCATGCATTCCTTTGCCGGAGGAGGCGACCGGGTTAAACCCATAGGAGCTGCGAAATTTCCGACAAAGGAGCAAATGAGTTCAAAAATTTAGAGTATTCAGACTACAGAAATCCAAGATGGAGAATCACTTACTGAAGATGCTAGCCTCAGCTTGCTAGAGGGTATCCGCCAAGGAGTCCCGTTCTTGTTGGAGGAGCTTGTACGCTTCATGATGGCGTTGATTCTGCTCATCGGCAGCTTCCTTCTAATCTTTTAAGATCGAGATCTCCTCCTTCAAGCGGTTCATCTCCTTGGTGGCGGAGTCCTGCAGGGCTTTCATTGATTCTTCATGCATATTTTGCATGTCTTTCCTCTCCTGCTTAAGGATCTTGTTCTCGCTATCTAGCTCCTGAATATGCTTGGATTGCTCGACAATGTCCTTAGCCTTGGCAATGGTTTCTGCAAGTCGGAGAAAGAAAAGTACACAGTGAGTACTCGGAGAATACACAAGTTCCAGTCAGAATACGAAAAAGAAAGGAAAAACAGACGCTTGCTCTTGATGATCTGTTCCTTCAAGAAGGCAGTTTTACCCTTTTAGGCTTCCAAGTCCGCACACATCTTCTGGTACTTGTCGTTGTCCATGCCCCTCCGAGCATTCTCATTCTATGGAAAAAAGAAAAGTTAAACGTTGTTTGGTCCACTTGGAGCATCTAGCCGAAAAATTTCCACCTAGACACTCGGGGGCTACAGCGAGAGTTTTTAACTTAGCAATATGCTTAGACTTTCTTTAAGCATCTAGTCGGAACTAATTCAGTTTTTATTAGAAGCTTGGGGGCTACAGTATAAAGTTTTTTAACTCGGATGTATGCTTAGATTCTCTTTAAGCATCTAGTCGAAACTAATTCAGTTACAACTAGAAGCTTGGGGGCTACAGTATTGAAATTTATAAACACTACGTATCCTACTCTTAAAGCATCTAGTCGGAATAATTCATTTCACCTATATGCTTGGGGGCTACAGTGAGAAGTTTTCTAGCTTAGTCACTCTTAGAGCATCTAGATGCAAAGACCTGTGGTTTTCCGTCTAAATCCTCGGGGGCTACAGTGGGATACTCATATGAAATGCAAAAGGCAAATAAAACTTACAAGTGCAATGATCTTGAGGTTAGTAGCACTCTTAGCCAGCAGCTTGCCGAAGGATACACTGTTTCCTTGCAAGATCTCTGCTTGCCGGAGAAGCTCCTCTAGACCGCACGTCGCAGATGTCGGCGCCGCACCAGGAACTAGAGCAGTGCTACCCGGCGTAAGTACCGGATAGACTATCTTCGGATACTCTATGGTTTTCTTGGGCACGGGGGCGCCGCCTTCGGCAGAAGTACCACCTTCCACCACCGCCTTACCGCTACCGATGACATCCTTAGCCGGAGCTTCATCCATTTGGTGTGCGGCACTCTCCTGCATCTCCTGCTCGCCGACAACAGCAAGCTCGGTAGAGGCACCTGAGTCCACTTCCATGGCGAAAGGTCCAGCTGCTTCCTTGGCTTGAGAGCTTGTCGGAGCGGATTAGGTCTTGACGATGGGAGTGACAGGGGCGATGGCGGGAGATGCGTCGCGATGCAGCATGTCCTTGATGGTTCTAGAAGCCCCCAAAGTTTTGGAGGTCTTCTTCAAGCTGGTTGTGGCTTTCTTCCTGAAACGTGCAAAATGCATAAGTACAGGAACAAGATAGATAAATGGACAACGTCGGAGAGAAAGAAGCTTACACAAGAGGGGTTGCTTTGGCAAAGGGTATCCCAGTAGTCTTTCTTTTCTCCGCATCCAGGGCGGCGGTAGTCTTCTTGGAGCCTCCACCCTCCGCTTTCTTCTTCTTGCCTCCATCGCCAGCGTCAGAGGTGGAGCTCTTCCGCTTTCGCGACAACGGAACATCGTCGTCGGACACAACTGTGACTTCCTTCATCTTTGGATCATAGATTTGGACAGCCATGCTATCCTCCTCTAGATCGCTAAGCTGTTAAGTGAGAAGTTACCGTGTTAGAAAAGATGGTAATGGTTAGACGAAAGAACTGGAGTATATGTCATACACGGAAAATAAACAATTACCTTTGGGCACTTGCTCTCTATGAACATGTCGTAGGTGATGGTGAAGCCACGTTTCTTGTCCTTCACCTTGATGATGTCCTTGAGGCGGAGCTTGACGGAGTCGCTCGAGAAGTTATCCACGGAGATGCGGAGGCTATCCCTTCTATCGTTGGTATACTCGTGCATCATCTTTGAGCGGTGTTGCAAAGGCTGGATTCGCCTGATGAACCAGCACATGGCTAGGTCCAAGCCGGTAAAACCCGTCTCTACGAACCACTCTATCTGCCTTATAGCGCGGGAAGCATCGATGTCGGAGGGAAGGGAGGCCTGGGATCTCCATGTCAAAGTTTCGGTGGTGGCTCCATCGATGAAGTCCGGGTACGTTACTTATCGGCTGGCCAAAGGGATATCTGGGCCGTAAAAGTAAGTACGCTGCCAGTTCTTGCAGGACTCGTGGCCGACGATGTCAAGCACCGACCAGGTCGGATCTTGAAGCTAATAGTGCCACAATTTCTAAGTTCATCCTTACCGGCTCCGGCTTCGCGCTTGACGGTGAAGAAATAGATGAAGAGGTCTAGCCTAGGCTTAATCCTTAAGTAACCCTCGCAAAGCGCCGCATAATTGCTAAGCGCTAGGACAGCAAGGAAGAAATTGGAGATGGCAGGGAGACGCCGCGTACCATCTGTGCTTTAAGGTACACCTTTTCTTCGTCTTGGGGAGAAGGTGTGACCTCGCTGGCCGGCGCCGCCCGCCAGGCGAGCCCCTCCGTCGCAGGGAGGTAGCCTTTGACGATCAACTCTTTGATGTCGCGGTCTGTGATGTCCGAACCGCGCCAGTTGCCTTTATGGGAGTCATTTTCCTCCTCCAGCAGCTCTAGCGCCGCTGGTTTATGGTTGCCGCTGGTGGCCTCGACCACCGCGGATATGGGGATGACCAAGCCCTCTGGGGGCATGACGACAGAGCTTGCCGGCTTCGCCGCGGCTTCTCCCGATGCCGCCATCGAAGGGGAGGAGCTGCTGCTGGCCATTGGGTGCGTACGGAGGTGACTCGTGAGATTGGGAGTTAGGGTTTTTTGTGCGAGGTGCGGAGAGCTCGAGGAGACGCTTGCCTGAGGAAGAAGAAGATGCAGGGGAGAATGAGGTGAAAAAGTAAATTTTCCACCGCAGTTACTATTTATGATACCCAACATCAAGATTCGTGCAGCTTGATCGAACGGTTGCCACGTAGACCACGTGTGCGGAGACGTGCGCGGAAATTTCGCCACGTACCAACCATCGCCGCCAACGGTTCGTATCGCTTGCGCGGGAAAAGTGGACATGATTGCGTTCTCTGCATGTGTGAGTTACAAGGCGTTGCTGACCTACGTCTACGTCGCCCTAGCTGACATAGGCAGATGAATCATCACATCAGAAGATTCCGGCATGGACGGATCCAGTCCGTCTACGGAAGAGTACGATGGAAGATTCAGAAATTCTCCGACTTACAAGTTGAAGACGGAGAAAACCTTGCAGTGTTCTTTGGGAGGACTACAAGATATTGCTTGACGATTTGTTGACATCCATCTAGACGAAACATTCAACGTGAAGAGGCAAGACAGCGCAAGATATCGGAGTTCTCCAGGGGCTACTGTTGGGCTTTGCTATATGGGTATCCTCGTAGCATGTCTCTTATCCGGATAACCCGGGTGGCCCATAGTTGGTAGCATGGCTCATGGCCTGCTGGGCGGCCCAGTTAGATGGATCCAGAAGGGAGGCCAATGCCGGATAAAGGAAGGCTATGGTGGAGTCACTGTTGGAGATATGCCCTAGAGGCAATAATAAATGTAGTTATTATTATATCTTTGTGTTTATGATAAATGTTTACATTCATGCTATAATAGTATTAACAATGAAACATTGATACTTGTGTGATTTGTAAACTTAATTTGAAGTCCCTAGTATAGCCTCTATACTTCACTAGCTTGTTGGTTGATGGATGATTGTGGTTTCCCTATCATGAACATTGAGATGTTATCAACAACAAGATCATATCGTTAGGAGAATGATATGGTGGACATACTCCTATAGATAAGCGTAGCATAAAGATCAAGTCATTTCAATAGTTCAATTGCTATATGCTTTCTGATACATAGTAACCTAATTCCTTCGACCATGAGATCATGCATATCACCTTTACCGGATGGATGCTTTGATGACATCAAACACCACACCGTAACGGGGTGGTTATAAAGGTGGCATTGAGTGTTCGGAAAGTTTTGGTTGAGACACATGGATCAAGAGTGGGATTTGTCCATCCATATGACGGATAGATATACTCTGGGCCCTCTCGGTGGAATGTCATCCAATTAGCTTGCAAGCATGTGACTGGCTCACAAGGGATCACATATCACGGGAACGAGAAAAGAGTACTTATCGGTAACGAGGTTGAACTAGGTATGCAGAGATACCGACGATCATAACCTCGGATAAGTAACATATCGTGAGACAAAGGGAAATTGGTATCGTATGTAAGTGGTTCATTCGATCGCAAAGTAATCGTAGAAATATGTGGGAGCCATATGAATTTCCAGATTCCTCTATTGGTTATTGTTCGGAGAAGTGTCTCGATCATGTCCGCATAATTCACGAACCTTAGGGAGACACACTTAAGGATTCGACGTTGTTTGAGTAGTTATGGTATTATGAGAAAGAGACCGAATGTTGTTCGGAGTCTCGGATGTGATCCGGGATATCACGAGGTGATCCGGAATGGTCCGGAGAATAAGATTCATATAAGGAAAGTCCCGTTTCGGAGTTCGGGAATGATTCCGGTGATTTCATCGGGAATGTTCTAGAAGGTTCCGGAATGTCCGGCACTCCGGGGGGGGGGAGGGTACATGAATGTGTTATATCAAAGTTGGTATGATTGCATCATGTACTAAGTGTCATCGCTGTCCGAAATAAAGGGTTAATTCAAATCCTAGTTTGAAAAGTCAAACGGCTAGTTTGAAAAGTCAAACTGCCAGTTTTCGGAAAGAGGAGAAGGAGGATTGGTGGAGGCCGACTTGGGGGAGGAGTCCCCTTGGCCGGCGCGCCACCCAAGGCCGAATTGGGGAGGGACTCCTCCCCTTGGCCGCCGGCCCCTCCCATCTATATAAGGAGGGGCAGGGCTGCCCTCCTAGGACACACAAGTTCCTATCTTCTACCTCCGGTTTAGAGCCGTTTTGGTTTAGAGCTTCTAATTGCTTTAGCCTTCGGTTTAGAGCCTTCTAATTGGTTTAGAGCCTTCTAATTGGTGTGTCTAATTACTAGACCACTAATAGCCTCTCTCATACTCCACCATACTCGCTCCGGCTTAAGGCGAAGCCCTGCGGGATTTCCCCTCTACTTCCGGTACCACACCGTTGTGCTGCCGGAATCGCGAGGAGAGTGCTACAACCTCCGCTGCCTGCTGGAACAAGGGAGAGGAAGGTCTTCGTCGAGTACCGAACGTGTGACCGACTGCGGGAGCGCTGCCGGAACGCAGCGCCGGAAGGATCTTCTACACGATCTTGAGATCGGGAAGAGTACGACTACATCACCCACGAGAATCCGCTCTCGTTAAACGCTTTGGAATCTTCGAGGGTAAGTTATTCCATCGACTCGTTGCTACAATCTAGTAGATAGATCTTGGCTTGTTTGTTTGTATGCGATAGAAAATTTTTGTTTTCCATGCTACGAACCCCTACAGTGGTATCAGAGCCGTGTCTATATGTAGATCTGTTGCACGAGTAGAACACAATGGTCATTGTGGGCGTTGATGCTTTTATTGTCGATTGCTTCTTGTGTACTTTGCATCTTGCGGTATGTTGGGATGAAGCGGCCCGGGCTAACCTTACATGACATCGTTCATGAGACTTGCTCCACGCTTGACATGCAACTTGTATTGCATAAGTGGCCTTGCGGGTGCCTGTTTCTCCTAGCATAGTTAAGATCCAATTTACAACGGGTGATTAACAATACTAGTATCAATGTTGTGGTTCTTGTTCGTAAGTTAGAACGACACTTATTGAAAGCCCCAAACCACGTAAAATATGCAAAGAAAGTAGAGGCGTCTAACTTTGTTTTGCAGGGGTGTGCAGTGATGTGATATGGCCATGATTGTGATTATATTTGATGTATGCAATGTTCCTTATTGTAAGTCGGCAACCGGAAGGAGCCATATGGTTGTCTTTAATTTATGTTAAGACCCGCGTGTCTATTCAAAGTAGTTGTAATAGTTGAAGCCGGTGGACGACAACCATGGAGAGGCGTCATTGACCTTGATGCAATGCCGGTGATGATGGAGATCATGTTCGTGGTTGAAGATAGAGATCGGAAGCACGAAGAAGAAAGGCCATATCATATCACAAATATATTGAATTGCATGTGATGTTAATCCTTTATGCATCTTGTATTGCTTAGTAGACGACGGTAGCATTATAAGATGATCCCTCATGCACATGAATTTCAAGTCATAAAGTGTTCACCCTTAGTTAGCACCGTTGCTAAAGCTTGTTGTTTCGAAGCACCACGTGATGATCAGGTGTGTTAGATTCCGCAAGTGTATACAACGTGAGCAAGCCAGATTTGCTCATGCGGAAACTAAGGTTTGATCTTGACGAGCCTAGCATGTACAGACATGGTCTCGGAACACGGATCACCGAAAGGTAAAGCATGAATCATATAGTAGATATGATGAACATGACGATTGTTCGCCATTGAAACTATATCAACTCTCGTGATGATCGGTGTTGATGTATTGGATCTGGTTCGTGTGATCACTAAAACAATGTGAGGGATATTGTTTTGAGTGGGAGTTCACCTAGATTAACTTTATTAATTAATTTGAACTCAATTTGTCATAAACTTAGTCTAAACTATTGCAAATATGTTGTAGATCAATGGCAGCCCCTACCATCAATTTTAATGCGTTCCTAGAGAAAGAAAAGTTGAAAAACAATGGAAGCAACTTCGCAGATTGGTTCCGCAATTTGAGGATTGTCCTCACAGCTGGTAATTTGACCTATGTGCTGGATGCACCGCTGGGTGACCCACCTGCAGCTGATGCTCCCGATGAAGTAAAGAATGTTTACCTCGCTCGAAAGAATCAGTACTCCATAGTTCAGTGTGCTATCTTGTATGGTTTGGAATTGGAGCTTCAGAAAAGGTTTGAGGATTCAGACCCATATGATATTGTCGAGGATCTCAAATTGATTTTTGAGACTCATGCGGCAATTGAAAGCTATGAGGCTTCTGAAAAGTTCTTTAACTGCAAGATGGAAGAGGGCAGCTCCGTCAGTGAGCATGTGCTTAAGATGTCTGGGCACGCAAACAAACTTCAAAGCTTGGGTATAGTGATTCCTAATGCTTTGGGGATTTACCGTGTCCTCCAATCACTACCACCAAGTTACAAGAACTTTGTGATGAACTACAACATGCAGAACATGAACAAGACGTTGCCAGAACTCTTTGCCATGTTGAAATCTGCAGAAGTGGAGATCAAGAAAGAGCACCAAGTGTTGTTGGTCAATAAGACCACCAAATTCAAGAAAGGCAAGTCTAAGCCAAAGGGACACTTCAAGAAGGGTGGTAAGAAAGTTACTACGCCGGCGAAGAAGACCAAGGCTGGACCCAAGCCTGATACTGAGTGCTTTTACTGCAAGGGAGAAGGTCACTGGAAGCGGAATTGCCCAAAGTACTTGGCGGATTTGAAGAACGGCAACATCAAGAAGAAAGGTATATCTGATATACATGTTATTGATGTGTATCTCACTAGTACTCGTAGTAGTGCCTGGGTATTTGATACTGGTTCGGTTGCTCATATTTGTAACTCGAAACAGGTGCTGCAGAATAAACGGAAGCTAGCGAAGAATGAGGTGACGATGCGCGTGGGAAACGGATCAAAGGTTGATGTGATCGCGGTCGGCACGCTACCCCTTCATCTACCATCGAGATTAGTTTTATACTTAAATAATTGTTATTTGGTGCCTACGTTGAGCATGAACATTATATCGGGATCTTGTTTATTGCGAGACGGTTACTTGTTTAAATCCGAGAATAATGGTTGTTCGATTTATATGAGTAATATGTTTTATGCACATGCACCTTTGATAGATGGTCTATTCTTATTGAATCTCGATAGTGGAAATACACATATCAACAACATTGAGGCTAAACGTTTGAAATCAAGCGATAATTCGACCTATATGTGGCACTGTCGTCTTGGTCACATTGGAGTGAAACGTATGAATGAACTCCATTCCGATGGACTTCTTGAATCACTTGATTTTGAATCACTTGAAAGATGCGAAGCATGTCTGATGGGTAAAATGACTAAGACTCCATTTTCTGGTATGATGGAGCGAGCTACGGACTTATTGGAAATCATACATACCGATGTGTGTGGTCCAATGAGTGTAGCATCGCGCGGTGGTTATCGTTATGTTCTTACCTTCACGGATGACTTGAGTAGATATGGGTATATCTATTTCATGAAACATAAGTCCGAAACTTTCGAGAAGTTTAAGGAGTTTCAAAGTGAGGTAGAGAATCAACGTAACAAGAAGATTAAATTTCTACATTCTGATCGTGGAGGTGAATATCTAAGTTACGAGTTTGGCGAGCATTTGAAGAAATGCGGAATACTTTCACAGTTGACACCGCCGGGAATACCACAGCGTAATGGTGTGTCCGAACGTCGTAATCGAACTCTCTTAGATATGGTTCGTTCTATGATGTCACTTACAGATTTACCGCTATCATTTTGGGGTTATGCATTAGAAACAGCCGCATTCACTTTAAATAGGGCACCATCTAAATCCGTTGAAACGACACCGTATGAATTATGGTTTGGGAAGAAACCTAAATTGTCGTTCCTTAAAGTTTGGGGATGCGAAGCCTATGTAAAGAAGTTACAGCCGGACAAGCTTGAACCCAAAGCGGAAAAATGCGTCTTCATAGGATACCCGAAGTAAACTATTGGGTATACCTTCTATCATAGATCCGAAGGAAAAATCTTTGTTGCCAAGAATGGATCCTTTCTAGAGAAAGAATTTCTCTCGAAAGAAGTGACTGGAAGGAGAGTAGAACTCGACGAGGTTGTCGAACCTTCTCTCAGAATTGCGAGTAGCGCAGCACCGGAAGAAGTTCCTGTGGTGCCTGCACCAATAAGAGAGGAAGCTAATGATGGTGATCATGAAACTTCGGTTGAAGTTGCTACAGAGCCTCGGAGGTCAACGAGAACTCGTACCACTCCAGATTGGTATGATTCCGTTATGAATGTCATGTTGGTGGACAACACCGATGACCCCGAGACATATGAGGAAGCGATGATGAGCCCAGATTCCAATAAATGGCAAGAAGCCATGAAATCCGAGATTGGATCCATGTACGAAAACCAAGTATGGACTTTGGTGGACTTACCGGATGGCCGGAAGGCTGTCGAGAACAAATGGATTTTCAAGAAGAAAACAGATGCTGATGGTAATGTTACTGTCTATAAAGCTCGACTTGTCGCAAAAGGGTTTCGACAAATTCAAGGAGTTGACTACGATGAGACTTTCTCACCAGTAGCGAAGCTAAAGTCTGTGAGGATTATGTTAGCAATCGCTGCATATTATGATTATGAAATATGCCAGATGGATGTCAAAACAGCATTCCTCAATGGAGACATTGATGAAGAGTTGTATATGATGCAACCCAAAGGTTTTGTCGATCCTAAAGATGCTAACAAGGTATGCAAACTTCAACGGTCCATCTATGGATTGAAGCAAGCATCCCGAAGTTGGAATCAACGTTTTGATAAGGTAATCAAAAGTTTTGGTTTTATACAAACTTATGGAGAAGCTTGTATTTACAAGAAAGTGAGTGGGAGCTCTGTAGCATTCTTAATACTGTATGTGGATGACATATTGTTGATTGGGAATGATGTAGACCTTCTTAATAGTGTCAAGGAATATTTGAATAATAGTTTTTCAATGAAGGATCTTGGCGAAGCAGCTTACATATTAGGCATAAAGATTTATAGAGATAGATCGAAACGCCAAATATCATTGTCACAAAGTATATATTTGGACAAAGTTCTAAAGAGGTTTGGAATGGAAGAAAGCAAGAAAGGGTTCTTGCCCATGTTGCCCAATACGACCTTGAGTAAAACTCAAAGTCCGACATCGGCAGAAGATAGAGAAAGGATGAGTAAGACTCCCTATGCCTCAGCCATAGGATCTCTAATGTATGCCATGCTATGTACTAGACCCGACATTGCATATGCTGTTAGTTTAACTAGCAGATATCAAAGTGATCCAGGAGTGGATCATTGGACAGCGGTCAAAAACATCCTTAAGTACTTGAGAAGAACTAAGGATATGGTTCTTTCTTATGGAGGTGATGAACAGCTCGTTGTTAATGGTTACACCGATGCTAGTTGGAACACCGATCCGGATGATTCTAAATCACAATCCGGATACGTATTTATTTTGAATGGTGCAGCAGTTAGCTGGAGGAGTGCAAAGCAAAGCGTTGTGGCGAGATCTTCAACTGAATCGGAATACATGGCTGCTTCGGAGGCTTCACAAGAAGCGATATGGATGAAGGAGTTCATTACAGAGCTGGTTGTGGTTCCTAGTGCGCTGGACCCAATGTCTATCTACTGTGATAACATGGGCGCCATAGCCAATGCGCAAGAACCAAGGTCACACAAGAAGCTGAAGCATATCAAGCTACGTTTTCACGCTATTCGAGAACATATCCAGGATGGGGATATAAAGATTTGCAAAGTACACACAGATCTGAATGTGGCGGATCCGTTGACTAAACCTCTCCCGAGGGCAAAACATGACCAACACCAAACTGCCATGGGTGTTCGGTATATTACCATGTAATCTAGATTAGATGACTCTAGTGCAAGTGGGAGACTGTTGGAGATATGCCCTAGAGGCAATAATAAATGTAGTTATTATTATATCTTTGTGTTTATGATAAATGTTTACATTCATGCTATAATAGTATTAACAAGGAAACATTGATACTTGTGTGATTTGTAAACTTAATTTGAAGTCCCTAGTATAGCCTCTATACTTCACTAGCTTGTTGGTTGATGGATGATTGTGGTTTCCCTATCATGAACATTGAGATGTTATCAACAACAAGATCATATCGTTAGGAGAATGATATGGTGGACATACTCCTATAGATAAGCGTAGCATAAAGATCAAGTCATTTCAATAGTTCAATTGCTATATGCTTTCTGATACATAGTAACCTAATTCCTTCGACCATGAGATCATGCATATCACCTTTACCGGATGGATGCTTTGATGACATCAAACACCACACCGTAACTGGGTGGTTATAAAGGTGGCATTGAGTGTTCGGAAAGTTTTGGTTGAGACACATGGATCAAGAGTGGGATTTGTCCATTCATATGACGGATAGATATACTCTGGGCCCTCTCGGTGGAATGTCATCCAATTAGCTTGCAAGCATGTGACTGGCTCACAAGGGATCACATATCACGGGAACGAGAAAAGAGTACTTATCGGTAACGAGGTTGAACTAGGTATGCAGAGATACCGACGATCATAACCTCGGATAAGTAACATATCGTGAGACAAAGGGAAATTGGTATCGTATGTAAGTGGTTCATTCGATCGCAAAGTAATCGTAGAAATATGTGGGAGCCATATGAATTTCCAGATTACTCTATTGGTTATTGTTCGGAGAAGTGTCTCGATCATGTCCGCATAATTCACGAACCGTAGGGAGACACACTTAAGGATTCGACGTTGTTTGAGTAGTTATGGTATTATGAGAAAGAGACCGAATATTGTTCGGAGTCTCGGATGTGATCCGGGATATCACGAGGTGATCCGGAACGGTCCGGAGAATAAGATTCATATAAGGAAAGTCCCGTTTCGGAGTTCGGGAATGATTCCGGTGATTTCATCGGGAATGTTCTAGAAGGTTCCGGAATGTCCGGCACTCCGGGGGGGGAGGGTACATGAATGTGTTATATCAAAGTTGGTATGATTGCATCATGTACTAAGTGTCATCGCTATCCGAAATAAAGGGTTAATTCAAATCCTAGTTTGAAAAGTCAAACTGCCAGTTTTCGGAAAGAGGAGAAGGAGGATTGGTGGAGGCCGACTTGGGGGAGGAGTCCCCTTGGCCGGCGCGCCACCCAAGGCCGACTTGGGGAGGGACTCCTCCCCTTGGCCGCCGGCCCCTCCCATCTATATAAGGAGGGGTAGGGCTCCCCTCCTAGGACACACAAGTTCCTATCTTCTACCTCCGGTTTAGAGCCGTTTTGGTTTAGAGCTTCTAATTGCTTTAGCCTTCGGTTTAGAGCCTTCTAATTGGTTTAGAGCCTTCTAATTGGTGTGTCTAATTACTAGACCACTAATAGCCTCTCTCATACTCCACCATACTCGCTCCGGCTTAAGGCGAAGCCCTGCGGGATTTCCCCTCTACTTCCGGTACCACGCCGTTGTGCTGCCGGAATCGCGAGGAGAGTGCTACAACCTCCGCTGCCTGCTGGAACAAGGGAGAGGAAGGTCTTCGTCGAGTACCGAACGTGTGACCGACTGTGGGAGCGCTGCCGGAACGCAGCTCCGGAAGGATCGTCTACACGATCTTGAGATCAGGAAGAGTACGACTACATCACCCACGAGAATCCGCTCTCGTTAAATGCTTTGGAATCTTCGAGGGTAAGTTATTCCATTGACTCGTTGCTACAATCTAGTAGATAGATCTTGGCTTGTTTGTTTGTATGCGATAGAAATTTTTTGTTTTCCATGCTACGAACCCCTACAGTCACCAGCGTACCCGGAGCCTTGGAGTACAAGACACGCTAGACTAGTAATAGACGATGTAGGACTCTGTAACCTGTCCGGCTAGGACTTTTTCCTGTAACCCTAGGACCTGGCGACTATATAATTCGGGCCTATGGGAGCCTTTAGGACACAACTTCAGACAACCTCGCACAGCGAACCTATCTCTGTAACTCGGCGTATTGCCATTATAGTGATTTATAGCAGGAGTAGGATTCCGCCACCATTGTGGGATCTAAACCTGGGTAAGCTGTGTTACCTCGTACACGTCAACCGTCCTCCTTCCCCCACGTCTCTAAACACGCACTGTGAGGACCCCTCCATGGCGTACTCGTCGGCAATACCACGACATGAACCTAGCATACTTTAACAATCAAAAACCTTTTGGGCTTCCTTAGCAACATCATTGAACTCTTTTAGCAAAGTTTCTAGGATAAAATCTCTCTTTTCAGCATCCTCCTCTTCTTTTAGTTTAATAAATATTATTTGCATCATGGGGTTAATGTTAACAAACCTAGCTTCCAACATATGAACTAAAGAAGCTGCAGCGATTTCATAATTAGGAGCAAGTTTTGCAAAGGATGTACCCTCAATATCCTCATGTTTGCTAACATGATTAAACAATTCTTCAATATTTTCTTTCCCAATTATTGACCCACTACCTATTGAAAGGTATTTCGGGGTGAACTTAGGGACCAACATGGTGCGCTAGAGCAAGGTGACAACTAGAGGAAGAACTAATATTTTTGTGTTTTTTATAAGAGAAAGCAAACCAAACAAAACTAATTTTTTTTGGAGTTTTTGATAAAAAGAGGCAAACAAAACAAGGCCAAAGAAACTAAGCAATACAAAACAAAGTAAAGAGAAAGGTTGTGAAGGACTCCCCTTGTGAAGCCGTCCTTAGCCTCCCCGACAATGGCGCCAGAAAAAGTCTTGATGCAGCTCAAATCACTATAGAGCTTCGTTGGGAAACCCCAAGAGGAAGGTATGATGAGTACAGCAGCAAGTTTTTCCCTCAGTAAGAAACCAAGTTTATCAAACCAGTAGGAGGAAGGAAACGACTCAAAGGTGTTGCAAGCAACTGGAAACCTGCACAACACAAACTCAAGACTTTGCCCCCAATGAACAGTGAGGTTGTCAATCTCACTAGTTTGCTAAAAACAAAGTATTAACTGTATGGTGTGGAAGGTAATGGTGGCTTACAGAAAGTAAACAGTAACAATGGAAGATGTATCAATGGTAAAGATTGGACTGGGGTCCATAGATCACTAGAGGTGTTCTCCTTAAGATAAACAACATAAATGCTGGGTAAACAAATTACAGCGGGGCAATTGACAGGACAGAGCAAGGCATAACAATGCAATACTAGACATTCATGATCCTATGAGATTTGATTGGGCATTACAAAAATATACATAGACCGCCATCCAACTGCATCTATGACTAGTAATCCACCTTCAGGTTATCATCCGAACCCCCTCCAGTATTAAGTTGCAAGCAACGGATAACTGCTTTAAGCAAGGTGTGTCAAGTAAACAATACAATTGTTCCATGAACAAGAAATTGTTGTTTTCTCCCTAGTAGCAATAACACATCTACAACCTTAGATATTTCTGTTACTTCCCCAGTTTAAATAGACGCATGAACCCACTATCGAGCATAAATACTCCCTCTTGGAGTTACTAGCATCTACTTGGCCAAGATAGCTATTAGAAACAGAGAGCATGCAAGATCTCAAACAACGAAGACATGATAGAGTCAATAAGATAGAATCATTAACCAATCTGACATAGTAATCTCAATATCCATCGGATCCCCGCAAACACAACATGCATGAATACAAATAGATAATCTTGATCATGAACGGAGCTCACAAGATCTAAACATGGTAGCACAAAGGAGGAGAAACAACCATCTAGCTACTACATGGACCCGTAGTCCAAGGTGGAACTACTCACGCTTCATACCGGAGGCTAGCATGGTGATGAAGAAGGCCTCCAGGATGATCTCTCCCCTCCGGCAGGGTGCCGGGAAGATCTTCATATCCCCCCGATCTAGGGACGATGGTGGCGGCAGCTATAGACTATTTCGTGGAATATTGATCGGGTACTTAGGGTTTAGGTATCGGGGGCTTCTGATAGGCGAAGAGGGAGGCCGAGGGGGTGCCCGAGGCGGCTGCATCCCCTAGGCGCGGGCCAGGCCTGGCCGCGCGGTGATTTCTATGCACTTCTATTCTTGTAGATAGTTTTTGGGCCTCCAAGTGCAGAGATTTGTAGAACAGCAGCAAGTTTCCCTTAAGTGGATTACCCAAGGTTTATCGAACTCAAGGAGTATGTGGTCAAAGGTATCCCTCTCAACCAACCCTGCAATCAAGATACAAGAAGTCTCTTGTGTCCCCAACACACCCAATACACTTGTCAGGTGTATAGGTGCACTAGTTCGGCGAAGAGATAGTGAAATACAAGTGATAACGGTGCTATAAAAGAGCTTCTGACTTGTTGTTGACGTGGGAGAGACTAAAGGCAAACTGAAATACAGATGGAAGGAAACAAACATGCAACAGATCTAGATGCAAATGGTGTTTCAATGTTTATAAACAAGGCATAGGGATCATACTTTCACCAGTGAACACTCTCAATATATATTCTCTTCATGATACTACCCTGAACTACTCTCCGGTTGGACACTCTAATCCATGGTAGGGCTATAACAGCACACCTCAAAGTCCACCTTCCCCATCTAGATAACCTCACACTATCACCTTGAGCGCTAGATGGTTCCAACAAACACCACAATTTCATAGAGACAACCAACTCAAAATATAGTCATGATAAATATTTATGAAGTCTAGCCTAAGTGCCACCACGACGTGCATGCTGTCACTTTCACACATGTGGGGAGAGCAAAGATCTATTGAATCACTTGAGTATTATGTAAACCCTAGCCTAAGTGCCACCAAGGTATGCATGTTGTCACTTTCATACACGTGGGGAGAGCTAGAGATCTATTAAAGCACTTGAGTAGCAGAGCAGATTTACTTGATTACAAAGCTCATGATCACAATAAGATCATGCATAGAGAGAGAGGTGAACACATAGCTACCGGTAGAACCCTTAGCCTCGAGGAAGAACTACTCCCTCCTCATCATGGGAATTAGCAACGATGATGAAGATGGTGGTGGAGATCGATGGAGATGGCTCCGGGGGCACTTCCCCGTCCCGACAGAGTGCTAGAAGAGAGACTATCTATCCTCCGAATCTCCCCTTCGGTGGCGGCGGCATTACAGAGGTTTTCATGGCTTTCTCCCCCACTGGTAGAAAACGTGCCATGCGTCCCGGTTGGTAAGGGGCTTTAGTCCCGGTTGCCCAACCGGGACGGGGCAATCGGGACTAAAGCCCGAACCTTTAGTCCCGGTTGCCCCACCAACCGGGACAAAAGGCCACACACGTGGCATCTGCTCCGTGCGAGGGGGGGGGCTTTAGTCCCGGTTCGTAACACGAACCGGGACTAATAACCTGCTGCCGCGGCAGAGATTTGGCCCATTTCTCTGCCGCGGCAGAGAATTCATTTTGGCACATTTTGTTGCCGCGGCAGCATTTTCGCCACTTTTTGTGCCGGGCAGAGAATTCATTTAGGTTGTTTTATTGTTTATTTAGTGTTTTGCACTTATCAATGAAGGAACCTTATATTACACAAGATCATCATGACAACATTTTACATTCAATACACGGATCGAGTTCATGCACTACATACAAAAGTTGCTATTCGATGCTACCGGCCAATTTCTTGAAAGTTGCTATTTTTACAATTCCTATTGTCTATACACAGCCGAGTAGTATTCCCCTTTTGGGTCTAGGACTTCTGCATCCAAGAATCCCGCCAATTCCTCCTGTATTGCTCGTATGCGATCCTTTGGCAGAAGACCGTCCCGTAGACGTTCGATCTGATTTAAAAAAGGAGTCAGCCTATATGAATATGAAACTCAACACAATTTGATTGTAATTAAAAACTATAGAAATTGTTTACGTACGTGGAGTTGCTCTAAATTTCTGCCCTTCTCATCGCACGTCTGCCGGATGAACTCGCATACATAGTATCCACATAGATTGTTACCTGGTCCCTGCGTTAGGCACTTTACGACAACAGAGTTCAATCAAAATAATAATCAAGCATGATAATAACTATATCAAAACTAGAATCAAAGAGATGCGCGGATATAGCTAGTGGTGCTTACATCTAGTGGTTGAAATGTAAGCTCCTCTTTCCAAACACCCCTAGCCTACTTGGTGAACCGTTTCCAAGCGCTGCCCGGCGTAGAAAACGAATAAAATAAGTTATTAAGTACTTGATATCATAAAATTCACGAACGTTGCCGATATAGTGTCGTAATGATTAGAATTACCGCTGGAGAAGTATCTGCATGTCCTTCCACGTCTCAAGGGGTTTATGTTTCGAGTCCATGACTAGTACACGCCCTTTGTCAAGTTGAATGATTAACAGAATATAGTGGTACCTGCGAATGCAGAACTAATCAATTATATACTTAACATCGAGTAAGCGAAATAGAAAGTGTATTCAAGACAATAACACTCACTGGAAGTTGTAAGGAAATAGTATTTCCCTTTTGGTTTCTTGAAACCTTAACGCGTGTACTATATTATCCTCCGTATCCTGGGGGCTTATTTTGAGATTAGCTTCATGAACCCAATATGGGTCAATGAAGCCAATGTCATAGATTTGTCCTCTGCTGCATTCGAGAATCTTCATTCTGCATATTAAAGTATGATTATATACATGCAATAAACAAAATAATATAGATGGAGACTAAATTAATTACAGAATTAGTACTTACAGACAATAGGCACTCATGATCGATTTGTCCAAGGCGTCTTGATTGAATAATTGAAATAGTTCATCAAATTCAATGGATATCATGTCATCCTTATCTTTCCCATGATGCTTTTTTGTAACCCTCAGCACTATCTAGTTAGCCCCGGCCCTTGTGGCATGCATGTACCAGTTATGCAATCTTCGCATTTTTGTTGAAAGATTGTTTACCTCCTCAAGTTTGACGAGAGGTTTTCCGTACTGGTATTGGTATGCTACTTCACTCACGGGGAAGAACTCTAACTGGGATAAGTACTGGGCAATACTCATACCTTGAGCAGCGGCAGCTTCTCCGTATTGTGCAACTACCTCTGGATCATACTGCTCTTCGGCCCCATATTTGCTCGACCCCACATTGGTTTGAGAAATCACCTTGAGAGGGGCGCAAGTCTGTTTTGCTTGTTCTCCGAGCTGGGCAACAGATTTCCCGCTTGCATCAGTACTGCTCTTCGAGGCTTTTTGTGCTGCATGTGACTTGAGAATAGAACGCTCATAGTATGATGACAGCTTTGGCTCGGGTTGATGAAGAGTCTTTAGCATTTTCAACACTTTGCCTTTTTCTTCTTTGGTGCTGGGGAACTCTGGCTCTTTCGGCCGCCTCAGCTTAGCGAAAAACGCTGTCGTTTCCGCATCAACTATCGCCGCAGTCTCCTCTTCAGTACAGTCATAAGCTCTCTTGGGAGGAACCGTTGGTACTTTTGGAAGAGGCTCTTGTTTACGTTTCGGCGATCGCTTACGACACACAGTAGCGGTACGCTTACGCTTTTTATCCTGAGGCGCCGGCGATGGCTCCCGCGGCGATGGCTGCACCGGAGATTGGTGAGGCGACGGAGCCGGGTGAGGCGACGGAGCTGGGTGAGGCGACGAAGACGGCTGCCGCGGCGGCGACGACCTCGCTGGAGACGGGTGAGGCGGCGGCGAAGATGGCCTTGGCGTGTGATTTTGAAGCACGATACAATCCTTCGGCCATAGAATGGTGACTTTTTTGCGTCACCCAGCACAGTCACATCCCCTTCACCAGCAAGGTAGTGAAGATCCAAAACCTCAAAGGTGGGCATGATTTCATCCACGCCGACAACAGCGTAGCCCTCTGGAACCGGACGACTGTGGTAAGTTGGTGTGGGTCCAATTGTTAAGGCATAGCCGACCGCCACCTTCATTGATATGTTCACAACTTTGACATGTAGCTCGCAGTGTGTCATCTCTGTGATATCATCCACTGGGTAGCCAACAGGAGCCATCGTCGGTGCATCATCGGCATCGCCATTGTCATCACCCGGGACCTCGGTGGAAGCCACACTGCTTTTTCGATTATTCGATAGGCCGGTAGCATCGAATGCAGTGTGCTGCTGAGATGGACCGGTAGTACTTTGCTCTTTAAGTGAGTTAATTTCATCTTGTTGTTGCTTTAATCGTTCTTCAATTAAACGCATTCGCTCTTTCTGACTTTCTGCTTCAACTGCCGCCCTGTCCTTACTCCTCTGACGGCTTCTATCAGGATATTTCTTCCTCTCTTCGGGAAACCCAGTCCTCCATGATTGGGAGCCTATTGTGCCTCGTGTTCATCCATCATGTTCCTTATTTCCAAGGGCGAGTGTGAGCTCATCATTCTCTCTATCGGGAATGAAGTCCCCATCTTTAACAGCCTTTACTGCTTTTCTCATCCTCTCGATTGGCAAGGGGTCTTCTTTATGTCGTATGTTATATATGCACCTCCCTTCCGAGTCCAACGTGCCCCCAAAAACCAATTCCTTGCACGTTCTAGCCAATCGTCTGTCTCTGGGGTGATATTTTTATCACGCAGTTCCTGCTCAAGTTTCTCCCACTTAGGAATGCCAACCTTGTAGCCACCTTGCCCCATAGTATGGTGATAATTCTTCTTAGCAGCATTCAGCTTATTCGTTTCAGACATTTTCTTAGCTTTTTCTGATTTCTTGTATTCCACAAACTCATCCCAGAATGGTTTTATCTTCTCAAACTGAATATTCTTGAAATCGGGAGTCTTCTTTTTCACGACATAGTCAAGGTGCAATCTTTTCTTCCAGTTGGTGAAACACTGGGCCATCTTCTTCAAAGCCCACTCCCTGACCTTAGCCTCCATGGCTCTCCCATGTTGTAAGGCGTCCTCAACTGGATCCTCCGCATTTGGATCCAGCTCTATCTTCAGTAGTTTGAAATTAACCATGAGCCTCTTCCACAGTAAATCTTTGGCGTGGTTAGGGACAAATAAACATGTTCCCTCTTCATCCGCTTTAGCAGGCCTATTCCAATTTCTAATGGTGATCGGGATTAAGTCCCTAACGATTACTCCGCATTGTGCCACAAATTTGGTTGCGACAACTTCGGGAGCTGTCGGTCTGCCGTCTTCAGCGACATCTTCGATCCTAAACCTCTCATGGTCTTGCAAGTTTTTGGTTGGGCCTCGTCTGCTCTTTTCAGTAGATTCCTTCGATCCGGAGGGCTAAAAGAAGAAAGATCATCGTTACTATTTCTATATAGATAGCAGATGATTAATTAATGAATTGATTTATATTACATGCACCTCGCCGGAGCGGTCGTCTTCTCGATTACACAAGGCATCGCCTTCTCCCTCGCGGAAGGCAACACCTTCAACCTCAAACAAGTTGTCTACTCCGGTAAAAAGAGGATCACCCTCACCGGAGTTGTTCAGAAACGTTGATACGTCTAAATTATCTTCCCCACGAATCACACCTTGGATCAACTCTTCCTTTTCTTCTTCTCTGACATGTGGGTCCATATTTTCTGCATAGGTGGAAAAACGAATAAGTCAAAGCGGCTAAAGAAGAAAGTTAAGGAGAAACCCTAATATATACATACACAATAATAAAAATGAAGAGAAACCCTAAACCTAGCTACAAAAAGGAAACCGTGTAGTAGATAGGTAACTCTAGCTAAAATCAACTAAAATCAATATTCCGGAGTTCCGAGGGGTGTAACCTAGTTCGGAGAAACCTCCGATGCATATGAGAGGGGAACATGAGTATAAGGCTACAAAAGGGAAACTATCCAGCAGATAGGTAACACTAGATACTAACAAAATACCATATTGGAATCGATTTAAGAGGGTTCAGAATGCCCTGGCGAAGGCACATCGTCGAACCCACATGCACCTAAGGGGTATTAATGATTCCTTATCTAACCACAGTGACTGACAATGTGAATCGGGTCTGGGGCTACCCACATTGACTGACCAGTGAGGTCGAAGACCAATAATACCAAACTAATTAATAAACCTAATAATACCTAACTAATAATAAACCTAATAATCGAAACACCGAAAAGAAAGGGAAACAATCAACACATGGCATCGATGCAATGCTCAAGCAAGTATGATGATATGACAAGTTAATTTGCATTGGAATGTAACCCTAAGACATGCTCGACGATTTAATCGGGGTTCCGACGGGTGAAAACCCTAACTCGGGGAAACTCCGGAACATATGAGAGGGGTGCATTTGTTCTTCTAATTATACTTGTCATTTAAATTGTTGAACTTGCATTTTGGTTTAATAAAGAAAGAACAAATCAAACCCTAAACCCTAACTTCCCCCTCCATTTGAAAACCATTCAAATGAGTTTTGTATTTAAACAACTAACTACATGAGTTGAGCCCAAAGTGTATAAAAGGGTCTCACACTATTTCATATACTTTATAAAAGTTTCTGTAAGTTGAAAAGATTCAAAACAGATTTGAAATTCAAATTACAAAAGGGAAATCAGAAATAGAAATAGAAAAAAATTTCTAGAAATAAAAAATGTATCCAACCTAGCTACTGGGCCGAGCCCATCTCTCCTTCTCTCTCTGGCGCTAGCAGGAAGCCCACCCGGGGCCCAAGAGCAGCCCAGCCAGGCCCGTACCCCTTCGGCCTTTCTGTTTCTGTCTTCTTCCTCCCCGACGCAAGCAGCTCGGTGGCTCGCCGCCGGCCACCCGATGCGCCGCCGCATGCCAAGATCATCGTCGCCGCCCCCGCGAGCCTATAAGAGCTCCAGCGCCGCCATCAACAACCCTAGCTTCTCTTCTTCCCCGTTTTCCCCCTTTGCCCGAACCCTAGCTGCATAGGTGTTGCGTCGCCTCGCCGTCTCTGGCCACCTCACGGCCAGTCGAGGCCGCCGTTGGAACCGCCTCATCGCGAAGATCATCTCCACCGGAGGAATCAGCCCCGCGTTCTTCGAATCGTCGCCATCGACCTCTTCTCTCCCGACGCCATCCGTCGCTCCCCGACGACAATTCCGACGCTTCCCGACCGCGCCTCGCCTCGTCAATCCCTCCGCGCCGCCCGCGCCTACTCAAAATTGGCGGCGCCGCCCTCTGTTGGTTGCCGGAGAAGGTGGTACAACGACGGCCGACGGCGGCGAACGCGGAATCTAACGGCGCAGGCATGAACTACAGTGAGAGGGGAAGGAAGGAAGCATCCAGAAGGTTCGCTTGCTCACCCTGAGCGCGTGAGGTTGGTCGGAGAGAGCGCGGGAGGTCGAGGTTGAGCGAATCGACGCCGACGAGCACGGTCGGGGTCGAGGAAGATGGAGTCGTGGGCGACGACTGGTGCGCGCACGAACGGAGGCGGCGGTGCTGGCGTATGGATCCTGACGGCGACGCGTGGGCTCGGGCAGCCTGACGGCGTCGGGGGCGGCGAGCTCGGGCAGCCTGCCGGCGTCGGGGGCGGTTGTGCGCGCGTCGGTGAAGCAGAGTGATGGGGAAGGGAAGAAGAAGAGGAAGGGCTAAAGGGTTATAACCAAAGGACCTTTAGTCCCGGTTGGTGGCTCCAACCGGGACTAAAGGGTTATACGTCCCGGTTGGAGCCACCAACCGGGACCTATACTCCAATATTTTCAGCAGACCAAGGGTTGGCGCGCAGGGGGTCTTTAGTCCCGGTTGGTGGCTCCAACCGGGACATATTCCCCTGTTTTCAAAAAATTTCAGGTATTTTCTCTCTGTTCCCGCCTTATTTTTTATTTTGGGGTTTAAATTTGTATTGTTTTTTAAATGATAATTAATTTGGAATTTAGAAAAACTTTAAACATAAAAAGTGTTTGGATTTGAATAAATAATTCAAAACCATTTTCTGTTTTAAAAAATAATTAATGTAACCATTTAAAATATGAACTATTTACAATTAAAAATGAATTAACTTATATTTTTTTAATATCAATTTGGAATTTAGAAAAACTTTAAACATAAGAAGTGTATGGATTTGAATAAATAATTCAAAAACATATTCTATTTTTAAAAAATAATTAATGTAACCTTTTAAAATGAATTAACTTATATTTTTGAATATTAATTTGGAATTTAGAAAAACTTTAAACATAAAAAGTGTTTGGATTTAAATAAATAATTCAAAAACATTTTCTGTTTTAAAAAATAATTAATGTAACCATTTAAAATATGAACCATTTACAATTAAAAATGAATTAACTTATATTTTTTAATATCAATTTGGAATTTAGAAAAACTTTAAACATAAGAAGTGTATGGATTTGAATAAATAATTCAAAAACATATTATATTTTTAAAAAATAATTAATGTAACCTTTTAAAATGAATTAACTTATATTTTTGAATATTAATTTGGAATTTAGAAAAAATTTAAACATAAAAAGTGTTTGGATTTAAATAAATAATTCAAAAACATTTTCTGTTTTAAAAAATAATTAATGTAACCATTTAAAATATGAACCATTTACAATTAAAAATGAATTAACTTATATTTTTTTAATATCAATTTGGAATTTAGAAAAACTTTAAACATAAGAAGTGTATGGATTTGAATAAATAATTCAAAAACATATTCTATTTTTAAAAAATAATTAATGTAACCTTTTAAAATGAATTAACTTATATTTTTGAATATTAATTTGGAATTTAGAAAAATTTTAAACATAAAAAGTGTTTGGATTTAAATAAATAATTCAAAAACATTTTCTGTTTTAAAAAATAATTAATGTAACCATTTAAAATATGAACCATTTACAATTAAAAATGAATTAACTTATATTTTTTTAATATCAATTTGGAATTTAGAAAAACTTTAAACATAAGAAGTGTATGGATTTGAATAAATAATTCAAAAACATATTCTATTTTTTAAAAAATAATTAATGTAACCTTTTAAAATGAATTAACTTATATGCCCGCTTTTTTTGAATTTATTATGCCCGTTTTGAATTATCTGAATTTCTAACTATGGTCGAACCGGTGTGCATGAAGATAGGGGACGGGCATCGTTAGAACTTGCATTGGATCTCTGAAGAAACCACATATTGCGAGTCTAAAAATGATTTTTTTCAAAAAATCACGGGCGATAGATCATGTACCTGTAGTACAAACCGGACCCACTTCCTACCGATTCGGCAGACATTTGTCCTTTTTACCCGGGATGGACGAAAAGGTTTGAGATGTACCGGTTGGGATATAGTCCTTGTAAGGTGGTCTAGTATTTTAGGAAAATAGGACGGTAGCATTCTGAAACGGCATTTTGGTGGTTACTTCACAAAACGACCCGTTTTTTGCGCTCGGAAAATGGAAAAGGGATTTTCCGTGCGACAAAAAGGAAAACTTCCTCCTGCAACATTGTTCTACATACCAATGTCCACACACATGCATAATATGGGCACAACATCACAAACTATGCCGTGATTCAGCACATAACATCGGTCATTTGGACCGAAAGCCATGAAACCTCGAACATGATAGGTCATTTTGTGAAGGTTTTTCGAAACATGATCAATATACCAAGTCTGGTATTTTTCCTTTCAACTATGTAACATAATATGACACCACGCGAAGGATTTTCATTATTCGGATTTTTTTTGAATTTATTATGCTCGTTTTGAATTATCTGAATTTCTAACTATGGTCGAAACGGTGTGCATGAAGATAGGGGACGGGCATCGTTAGAACTTGCATTGGATCTCTGAAGAAACCACATATTTCGAGTCTAAAAATGATTTTTTCAAAAAATCACGGGCGATAGATCATGTACCTGTAGTACAAACCGGACCCACTTCCTACCGATTCGGCAGACATTTGTCCTTTTTACCCGGGATGGACGAAAAGGTTTGAGATGTACCGGTTGGTATATAGTCCATGTAAGGTGGTCTAGTATTTTAGGAAAATAGGACGGTAGCATTCTGAAACGGCATTTTAGTGGTTACTTCACAAAACGACCCGTTTTTTGCGCTCGGAAAATGGAAAAGGGATTTTTCGTGCGACAAAAAGGAAAACTTCCTCCTGCAACATTGTTCTACATACCAATGTCCACACACATGCATAATATGGGCACAACATCACAAACTATGCCGTGATTCAGCACATAACATCGGTCATTTGGACCGAAAGCCATGAAACCTTGAACATGATAGGTCATTTTGTGAAGGTTTTTTCGAAACATGATCAATATACCAAGTCTGGTATTTTTCCTTTCAACTATGTAACATAATATGACACCACGCGAAGGATTTTCATTGTTCGGATTTTTTTTGAATTTATTATGCCCGTTTTGAATTATCTGAATTTCTAACTATGGTCGAACCGGTGTGCATGAAGAGAGGGGACGGGCATCGTTAGAACTTGCATTGGATCTCTGAAGAAACCACATATTGCGAGTCTAAAAATGATTTTTTCAAAAAATCACGGGCGATAGATCATGTACCTGTAGTACAAACCGGACCCACTTCCTACCGATTCGGCAGACATTTGTCCTTTTTACCCGGGATGGACGAAAAGGTTTGAGATGTACCGGTTGGGATATAGTCCATGTAAGGTGGTCTAGTATTTTAGGAAAATAGGACGGTAGCATTCTGAAACGGCATTTTGGTGGTTACTTCACAAAACGACCCGTTTTTTGCGCTCGGAAAATGGAAAAGGGATTTTCCGTGCGACAAAAAGGAAAACTTCCTCCTGCAACATTGTTCTACATACCAATGTCCACACACATGCATAATATGGGCACAACATCACAAACTATGCCGTGATTCAGCACATAACATCGGTCATTTGGACCGAAAGCCATGAAACCTCGAACATGATAGGTCATTTTGTGAAGGTTTTTTCGAAACATGATCATTGTTCGGCACACATTTAGTCCCGGATGTAGTCACAAACCGGGACTAAAGGGATTGCGGCAGAGTGGGCCAGACAACACTAATAATAGGGGTGAGTGTCGACATTATGTCGTGCGGCTTGTACCTTGTCCCGGATAGTGTCACCAACCGGGACTAAAGATGAACCTTTAGTCCCGGTTGGAGACACCAACCGGGACTAAAGATGAGTCAGCACTAATAATAGGGGTGAGTGTCGACATTATGTCGTGAGTGTCGACATTATGCCGAGCTGCTTGTACTATAAATATGCATCCTTGTGAGTCCAGTCCTCCAGCCAGTTTGAGGCATCTCCGAGATGGTTTTAGAGAGCAGGGACACCACTACGGCCAGTTTCAGGGAGATGCCGACGGAGCCCAGTCCTCCGGCATCTCCGAGAAACTGGTCATAGAGGCACTCCCTAATATGTGAAATTAGTTAGCTCCGAGGCGTATTGATCTAGTTAGTGAAGTTACAAGCTGCAAGATGGTTTTCGAGAGCAGGGACACCACTGCGGCCAGTTTCAGGGAGATGCCGACGGAGCCCAGTCCTCCGGCATCTCCGAGAAACTGGTCATAGAGGCACTCCCTAATATGTGAAATTAGTTAGCTCTGAGGCGTATTGATCTAGTTAGTGAAGTTACAAGCCGCAAGATGGTTTTCGAGAGCAGGGACACCACTGCGGCCAGTTTCAGGGAGATGCCGACGGAGCCCAGTCCTCCGGCATCTCCGAGAAACTGGTCATAGAGGCACTCCCTAATATGTGAAATTAGTTAGCTCTGAGGCGTATTGATCTAGTTAGTGAAGTTACAAGCTGCAAGATGGTTTTCGAGAGCAGGGCCACCACTACGACCAGTTTCAGGGAGATGCCGACGGAGCCCAGTCCTCCGGCATCTCCAAGAAACTGGTCATAGAGGCACTCCCGATCCAGCCACAAAATGGGACTAACACTCAAGACATTTATTAATATTAAAAACTGAGACTACAAAACCGGGACTAAAGGCCACAAACCGCGAAAGATATCCTTCGGTCAAGCCACAAACCGTGAAAGACATGAACTAGAGTTACATAATATGAGCATGAACTTCTTGGCATATGTCATTCCTTATGACCGCTTCAGACGTAACCATGGAGCATCTTCTTTACTTAACGGAATGCTTGGGTCAGTTTTCACTGTGAAGGGCGGAATTTCATCAAACTTATTATAATCTTCTGACATGTTTGTCTTGTCCTCGATTCCCACGATGTTTCTTTTCCCTGAAAGAACTATGTGACGCTTTGGCTCATCATATGATGTATTCGTTTGCATATTTTTTCTTTTTTTCGGTCTGGAGGACATGTCCTTCACATAGAAAACCTGAGACACATCATTGGCTAGGACGAATGGTTCATCTCTATAACCAAGATTGTTGAGATCCACTGTTGTCATTCCGTACAACTGGTCTATCTTTACCCCTTCCCCATTCAGGTTGACCCATTTGCAGCGAAACAAAGGGACCTTAAAAGAGACTCCATAGTCTAGTTCCCATATCTCCTCTATGTAACCATAATATGTGTCCTTTTGTCCATTCTCGTCTATTGCATCAAAGCGGACACCACTATTTTGGTTGGTGCTCTTTTTATCTTGGGCGATCGTGTAGAATGTATTCCCATTTATTTCGTACCCTTGGAAATTCAATACAGTAGAAGATGGTGACGCGGCCAACAAGTATAGATGATCTCCAACAGTGGTGTCATTCAAGAGATGTGTCCGCATCCAACCACCGAAAGACTTCATGTGTTCATGTGTAATCCATGATTCAGGCTTCCCCGGGTTTTTGGAGCGTACAATATTCTTGTGTTCCTCGATATACGGAGCTGCCAAGGTGGAATTATGTAGAACTGTGTAGTGTGCTTTAGTGAAAGAATCCCCGTGCCTACATATCATTGCTTTCTTTCCCAGCGTGCCTTTTCCACTTAGTCTTCCCTCATGCCGCGAGTCAGAAACACCAATCGGCTTAAGGTCAGGAATAAAGTCAACACAAAACTCAATGACCTCCTCTGTTCCATATCCCTTGGAGATGCTTCCTTCTGGTCTAGCACGGTTATGAACATATTTCTTTAAGACTCCCATGAACCTCTCAAAGGGGAACATATTGTGCAGAAATACTGGACCGAGAATGGCAATCTCTTCCACTAGATGAACCAGGAGATGCGTCATAATATTGAAGAAGGATGGTGGGAACACCAATTCAAAACTAACAAGACATTGTACCACATCCTTCTGTAACCTTGGCAGAATATCTGGATTGATTACCTTCTGAGATATTGCATTGAGGAATGCACACAGCTTCACAATGGGTACTCGAACATTTTCCGGTAGAAGCCCCCTCAATGCAATCGGAAGCAACTGCGTCATAATCACGTGATAGTCATGAGACTTCAGGTTTTGGAACTTTTTCTCTGCCATATTTATTATCCCCTTTATATTAGATGAGAAGCCCGACGGCACCTTGATACTGTAAAGGACTTCAAAAAAGATTTCCTTCTCTGCTTTGGTAAGAGCATAGCTGGCACGACTTAAGTGACGCCCTTTATCCGTCTTGTTATCTGTATGCATGTTCTTTGGGTCTTTCATAATTTGTTGGTCCTCCCGTGCTTCAGGTGTATCTTTTGTCTTACCATACACGCCTAGGAATCCTAGCAGGTTCACGCAGAGATTCTTCGTCACGTGCATCACGTCGATTGAAGAGCGGACACGCAGGACTTTCCAATATGGCAGCTCCCAAAATATAGATTTCTTCTTCAACATGGGTGCGTGTCCTGTAGCGACGTCGTTCGGAACTGATTGACTGCCGGGATCCTTTCCAAAGATTACTTCTATGTCCTTGAACATACCAAATACATCATCACCAGCAGGGAGTTCAGGCTTCTTCCGGTGATCTGCCTCGCCTTTAAAATGCTTGCCTTTCTTTCTTACGGGATGATTGGTCGGAAGAAATCGTCGATTCGCTAGGTACACAACCTTCTTGCATTTATGCAAATATGTACCTTCGGTCTTATCTAAACAGTGGGTGCATGCCTTATATCCTTTGTTTGTCTGTCCTGAAAGGTTACTAAGAGCAGGCCAATCATTGATGGTTACGAATAACAACCCTCGTAGATTAAATGGCTCTTGTTTGTTCTCATCCCACGCACGTACACCTGGTTTGCCCCACAACTGTAAGAGTTCTTCAACTAATGGCCTAATGTACACATCAATGTCGTTGCCCGGTTGCTTCGGGCCTTGGATGAGCACTGGCATCATAATGAACTTACGCTTCATGCACAACCAAGGAGGCAGGTTGTAGATACATAGAGTCACGGGCCAGGTGCTGTGACTGCAGCTCTGCTCCCCAAAAGGATTCATGCCATCCGTACTTAGACCAAACCATAAGTTCCTTGCGTCACCTCCAAAGTCTGGGAAGTCTCTCTCGATTTTTCTCCACTGTGACCCATCAGCAGGGTGTCTCAACTCCCCGTCTTTCTTACGGTCTTCTTTGTGCCATCGCAACAACCTGGCATGCTCTTTATTTCTGAACATGCGTTTCAACCTTGGTATTATAGGAGCATACCACATAACCTTAGCAGGAACCCTCTTCTGGAGGGGCTCTCCCTCAACATCACCAGGGTCATCTCGTCTGATCTTATACCGCAACGCGTTGCATACCGGGCATTTATCTAAATTCTCATACTCCTTACCGCGGTAGAGGATGCAGTCATTAATGCATGCATGTATCTTTTGCACATGTAATCCCAGAGGACAGAGAGTCTTCTTTGCTTCGTAGGTACTCTCGGGAAGTTCGTTATGTTTTGGAAACTTTGGCTTCATTATTTTCAGCATCTTTTCAAATGAGGAGTCAGTTAGACCACACTCTGCCTTCCATCGCAACAATTCCAGTGTGGTACCGAGCTTTGTGCTGCCATCTTCACAATTTGGGTACAACAATTTCTTGTGATCTTCTAACATGCCCTCTAACTTCAACTTCTCATTTTATTTTTCACAGTCTCGCTTTGCATCAGAAATGACCCTACCAAGTTCATCAGCCGGCTCATCTGATGCCCGTTCTTCACCTTTTTCCTCTCCATTGTCTTCCATTGCAGTATCACTGTATTCAGGAAACATATGATGATAGTTGTTATCATCATCTTCTTCTTCACCATCTTCCATCATAACCCCTCTTTCCCCGTGCTTGGTCCAGTAATTATAGTTGGGCATGAAACCTTTCATAATCAGGTGGCCGCGAATGATTTTCGAGGAAGAGTACTCCTTGTTGTTCCGACATTGAACACATGGACAACGTATAAATCCATTCTCTTTGTTTGCCGTAGCCACATAGATAAATTTATCCACGCCTTTGATATACCCGGCTACCCGCCGGTCACCGTACATCCATTCCCGACCGTTCATCTGCATCATATAAGTAAGTTTATCAAAAAACAGGACATCATAAATAGTGAAATAACCAATTCACACCGACACATGAATTGTATCAATGACCTAGAAAAGATAAGATTGCTAACCTCGATCGAGGGAAATAAAGAGGAGAAAGCTCAAGTGCGTCTCGGACACCTTCTATATTTTTGTTCTATGAGAAATTCAACTGGATTTTTCACTCAAACATTTCAACAAACACCTTCAATGCATGAATGAGAAAAAACTAGCACACACCCTCACACCTTACACCATTCGAAAAAACAGAGTGGAGGCAGAGGGGGCTGGGGCGTTGCATTTATAGAGGGCAAGGGGTCTTTAGTCCCGGTTGGAGCCAGCAACCGGGACTAAAGGTGCGTGCCACGCCACGTGGTTGTGGACAAACCTTTAGTCCCGGTTGGTGGCTCCAACCGGGACGCATGCCCCCTTACCAACCGGGACCCATGCCCCCTGGCCCCGTGCCCGCTCCAACCGGGACGCGTGCCAGCATTAGTCCCGGTTGGTGGCGCAACCGGGACTAATGCTCCCAGGGGTCGCGAACGGATGACCCTTTTTCCTCTAGTGCCCTATTGTTTAGGGTTTCTGAGTCGGGGGCTTCTTATAGGCGAGGGAGGCAAGGTCGATGGAGGGCCAGGGGGACCACACCCCCTGTGTGTGCCACCAGGGCTGGCCCACTCCCACCTAGGGTGTGGCCTGATGACCCACAAGTATAGGGGATTGCAACAGTCTTTGAGGGTCGTATTACCGAATTTATTGATTCGACACAAGGGGAGCCAAAGAATACTTGCAAGCCTTAACAGCTGAGTTGTCAATTCAGCTGCACCAGGAAATAGGTCTTGCTCACAGAAGTTTATCAGTAGCAACAACAACAGTAAAACAAGAGCAATAGTAACAGTAGTAGCAAACAGTAGGATATGAGCACGGTAGGCATAGGGATGGATGGACGGGCGTTGCAGATCTAGGGCAATTATAGATAAATAAGAATAAGCATCCAAGTACTAAACAATCATAGGCATGTGCTCCATATATAGTCATGCATGCTCGCATTGAGAACTTGCACAACATCTTTTGTCCTACCAGCCCGTTGCAGCGGGGCCTCAAGGAAACTACTGGCAATTAAGGTGCTCATTTTAATAGAGCACCAGAGCAAAGAATTAACACTCTGTGAACACATGTGATCCTCACACCACAGCCATCCCCTCCGGTTGTCCCAATTTCTGTCACTTCGGGGCCTTTGGATCCGGACAATGATATGTGTACACAACTTGCAGATAAGATCACAAACAATACTATCATCATGAATCAATAATAAGTTCAGATCTGAGATCATGGCACTCGGGCCCTAGTGACAAGCATTAAGCACAACAAGTTGCAACAAAGTCAAATAGCTCTAATAGAGATACTAGGAACCATGCCCTAACAATCTTATTCGATTACATGATAGAACTCATCCAATCCCTACCATCCCCATAGCCAACAGCGGGGGATTACTCACTCATGGATGGGGGAAACATGGATGGTTGATGGAGAGGCGTTGGTGATGACGATGGCGATGATCCTCTCCAAATTCCCTGTCCCGACAGGGTGCCAGAATGGAGTTTCTGGTTCAGAATCGCGGTTTCTGGTGGTGGCGGAGCAGCGGAACTCTTTCTGGAAAAACATCGAACTCCCCTCGGTTTTTAGGTTAATAGGCATCTTATAGGCGAAGAGGGAGGCCGGGGGGTGCCTGGGGAAGCCACACCCCCTCTAGGTGCGGCCTGGGCCCACCCGCGCGGCAGGGGGTGTGGGCACCTCAGGCCTCCCCTCCGTCTCGTACTCTGGCTCCGTGAGTCTTCTGGTGAAATAGGATTTTTGGCATATTTTCTGGGATTTTCCTGATAGTTGATTTTCTGCACAAAAACTAGAAACCAAGCTAATTCTGCTGAAAACAGCGCCAGTCCGTGTTAGTTGTATCCAAATCATACAAATTTAGAGGAGAAACAATAGCAAAAGTGTTCGGGAAAGTAGATACGTTTTGGACGTATCAACTCCCCCAAGCTTAGCTTATTGCTTGTCCTCAAGAAATTCAGTTGAGAACTGAGTGCGATAAAAGAACTTTCACGAACACATTTGCTTCATATGATGTATACATTCTCAGCACAGGAGTAGATACTTAAACCATTCATAATAAGGAGTATGCAACTATGTCTACTTAATAGTCATTGCAAGCTATGAAGAGAAACCAACTCAGTAATACTCCCTCCGTTTAGAAATATAAGATGTTTTAGGTTTGTGAAGAAGATGTATCTAGACACCTTTTAGTGTATAGGTTAGAATGAATCTAGACACTAAAAGATGTCTAGATACATTTCATTCACAAACCTAAAACATCTTATATTTCCAAACGGAGGGAGTAATAAGTAGCATGAAACATAAACATAAGCAACATTGCAATGCTCATAAGAAGGTATGTTAGAGTGGTATCTCGCTTGCCTTTGTTTGTAGAGCACAATATAAATTCCAAGGCACCTCTAAAGTTCAAGTGAAGACTAGAAGTAAAGATATCAGAGATACAAGCATCAAAGTAATGGCATAATTAACCAAGTTTTGGAACAAGCACATTACACTAAGAATGACAACTATGCTCTCAAGAAGGTGCTCATAGAATAAATGGTTACTCAGCGAGGAAGTGAAAAGGTTTTGAAAAGTTTGAAAGGCTTCCAAATGCTTAAAGTACGGTACTCATTAGCTTTGAGCTCTCATTGCCCCTATCATAGGCATCTTTAGACGATTAAGGTGAAAGTGAGGTCCAATATGAGTTATATGCTTGACTGACCATAAACTGGAAATCTCATGTCCCTTGGGTACGAGGGCCGCTCCTCATGCTACTCAACTTTAGTTACCGGTAAGTTCTTGTCATAGTAAATACATGTGTATCATAGAGAACCGCCAATGGGGTACCCCTTGCACATGGTACAGGAGCTATCCCATAACCAAAATGACAAGGCAAGCAGACAATGAGCATCTCAGCAATCTTCTTATTTGCCATGAGAAAATGGCGCTTTTTTCTCTCTTTACTCTTTTCAGTATGTGTCTCTCTCTTTTTTTATAAGAAGAAAGCTTCATAGATTGCTCATTATGGTTATGTTGCAAGTTTCCACCATGATTAGGCATGGCTTAGGCTAGCGGCCCAGGCGTTTCTCTAACACATATACATAACTCCATGGACTTACAAGCTCCCCTTTTATTTCATACCGACGACATCCGCAAACAAAAGAGCATGATAAAAACTGGGTATACATTTAAGGTGTTGAAAGCGTTCCCCATGACAGCACGGTTCTGCTAACTCCCAGCCTATAATTTGCAAGCATATAACTTTCAAGGACAGGTCACAATGGTTCAAGATTATTAAGTGCAGGAAATAAAGTGTGCCATCAAGTTCATGAGAGCTTTACTAACTAACTTTCTCAAATCAGTCAAACATTTTATTTGGAAGAAAACAAGGCATAATGAATATGCACTGAAATAGCAAATGATGCTAGTAGGCAGGTATGGTGGACATCTTTGACAATATTGGTTTTGGGGAGTTGGATGCACATGTAGAGTTCATACTCAGTGCAAGTGAAGGCTAGCAATAGAGAGGGAGCGACAAACGAGAGAGCAATAACTGTCATAATCATACTTGCAATAAAATAGGACTAATTATAGCATGAAAGTGATACAAGAACTCTGAGGAAAAATAAATCATCGAGGCTTACTGACCATTGTTCAGTCATATGCATGCGTGAGCATGTGCCAAGTCGATTCACATGAAACATTCAGAGGAGGATACCACAATATCATACCAAGTTATGAATAGAGCAATGCAAGCAAACATTCATATGACAAGCTACAAACTATTAGCAAGCTGGAGCTAATCATAAGAGAGCAAGAACTACTAAGCATCCATAAATAACATACACCTTACATGAAAAGACTAAGCATGCTCACCATGATGAGTATATGTACAAAAATGAAAAAAATAGAGTTCGTTACCAGCCTCTTACCACACCTCAAGGTGTCTTAATCTTCATCATTGCCCTTCACTTGTGTGACTTGAATAATAACATGAAACCAAACTCCACTGAGGACTGCTGAACCCTGCAAAGAACTTCACAAAACCAAAGAAGGACAACAAATATTTTTGGTGTTTTCGATTTTTCAAAGCAAGCATACAAAGCAAAAACAAACAAAGCGAAAATATTTTTGGATTTTTCTTTAAGGCAAACGAAAGCTAAAAAGCAAAGAAACAAACCAAGAGAAACAAAAAAAATATTTTTGGTCTTTTTGTATTTTTGAGAAAGAAGAAACAAGAACCAAAAAGAAAGTGAAACATGGATATACAAAGAACTGACGAAACATGATATATAGATGAGTGTGATGTCAGTATACCTCCCCCCAAGCTTAGGCTTTTGGCCTAAGTGGGGCTCAACTCCATGGTGACCAAGAAGGTGCACCTTCGTAATAGGACGAGGAGGCCCCTTCGTCCTGGTACGAGCTCGAGGACTCCCCTGTGTAGTGCATAGAGGGGTCGTATGAGGGCGCGTCCCCCTTATAGTGTCCATGGAAGCCAAGAATGTGCAGCTTCTCGTCCATATCCTCCTTGGATCGTGACAAAGGTCCCTGGGAAATACAAAACAAAGTGGTTTGGGGCAGAGGGATCTCTCTCTCTCTTCCCCATCAGTAAACAACATTCTATAAACCAGACTCTCAAGGGTAGAGCCAGCAGTGACAAAGTGATGCGCTTTCATGGCAGCTAAGTCAAGCCTCTAAGGAGCCAAAACTGTATCATTTGGATCAACAGAAAGGTCTAAGGCAGCAACAACACGTGTAGCAATAATACCACCATAAATGGGTCCCTTAGCAGCTAAGCGACGAGCAATGAGAGAACCAAGATTGTACCTAGATTGTTGAGCGCAGCAGCTAGGAAGGCCAAATGATAGTTGGAAATATTGCTAGTGTTCTCCCTACCAAGAACACTAGTGTCAAGATAATAAGCAAAATACCTGATACTGGGAGTTGAATATTTCTTATCTTTCCCTGTTGGGCTCTACGGTCATCATCATTGGTTATCCCACGGTAGAGCTCCAACAAATCAGTTGGCTGAGCTGGAATCTTCTTCACCGTCCCAGCCGTACCAATACCCAGGATCTCACAAAATTTCTTCAATGTCATGGAGAAAGGCCTGTTATAGATTTTGAAAGACACATCTGGCTTGAAAGAGCTGTTAGAAAAAGAGAAACTCTCCACAAAGTTTTTAGTGAGCGTAGCATACTGCACGCTCTCATCCTGCATATAGCTCGTTAGTCCAACCCTCCGAACCAAGGTTAGAAAATCATTGAGAATCCCAGCAGCCCGCAAAAAGGTTGGACAAGGAAAGGTAGAAGGGTGTGCATCCCCCTCATCTCTCTCGTCGCTAAATCATGATGTAATGAGATCCTCATTGTATGAGGGCCTAGCTCGGGAGGATGATCTTGAAGGCCTTTTCCTCCTAAGTGCATCACTCTCAAATATTTCACAATAGGTGTGGTTGTCCATGACCTCTTTTTATGAAATTTTTAGACAAACATCAAACCAAGTGATTTCCAAGTTGATAAATGATGATAAACTACTATAGGAACTTGCTAGAGGGGTACACATGCATCAAAATGAAATTTCTAAGCATAGAACAAGCATGAAAGCTCACACAACCTGACACCTATAGCAACAAAATAATCAAGATACAATCTACCAATCACAAATCTAATTGGAGAAGCGGAGGAGGCACATACCAAGGAGCAATCCCTCCAAAAATCAGCAACAAAGATGGACTGAGCAAGGAGATCGAAAATCGGGAGCAAGAACAGCAAGAACTCGGGCTTGAGAAAGTTTTCTGGTGTTTTTAGGGAGAGAGAAAGAAGTGGCTGGAGGAGACAACTTGGAGGGCCTTAGGTGGGTCCCACCCGTGCCAGGCGCGCCCCTGGGGCTGGCCGCGCCACCAGGGGGTGTGCTGGCCTGGGGGTCCCCCTGGGCCACTCCATGTGTCCCTCTACCCCTTTTTCGAGGAAAATTTTAATATGAATTTTCTGGAATTTTTCGGGAAACTTTATTTTTGGCCAATTTTCAGGTTATGAAAATTGATTTTCTCGCGGAAACAGATTTTTTAGAAGAAGCAAGAGCAAACCAAAACTACAGAAGTTCTAAGACACTCTAAGAAGCAAACAACTAACAAAACCAAAGCTAACAAGAGAAAGAGCAAAGACTAGGAAGGAGAAAAGTAAAAGTGAGCAAGTATAACCATAGTGAAAACATTATTTTATTCATTAAAATCCTTTTGTTAACAAGGTTGATCAAGTCTTGTTACCAAATCAATCTTATATGAAACAAAACTTTGCATTCCACAAAGTGATTATGTTACCTCAAACTTGATAGCAATGGTCCCAATCATAATAGTTTCAGAACTTTCTTGTGGAATGGGACAATATATTTCTCCAACTTTGATGCTCTCAATATTTTTAATGGAATTCAGGCAATAGCTCTTATCAATCTTCTTGGGGAAATAGACAGTATGCTCTTTGTCATTAATATTAAAAGTTACTTTCCCTTTATTACAATTGATGACAACACTTGCAGTATTAAGAAAAGGTCTCCCAAGAATAATGGACATATTATCATCTTCAGGCATTTCAAGCACAACAAAATCAGTTAAAACCAGGCAATTATGAGCTACTTGAACAGGAACATCCTCACATATACCAATAGGAATAGTAGTTGACTTCTCAGCCATTTGCAAAGATATATCAGTTGGTATCAACTTCTATAGTTGGAGTCTCTTTTATAGAGAAAAAGGCATAACACTAACTCCGGCTCCCAAATCAGATAAAGCAGTTCTAACATAATTATTCTTAATAGAGCAAGGAATAGTTGGTATACCTGGATCACCAAGTTTCTTTGGAACCTTACCATTGAAGGAATAATTAGCAAGCAAAGTAGAAATATCCTCATTAGGAATCTTCCTTTTATTAGAGACAATATCCTTCATATACTTTGAATAAGGAGGTAACTTAATAGCATCAGTCAAAGAAATTTGCAAAAATAAAGGTTTCATCTACTCACAAAACTTGTTGTAGTGTTCTTCCTCCTTTGAATTTGTTTCTTATTGGGAAAAGGCATAGGTTTCTGCACCCAAGGTTTTCTCTCACTACCATGTTTATTAGCAATAAAATCTTCCTTAGTGTACCTAGTATTCTTAGTGTGCTTCTCAGGTTCTTCCTCAACTTCCTCCTTATCAGGAGCATCATTTTTATCATTACCACTCTCAGTTTCAGCATCAAAGACAGATATACTATTAGGATCTATAGCAGGTTCAGAGGGTTCCTCAACTATTTTGTGTTTCTTTTTCTTTCTCTTACGAGGACTATCACTACTTTCACTTTGCTAGGAGTCCTGCTCAATTCTTTTAGGGTGTCCTTCAAGATATAAAGGATCTTGAGTAGCTATACCACTCCTAGTTCTAATTCCATAAGCATGTTTATCTCCTGAGGCATTAACTAGCATATCCTTTTGTACTTTAGCAAGTTGATCAATTTGAGTTTGAACCATTTGAAAGTGTTTACAAAGCATTTTAATATCATTAGCAGTTCTTTCCACAATATCTTTCAACTCATTAATAGCTCTAGAGTTTTCTAATAAATGATTCTGAACTTGTTTATTAAAATTACCTTGTTTAACAATAAATGTGTCAAGTTCATCTAAGCATTGATCAGGAGGCTTACCATAGGGAATATCACCTTCATCAAAGTGGAGAGAGTGTACCTAAATAGTAGATGAGTGGGGAATTGGCTTACATAATTCTTCTATAGTAGGTATATTCTTCACATCTTCAGCTCTAATACCTTTCTCCTTAAGACATTTCTTAGCTTCCTTCATCACTTCATCATTTAATTCAATAACTCCCCTCTTCTTTGGTGTTGGTATTGGAACTGGTTCAGGCACAACTGGTTCAGGAGTAATAGGCTCAGGTGTATTTAGCTCAGCTGAAGTCCAATCATCATAATTCTTGCTTATTTTAGCCATTAATTCTTTAGCATCTGTAGGAGTTTTTTTCCTAAAAACACAATAAGAAAAGCTATCTAGGTATGTCCTAGAATCATCAGTTAGTTCATTATAGTAAATATCAAGAAGCTCATCTTTAGGTAATGGACATCCAGGATGTGCATGGATCAAGGAACATAACCTTGTCAATGAGTCAGGCAATTTCTCTTCTTCTCCCTGTTTAAAATCAAAAAGTTTCTGCAAAGCAGCATGTCTATCACTAGGAGGAAAATATTTCTGGAAGAAAGAAGAAATCAAACAATCAGGGCTATCAATGGATCCGGGTGGTAATCTATTAAACCAATCCCTAGCTTCTCCTTTTAGTGAAAAAGGGAAGATCTTAGTAACAAAGTTGACGAGGTTTAATCTCTTCAATGCCCATTGTTATGAGCTTGAGTTTTGGAGAAGATGGGGATACTGGAGATCATGGAACGGTTAGCAAACAAGAAACACTGGGACACGAGGTTTACCCAGGTTTAGGCCCCCGGAGGGAAAACACTACTCATGCTTGTCTGCTCTTGATTACGGGAACCGAAAATTACAAGGGTGCGTAGATGCAATCTGGCATGGAGGTGTGTATGCGGTGGTATGAAGTGCCCTCCTCATTGTGCCCCTCTAGCCTTTATATAGAAGTAGGCAGGTCCCGGGCATAGACCGGGTCGGTTACAGGTAGCGCTCGTAGATTGGATCGCTGCTGCCGCAGCTTTTGGATCCGGAACCGTAGGTCCCTTCCTCCGATGGTGGATCGCACAGATCTGAGTTGTAGATGCTGCTGTCATAGGACTCATCTTTCGATGGCGATGTGCGTAGCACGGGATGCGGAGCCCATGAAGCGGGCCTGATCGACGGCATGGGAACTCGCTCTGGGAGACGGTGAGTGCCGGTCTGCCCCACCTGGAAGCAGAAGCTCCCGAACAGGATCTCGAGCCCGTCGCCAACGGGCTCAAAGTCCTTCGGAGTGGCTGGAGAGTGGGCGGTGAAGTTGAAATCGCTGAAGAGGAGATGGATCTCCGTCGCCGAGGAGTTGTAGATCGCTTTGGTTGGGACCGTCACGATCGCACAATCAGCGCCCCCAGTTCCCACAGAAGGTGCCAATTGACGAGGTTTAATCTCGTCAATGCCCATTGTTATGAGCTTGGGTTTTGGAGAAGATGGGTATGCTGGAGATCGCAGAACGATTAGCAAACAAGCAACACGGAGACACGAGGTTTACCCAGGTTTAGGCCCCGGGAGGGAAAACCCTACTCTTGCTTGTCTGCTCTTGATTACGGCGGAACCAAAATGTAACATCCCAAAAATATGAAACTAGAATCATCAAATTCTAATCATCAAATTTAGGGTTAACAAAAACTTTTCTAAATAAAAATATGAAAGCATGCATGTGTGTATGCATCCCATTTTGAATTCTTTTGAATTGACTTGTTTATGTGTTTATTTGCTTGTAAAAGGATTCTTAGGTGAAATAAACATCATCTAAACAATTCCCAAACTTTTCCCAAAGGCAAATAAATCAAAATAATCCAAATTGAGTGAATGGTCATTTTGACCAATTTAACTCCCATGCCTACTTTGGCTGTCTCAAACTTTCAGAACTTAACAGAAACTTGTTTGGATCTTTGCACCCCTTGATAGTACTCATAAAAAGTATCAAGGCTCACCTTGTGATCATCTAGAAACTTTCAAATGCATAGTTTAAATGACAATTCAAAATTGAATCTTTAGCATATGGGAAGATCCCACTTTTTCAAAAACCACTCAAACAAGCTCAACTTTCAAAACCCAAGCATCTGCAGACTCACCAGCACCAACCTAGCACACCCACCAAAAATCTTTTCAAAATTCAAAACTTGAATTCTTGCGGCCATTTCATCAAACACCTTGCTGATTCAAATCAAAAATCTAAACACTATTGTGAGCAGTGATTGGAGCCTAACTTGTTCCCTCTCTAGCTCACAGCAACCTCAGTAGATCATCTAGCCAACTCAACCAAGCACTATCCCCACTGTAATCTTGGCAATGCCATCAATGGTGAACAGCCGAAGCTCACCATGTCACCCCAGTGTGGACAGCAAGCTAGGAGAAGAAACAATCCTAGCCAACATGTCTGGGAGCAAGCCAACACCCCACCGCCACTCCCTGTCCAGCGCTCGAACGTTGCCAACCCCTGGACCACACACACAGACCATAGGGAATATCACCTTCATCAAAGTGGAGAGAGTGTACCTAAATAGTAGATGAGTGGGGAATTGGCTTACATAATTCTTCTATAGTAGGTATATTCTTCACATCTTCAGCTCTAATACCTTTCTCCTTAAGACATTTCTTAGCTTCCTTCATCACTTCATCATTTAATTCAATAACTCCCCTCTTCTTTGGTGTTGGTATTGGAACTGGTTCAGGCACAACTGGTTCAGGAGTAATAGGCTCAGGTGTATTTAGCTCAGCTGAAGTCCAATCATCATAATTCTTGCTTATTTTAGCCATTAATTCTTTAGCATCTGTAGGAGTTTTTTTCCTAAAAACACAATAAGAAAAGCTATCTAGGTATGTCCTAGAATCATCAGTTAGTTCATTATAGTAAATATCAAGAAGCTCATCTTTAGGTAATGGACATCCAGGATGTGCATGGATCAAGGAACATAACCTTGTCCATGAGTCAGGAAATTTCTCTTCTTCTCCCTGTTTAAAATCAAAAAGTTTCTGCAAAGCAGCATGTCTATCACTAGGAGGAAAATATTTCTGGAAGAAAGAAGAAATCAAACAATCAGGGCTATCAATGGATCCGGGTGGTAATCTATTAAACCAATCCCTAGCTTCTCCTTTTAGTGAAAAAGGGAAGATCTTAGTAACAAAGTTGACGAGGTTTAATCTCTTCAATGCCCATTGTTATGAGCTTGAGTTTTGGAGAAGATGGGGATACTGGAGATCATGGAACGGTTAGCAAACAAGAAACACTGGGACACGAGGTTTACCCAGGTTTAGGCCCCCGGAGGGAAAACACTACTCATGCTTGTCTGCTCTTGATTACGGGAACCGAAAATTACAAGGGTGCGTAGATGCAATCTGGCATGGAGGTGTGTATGCGGTGGTATGAAGTGCCCTCCTCATTGTGCCCCTCTAGCCTTTATATAGAAGTAGGCAGGTCCCGGGCATAGACCGGGTCGGTTACAGGTTTTAGGGTTTGTCCCTTTGAATATTCTATCTACTCCAGTCCTGCTCTCCAAGGATCAGAAGATATCCTAGGCTTGGGCCACCCGAAAATCTTCATGGGCCGCATATATTCTTATGGGCCTTCATTGGATTAGACCAGGTATACTAAAGTCATGTACCCGTGGGGTATAACCATATCAGTAGCCCCCGAGTGTTCAGTCGAATCGTAGATTCGCCTGAGGACTCTTCAATCTTTTTGGGTGCAGCTACTTTATGTTTATCAAAGAATGATTTTAATGTGTAGGGATTGTTGATGCGTGTGCCTGACTCTCCCGATGGATCAGGGCCAGTTAACTCTCTTAGGACAAAACAACACGATCTTCTTCAGATTCGAGTCCCTCGACTCGAAACCGTAACATATGCTGGCGTAATTCGACGTAGGCCGTTGAGGACTTACAGGAGTGGAATTCCAGTGATTTTCAAGTGATGTACCCAACGCGTCTGTCGGGATTTCCATTGCGCCTGTTGGCACAGATTTTTACTAGCAGAGCGCAGTCGTGTGCGTTGCAAGGCCATCAGATGGTATATGTAGATCTTATCTTTGCGTCGCAGACGCAGCATCCGAATGTTTATCATCGTGGAGGTGTTTCGGGTGGCCAAGGAGGATGTTACTCACTTAGCGTTAACTGGGGCAAAGTTGCTGGAAAAAAAATTGCATGCTGATCTGAAGGATTGTAGTCGAAGAATTCATAGGGTGCGCGACCAGCGCTCCCTATGGGAGTAGCCCCTGAGTGTCTGTTCGAGTCGTAGACTCGAGCAGATACTTTTAATTCAGTCGTTGTTGACTTTTAGGTCCGTAGGACACAAATTTTTCAGATGCTTGAATCCATCCTCCCTATGGGAGTAGCCCCCGAGTCCGTAGTGGAGTCGTAGACTCGACGTAGGACTCGAAGAATAGTTTAATGGTGTAGTACTTTGATCATATTTCGGGTGCGCGGCCAGCGCTCCTGATAGGAGTAGCCCCCGATTATTTACTCGAATCTATGATTCGAGTGAGTACTTTTAGCTGTGTAGTCGAAGATTTGTAACCGTTGTTAGTATAGCTTTGATGACATCAGTGCTGACGATCGGTGACCTCAAGCGTCTTCGACGCCAAAGATGACATGACTGGACGAACATGGGTCCCACCTTCTGACTTTGAATTGACTGGTCACGCATGACGTGGAGATAATTACGGCGTCGCCTTGGTTTTCGTGCGTAGTGGACGGCATGCGAGCGACGGTTTGTTGCAGTGCTGACACGTGGACGGTTGGATTCTGATGTTGGATCTAGGGCTTCCCGATGAACGGTCACCGTGCATCTTCTTCATCCTTATAATCATTTGGGAAAAACTTGTTTGTTTTCACCGCAGCCATTCTCGTTTCACTACTTCTATCTTCTTGAGCTTTTCTCACCATGCGCTGGAAATTCTCCGATCCTTCCCATCTTCGTTCCTACGCTCACGTCGTCGTCGTCGTCGCACTGCAATGGGGAAATCAAAGAAGGCCTCCATCGCAGTTGGTACCAGCGCCGCTGCCGGTGGCAAGAAGGGTATCGCCGCTACCCGCGTCACCGATGGTGGCTGGCGGCGGTCGGAGACGCGCGAGACCGATCTTCGCAAGCTCCGTGAGCAGGGTCTAATCCCGTAGGACAAGCAGGCTGTCAAGATTCCTGACGACGAGGTAACTCCCCGTCCACCCACTGGGTTTCGCGTCATGTTTGCCGCGTTTTTCCTTCAGGGCCTTTCTCTCCCAGTCCACGATTTTCTCCGTGGATTGCTTTTCTTCTATAGCATCCAACTCCATCATCTTTCGTCGAATTCTGTTCTTCACATTTCTGCTTCATCACCTTCTACGAGTGCTGGCTCGGTATCGAGCCGCACTTTGGCCTCTTCCGGAAGCTCTATTCCATGAAGAGGCAATCTGGATCCGATGGCGTTTATCCCATTGGCGGCTGCATCATTTCCCTTAAATACAACTTTCTCTTCTTTTGTTTTTCTATGTATGAGTCCGTCCAATACTGGTGAAGGCGATGGTTTTACATCTGCGACTCCACAGTGGACGGGCAAAAGTTTGACCTTGCTCCTTTCGACCCCTCCCAGAAAATCCAGTCGAAGAGGTCCTGGAAGAACCACATCTTGGATGGTGAGGTGGCGGAGATAGAGGAACTATATCATCGGGTGGAGGATCTTCAGGTGATTCCGGATAAAGAGGTGAATGGTGTGGATATCATCCTGTAACACCCTCAGAATCGGACCTATGCAAATTTGGGCAAAATTCACCAAACCCGCATAGAAACGATTCAAAGGTGCCCACCAGGCACTTTCGTGCGGGTGGAAAACGAAGTAATAACATTACACAACAGTCCTCGATGGGACCCACAGAACAGATATATACAGCAGCGACTCAGAGAGTCAAGAATTCAGATATAATATACAAAGGTCCAAATCACCTTGAAAACGATAGAGCGTCCAGCTACGGACAAGATGCAAATGGGGCTAAGAGCCCTGAAGAATAACCAATGGCGTCCATAACCCTGCCCAGGCCAAGCCGGAAGGGTAACCCTGCTAACGACGTCGATCTCAAAACCTGCTTAAACAAAAGGGGTGCCGACAAAGGGCAAAGCAGAAAAACAAAGAAGGAGCGTCAGTACTGAGGCCAGTACACGGCGAGGCTAGAATTCGGCGGTCCTCGCCTACATAGGTATGGTGGACTGAAGCGGCAGCGGCAGCATGCACTAAACAACCTATAGAGACTCGATACAACTGGCGGTTATCAGAGAGGGGTAAGAATGACCTATCCGGATCCAACCTGAAGCTAACACCAAACAAACCCATCCTGGCGTTTCCCCCTCGAGACCAAACGAGGAAGTCAACCGAGGAACTCACACCGTTGGCAGTTTTATTTATTCAGTTATCGTTGCAGCAATTACTAGTCAAATATAGATAATCATCCTGATAAATGAAGCAGTGGGCACTTTTAGTTAACCATTCCATTATAGTTGTAACACTTACTAATCAGATACAGATAGCATGAGATAATCCCAAAACCCAGCAGTTGTTGGTACTTTTATTCAGCCATTCCGTTGTAGTTGCAATACTTACTAGTCAGATACAATTGTCGCAAGCGACAACCAAACAAGCAATTGTGGGCAGTATTAATTAGCCATTCCATTATAGTGAAGCTGATTACTAGTCATTATAAAGTCAAATTTATAACAGTAAACTTTAGTTATGCTTGTCTATGATCGAGAAACTGTGCTCCAAGTCGTCCATATCCGCGGACACGGCTTTCAGAAAGTTTTACCCGGCCGGGGTGCACCAATAGCAACACACACTCGATCAACCTCGGAAAAACCAAATCAAAACCCAACGAGGCTTTCACGACATAGCAATCACAAGATTCAGAAATATTTCAGGGGGCCACCCCTTAAGTAGATCCCGCAACGGAGTAAGCAAGCTCCGAGACGGCCTCAAGGTACTGGGTAATACGGCTGTGAACGACTGGGAACCCCAAACGGGGCTTGTCGACACCGCGGAATCGTGTCCCGATCCTAAACAGTACAGTGTGCAGTACCTCGCACAATCGTAAATAAAGCAGTAAAGCATGGCATAAGTACAGGATAGTAATAAAACCTCAAACTAGTTTGTGGCCCCAAGAAATAAGACGGAATCAAGCTCTGGCTAAGGGGGGTCCCATATACCTCCCGGATGTGGATAGCGCGATAAATCAAGGAACAGGAATCAAGTACTCGGGGTCTCACGGGACACAAGTGGGCGTTCGGAAAACCAAATATTATCTATCACCCACCGATGCCTCTGCTTATTCAATTTTAGTTGTTAAACAGAAATTAAAGTGACGATAAGTAAAGCTAGAATCATCTCCAACAACAACATGCGGCAATACATCAACAGCTGAGGCATTTGTCAACACGCAACATTACTTGAGCAAGAGACTATGACGCGCAAGTCCAACTATCTACCAAACAACAGGTAATAGGATGTGTCCAAGGCAATATGAGGCTGCAGGGAATATCACGGGTACGGAAAACTAGAGCATCGCAACTCAGATAGCAATAGATCAACAGGAGGGAAGTAAATACTATAAAAGTAAGATAGGTAGAAAGAGGGAGATGCTCGCCTGAAAACATTGCCGAAGGTTCAATCCGAAGATCGGGGCGAAGCTCACATCAACTCAACGGCCTTATCCGCGAAGAAGCAAAACACTAGAAGAAACACCGGATGCAATATTTAAGATCGGCAGAAGATCGGCATGATGCATGTATGATGCATGGCATGGCAAGGTGCGATGCAATTAGGTCAAGATTAAGCGGAACCGGGGTTCCGACAATTAATTAGGTGGTTCATGTTATTTAGAAGGCCCGCAATTTAAATGTTGTTTAAACAAGGCAAGATAAGATACCGGTTCGCTACACAAGTTTAAATGAGGCCAATTATGAGACTAGATTTGCCCGCATATGGGCCCCATATTTAATTATGAGGTGAATCGGCATAAGGCCCCCAAACCACATGATATGCATGCGAGATGATCAATTAATATGCAACAAGTTGTTATTATGTTATAAAATAGGGTTCTCGGATAAGGGTTCACACATTGAGGGGTCGGCAGATCTTGGTTTTCCGGGGTTCGGGGTCCAGGGTTCGACGGTCTGGGGTTCGGGGTAGGTCTTGGCGCATCCGGGTGCGGGACTTGGGGTCATGTCGACGGTCTTGGCGTTCAGGGGAAGCTCTCGGCGTCCGTGAGGTAGACCTTGGCGTGCACGAGGGAGTACTTGGTTCGGCGTCGGTGCATTGGGTCCGCCTGGTCGGGGCGTTCTTGTCGTTGCACAGATCTTGTCGGGTCCTCGAGGAAGTACTTGTCGCATCCGGGTTCTCGACGTGGCATCCGGGGGGGAAGATCTTGTTGGTACCGGCCCCATCGGGTTCCACCTCCCTTATTGGTCGACTACCACGCAGCGATGCGGATCTTGGTGACAAAGGTCATCGGGGCTCTTGTGATGAGACGGTCTTGCGGTTTGGGTCGGGGTTTCGGCGTCCGAGGCAGATCTTGTCGATCGAGGGCTCGGCCTCAGGGTCCATGAAGGGAGCTTGGCGTCTCGCGAGGGGCCGGACTTGGTACGCTGCAGATCCTGGCCGATCCTGGCGGCACAGACGAGCAGGCATCCGACGCTGCAGGGGAAGCAGCGGCGACACGCACGGGCTCGAGGCCGAACGGCGGTCGACCGGGACGGTGAACGCGGTTGCAGGAGCCTTCGCGGACGGGGCAGACGGCGCGGCCGCGGCTCTGCCTGGGGCGAGGCGTGGTCGCGGGGCGACGGCGGCCGGCCAGGGGGGCGGGAGCGAGCGGCGAGGGTGGCGTGGCCGGGCCCGACGCGGCGGCGGCGGTTGAGCGCGAAGGAGGGACCGGCGGCGGGGTCGGCGAGCAGGGACGGGCTCAGGCGGGCCGGGGCCGCGGCATCGCGGAGACGGCGAGGCGAAGCTTGGCTCGGGCGGCGGCAGAAGCCAGGGCGGGCCGCGCGGAGGCGCTGGCAGGGAGGCGCGCCGGGGCCGGGGGAGCTCGAGGCGGGGTCACTGGCGCGGCGGGGACGGCGACCTGGGCCGGAACGGGGCCGGAGGAGGCGCGGGCGGAGGACGCGGCGCCGGCTGCGCGGAACCCAAACGGCGGCGGGCGGAGCCGCGCTGCGGGGAGGAGGGCTGCGAGCGGACGTCGGAGGGGGCGGTGGCTCGGGGCAGAGGACGAGCTCGCCCGCGCGGTGGAGGCGGCCGCGCGGAGGCGCGAGCTGCGGCCGGGGAGGGGAAGGTGGAGGGACCGCGGTGGCCGGCGAGGCTGCGTGCGGGAGAGAGACGGCGAGCCGGGGGAGGGAGAGGCGGAGGCGGGAGGAGCGGCTCAGGCGGAGGGAGCGTGCGCGGGAGGTTGCAGAAGGACCGAGCGGGAGGAGAGGGGAGGGTCGGGGCCGCGTGCGCGCGTGGGGAGCGTGCCTGGGGTGGGGCCCAGGGGTCAGGGGCGCGTGCGGTGTGGGGGGACAGGCAGAGGCGTGCGTCGCGTGTGTGTGGGGCAGGGAGAGAGAGAGGAGAGAAAGAGGGGTGAGGGTGACGTGGCAGGTTTTTATTGGTTAGGGGGGGAGGGTGAGAGGAGGTGGCATGCTCTGATTGGGGGGAGTGAGGTGGAGGTGTGTGTGGGTAGAGTAGTGGGTGGGTTTAGAATTTTACAGGGCGGTTAGGTGGACCGATTTAGTTTTTCTGGGGCGGTCGTTCGGGTCAATTGGCCCGTTCGACTGCCCCTAATAAAATAATTTAATTTTTTATTTATTGTAAACGGGCCGTTGGCAAACCGATAGCGGCCAAAACAAAATATTCCGGGGACCCGGTTTTCGGTGTTTGAATAAGAGGGGCGTTTAGAAAACAAAGACGGGTTTTGCAAACATAGTTTGGCAAACAATGCATGGTGATGACGATGCAATGCACAAATTCAACGCGATTTTCTAGTAGTGGTTTTGCGGGATGCCACAATTCGACACCACTAACAATGGATCTCGCCCTCGAGATCCGCCTCATGGTACCGGAAGGAAGGCCGGCGTTCTCCGTCTTCTCGCTTTGTGTAGATCCTCGCGACACCACTAACAAGAGGTCGTTGTCCGTGATCGTCGAGAGAGCACTCCGGAAACAAAAGGTCAGAGGTATAGGTATCAACAAATAAAGCCACCTCTAGCTCCGATGGAAGAGGGGGAACCGATGCATTCTCGTCCACTTCAATGTACGAAAGCGAATAGAAAGGGTAGTCGGCATGGGGGCCAATCCATCACGCACCCAAACTATTACTCTGCACAATCAGTAGAAAGAGTGCAACCATTCTCGGAATCAGACTGAAGATCTCGACAAACGAGGTTCGGAATAAAGGAGTGATGCAGACTCTGCATCGGATCTGGCGTAGAGGATGTCGTCGCGTCGGAAAACACCGGAAGGCACAAACAAGGAACAAAGAATGGTTCCACGGAAGATGGATTCCTCAAGCAGCGTGAACACCGGATGGGAGAGCACCGTTATCAAAGAAGGAAGCGAAACCCTGAAGGTACGACGGAACCCAACCACGAGAAATCCTGGACTCGAAGAGAGAGACGAGAGCGGATTCAAAACACGTCGAGACAAGAGGGGAATATCAGAGGGTTAAGGAGTAAAATCAGACCTAATCAGAACTATCCAACCGATTTTGCAAAATAGTTTTGACACTCTACTTCGGCCGTTAGCTAGGTTATCCTACAGGCTGGACTTGCGGGGTATCGCAACTGCTGAGCTCTGATACCACTCTGTAACACCCTCAGAATCGGACCTATGCAAATTTGGGCAAAATTCACCAAACCCGCATAGAAACGATTCAAAGGTGCCCACCAGGCACTTTCGTGCGGGTGGAAAACGAAGTAATAACATTACACAACAGTCCTCGATGGGACCCACAGAACAGATATATACAGCAGCGACTCAGAGAGTCAAGAATTCAGATATAATATACAAAGGTCCAAATCACCTTGAAAACGATAGAGCGTCCAGCTACGGACAAGATGCAAATGGGGCTAAGAGCCCTGAAGAATAACCAATGGCGTCCATAACCCTGCCCAGGCCAAGCCGGAAGGGTAACCCTGCTAACGACGTCGATCTCAAAACCTGCTTAAACAAAAGGGGTGCCGACAAAGGGCAAAGCAGAAAAACAAAGAAGGAGCGTCAGTACTGAGGCCAGTACACGGCGAGGCTAGAATTCGGCGGTCCTCGCCTACATAGGTATGGTGGACTGAAGCGGCAGCGGCAGCATGCACTAAACAACCTATAGAGACTCGATACAACTGGCGGTTATCAGAGAGGGGTAAGAATGACCTATCCGGATCCAACCTGAAGCTAACACCAAACAAACCCATCCTGGCGTTTCCCCCTCGAGACCAAACGAGGAAGTCAACCGAGGAACTCACACCGTTGGCAGTTTTATTTATTCAGTTATCGTTGCAGCAATTACTAGTCAAATATAGATAATCATCCTGATAAATGAAGCAGTGGGCACTTTTAGTTAACCATTCCATTATAGTTGTAACACTTACTAATCAGATACAGATAGCATGAGATAATCCCAAAACCCAGCAGTTGTTGGTACTTTTATTCAGCCATTCCGTTGTAGTTGCAATACTTACTAGTCAGATACAATTGTCGCAAGCGACAACCAAACAAGCAATTGTGGGCAGTATTAATTAGCCATTCCATTATAGTGAAGCTGATTACTAGTCATTATAAAGTCAAATTTATAACAGTAAACTTTAGTTATGCTTGTCTATGATCGAGAAACTGTGCTCCAAGTCGTCCATATCCGCGGACACGGCTTTCAGAAAGTTTTACCCGGCCGGGGTGCACCAATAGCAACACACACTCGATCAACCTCGGAAAAACCAAATCAAAACCCAACGAGGCTTTCACGACATAGCAATCACAAGATTCAGAAATATTTCAGGGGGCCACCCCTTAAGTAGATCCCGCAACGGAGTAAGCAAGCTCCGAGACGGCCTCAAGGTACTGGGTAATACGGCTGTGAACGACTGGGAACCCCAAACGGGGCTTGTCGACACCGCGGAATCGTGTCCCGATCCTAAACAGTACAGTGTGCAGTACCTCGCACAATCGTAAATAAAGCAGTAAAGCATGGCATAAGTACAGGATAGTAATAAAACCTCAAACTAGTTTGTGGCCCCAAGAAATAAGACGGAATCAAGCTCTGGCTAAGGGGGGTCCCATATACCTCCCGGATGTGGATAGCGCGATAAATCAAGGAACAGGAATCAAGTACTCGGGGTCTCACGGGACACAAGTGGGCGTTCGGAAAACCAAATATTATCTATCACCCACCGATGCCTCTGCTTATTCAATTTTAGTTGTTAAACAGAAATTAAAGTGACGATAAGTAAAGCTAGAATCATCTCCAACAACAACATGCGGCAATACATCAACAGCTGAGGCATTTGTCAACACGCAACATTACTTGAGCAAGAGACTATGACGCGCAAGTCCAACTATCTACCAAACAACAGGTAATAGGATGTGTCCAAGGCAATATGAGGCTGCAGGGAATATCACGGGTACGGAAAACTAGAGCATCGCAACTCAGATAGCAATAGATCAACAGGAGGGAAGTAAATACTATAAAAGTAAGATAGGTAGAAAGAGGGAGATGCTCGCCTGAAAACATTGCCGAAGGTTCAATCCGAAGATCGGGGCGAAGCTCACATCAACTCAACGGCCTTATCCGCGAAGAAGCAAAACACTAGAAGAAACACCGGATGCAATATTTAAGATCGGCAGAAGATCGGCATGATGCATGTATGATGCATGGCATGGCAAGGTGCGATGCAATTAGGTCAAGATTAAGCGGAACCGGGGTTCCGACAATTAATTAGGTGGTTCATGTTATTTAGAAGGCCCGCAATTTAAATGTTGTTTAAACAAGGCAAGATAAGATACCGGTTCGCTACACAAGTTTAAATGAGGCCAATTATGAGACTAGATTTGCCCGCATATGGGCCCCATATTTAATTATGAGGTGAATCGGCATAAGGCCCCCAAACCACATGATATGCATGCGAGATGATCAATTAATATGCAACAAGTTGTTATTATGTTATAAAATAGGGTTCTCGGATAAGGGTTCACACATTGAGGGGTCGGCAGATCTTGGTTTTCCGGGGTTCGGGGTCCAGGGTTCGACGGTCTGGGGTTCGGGGTAGGTCTTGGCGCATCCGGGTGCGGGACTTGGGGTCATGTCGACAGTCTTGGCGTTCAGGGGAAGCTCTCGGCGTCCGTGAGGTAGACCTTGGCGTGCACGAGGGAGTACTTGGTTCGGCGTCGGCGCATTGGGTCCGCCTGGTCGGGGCGTTCTTGTCGTTGCACAGATCTTGTCGGGTCCTCGAGGAAGTACTTGTCGCATCCGGGTTCTCGACGTGGCATCCGGGGGGGAAGATCTTGTTGGTACCGGCCCCATCGGGTTCCACCTCCCTTATTGGTCGACTACCACGCAGCGATGCGGATCTTGGTGACAAAGGTCATCGGGGCTCTTGTGATGAGACGGTCTTGCGGTTTGGGTCGGGGTTTCGGCGTCCGAGGCAGATCTTGTCGATCGAGGGCTCGGCCTCAGGGTCCATGAAGGGAGCTTGGCGTCTCGCGAGGGGCCGGACTTGGTACGCTGCAGATCCTGGCCGATCCTGGCGGCACAGACGAGCAGGCATCCGACGCTGCAGGGGAAGCAGCGGCGACACGCACGGGCTCGAGGCCGAACGGCGGTCGACCGGGACGGTGAACGCGGTTGCAGGAGCCTTCGCGGACGGGGCAGACGGCGCGGCCGCGGCTCTGCCTGGGGCGAGGCGTGGTCGCGGGGCGACGGCGGCCGGCCAGGGGGGCGGGAGCGAGCGGCGAGGGTGGCGTGGCCGGGCCCGACGCGGCGGCGGCGGTTGAGCGCGAAGGAGGGACCGGCGGCGGGGTCGGCGAGCAGGGACGGGCTCAGGCGGGCCGGGGCCGCGGCATCGCGGAGACGGCGAGGCGAAGCTTGGCTCGGGCGGCGGCAGAAGCCAGGGCGGGCCGCGCGGAGGCGCTGGCAGGGAGGCGCGCCGGGGCCGGGGGAGCTCGAGGCGGGGTCACTGGCGCGGCGGGGACGGCGACCTGGGCCGGAACGGGGCCGGAGGAGGCGCGGGCGGAGGACGCGGCGCCGGCTGCGCGGAACCCAAACGGCGGCGGGCGGAGCCGCGCTGCGGGGAGGAGGGCTGCGAGCGGACGTCGGAGGGGGCGGTGGCTCGGGGCAGAGGACGAGCTCGCCCGCGCGGTGGAGGCGGCCGCGCGGAGGCGCGAGCTGCGGCCGGGGAGGGGAAGGTGGAGGGACCGCGGTGGCCGGCGAGGCTGCGTGCGGGAGAGAGACGGCGAGCCGGGGGAGGGAGAGGCGGAGGCGGGAGGAGCGGCTCAGGCGGAGGGAGCGTGCGCGGGAGGTTGCAGAAGGACCGAGCGGGAGGAGAGGGGAGGGTCGGGGCCGCGTGCGCGCGTGGGGAGCGTGCCTGGGGTGGGGCCCAGGGGTCAGGGGCGCGTGCGGTGTGGGGGGACAGGCAGAGGCGTGCGTCGCGTGTGTGTGGGGCAGGGAGAGAGAGAGGAGAGAAAGAGGGGTGAGGGTGACGTGGCAGGTTTTTATTGGTTAGGGGGGAGGGTGAGAGGAGGTGGCATGCTCTGATTGGGGGGAGTGAGGTGGAGGTGTGTGTGGGTAGAGTAGTGGGTGGGTTTAGAATTTTACAGGGCGGTTAGGTGGACCGATTTAGTTTTTCTGGGGCGGTCGTTCGGGTCAATTGGCCCGTTCGACTGCCCCTAATAAAATAATTTAATTTTTTATTTATTGTAAACGGGCCGTTGGCAAACCGATAGCGGCCAAAACAAAATATTCCGGGGACCCGGTTTTCGGTGTTTGAATAAGAGGGGCGTTTAGAAAACAAAGACGGGTTTTGCAAACATAGTTTGGCAAACAATGCATGGTGATGACGATGCAATGCACAAATTCAACGCGATTTTCTAGTAGTGGTTTTGCGGGATGCCACACATCCGCACCTTCCTCAAATGTCGGGTGCAGCCGCTCCAGGCTAGGGCACACCCGATGTTCCTTTATTCTGGTCGCAACGACCCAACTAGGGTTTCGACTGGAGAGCTCTCCAAGGGGGATGTTGACGGAATCCTCCGGCCGCTGCTGAAGTTTAAGGCTGATGAGGACATTCCGGGTAGCTCGCTGACCCTTCCATTCAGGGCCTCTCGACCGGTGCCGCAGGTGTAGATCTGGGACATGCGTGTAGCGCTTTTTTCGACTGCATCTCCTTGTAGTTCGTTTATTCTAAGAGTTTGTTTTCTTTTGTGCAGGAGTTCAAGGTACCTGGCATGGCGCCTCCACTACCCAAAAAAATTCCGTATGCACCGGACAATGAGGTAGTGGACTCCATGTCTGAGCTCCCTTCGGCGCGGTCGCTGGCTGAAAAAACCTTTGAGTCGAGCGAGGAGCAGACTCGAAAGCGGACGCGGAGCTCGAGCGAATCGTTGGATGCCTCGACTCTGCCTACGCCTAGGAACCCGCCATGCCTTGTACGTTAGAGTGGAGGTGATGGTGGCTCTTCCTCTTCTATTCCGGCCGTGCCCGTGCGGGCTATGGCGCCACAGCCGCCGGCGAAGTGGAAGAAGGAAGAGAAGAAGGGCAAGAGGGCCTTGCCTGTCTTCAACTTGAGAGATATGGACTCGTAAGTATCTTCAGCTGCTTTTTGCTCTTCTTTCATTTTTGCTTGCTTGTATTTGACTGAAGTTTTCTTTTGTAGCCACTCCTCCGATGGCTCTTTCAGTGATGGCGCTCGGGAGATGGTGGGGGAGTCGAAGGTTGCTCCTCCTCCTCAGACGGTGGCCAGCTCTGAGGACGTTGCTCTGAACCCTTCTCCGCAGGAGGCTCGGGTGATTGTCTCCCAGAAGACTATAGCCAGACCTTCGGAGTCGCCGTCTGATCATGTAAGTGCTTTCGTTTTTGCTGTGGGGGGAGCCCCCGAGCATTTTTTCGCAGTATCTACTGATCATTTTTTCCTTTTGTCCGTGTCTCGGGGGAGCCCCCGAGCATCTTTCGGATGATCTGTTGATCGTGTATTTATTTTTGCTCGTGCCTCGGGGGGATCCCCCGAGCGTCTTTTCATATGCGTGATTTTCTTTGCTCTTTTCCTTGGGCGCAGCCCCCGAGCCTTTTTCCTGACAAGTTGCATCCTTTCGCAGCCTTTTGTTCAAGGTGTCAATCAACTGGTGAAGCAGCATCTGGCATTGGAGGCCAGCCTTCAGCGGCTTCAAGGTTCGTGTTTTTTATCGATCTTTTGCTTCTTAGGCTGCTTGCTTACTTATGAATCTCATGCTTGTTCTTTGTTGCAGACGAAAATAACACTGCCCTCCGCGAGATTGATGCTCTCAAAAAGAGCCTCGGGCGTGCGGAGAAAAAAAGCTGAAGATGCCGCTGGCGCTAAGGGGCGCCTTGAGCAGGAGTTAGCCGGCGCGGATGCGGCCAAGGAGCGCCTGCAGCAAGAGGCCACGGATCGCGAGGAGCAGCTCGCCGCTGTTGCGGCCTCGCACGAGAAGGAGGTAGCCTACAAGCTGATGGTTGTTGCCAAGGCTATTTCGGGTGAGTAGTTTCGTCTGTTCCCTTTCGGCTTCCTTGTCTCTCTAGATTTGTTTGGTTTTCACTTTGCCTCTTATGTTTATCTAGATGCCACGGGCATCGAGTTTGACCGTGGTGCCCTGGAGCACAGAAGTGCTCTGGATGATGCCACCGCGGCGGTCGAAGACCGCTGCAGTACCGTGGTTGGCTCGCTTGCCAAGGCCAAGATGGTTCTCGAGCGCTTCTACAACGAGGTCGTCCCCAAGGGTGTTGCCCTCGAGGATGTCGAATTGTTGGCGGACGCACTGTCAGCCGAGGCCCCCATGGCGTACAAGCGCAAGCAGAAGGGTATCAGCGCGTCCATGGGGCTGGCGATGGCCATGGCGTGTGGAGCGGAGCTGAATCTTCATCAGGTCACCTCCTAGATGCCGATGGCTGCCGACGGATCCAAGGTAGCCTTAGACCTCTATGCTTTCCTGTTGTAAACGCTATGGGCCGAAGCTGATTGACCTGCTGGAGGAGTACGCGGTGAGGCAGCATGGGGAGGCCAAGAGCAGGCAATCCGGCTCCGAGGCCACTCAGGATGCAGCGTCTTAGGCCTTGTAGTTGTAGGATAGCTTTTGTCTGTTTTGTCGTAATGTATTTATGAACACTCCTTGTGCCACGTAGTGGCTTTTGCTGCATATAATGAATCTCCGAGCTGTTTGCTCAATCGTGCGTTTATTCATATCCTTGCCTTCTTTTCCTCTAGGGACCTTCGGGTGGTGATCCCGTTGATACTTCATCTGTGGCGCCGTTGCGGCCATCCTTGGATGATGCGTCGTAGATTGTATTTCTTCGTGACCGCATCCGTAGTCTTGAGAAAGAATTACTTGGCGTTCGTGGCCACGCGAATGTTTGGAAGTCGAAGGCGGAGCGAGGCGGCGCCAGAGAGGAGTATCTGATGGGGGAGTTGCGCCGTTTGGCCGAACAGCTTCAATGTGAGTTTCTTCGAGCTGCTACTCATTTTTCGGATGCGCATGTTGGCTTGTCATATTACTTTGCAGTGTTGCAGGTGCTAACCTTGTCCCTAGGGAGGAAAAGGAGCGTGTTGCTGTTCGGATCAACTGCCTGACCCAGCAGGACATGGAGGTCGGCGGCTTTTTCTGGATGGACCGTGATCGTGCTATGGTCCTTACGACTGTGCAGGATCGTGTTCATCAGGTGTCGCGGGTGCTGCGGCAAGTGAAGACTTCTCTGGCGTCGACTCTGCACATGATGTTTCCCCTGGATGAGGCACCATCGACTCTATGGGGCCTGCTGGTGAAGTTTCGAGATGTGCATCATGTCAGGGAGCTGGTGCGGCATCAGTTGGTTGCAGGGGTGAAGGCTGCGCTTTCCCTCATGCGGCTGCATCGCCCTGATGTAGATCTTGCTGCTGTGGCGGATGGGCCGCCTCTTCGGCCGGATGGTGGTATGTGGGACATGCGTCCACATTATGCGGCTGTAAGGCAGTATGCCAAACATATTGTAGATCTCTTTGAGCAGCGTGCGCAGGTGATTCTTCCGAATAGGTAGGACCTATAAAAATATAGATGTAAAACTTGTATGTATTCGACTGGGCATGTTATTCCCCTTGTTGTAAAGGTTTTCTGTTTTTAGCATGTGGTGCTTTATTTGTATGTGTGCCCTTTTCGTTAGCCTGACGTGATCAGCTACTCAGGTGTACACGCATTATCCTCAGTCGATGAAGTCGTGAGGTGAGGGGAGCCCCCGAGTGTGTTGTAACATGAAGAAAAATGCGAGTAATAGACAAATATTTGGGGCGAGAAACTTAGCTTTATTCATATCTTAATGAGGAGGTACATTGTTCGGCTGAGTAGCCTTGGCTGAATAGCCTTATTGAAAGTAAAAGGAGGGGGTGGCTAGGGGTAGAAGCGTCGTAGTTGTGCGACGTTCCATGGGTTGGAGTATGCTACTCCAGACTCCACGTGCTTGAGGCGATGGGCGCCACCTGGGATGACTTCAGTGACGACGTAGGGTCCTTCCCAGGGTGATCGAGCTTCTTCGGTCGCTCTTGCTTGAGTCGGAAGACTAGGTATCCTTCGACGAAGGACCTTGGGCGCAGCCGACGGCTGTGATAGTTGCGGAGGCTTTGTTGGTAGACCGCTGACCGAGCCGCGGCTATGTCAAGTGCCTCGTAGAGTGTGTCGATGGCGTCTTCGAGTGCGGCCGTCGATTTGGCTTTGCTGTAGGCGACGACCCGTGGGGCCCTATGGCGTACCTCTGCAGGCAGCACAGCTGCGGCTCCATGCACCATGAAGAATGGTGTGTAGCCAGTTGAGCTGTTTGGCATCATGCGCAGGCTCCAGAGGACGGAGGGTAGCTCTTGTGTCCAGGCTCCTGCGAGTCGCTGGAGTGGGCTCATTAGGCGCTTCTTGATGCCGCTGCCGACGAGGCCATTGGCCTTTTTGACCTGCCCGTTCGTTTGCGGGTGCGCCACGGAGGCGTATGTTATGTTGATTCCGAGGTCTTCGCAGAGGTCCTGGAATTATTTGGAGATGAAGTTCGACCCGTTATCGATGATGATGCTGTGCAGCACGCCGAACCTGTAGACTATGGATTCGAAGAATTTCACGGCCGTTTTGCCCTTTTGGTTAGTAACGGGCATGGCCTCGATCCACTTGGTGAATTTGTCGACTGCGACCAGGAGGTAGACGTGGCCTCATTTCGAGGACTTGGGCAGTTTCCCGATCATGTCGAGGCCCCATTGGGCGAAGGGCCAGGCCAAGGGTATGGGTCTGAGCTCTGATCCTGGTGCGTGTGGTTTGTCTGCGAACCTCTGGCACCCGGTGCATCTTCAGACGATGTCCTTGGAATCGATCATGGCCGTTTGCCAGTAGAATCCAGCTCATAGAGCTTTGGCGACAAGGGCGCGGCTGCCCGCATGATGGCCGCAGATGCCCTCGTGGATGTCTTGGAGGATAATTTTTCCGTCACCGATGGTGACGCACCTTTGGAGTACACCCGAAATGATGCGCTTGTACATCTCGCCATTGATGATGGTGAAGGCCTTAGACCGGCGAGATATGCGTCGGGCATCTGTCGGGCTGTCAGGCAGATCCCCGTCTATCAGATATCGGAGGTATGGTTGTGTCCATGTTTCTTCGACTGCCATGACCTGCATCAGGTTAACCACTGTGACCTCTGTGTCGAGCTTTTCTGGTCCTTCATGTCCTTCGGGTAGCGCAGCCCCGAGTGTTCTGCTTCTTCGGGTGATCCCTTGGGGAATTTCCTTTTGATGGATGGCACGCAGATTTGTTCGAGGAACACACCTGGTGGCACCCGTGCGCATGTGTGGCCGATGTTGGCGAGTCTGTCGGCCTCTTCGTTGCTTTCTCTCCCAACGTGCCGAAGCTCGCAGCCGTTGAAGTCTCCTTCGAGTGTGTTGTAGAGTGCACGGTACGCAATCATGTTGGCGGCGTGTGCATCGCACTCGTTCATCGTCTACTGGACGACGAGGTTCGAGTCACCGTAGATGACCAGGCGCGTCGCGCCGTAGATCTTGGACATCCTCATGCCGTGGATGAGGGCCTCGTACTTGGCCTCGTTGTTGGAAGATCGAAATTTCATCTGGAGGACGTACTTCATCTTGTCGCCCTGCGGGGAGGTCAGTATGACCCCGGCTCCTGCTCCGGCATCGCGCTTGGAACCATCGAAGTGCATCGTCCATGACTGTGTCATGTCCGAGGTGTCTGGCAGCTGCATTTCCATCCAGTGGACGAGGAAGTCCGAAAGGACCTGAGACTTGATCGCGTGGCGCTTCTCATAGACGATGTCTAGAGGTGACAGCTCGATGCCCCACAGGGCCACACGTCATGTGGCCTCCGGGTTGTTCAGGATGTTGTTCAGGGGTGCTTCGTTGACGACCATCACCTGATGCTCCTAGAAGTAGTGGCTCAGCCGACGAGCCGTCATGAACACCCGTAGGCGAGTTTCTAGTAGTGAGGATACCTTTTCTTTGTCGGCGTCAATACCTTGCTGAGGTAGTAGATTGGGTGTTGTACCCCATGGGTCTTGCCATCTTCGGGTATTTCGACCACGAGCACGGTGCTTACCACCTGATGTATAGCTGTTATGTATAGCAGTAGCGGCTCACGCTCCCTTGGCATGACCAAGACGATCGAGGTGGAGAGCAGCCGCTTCAGATCTTCGAATGCGTCATCTGCTTCAGGCGTCCACTCGAATTTGTCTGCCTTGCGTAGCATCTGATAGAAAGGCAGGGCTTTTTCGCCCATGCGGCTGATGAACCTGCTCAACGCCACGATGCGCACAGCGAGCTGCTGAACACCTTTGAGGTTCTTTGGCTTCTCCATGGCCATTATGGCTCGGATTTTCTTCGGTTTCGCCTCGATCCCTCGCTGGGAGATGAAGTAGCCTAGCAGTTGACCAGATGGGACGCCGAAGGCGCACTTTTCTGGGTTTAGCTTGATCTTGTATCGATCAAGGTTGTCGAACGTCTCGCAGAGATCGTCGATCAGTGTCTTGGCCTCCCTTGTTTTGATTACTATGTCGTCGACATAGACTTGGATGTTGCGGCCGATCTGGTCCTTCAGGCATGCCTGCATGCACCACTGGTACGTGGCGCCTGTGTTCTTCAGCCCGAAGGGCATTGTGTTGTAGCAGAACACTCCGAACGGCGTGGTGAACGTCGTTTTCTCCTGATCTTCGACCTTCAATCGAATCTGATTGTAGCCAGAGTAGGCGTCGAGGAAGGAGAGATTCTCGCATCCTGCTGTCGAATCGATGATCTGGTCAATCCGAGGATGAGGGAAGTGATCCTTCGGGCAGTGCTTGTTCAGTGATGTGAAGTCCACGCACATCCGCAGGATGTCTGTGTCCTTTTTGGGGACCATCACAGTGTTGGCGATCCACTCGCTTTCCTTGATCTCCCTGATGAAATTTGCATCGAGTAGTCCATTGACTTCGACTCTGATGGCTTCATCCCGTGGTTTGGACAGTCGTTGGATGGACTGTTTGACGGGCTTGGAGTCTGGAAAGACGTTAAGTGCGTGCTCGGCGAATTCCCTGGGAACTCCTGGCATGTCCGCGGGACACCAGGCGAAGATTTCCTAGCGCTCACGGAGGAATTCGACGAGCGCGCTTTCCTATGCGGGGCTGAGGTCATTGGCGATCAGCGCCGTCTTGGAGGCGTCTGTCGGGTGGACCTGCACCTTGTTTGTGTTGACGGTGGAGTCGAAAGACATGTCGGGTGTGTTCTGTCTTGCAACTGGGGGTGCCCCATTGTGTGTCACCTCTCGGAGCCTTATGGGCTCCTCCTGCATGTCGAATGACTGGGAGATTCTGTTGAAGTCCCTGTTGCAGTAGTCCGATCGGGTGAAGCTTCCGTGGACCGTGATGACGCCCTTAGGTCCTAGCATCTTGAGTAGAAGGTACGCGTAGTGCGGTACTGCCAGGAATCGTGCGAATGCCACACGCCCGAGGATGGCGTGGTATTGTGATGGCCAGTCCACCACTTCGAACTCGAGTCGCTCGCACCAAAAGTTATCGGGCTTGCCGAAGATGACGTTGATCCATATCTTTCCCAGGGGGAATATGCCCTTCCCTAGGACGATGCCGTGGAACGTTGTGTCGGACTATTCCAGGCTGCACAGCGGGATCCGCATTGCTGCTAAGGTGCTGGCGAACATCAGATTGATGCTGCTGCAGCTGTCCATGAAGACGCGGCTCATATCGAACCCTCTGATATGCGCCTCGAGCACTAGGTAATCATGACTTGGGCGAGGGACCTGGCAGGGGTGATCCGAACGGCTGAACGTGATGCAGGACTCCGAACCGCTGAGGTACTCAGGGATGGCGGGTGGGGCGGTCACATCCAGATTGATCTGTCGGGTGATTTTCTTCTGCACCCTGTTTGTTGGGCGCCCTTTTGGATCATTAGTGATCATTTTGGTATGGGGTACCCGTTTCCTCCATTGTTCTGCACAGGTGCGATTGGATGATTCGAAGGTCCCATGGGTGGTGGTGGAGGAGCTCCATGGGCGATGTCACCTAGTGCGGGTGCGTTCCCGTACCCAGGGTTCGGGGCTAGTTGCCTCATCTGGGACATGCTCTCGCTGAGTTTTTAGAACTCGCGGCAATCCTTGATCATGTGGCTTGCCTTCTTTTTACCATCCTTCTTGTCGATGTAGAAGTGGATGGTGCATGGACCCGACAGCTTGTCGTATGATGAGGGTCCATCCTCGCGGCTACGATGTTGCCATGACTACGCTGGGCGTCCTCCGTCGCGGAAGTTGTTTCCATGGTATCCGTCGCTGCTGCGGTTGCCATCGCTGTGGCGGTCAGCGTAGCCAGTCGGGTCCATCGCGGTCGTCATAGACGTGCGATCTTCTCTTTCTACGGCGTTCACGTCAACGGCCGTAGTCATCTTCCTCCTCCGAGTGCGCTCGGTGGACGGAGTCCTCGCCATCTTCCCACCTGTTGGCGATGTCCATGAGGTGGTCGAGTGTCTTGGGCTTGACGCGCCCAAGTTCTTCCTTGAAGTCCCGGCGTTTGACGCCATCCTTGAAGGCATCAATCGCTCTCTCCTCAGAGATGTACGCCGTGGAGTTCTTGGTGTTGGACCAGCATAGTATATACGAGCGAATGGATTTGCCCGTTCGTTGGGTGCAGGCCCGTAGCTCCTCGATCAAGGCTGGCCTCTTGCTGGTACCCTTGAAGTTTCGGATGAAATTGTATGCCAACTCCTCCCAACTTCGTATGGATCCCGAGGATAGGCTGCTGAGCCATATCTGGGTTGCGCCTGTCAGTTGCAACTGGAGGCATTACAGGGCGGTGTTCTTGTTTCTGTCGTGTAGCTTGACAGACGACAGGTGGTCGTTGAGCCACGCCTTGGGGTCTTGTGTGTCGTCAAACTTCGGAGTGTCTGAAGGAAGCTTGAAGTTCCGCGGCATCCGTGTCCGCCGGACGGATCTGCTGAAGCATCGCGCTTCGCAGAGTTCTCCTTCAGCGTCGTCCTCCTCGGATTCAGACAATCATACGCGCTTGGCGTGCGCTTTGTCGATCTTGCATTGGGTGAGCTCGCTTCGAGCATCGTAATCGTGGCTGCGATGTCGCGAGCTCTTGTGCCTCCGGGGTAGGTCGTTCTCTTCCTCGTCGGATGAAGGCGTGGGACTTCGGTTGAATCTGACCGCAGCCTTGTTTTTTGGCTCCGCAGGAGCTTCTCCGTGGAGCGCAGCTCCAATGAGTCTGAGTCCGGTTAATGCGGATTTGTGCATGGCCCTTTTCGGGTCCCCCACCGGAGGTGGATGGGACGCGAGGTATGTGGTGGCTGCCATGATCGCAGCTTGCGATGTCTTCCGGATGACGTTGCCGTTGGCATCCATCTCCATGAAAGACATGTTAAGGGTCCGAGTCACCTCGCGATGTGCGGTGGGGTCCATGTTCTCCATGCGAGAATGGTGCTTGTTGCGTGGTTGCCGTGCGAGCTGGAGCCGCCCATGGCGGAGCGCAGCTCGCCACGCACTGGACTCCGAGGCCGCTTGCTTGCGCTTATCAAGCACTTCTTGCATCTTCACATGCTTCTTGTGCTCTTCGACGAGGAGCAGGTGGTACGCCATCAATAGGTCCCGTGAGGCACCCACAGGCAGGATCTTGTTGCCTTCCACGGCTTCGCGTGCTTGAGCCCATCCTTCCTCGCTGAGGTGGATGATCCGATTGGGATTGGTGTCCTCCTCGTTGGGCGGGGGGACTGGTTTCTCCTGTTCTCGCCGTTTCTACCCTGCGTGTTGGGTGGCGGGTTGTGTTCCTGATCCACGTCGCTCTGGATGACTGCGGCACATTGGTAGCGCTCGTAGATTGGATTGCTGCTGCCGCAGCTTTTGGATCCGGAACCGTAGGTCCCTTCCTCCGATGGTGGATCGCACAGATCTGAGTTGTAGATGCTGCTGTCATAGGACTCATCTTTCGATGGCGATGTGCGTAGCACGGGATGCGGAGCCCATGAAGCGGGCCTGATCGACGGCATGGGAACTCGCTCTGGGAGACGGTGAGTGCCGGTCTGCCCCACCTGGAAGCAGAAGCTCCCGAACAGGATCTCGAGCCCGTCGCCAACGGGCTCAAAGTCCTTCGGAGTGGCTGGAGAGTGGGCGGTGAAGTTGAAATCGCTGAAGAGGAGATGGATCTCCGTCGCCGAGGAGTTGTAGATCGCTTTGGTTGGGACCGTCACGATCGCACAATCAGCGCCCCCAGTTCCCACAGAAGGTGCCAATTGACGAGGTTTAATCTCGTCAATGCCCATTGTTATGAGCTTGGGTTTTGGAGAAGATGGGTATGCTGGAGATCGCAGAACGATTAGCAAACAAGCAACACGGAGACACGAGGTTTACCCAGGTTTAGGCCCCGGGAGGGAAAACCCTACTCTTGCTTGTCTGCTCTTGATTACGGCGGAACCAAAATGTAACATCCCAAAAATATGAAACTAGAATCATCAAATTCTAATCATCAAATTTAGGGTTAACAAAAACTTTTCTAAATAAAAATATGAAAGCATGCATGTGTGTATGCATCCCATTTTGAATTCTTTTGAATTGACTTGTTTATGTGTTTATTTGCTTGTAAAAGGATTCTTAGGTGAAATAAACATCATCTAAACAATTCCCAAACTTTTCCCAAAGGCAAATAAATCAAAATAATCCAAATTGAGTGAATGGTCATTTTGACCAATTTAACTCCCATGCCTACTTTGGCTGTCTCAAACTTTCAGAACTTAACAGAAACTTGTTTGGATCTTTGCACCCCTTGATAGTACTCATAAAAAGTATCAAGGCTCACCTTGTGATCATCTAGAAACTTTCAAATGCATAGTTTAAATGACAATTCAAAATTGAATCTTTAGCATATGGGAAGATCCCACTTTTTCAAAAACCACTCAAACAAGCTCAACTTTCAAAACCCAAGCATCTGCAGACTCACCAGCACCAACCTAGCACACCCACCAAAAATCTTTTCAAAATTCAAAACTTGAATTCTTGCGGCCATTTCATCAAACACCTTGCTGATTCAAATCAAAAATCTAAACACTATTGTGAGCAGTGATTGGAGCCTAACTTGTTCCCTCTCTAGCTCACAGCAACCTCAGTAGATCATCTAGCCAACTCAACCAAGCACTATCCCCACTGTAATCTTGGCAATGCCATCAATGGTGAACAGCCGAAGCTCACCATGTCACCCCAGTGTGGACAGCAAGCTAGGAGAAGAAACAATCCTAGCCAACATGTCTGGGAGCAAGCCAACACCCCACCGCCACTCCCTGTCCAGCGCTCGAACGTTGCCAACCCCTGGACCACACACACAGACCGTGCCCAGCTCGCCAGCAACCATGTCGAGCATGAGCCAGAGCGCCACCCTCGACCGACTCCCACAGACCGTGCGCCGCCCTCGCCGCGTGCATACACGATCATTACCGACCCAGGAGACCGCCAGACATCCCCGTTCGCCGCCTCATGCCTCACAGCCACCGCTCGCCGTCGAAGACGTCGCCTCGGCCGCGCAGAGCATCGCACGTTCCAGACCATTTGCCACCGCCCCAACATGCGCATTAAAGCCGTAGAGCATCGCCAGGAGACCACCAAGCGATCGCCACCGCCGGCCATGCCTCTAGCAGCCCGTATCCATGTCGCCACCGTCGCCTGCCCATGCCGTCCGGTCTCGTCATCGCGACTATAAATAGAGGCCACCCCCAGCCGAATGGAGCACACCATCCCACAGCCCTCTCCTCACTGATCGTTCCACCCTGTTACCGACGCAAGGCGAGCAACGCTTCGCCGGAATTCCACCGGAGCCCGCCACTGCTGGAGAAGAAAGGATCCAGCGATTGGACCGCCCCAGGAGAAGCTGCCGGTACCAGGAGGTTCGTCATCGTCGACTTCGTCGTTCGCCCGCCTCGCCGACCCTCGCCTGAGCCCAGGTGAGCCCCCGACGACCCCCACCTGCCGCGTTAGGGTTCAGTCTCGCCGGCCTTGCCTGACGTGGACGACGACCCTCAGCCGTTGGATTAGAACCAGATCGAACGCACCATATTGCCCCATACCGCTTCGCACCTCCTCGTCTCACTGACGCGTGGGGACAGCAACTTAACCAGCCCGCGTAAGCGTTGTGCTTAGCAGGCCGCCCAGTATCGTTTCCCGTGCAGCTCAGTTGTTTGAATTTGGATTTTTCCATTTTCATTCAAACACACTTCTGCACCTAGTTTCAAAAATCAACCCAGCTCGATTCAGTGAACCAAATTGAGGAAACCAATTTTGTTAGAAAGGTATTGAAATGCTTAATCCAAGCCCGTTGGATTCAAATCATTTGGATCTGTAGATCACCCTTGGTAAAAATAACAAGTCAGAAGCTTTTCTGCATTCAAACATTTTTCAAATTTCAAACATAATAGCTTTTGAGTTGATTCCAACTCTCAAAAATCACATTTAACCATACCTTTCAGAATATATAAAAATATATAGGTTTACTTACAGAAATAATGACCAAGTAATAAAAGAATGCCACATAAGCATTTCTAGTCACTTTATTTAATTAAAAATAAAAGGGTAAACCTTATTAAATTGTCACACCACTTTAAATCACATTCCCATGGACTAAAATATGTGGTGATGACATGTGTCAACATGATCCATGTTTTGTTTGGAGAATATTAAATCTTAAGTAGTTTTTCAATGAGTAGAAATTACTTTTCTAAAAATAAAAGGAATTAAACCAAGCTTTAATCTTGTAATGTTTGTGATGATGCTAGATCATCTATAGGAACCTTTTGTGTGATGACTGCAACTAGTTAAGTATTGTTTGGTGATTGTGTACCTCGTATTTATTCATAGACGCTAGTACCGACCAAGGATACGAGGAGGAAGGAGGATACTACGAAGAAGAAGCCAAGGAGAACTTCAACCACTTCTTTGCACAAGGCAAGCCTTACTAATCAAGTTGACCTATGCAAGCCTAATACTACCAGTTGAATGTGCAAGCCAATACTTGCAAGCTAACACTTGCAATTTAGCAAGCTTATACTGATACTTTTGCAAGCTAACACTTGCAAGATACTATACATATGCAAGCAAATACTTGCTTGTTACCATGCCAACTATATTCCTTAAGCATATATGGGCATAACCACGTGATAAACGAATCCTAGTTTTACTTACAAGCTTTATACTTTATTTCTTTATCAAAGCTACTACTTGGAGTTTTCTTAAGTAAATTGTAGATACTAGAATAATAATTGAAGGTTGCATAAAGAGCATAAAATTTGGCCTAAGCTAGATAATCTTTATGTCATCCTAAGGCATGAGATTGGACTTAGTTAAACTCCACTTGTTTACCACCCCTCATTAGTACTTACCCCCACTTGTAGATGCTAGTGCTAAGCATAAAAATTGATCAAATTTAGATGGGAATACTTGGTGGAAAAATGGTTATGAAAACCTCGGAATGATGGATCATTCTATTGAAATGTTTTGGACATGTGTTTCCGAACACCAGATGATTTATGGTGATGAAAATGTTGAGGCATGAGTCTGATGGTTGTCTGGATGCGGTACCATTCCAATTTTACCGTACAACCACAATACCCGAGAATTGGGTAGGGCTTGACTGGAAACTTATATACCTTAGTGTTAGTTCCCTCACGGCCAAGGTCTGTGTTGAGGCTACCTTGTGAAGATTGTCCACCTGTGCAGTACCCAAGATGACAGTTGGTCATGGTTGGGAGGCCAAACTCACAGGAGAGGTGCTTATACTAGGGCGTGTAATTGAAAGGTTAGGATTGATTATCCGCATACTGAGTATGGTGAATTCGGGATTTGTTCCTAACGGATGTATCGAATGTTGTGGTGAAAGTGTACAATCTCTGCAGAGTGTCAAAACTATTCGAATAGCCGCGTCCGCAGTTATGGACAGTTGGAGTGGCCATACTGTTTCCCCGTCAGATGTTTTCCAAATGACTTGTGAAATTATTTGAGACTTTGACTTGACCACAACAGAGTTGTGGCATGAGATACAAGTTCCCACTTAGGTGTTATAAAATTTGACTAGCTTTCTCTTGCTTCTGAACTTAGTAGAGGTAAATCTGGCTTTTGCAAAACAACCCTAGAGCTTAGTGTCATATTACAAAAACCCCTTCACTTGTTAGTATTAGTTTGCGAGTACTTAAAGAGTACTCATGGCTTTGTCCCTGGCTATTCCCGTGGCCAGACTATGAAGAGGAGTACCTGGAAGATGGACCCCAGGAAGGTTACGACAACTAGGATCATCTCCCATAGCATTGCCTGTGACCCCGAAGATGGAGCTTCGCCTACGCTACCGTTATTATTACGTATTTCGCTGCTTGTGTTGTATTAAGACTGGATCATGAGATCCTTATTTGTGTAAAACCTTATGTATGGTTTGTAATGGATGATGTACTGTGGTATCCAATTCTGTTATGTCTCGCAAAAATGGTAATCCTGGGATTGCGATGTATGGCATAAAAGGCATCTGGGATTAAAAATCCGGGTGTTGACAAGTTGGTATCAGAGCCATCCTGACCATAGGAGACCCTAGTTAGACTGGACGTTTGAATCAAAAACTTAGTTTCAAAACCAAAGAAAGCAAGTATTTACAAAAACTTATTCCCATTCTTATCACTTTGATTCTTTCATAAAAAAATTCATGTTCCTCAAAAAAACTCTTGAAAAATACATAAAATTTGACACACTTGATCACTCCACTAACTTAATCATCCTATATTCTTAATAGATGGACGTGAAGTACAGCAAGTTTTATCAGTTGGGGAATGGAGGTGACCTTATCTTTGAGAGAGATTTGGACCAGCTTTCGGAACTTCTGGAGCATCCACACCCCAAGTTCTTCGAGGCCCAACTCAATGATCAAGGAGGAGAAGATCTGCAGTGGCTAATTGTTGCAAGTCTCCGAGGAAAGATTGAACCTCCCACTGCTGAGGGAATTCAGTTTACCTTAAGAGAGAAAAACTGGCTCGATGGACTTGCCAGGGCCATGCAGGAAGCTCTTGCCCGTCTGTGTGGGCAGAGTATCAACCAGATCAAGGGTACTCGCTTTGAGTTTTGCCCAAGGCGTGATGCTAATGGACAACCCCTGGAAGCCCCATACCACCATGAGCTAAAGACTCAATTGTATCACCTTCGCTTCATGATGTACGATCGTCAGCAAGAATTGGACAACTGTCATGACTACTCCAACCACAAGTCCGCCATCATCAAGACGAAGGATCATACTATCGCCATGCTAGCGAAGGATCGCAAGTCTCGCCGCCGTCAGCTCGACAAGAAGGAGCGCATCATTGCTCGTCTTCGCCACCGTATCTCGTCTTTGGAGGAGACCATCCACGAGAGAGACATGCAGTTGGAGGAAAGGGAGAATGCCGGAGAGGATCTTCGTGGAGACCCCTACTCCTATCTCAGCGATGATGATGATTTCCTGGAAGATCAGGCTATGGATTTCTTCATCGATGAGGATGATTATGCCTTCATCGATGACGATGAGGATGATGAGGATGACGACTACACCGACTCCGAGGAGTAGTAGCACTTGAGCACTAGCGTAGTGAGTAGTATTCGGTCCCACTGTATCGTAGATTCCAGAATGGTTCTTAAAACCATCTGTTTACCTTGTTATGGTGTGTGTTTGTATCGTGTGCCATGAATGAATGAATGAATGAATGAATGAATGAATGAATGAAAAGCAAGTTGCTAGAAAATCTGAGTCGAACTTAAAAAAACTTTTCAAAGTCCCTGAAACTTAGAAATTTCCCTCTTTTCTCATGATCTATCGCAATCTTCAGATGCCACGCGGAGGAAGTGGTTCATCCCCGGACTCGATGTTGCAGATACTGCAAATGTTGAATTCTGACCGTGAAGCTGAAAGAGCCGAACGTCAAGCCAACCTAGCCACCCTGCAACAGATAGCTCAGCTTGCCCACAACAACCAAGGCCACGGAAATCAGGACAACCATGGATCTAAGCTCAAGAATTTCCAGAACACCAACCCACCTATTTTCACTAAGTCTGAAGATCCCATAGATGCCGACGATTGGCTGCAAACCATGGAAAATAACCTACAAGTCGCCGGAGTGGAAGCTAACGAGAAAGTTCTGTTCGACACCCACTATCTAGCCGGAGATACCAGAGCTTGGTGGAACAGTGTTTGCGCAATGACCGGAGGCCAAATGATGACCTGGGAGGAATTCAAGGTCAAGTTCAGTAGAACCCATGTCCCACCGGGTTTGATCAAGAGGATGAGAGACGAGTTCAGAGAACTGAAGCAAGGAAGGATGACCGTAGTGGAATACCGTGACAATTTTTTTCCATTATCTAGGTATGCCCCGGATGAGATCGACACTGAAGCCAAGAAGAAAGAAAGATTCCTGAATGGTCTGCACGATGAGATGCAGACTGTGTTGGTCAATATCCCCTTTGCGGATATTGAAGCCCTTGTCGACTCTGCCATTCAGATGGAAGGAAAGATCAACCAAGCCAATGAGAACCGCAAGCGTCGCATGATGCACCAGCCAGGAACCCATCAGTCCCCAAAGTATTGCCCTAACCCATCTCCAGGATTTTCCCCAAGAACCAACAGACCCCCGATGAACCGTCCGACCTATCCCAACCGTGGAAACCCTAGGCCCGAAGGAAATCACAACAACCCCGGCAACTCTAACAATTTCAATCGTGCCCCACCCAAGTTCAACCACAATGCTACCACCAACACCAACACTGCCCCGAGGACTGGAAGCAATGTTGAGCCTGTGGTAGCAAAGGACAAGTCGCAAGTGACTTGTTATGACTGTGGAAATAAGGGTCACTACTCCAACGAGTGCCCCAACAAGAAGAATGCCGCAGCCCCCAATACCAATGCTCCAGCTCAGCAGCAGCGTCGTGTTCAGCCAGGAAGGAGGTTTGCCCCAGGGAATTCACTCAACCGCAACGGTCGTCTTTTCCTCATGCATGCTGAAGAAGCTCAGGAAGCGCCAGACATCGTGCTGGGTATGTTTTCTGTTAATTCAGTACTTGCAAGAGTGTTGTTTGATTCTGGTGCATCGCATTCATTTGTCACCGAAGAATTTGCATGCACTAGTAAAATCCAACCAACGAAACTGAAGCATGTTATGATCGTCCAAATTCCTGGTTCAACCACCAAAGCTAGGCAAATTTGCAAAGCCGTCCCTATCTGAATCCATGGCATAGATTTTTATGCTAATCTGATAGTACTCAGAACTAAAGGTTTGGAAGTAGTACTAGGAATGGATTGGATGTCTAAACATAAAGGATTAATTGACTGTGCCAAGAAATCCATCACCATGACCAGTACAGCCGGAATATCAGTCGAGCATATATCTGAAACCTTACCTCGCCAATTCAAGTGCAACAAGAGTATAGCCCAACCTACCATTGACCAAGTCTGGATAGTCTGCGAATACCCCGATGTATTTCCAGATGTTTTGCCCGGTATGCCCCCAGATCGGGATATCGAGTTTATCATTGAACTAATCCCCGGAACAGGACCCATAGCCCAGAGACCCTATAGTATGAACCCATCTAAACTAGTAGAACTGAAGAAGCAACTGGATGCCATGTTGGAAATTGGATTGATTCAACCAAGTGCGTCACCTTGGAGATCACCTGTTTTTTTCGTGGATAAGAAGGATGGGGGAAACCGTTTGTGTACGGATTATAGGAAGTTGAATGATGTCACCATCAAGAACAAGTACCCCTTGCCCAAGATAGAAGATTTGTTTGATCAGTTGACCGGTGCCAAAGTGTTTTCTAAGATTGATCTTAGAACTGGCTATCATCAACTCAACATTCGCGCAGAGGATATTCCAAAGACTGCCTTTACCACCAGATATGGATTATACGAGTATACCGTCATGTATTTTGGATTAACCAATGCCGCCTCTTATTTCATGAATCTCATGAATAAGATTTTTATGGACTTCCTGGATAAGTTTGTCGTTGTTTTCATCAATGACATTCTTATTTATTCCAAATCGGAAGAAGAACATGAGCTACACCTAAGGACCATTCTTGGAACCCTTAGAGAGCATCATTTGTATGCAAAGTTTAGCAAATGTGAATTCTAGTTACAAGAAGTAGGATTCCTCGGTCACATTGTATCATCCGGAGGAATTGCCGTTGACCCTGCAAAAGTGAAAGATGTAGAAGATTGGAAAGCCCCAACCACTCAAACCCAAGTTCGTGCATTTCTCGGATTGGCGGGATATTACCGCAAGTTCGTAGAAGGATTCTCGAGTATCGCCAGACCCATCACCCAATTGCTGAAGAAGGACAAGAAGTTTGAATGGACCGACAAATGTGAAGCGAGTTTTCAAGAACTCAAGAGGAGATTGATTTCAGCCCCAATCTTGATCATGCCGGATATCACGAAGCCCTTCGACATGTATTGTGATGCATCCAAGATCGGTCTCGGATGTGTGCTAATGCAAGAAGGCAAAGTTATATCTTATCTATCTCGACAACTGAAACAACATGAGAAAAATTACCCAACCCATGACCTCGAACTCGCAGCCGTAGTTCTAGCCCTGAAGACATGGAGACATTACCTGATGGGAAATCGTTGTGAGATTTATTCGGATCACAAAAGCCTGAAGTATATATTCACTCGGAAGGAGCTGAATATGAGGCAGAGAAGATGGATTGAGCTAATCAAGGATTACGACCTAGAAATTCACTATCACCCCGGTAAAACCAATGTAGTAGCCGATGCCCTTAGCAGATTGTCGTGCCGCTTGAACTCCATGATCTTGGAGGAGCAACCAAGCTTGCACAAAGAGATGGAAGATTTTCGAATAGAATTAGTAAGTGAAGGATTTTTGGCTAGCATCGAACTTCAACCCACTTTGATCAGCCAGATCAAAGAGGCGCAGAAAGGAAATGCTAGTATCGACGGAATCAAGCGTCGTATTGGTACAGGCAAAGTACCTGGATTCACCGAAGACGAAGAAGGAGTTCTGTGGTACAAAGGACGCCTTTGTGTACCAGCAGATTCTGAGTTGAAAGAAGTTATTCTGAAGGAAGCTCATGATACTCTTTATTCTATCCACCCCGGAGGAACTAAGATGTATCAAGATTTGAAAGAGCAATTTTGGTGGCATAAGATGAAGAGAGAAATCGGAAGTTATATCGCCAAGTGTGATATATGTCAACGAGTCAAGGCAGGACATCAAAGACCCGCTGGATTGTTACAACCCTAGAAGATTCCGAAATGGAAATGGGATTCCGTTGGAATGGACTTTATCACCGGTTTGCCTACTTCTAGTAGGGGAAATGACTATATCTGGGTCATAATGGATAGATTGTCCAAATTCGCCCATTTCTTACCCGTCAAGACCACATATCAGAGTTCGAAGTTAGCGGAGTTATACATCGCTAGAATCGTTAGTTTGCACGGAGTTCCCAAGAACATCGTATCTGATCAAGGAACTCAATTTACCTCGAGATTCTGGAAGAAAGTTCAAGAAGGTTTAGGAACCCGCCTAGATTTCAGCACCGCATATCACCCTCAAACCGATGGACAAACGGAGCGAGTAAATCAAATACTCGAAGATATGCTGAGAGCCTGTGTGTTAGAATATGGATCCAAGTGGGAAGACTGTCTGTCGTTTGCAGAATTTTCATACAACAATAGTTATCAAGCTAGTTTGCAAATGGCCCCATTTGAATTCATGTACGGAAGGAAGTGTCGCACCCCTTTGAACTGGTCGGAAGTAGGAGAGAGTCAGATCTTCGGACCCGACATCCTACGAGAAGCAGAAGAGAAGGTTCATAAGATTCGTGAGCACCTCAAGACAACCCAGTCCAGACAGAAGAGTTACGCCGACAAGAGACGTCGAGACCTCGCCTTCAACATAGGAGATTTTGTATATCTGAAAGTGTCGCCATTGAAGGGAATGCAGCGTTTCCAACTCAAAGGAAAGTTAGCCCCCAGATATATCGGACCTTTCAAGATTCTGAACCGTCGAGGAGAAGTGCCGTATCAATTGGAACTACCTGAAGAGATGTCAGCCATGCACAATGTGTTCCATATCTCATTACTTCACAAGTGCCTCGAAGTTCCGGAGAAGACGGAAGTGTTGAAGAATATCGATCATCAGACCATAGAGATCAACGATGACCTGACCTATCCTGAAGTACCCATCCATATTTTAGAAGAAGCTTTCCAAACCACCAGAACCCGAAGCATCAAGTTTCTCAAGATTCAGTGGAGCAACCACACAGAAGAGGGAGCTAGCTGGGAGCGCGAATATCATATCAGGACGGAATTTCCCGATCTCTTCAAATCCTAGGTAATATTTTCGTCCTTCTTCAAATCTCGGGATGAGATTTTGTTTAAGGGGGGAAGGTTTGTAACATCCCAAAAATATTAAACTAGAATCATCAAATTCTAATCATCAAATTTAGGGTTAACAAAAACTTTTCTAAATAAAAATATGAAAGCATGCATGTGTGTATGCATCCCATTTTGAATTCTTTTGAATTGCCTTGTTTATGTGTTTATTTGCTTGTAAAAGGATTCTTAGGTGAAATAAACATCATCTAAACAATTCCCAAACTTTTCCCAAAGGCAAATAAATCAAAATAAGCCAAATTGAGTGAATGGTCATTTTGACCAATTTAACTCCCATTCCTACTTTGGCTGTCTCAAACTTTCAGAACTTAACAGAAACTTGTTTGGAACTTTGCACCCCTTGATATTACTCATAACAAAGTATCAAGGCTCACCTTGTGATCATCTAGAAACTTTCAAATGCATAGTTTAAATGACAATTCAAAATTGAATCTTTAGCATATGGGAAGATCCCACTTTTTCAAAAACCACTCAAACAAGCTCAACTTTCAAAACCCAAGCATCTGCAGACTCGCTAGCACCAACCTAGCACACCCACCAAAAATCTTTTCAAAATTCAAAACTTGAATTCTTGCGGCCATTTCATCAAACACCTTGCTGATTCAAATCAAATAAAATCTAAACACTATTGTGAGCAGTGATTGGAGCCTAACTTGTTCCCTCTCTAGCTCACAGCAACCTCAGTAGATCATCTAGCCAACTCAACCAAGCACTAGCTCCAATGTAAGCTTGGCAATGCCATCAATGGTGAACAGCCAAAGCTCACCATGTCACCCCAGTGTGGACAGCAAGCTAGGAGAAGAAACAAGCCTAGCCAACATGTCTGGGAGCAAGCCAACACCCCACCGCCACTCCTTGTCCAGCGCTCGAACGTTGCCAACCCCTGGACCACACACACAGACCGTGCCCAGCTCACCAGCAACCATGTCGAGCATGCGCCAGAAGGCCACCCTCGACCGAAGCCCACAGACCGCGCGCTGCCCTCGCCGCGTGCATACACGATCACCACCGACCCAGGAGACCTCCAGACATCCCCGTTCGCCGCCCCATGCCTCACAGCCACCGCTCGCCATCGAAGACGCCGCCTCGGCCGCGCAGAGCATCGCACGTTCCAGACCATTTGCCACCGCCCCTACATGTGCATTAAAGCCGTAGAGCATCACCAGGCGACCACCAAGCGATCGCCACCGCCGGCCATGCCTCTAGCAGCCCGTAGCCATGTCGCCACCGTCGTCTGCCCATGCCGTTCGGTCTCGTCGTCGCGACTAAAAATAGAGGCCACCCCCAGCCGAATTGAGCACACCATCTCACTCCCCTCTCCTCACTGATCGTTCCACCCCGTTACCGACGCAAGGCGAGCAGCGCTTTGCCGGAATTCCACCGGAGCCCGCCGCTGCTGGAGAAAAAAGGAGCCAGCGATTGGAGCCGCCCCAGGAGAAGCTGCAGGTACCAGGAGGTTCGCCATCGTCAACTTCGTCGTTCGCCCACCTCGCCGACCCTCGCCTGAGCACCGGTAATCCCCCGACGACCCCCACCTGCCGCGTTAGGGTTTAGTCTCGCCGGCGTTGCCCGACGTTGACGACGACCCTCAGTCGTTGGATTACAACCAGATCGAACGCACCATATTGCCCCATACCGCTTCGCACCCCCTCGTCTCACTGACGCGTGGGGACAGCAACTTAACCAGCCCGCGTAAGCGCTGTGCTTAGCAGGCCGGACCAGTATCGTTTCCCGCGCAGCCCAGTTGTTTGAATTTGGATTTTTCCATTTTCATTCAAACACACTTCTGCACCTAGTTTCAAAAATCAACCCAGCTCGATTCAGTGAACCAAATTGAATGAAACCAATTTTGTTAGAAAGGTATTGAAATGTTAATCCAAGACTGTTGGATTAAAATCATTTGGATCTGTAGATCACCCTTGGTAAAAATAACAAGTCAGAAGCTTTTCTGCATTCAAACATTTTTCAAATTTCAACCATAATAGCTTTTGAGTTGATTCCAACTCTCAAAAATCACATTTAACCATACCTTTTAGAATATATAAAAATATATAGGTTTACTTACAGAAATAATGACCAAGTAATAAAAGAATGCCACATAAGAATTTCTAGTCACTTTATTTAATTAAAAATAAAAGGGTAAACCTTATTAAATTGTGACACCACTTTAAATCACATTCCCATGGACTAAAATATGTGGTGATGACATGTGTCAACATGATCCCATGTTTTGTTTGGAGAATATTAAATCTTAAGTAGTTTTTCCATGAGTAGAAATTACTTTTCTAAAAATAAAAGGAATTAAACCAAGCTTTAATCTTGTAATGTTTGTGATGATGCTAGATCATCTATAGGACCCTTTTGTGTGATGACTGCAACTAGTTAAGTATTGTTTGGTGATTGTGTACCTCGTATTTATTCATAGACGCTAGTACCGACCAAGGATACGAGGAGGAAGGAGGATACTACGAAGAAGAAGCCAAGGAGAACTTCAACCACTTCTCTGCACAAGGCAAGCCTTACTAATCAAGTTGACCTATGCAAGCCAAATACTACCAGTTGAATGTGCAAGCCAATACTTGCAAGCTAACACTTGCAATTTAGCAAGCTTATACTGATACTTGTGCAAGCTAACACTTGCAAGATACTATACATATGCAGGCAAATACTTGCTTGTTACCATGCCAACTATATTCCTTAAGCATATATGGGCATAACCACGTGATAAACGAATCCTAGTTTTACTTACAAGCTTTATACTTTATTTCTTTATCAAAGCTACTACTTGGAGTTTTCTTAAGTAAATTATAGATACTAGAAGAATAATTGAAGGTTGCATAAAGAGCATAAAATTTGGCCTAAGCTAGATAATCTTTATGTCATCCTAAGGCATGAGATTGGACTTAGTTAAACTCCACTTGTTTACCACCCCTCATTAGTACTTACCCTCACTTGTAGATGCTAGTTCTAAGCATAAAACTTGATCAAATTTAGATGGGAATACTTGGTGGAAAAATGGTTATGAAAACCTTGGAATGATGGATCATTCTATTGAAATGTTTTGGACATGTGTTTCCGAACACAAGATGATTTATGGTGATGAAAATGTTGAGGCATGAGCCTTAGCCCTTTATAAAACTGATGGTTGTCTGGATGCGATACCATTCCAATTTTACTGTACAACCACAATACCCGAGAATTGGGTAGGGCTTGACTGGAAACTTATATACCTTAGTGTTAGTTCCCTCACGGCCAAGGTCTGAGCTGAGGCTACCTTGTGAAGATTGTCCACCTGTGAAGTACCCAAGATGACAGTTGGTCATGGTTGGGAGGCCAAACTCATAGGAGAGGTGCTTATACTAGGGCGTGTAATTGAAAGGTTAGGATTGATTATCCGCATACTGAGTATGGTGAATTTAGGATTTGTTCCTAACGGATGTATCGAATGTTGTGGTGAAAGTGTACAATCTCTGCAGAGTGTCAAAACTATTCGAATAGTCGCGTCCGCGGTTATTGACAGTTGGAGTGGCCATACTGTTTCCCCGTCAGATGTTTTCAAATGACTTGTGAAATGATTTGAGACTTTGACTTGACCACAACAGAGTTGTGGCATGAGATACAAGTTCCCACTTAGGTGTTATAAAATTTGACTAGCTTTCTCTTGCTTCTGAACTTAGTAGAGGTAAATCTGGCTTTTGCAAAACAACCCTAGAGCTTAGTGTCCTATTACAAAAACCCCTTCACTTGTTAGTATTAGTTTGCGAGTACTTAAAGAGTACTCATGGCTTTGTCCCTGGCTATTCCCGTGGCTAGACTATGAAGAGGAGTACCTGGAAGATGGACCCCAGGAAGGTTACGACAACTAGGATCATCTCCCATCGTCAGCATTGCCTGTGACCCCGAAGATGGAGCTTCGCCTACGCTACCGTTATTATTACATATTCCGCTGCTTGTGTTTTATTAAGACTGGATCATGAGATCCTTATTTGCGTAAAACCTTATGTATGGTTTGTAATGGATGATGCACTGTGGTATCCAATTCTGTTATGTCTCGCAAAAATGGTAATCCTAGGATTGCGTTGTATGGCATAACAGGCATCTGGGATTAAAAATTCGGGTGTTGACACAAAAATTACAAGGGTGCGCAGATGCAATCTGGCATGGAGGTGTGTATGCGGTGGTATGAAGTGCCCTCCACGTCGTGCCCTCCTAGACTTTATATAGAAGTAGGCAGGTCCCGGGCACAGACCGAGTCGGTTACAGGTTTTAGGGTTTGTCCCTTTGAATATTCTATCTACTCCAGTTTTGCTCTCCAAGGATCCGAAGATATCCTAGGCTTGGTCCACCCAAAAATCTTCATGGGTCGCGTATATTCTTGTGGGCCTTCCTTGGACTGGACCAGGTATGCTAAAGTCATGTACCCATGGGGTATAACCATGTCAAAAGTACTTACGCATCTTAAAATCATCAGAGAATAAAGCACTCATAGTATAAAGCTCATTCATATGAGCTACAGCACTCTCATTTTCAGTCCCATAAAAAGGTTCTTTCTCAACAATGTCTAGATAGGATAAATCAAGAGAAAAATCATAATCTTCATCTTTAATATCTATGGGAGAAGTGGCAAACTTAGGATCAGAGGACAGTTTAGGAATAATGGTACGTCTCTCGAAGAGACTCTTAATAGCACTAGCACCATGTGTGTTTTGGCACTCTTTAATAAATTCATCAGTAAACTCAATGTAACCATCATTAATTTCATATCTCTCTCTAGACTCAGGTGAGCTAACAGGTGTAATAGCTTCTTCACTAGGAGTTTCAGTATTTCCTAGACTAGCCATAGTAGCATCTAGGAACGGACCTAATGAACCACTCACATCAAGTACAGTAGAAGTAACATCATGAGTATCAGAAACAGTTTCAGATTCAGCAGTTGTAGCAGTGTGTGTTGCATAAGTATGTGGTGGTGGAGTGACAAGCTTACTTATAACAGACGGTGAATCAAGAGCAGCAGAGGTATTTAGGACTGTACATCTCCTTGTAGTGAATGGTAAAATAGTAAACTTTCCATCACGAGACTTCCCCATGATGAAAGGAATAGTGGTGAACAATAATAAATCCAAGTAAACTTACAAATAAAGCTATGCTCCCCGGCAACGGCGCCAGAAAATAGTCTTGACGACCCACAAGTATAGGGGATCGCAACAGTCTTCGAGGGTAGTATTACCCAATTTATATATTCGACACAAGGGGAGCCAAAAAATACTTGCAAGCCTTAACAACTAAGTTGTCAATTCAGCCGCACCTGAAAATAGTTCTTGCTCACAGAAGTTTATCAGTAGCAACAGTTTGGTAGTAGCAACAGCAGCAGTAAAACAAGAGAAATAGTAACAGTAGTAGCAAACAGTAGGATATGAGCGCGGTAGGCATAGGGATGGATGGACGGGCGTTGCATGGACGAGTCTAAACATGTAACTTCAAGATCTAGGGCAATTGCAGATAAATAAGAATATATAAATTGGGTAATACTACCCTCGAATATATAAACAATCATAGGCATGTGCTCCATATAGTCATGCGTGCTCGCAATGAGAACTTGCACAACATCTCTTGTCCTGCCAGCCTGTTGCAGCGGGGCCTCAAAGGGTGCTCCTTTTAATAGGGCACCAAATCAAAGCATTAACACTCTATGAACACATGTGATCCTCACATCACAGCCATCCCCTCCGATTGTCCAAATTTCTGTCACTTCGGGGCCTTTGGATCCGGACAATGATATGTGTACACAACTTGCAGATAAGATCACAAACAATACTATCATCATGAATCAATAATAAGTTCAGATCTAAGATCATGGCACTCGGGCCCTAGTGACAAGCATTAAGCACAACAAGTTGCAACAAAGTCAAATAGCACTAATAGAGATACTAGGCACCATGCCCTAATAATCTTATTCGATTACATGGTAGAACTGATCCAATCCCTACCATCCCCATAGCCTACAGCGGGGAATTACTCACTCATGGATGGGGGAAACATGGATGGTTGATGGAGAGGCATTGGTGATGACGATGGCAATGATCCTCTCCAAATTCCCCGTCCCGGCAGGGTGCCAGAACGAAGTTTCTAGTTCCAAATTACGGTTTCTAGTGGTGGCGGTGCAGCGAAACTCTTTCTGGAAAAACATCGAACCCCCTCGGTTTTTAGGTCAAGAGGCATCTTATAGGAGAAGAGGGACGCCGGGGGGTGCCTGGGGCAGCCACACCCCCTCCAGGCGTGGCCTGGGCCCACCCGCGCAGCAGGGGGTGTGGGCCCCTCAGGCCTCCCCTCCGTCTCGTACTCTGGCTCCATGAGTCTTCTAGTGAAATAGGATTTTTGGCATATTTTCCAGGAATTTTTCCTGATAGTTGATTTTATGCACACAAAAACTAGACACCAAGGTAATTCTGCTGAAAACAGCGTCTGTCCGTGTTAGTTGTATCCAAATAACACAAGTTTAGAGGAGAAACAATAAAAAAGTGTTCAGGAAAGTAGATATGTTTTGGACGTATCATGGACACCATGGTGTCCTCCTCCATCTCTGCTTCATGGTTCCATGTCGTGCCGGGTAAAATAATGACTTTATCTTTTTTCCCGTCCAATTCTGAGAATATTTATTTTCTGCCTTTAGTTTTCTGGAACCAAAAACAGAAGAAAACAGGCAACTGGCACTATGGAATCTTTTTAATAGGTTAGTCCGGAAAAACATATAAAAACACCTCAAAGTGTAGACAAAGCAAAGCAAAGTAGATACTAAACAAGCATGGAACATAAAAATTATATATACGTTTCTGACGTATCAAGCATCCCCAAGCTTAACTCCTGCTCGTCCTCGAGTAGGTAAGTGATAGAAATAATAATTTTTGAGGTGACATGCACCATCACAATCTTGATCAAACCATTTGCAAGCATTGAAAGCTAGGATCAAAGAACTCTAAACATGAACATGAAAGATGGAGTTCTAACAGTAAGACAAAGTAACTATGCATGCAACATGAAAGGTTACAAACAAAGATTCATGAATAACATGCATTAAAAAACGTTTGTTTGATTCACATATAGAAAACATAGCATAGTGGCATTCAACTTGTCCTTCATGGAGTAGCATAAATGCATAGGACACCTTCAAAGTTCATAAGGGTGACTAGATACAACTAGTTCAAGAAAAAGCAATATCAACAATATGCATCAATCAATAAGTTTTGGGACAATGCACATAGAACTAAGAATGGCAACTATACTCTCTTAATTTGTGCCTAAGGATAGAAGGTCAAGACTCAATATAATGGTGGAAGAAAGGCCCTTCATAAAGGGAAGCAGGGATTTCAAGTTTCATAAAGAGCTTCCAAAAATTATGGTACTTGTTAGTTTCAGCCCTCATTGCCCCTATCATAAGCATCTTGAAGTGATTAAGGTTAAAGTGAACAAACTATGGAGTATATACTTATCAAAGTATAAGTTGGCAATCTCATGTCCCTTGAATACGAGGGACGCTCCTCATGCTACTCAAGTTTAGTTACCGGTAAGTTCTTGTCATAGTAAGTACATCTGTATCATAGAGAACTGCTAACGGGGTACCCCTTGCACATGATACAGGAGCTATCCCATAATCAAAATGACAAGGCAAGCAGACAATGAGCATCTTAGCAATCTTATTATTTACCATGGGAAAATGGTGTTTTTTCTCTCTTTCCTCTTTTCTCATCTTTTTTTTTCTTTTTCTCAATCTCTTTTTCTATCTCTTTTTTTATAAGAAGAATTCTTCATAGATTGTTCATTATGGTGATGCGGCAAGTTTCCACCATGATTAGGAATGGCTTAGGCTAGCGGCCCAGGCGTTTCTCTAACACACATACATAACTCCATGGACTTACAAGCTCACCTTTTATTTCACACTGACAACATCCATCAACAAAAGAGCATGATATCAACTGGGTAGATATTTACAGGTGTTGAAGGCGTTCCCCGTGACAGCACGGTTCTGCTAATTCCCAACTTATAAGTGCAAGCATATACAACATAGATGACACAATGGTTCAAGTTTATTAGGGGCAAGAAAAATAAAGTGTGGCATCAAGTTTGTGAGAGCTTTAATCATTAACTTTCACATAACAAGTTTAATTTGGAAGATAGATAAAACAAGAATATACTTAGAATTGTGTAACACACCATGTATAGGAATTTATAGTGGACTCTTTGGAATAACTTGGTTTCTTGGGAGTTGGATGCATGAGTAGAGCTTACTCACACAAGTGGAGGCTAGCAAAAGAATGGGAGCGACCAACTAAGAGAGTAATAATGGCCATAATCATGCAGAGCGACAAAACATTACTAATCAAAGCATAAAGTGGTACCACAAGTCAAAAACTAAATTATCATAGAGGCTATGGTGACTTGTTCATAGTCATAACATGGTGTGAGCATTTGCCAAGTCAACCCAAAAAAATCATCAAAGGAGAATACCACAATACTATGATTTTGTATGCTAAAACAACTCATGATTCTTTCAAGGCACATTAAGCAATCCTAATTGTTTGGAACAAGTCATGCTACAGAAATAATCACTAAGCATAAGTTCAAAACAACATCTAGCATGACATGATAAAGTCTAAGCCACAGTCAAAGCAAGCTCCCTTTTGTACCACTTAAGCATGAAGCTTTCTACTCTTTTCCAACACCAATCAACTTATTTGAAACAACTCACAAAGATAATAATCAGTAAAGATCAGTGAGCTTGTATCACAAATCCATAAAGAATAACTAAAAAGTTCTAAGCTGAAAGCACAAGAAAACTAAGGCTAAACTCAATGCTAGCAAAAGAGAACACTCACAAAACAATCAGAGTGAAAACCAGAGTGTTCTAGGCAATGAAAACAAAGTGTGTGTCTCTCCAAAAGAAGTGTGTTGTGATCAAACCAACTTATTCAATCAAACTAAGCAAACAAAAACCAAAAACGAAACTAACACGCTCCAAGAACAACACAACTATGCATGAAACAATAAAAACAAAGTGTCTAGAAAGGCCTGAGATTTTTATTGATGAAGAAGGGGATGGCATCCCCAATCTTTGACTCTTGTACCTCTTGAATATTTCTTGGGGTGACACGGGGTGGCATCCCCAAGCTTGATCTTTTCTCAATTCTTCATCTCATTACATCATTCTTTATCTACACCTGGAAATTTTCCTTCATACAAAACTTCACACAATCTTCATTAGCAACATTAGTTTATTCAAAAGATAATAGACCTTTGGGTTTAGCTTTAGAACAGCAAAACTTTCACTAAAAACACAAGCTACTGTAGCAATTTCCTCAGACAGCTCAATTTCCCAAAAAGAACCCCAAAATGAATCAATAAGAAGCAAATGCAAATAATGGCAGAAATATGTCAAAACAGACCAACAGGTAGAAACCGATTTTTTAGAAGACCTTCTGTTGCTCAAATAAAAAAGTATTGAACTAACGAAGTTATCTAACATACTAGAGGATTTATTCAGAAAATATTAGCTCAATCCGACTTACAAAGATTTTACACAATTTTTTACGGTGGAGCACAAAAATCTGTTTCGGGACAGCAACTCCCCAAATCTTACTTCCCTCTCATTAGAGGTTATTCTTGGCACAAAAGGCAAATAAAAAGGATAAGGAGAGGTTATTACATACGTAATAACTTCCAAGACTCAATAAAATATTGGGTTATCTCCCAAGAAATACTTTTCTTTAACGCCTTTAAGTTAGGCATGATAGTTTGAGAAGATGCTCACATAAGAAATATGAATTGACGTAAAGGAGAGCATCAAGAAGCAAATTCAAAACACATTTAAGTCTAACCCACTTCATATGCATAGGAATCTTGTAAATAAACAAGTCATGAAAGCACAAAGCAACAAGCATAGGAAAGCAAAACAAGTGCAACTTCAAAATTTTCAACATAAAGAGGGGAAACTTAATATTTTTTAGATGCATAAAACCATGTTTCCCTCACTCATAATAACTTTCAGTAGCATCATGAATAAAATTAACAATATAACTATCACATAAAACATTCTTATCATGAGCCACATGCATAAAATAGTTATTACTCTCCACATAAGCATAGTCATTCTTATTAATTGTAGTGGGAGCAAATTCAACAAAATAGCTATTATTCTCATCACCATAATCATCAAATATAGGAGGCATATTGTAATCATAATTAATTTTCTCCTCAATAGTAGGTGGACTAGAAATATCATATTCATCATTGTAATCATCATATATTGGAGGTATAGTATCATCAAATAAAATTTTCTCCTCAAAAGATGGGGGACTAAAAAGATCTCTTTCATAAAAACTAGCTTCCCCAAGCTTAGACATATCCATAGCATTAGCAATAATGGTTTCCAAATAATTCATACTAATAACATTGTTATTAGCATGCAAATAAAGCTCCATAGATTTTTTAATTTTCTCTTCAAACACTTCATGTCCTAACTCAAGATAGATACTATAAATCTCTCTAAATTTTTTTCCATTATGCCTAACTAGTGAAAACAAGAAACAAAAATACAAAATTGCAGAATCTAAAGGAAATAACTTCGAGCACTCACACCGGAGGATGTGAGTACCTTTTAACTTAACTCCTCGGCAACGGCGCCAGAAAATAGCTTGATATCTACGCACTTCTATTCTTGTAGACAGTTGTTGGGCCTCCAAGTGCAGATATTTGTAGAACAGTAGCAAGTTTCCTTTAAGTGGATTACCCATGGTTTATCGAACTCAGGGAGGAAGTGGTCGAACGTATCCCTCTCAAGCAACCCTGCAATCAAGATACAGGAAGTCTCTTGTGTCCCCAACACACCCAATACACTTGTCAGGTGTATAGGTGCACTAGTTCGGCGAAGAGATAGTGAAATACAAGTGATAACGGTGCCAGAAAAGAGCTTATGACTTGTTGTTAACGTGGGAGAGACTAAAGGCAAACTGAAATAAAGATGGAAGCAAGCAAACATGCAACAGATCTAGATGCAAACGGTGTTTTAATGTTTAGAAACAAGGCCTAGGGATCATACTTTCACTAGTGAACACTCTCAATATATATATATTCTCTTCATGATACTACCCTGAACTACTCTCCGGTTGGACACTCTAATCCATGGTAGGGCTATAACAGCACACCTCAAAGTCCACCTTCCCCATCTAGAAAACCCCACACTATCACCTTGAGCGCTAGATGGTTCCAACAAACACCACAATTTCATACAGACAACCAACTCAAAATATACTCATGATGTCGTGGGAATGACCACGGCAGATGCTGCAATCGGCAGCGAGTAGTAGAACGAAGGGCAAGGGCGGCCAGCCATCTGCGGTGCGAGATGAGGGCGGAGACACAGGGTTTACCCAGGTTCGGCCCCCCGGAGGGTAAAGACCTACTCCTGCTAGATTGTATTATGTTGGAAGTACAATAAGGCGAGCTCGACGGCTAGTCGGCGAGTCGCTTGGGTGGATGATGGAACGTACGTTTACACGCCCTGAAGGGAGGTTTATATAGACTCATCCTCCCCTAGGGTTTACATATCTCAACCGAATCAGTTAAGGTTTCGGTACTCGTTTAACCTAATCCGACTGGGCCTATCTACTCTCCTGGGCCTTCAGCTTCTAGTCGCTTGGATCCACGCCAGGTCTTGATCTAGTCGCCGTCTTGCAGGCCCACTCGCCAGTTCCTGGGCCAGTCGGAAACGTCCTGCTGGGTATACCCCGGTAGGCATATCCCCATCAGTAGTCCCCGAGGCCGTCGTCGATTAGACGCAGGTGGTTGCTGGCAGTCGGAGCATACGGCTTCAATGCGGATATCCAGTCGAATCGGTGGCGGGCTCTTGAATAAAGGAGAAAACTAGTCATTATGGTCACAGCTTTGGCGAACGAGTCGGTGAAATATTCAGTCACTGTTGTAGTGATCGGGTCGGCGAGCCGAGTGGCTGAAGTTGGACCGTCAAACGCAGTCAAAACTAGCCGTTGGGGTAACCCAACGGTAACTTTTGGCGTAATCACCGCGTAGTAACGGCTTCCTGATTTGGCGGGTAACAACCGCTATATAAAGGGAATGGTTGGTGATCAGAAAACCACCCCCTCGTCATTTCCTCCGATTGCGCGCACCTCCGTTTTGCTCCGCATCGCGATCCAGCCGAGCCAACATCCTCCGACCTCCACAAACCTTTCCGCCAATGGCTCCCTCCACCGAACCATGGGGCAGGTCCAAGTGTACGAGAGCACTACTGGCGTTGTTCGAGGAGGCCGGGATCCTGCGCGCCGGTAGGTGGCGCATCCCCGCGGCCGGAGAGGTGACTCCGGACCCGCGCGAGGGAGAATTCGTCTGCTTCACCAGCCACCTAGAATGGGGGCTGGGATTCCCCACATCTCTCTTCTTCCGGCTCTTCTGTGCCTTCTACGGGATCTAGCCGTCGGACCTGGGGCCGCACAGCATCGAGCAGCTCGCCATTTTCGTGGCGTTCTGCGAGTGCTACCTGGGCTGCAGGCCCTATTTCCCCCTGTGAATCTGTTCCACGGGCGGATCAGTCGCGAAGAAGCAGGCGGCTCAATGCTTCCTACGGGTGGCTTGACGTTTCAATTGAAGTCAAAGGTATCCTTTTTTGATCTGATGCTACCTGCCAAGGCGGCGAGCGAGTGGAAGAAGTCTTGGTTTTACGTCACCGAGGCGACTCCAGACGGGGAGGTGGCGATCCCAAGATATTCCGCTGACCGGCCCGAACTGCGCCGACTCCAAGTCGGCAAGCTTCCAACAGACCAGCGGATGCTTGTGGATGAGATGCTTCAGACCATCCGCGGCCTGAAGAAGAAAGGTCTCCAGACCATCAATTTGTACAACTGCTGGCTCGGGCAGCGACTCGTTCCCCTGGCCCGCCGTGACCATTATATGTACGAGTACACTGGCCGGGAGGACTCGACGAAATCCTGCCTCGCCGAGTGGAAACTCGAGGACTACATCCCGGCGTTGAAGAAGATCACCCAGGCGGTGTACCTGGACGCGAAGGCCGGGGTCGCCCCCTACACCGCGAAGCATCCAGCCCCAACGGTAAGTCACTTTCTATCATTCGCAGTCGCAGTTAATGCTGTCGCGGTTATACTGATACTGTCTCATGCTTATTGCAGTTATTTCAAGTGGTGGAAGGGTGGCTTCCGCCCGCAGACGACGAGAATTCGAGCTTGTCCGTCCAGGACGGAGGAGAGTCGCCTCCTGCCAAAGGCAGCGTCGAGAGCGACAGGAGCGACGACAGCGACGAGTCCGAGGAAGAGGTCACCCCGCTGGTTCGCAAAACTCGCGGGCAGCATCAGCGCGAACTCGAGGTGAGTAGAAGCCTCGAACGTCACGACAATGAACTTCCCGAGCTCACCTCGCGTCGCGAGGCCACTCCGTCGAAGAAGAAGAAGAAGAAGAAGAAGAAGAAGAAGAAGAAGAAGAAGAAGAAGAAGAAGAAGAAGAAGAAGAAGAAGAAGAAGAAGAAGAAGAAGAAGAAGGAGGAGGAGGAGGAGGAGAAGTCCCCTCCAAAGAGGAAGACGAAGCCAGCGAGGCAGGCATCTCCGCCTCATTCGGCGAGCAGCTCCGACGCCACCAGCCTGGCCAGGGATGAAGCGCCATAGACAACGGCAGCGCCGGATGTCACCGCCATCCTGAGTGAGGTGCCTCTGGCCTCGATGCCTCCCCCATTCGTCCCAGTCTCTGGGTCGAGGGTCGCTCCAGCCGCGGCAGCTTCACCTCCCAGGAGAGTTCCTGCCAAAAATGTCGCGGAGGCTCCTGTCGCAGCCTCATCAACAAAGAGGCCGTCTGTGTCTTGGGCGCATGATGTCCTGGAGATGGGCTTCAGTCGGCAGCTGGGGCCCGAACTGGAAAAGCCGGCTAGCATCCGCACAGGGTTGCGGTTCATACCAGTTGCCAAGTGAGTTTTATTCACCTGCTTTATTTTTCGTTGTACTCGAACCACTTTGCTCATGCAATCGATTTGCAGGACTGGGGTTAAAAAGATAGTCCACCCGTCCGTGGCCAAGGTGCCGCCAGTCGTCGCCGAGGAGGACCCTTCTTGGAAGAGGAAGGATGATGAAGTCGCTGCCCCCACAGACAGCGCCAAGAAGGCCAAGAACGACGAACTCGTCACGGTGTCTGACGACACGATGATGGCTCCGAGTGATCCTGCGGCGGGGGCGGCCTCGGTGATCAAGGAGGGTGCTTCCTCGCCTGGGATGGCCAAGACGGCCTCTTTTGGTGCCGGAGCATCCATCGCAACCTTCCCCCGCTTCATGGCCAGAGCGGCTACGGCGAGTGGTACCACGCCATCGAGCCGCTCACCTGGGGTCGCCGAGACGGAGGTCGAGCAGCGTCGCGGGCATACTCCGGCTCTTCTCGCATCCGTGGATGCACTACAACTTCATGGCATGCTTGGGGCAGCCATCCAGGTATGTCCAGTCCCCGAGGATCGGGCCACTGAATTGCAGTGGTCAGATTCTTTTGGTGCTTTGCTTTTATTTCTTGCGCCTAGTCCCCGAGTGCGCATTCGCTGAATTTCAGCGGGTGGGCGCTCAGGATTTTTGATCGCCAGTCCCCGAGTGGCTAGTCGCTGAATTTCAGCGGGTAGGCACTTAGGATTTTTTATCTCCAGTCCCCAAGTGTCCAGTCGCTGAATTTCAGCGAGTGGGCACTGTAAGATTTCGTTTTTGCTAACTGCTTGACTTTTGCACAGGGTTTGCAGCGTGAATCAGCCGACCGGCTTGCTGCGAAGTGTCGCGCAGAGAAGGAACTTGTCGCCGTTCAAGAGGTGAACAAGGGACTCCAAGCGATTGCTGTGAAGGCAGAAGAGGTTCGCCAGGGCCTTGTCCCGGCGAGTGAGCTGACGGCGGCGCAATCGGCGTTGAGTTTGGTAGAGAAGCGGATCGCCGACCTTGAGCGCGAGCTTGCGGACGCGAAGGAGGAGGCGAGCTCGGCGGATGGGCGAGCCAAGGCTGCTATTACGGCCGCCGCTGAAGAGCGTAAGGTCTCCGACGCCCTTGTTGTTGGGCTTCAAGACGACTACTCCTCTCTTCAAAACTTCATCACGGAGCTCTCCTGCCCTTTGATTGGTATGTGTGCCGCCTCTGCCTATAATGTTTCCATTGCGTGATGTTTGATGTACTCACTACCCCTCCTGTCCACAGGTCGGATTATTGATAGCGCGGAAGAGGCGCAGTCATTCGACGCGTGGCAGTGTGTGGCCACTCTGGTCGACTCGGCCACGCTGTCCACGACTTGTATTCGGGCATATCTTCAAGAGATGTCGCCCACGGAAGTGATTCCCAGCGACCTCGTCGAAGTGTGGCGGTGCTTGGAGAAGGCGCCATCAGTCATCGAGTTCATGACGCGGTCGGCGTTCCGGCGCGGGGCGGCGACGGCGCTGAGCCTTGGGCTCGCCCACTTCCCGGAAGATTTCGATCTAGATGACATGACGAGTGGCTACCCGTCGTCGACGGGCTCGGTGGAGATCGCTGAGGTGCTGAAGCTGACGGACCACGCCACGGTATACTCTGATCGTGTCTGGGCGATGGGCGATCTTCTTCCTTATCAGGAGACGATCGTCGCACCCAACGACCCCGAGCCGCAGCACCGGGACTTCAAGATCGAGCAGCCCTTCAGTGCGGTGATGGCGGGTGAGCTGACGACGTACCCGTCAAACCCGTACACTCCCTTCATTCGCAACCGCAAGGGTGGCGGCGAGTCGTCGTCGAAGCCTACGGAGTAAAACATTGTGCCCTGGGGCGTTAGTAGCAGTTCTGCCGTTGGGCATACTTTGTATTTTGTGACATTTGTGATATGCTATAATGAGATATCGTCTTATTTTCTGGATTGTCTTGTGTCGGTGATTGAGGGTTGAACGAGTCCCCGAGCGCGTCCGCCCTTTTTATGGGGTTTACCTCATTTGTTATGTGTGTTATTGAGGTCGACTCGCCCAAACTCGGAAAGCCAGTCGCAAGGAGACTCCCATGAGTGCTATATACTTCACCGTTTTCCCTTGCGCGAACGAGGTCGGGTAGCCGAGTCCCCGAGCGTGGTACTTGGTTGTTCTAGGCGCGACTCTAGGGTGGGTGAGGACTTGGCGCGTTAGAGTGAGCGCATCACTACTGCCTGGCCCGTCGGGTCAGTCGCATGGCGAGTCCTGGGCATGCTCTCATACTTGGCGTTTTCCCTTGTCGCTCGCGTTGAACTGGTCGTCAGTCCCCGAGCATGGTACTTGGCCGTTCGAGTCGCCATGTCGAGGATGCGGAGGATCATGGTCGCTGTGAGGAGCGAAGGCAGTTGTCCTGGCTCGTTAAGCCAGTCGAGCTAGGCGACTCCAATGGGGCTCCGGGTAGGCGTTTTTCGTGGACGTTACGAGACCTGGGGTAACCCAGTGCCCTCGCAGCGCACTACTTGGCCGTGCCGATCGATGTACCAGAGGTTGACTCCTGCGGTTAGCTTGGTGCTGTTATTACGAGTGCGAGTGGCACAAGACACGGAGAGTAGACACAATTTGTGGTAACCAATATGTTTTATTTCATAGCGACTGGAGGATACATATGTGGAGTTATAGGAGTAGAACTTCCGTAGGAGGTTTACATTCCAGGGCTGCTTGACGTCGAGATTTCCGTCTCCGCAGACGTCGGTGAGGTAGTAGGCGTCGTTGCCGAGTACTCGCCCTATGGCGAATGGTCCCTCCCACGGGGGGGAGAGCTTGTGCATGCCCTTCTTGTCCTGGATGAGGCGCAGTAGCAGGTCGCCTTCCTGAAAGGTGCGAGTCTTCACCCGCCGGCTATGGTAGCGGCGAAGTCCTTGCTGGTAGATGGTCGTGCGAGAGCGAGCTAGGTCGCGTGCCTCGTCGAGTTGATCGACTCCGTCCTGACGCGCGAGTTCGTTCGCCGCCTCCGTGTAGTGGACGACCCTTGGCGAGTCGTGCTCGAGGTCGGTGGGCATGACTGCCTCGGCGCTGTATACCATGAAGAAGGGGGTGAACCCTGTCGACCTGTTGACCGAGGTGCGGATACCCCAGATGACGGAGGGTAGCTCCTCGACCCAGCACCCGGCGGTGCGCTCGAGTGGTACTTGGAGCCGCGGCTTCAGGCCGTGGAGGATGCTCTGGTTGGCGTGTTTCGCCTGGCCGTTGGACTCCGGGTGGGCGACTGACGCGAGGTCAAGCCGGATGTGATGTTCCTCGCAGAACTCGGCCATGGCTCCTTTGGCAAAGTTGGTGCTGTTGTCCGTGATGATGCTGTTTGGGAACCCGTAGCGATATATGAGCTCACGTAGGAATTTGGTGGCAGTCTTCCCGTCGCATTTCCGGACTAGCTTGGCCTCCACCCACTTTGTGAATTTGTCGACCGCGACCAGGAGGTGGGTGAATCCGGAGGGGGCCTTTTTGAAAGGGCCTACCATGTCCATACCCCACACGGCGAATGGCCAGGTGATGCGGATTGTCTTGAGCGCTGAGCTCGGCACGTGTGTCTGGTTGGCGTATTTCTGGCACCTGGCGCACCGCTGGACGATGTCGACGGCGTCAGCATGTGCGGTGGGCCAGTAGAAGCCGTGCCGCATAGCCTTTGCGACCAGAGAGCGGGCTCCGGCGTGGTGGCTGCAGTCGCCGGAGTGGATGTCGTGGAGGATCTTGCGTCCTTCGGCAGGTTGTACGCAGCGTTGGAACACGTCGGTCACGCTGCTCTTGTGGAGCTCGCCGTCGATGATGGTGAAGGATTTGCATCGACGTGCAACCATCCGGGCGTCTGTCTCGTCTGCCGGCAAGGTGCCAGCCTCCAAGTAGGCGGTGTACGGCTTGGCCCAGTCGTCTGGCTCGGCGATGAGTGCGACCAGGGCTGCCTCTGGTTGCAGCGGGACTCTGATGTCGATCTCCCTTGGGGGAGAGACTGATGGCTTGGTCATCGTGTCGAGGAAGACGCCGGCGGGTGGTGCGAGTCGAGCCGACCCGATGCGAGAGAGTGCGTCGGCCTCCTCGTTCTTCCGCCTGTCGATCCACTCGACGGAGTAGCCTGCGAAGTGTCCACCCAGCTTGTCCACTGCCTGGCGGTATGCCGCCTTGGTGGGAGAGACGGCGTCGCAAGTACCGGCGACTTGCCCGGCGACGAGTTCGGAGTCTCCGTAGCAACGTAGGCGGTTGACATTCATTTCCTTGGCAGCTCGCATGCCGTGGAGTAGTGCCTCGTACTAGGCCATGTTGTTGGTGCAGGGGTTAAGTCGAGGCAGAGGACGTAGCGGAGCTTGTCGCCCTTCGGTGAAGTCAACACGATCCCTGCTCCTGCGCCAACCGCGTTCTTGGAGCCGTCGAAGTGTAGGCTCCAGTAGTGGAGGTATGGCAGCTTTTCTGCCTGCTGGGCCTCTTCCCAATCGGCGATGAAGTCCGCGAGAGCCTGCGACTTGATCGATTTTCGTGGCTCATACTTGATGTTGTGGACGCCGATTTCGATGGCCCACTTGGCGACTCGCCCGGTCCTCACGGTTGCGGATGATGTCCTGCAACGGTGCTGAGGAGACGACCGTGATCGGGTGCTCCTGGAAGTAGTGCGGCAGTCGCCGCTGTACTCTGAAGATTGCGTATACCAATTTCTGGTACTGCGGGTACCGCTGGCGCGACTCGGTGAGGACCTCGCTGATGTAGTACACCGATCGTTGTACCGGGCGCTCCTTTCCTTCCTCTGTCCGCTCGACAACCATGACGACGCTGACGACGCGCTCGGAAGTTGCGACGTAGACCAGCATGGGTTCTTTGTCGATGGGGGCGGCGAGTAGCGGTGCTGCGAGTAGCACCTTCTTGAGGTCGCGGAGTGCGTCGTCCGCCTCCTTGTCCCACTGGAAGGTGGGGTTCTTTCGCATCAGGCGGTATAGGGGCATCGCCTTTTCGCCCAATCGGGGGATGAAGCGACTAAGAGCCGCGACTCGCCCGGCCAGTTTTTGGACGTCGCGCAGGCACTCGGGTTTGCCGAGTCGAGCGATCATGTCAATCTTGGTGGGGTTCGCCTCGATCCCGCGCTTAAAGACGATGTACCCCAGTAGTTGCCCTACTGGTACTCCGAAGGTGCATTTGCCTGGGTTGAGCTTTATCTTGTATTTCCGCAGGTTGGCGAATGTTTCCACCAGGTCGGCGAGTAGATCGCCTTGGCGAGTGGACTTCACTACCACGTCGTCGATGTAGACGTGGATGTTGCGGCCAATTTGGCTCGCAAGTCATTCCTGCATGCACCGCTGGTAAGTTGCCTCGGCGTTCTTGAGGCCGAAGGTCATGGCAGTGTAGCAGAAGGCTCCGAATGGCGTGATGAACGCCGTCTTCTCCTCGTCCTCAACGGCCATCTTGATCTGGTTGTACCCAGAGTAGGTGTCGAGGAAACACAGCGACTCCGAGCCCACGGTGGAGTCAATTATTTGGTCGATCCGCGGGAGGACGAACTGCTCCTTCGGGCATGCGTTGTTTAAGTTTGTGTAGTCGATACACATCCTCCAGGTCCCATTTTTCTTCTCGACCAGGACTGGGTTTGCCAGCCTCTTGGAGTATTTGATTGCCTGGATGAAGCCTGCAGCGAGTAGACGCTGCACCTCCTCGGCGATGGCTCGGCGGCGCTCTTCATTGAAGGGCCGCAGCGACTGCTTGACGGGTCGCACTTTGGGGTCGGTGTTTAGTTTGTGCTCAACGAGTTCCCTAGGGACACCAGGCATGTCAGAGGGCTTCCATGCGAAGATGTCCCTGTTCTCACGGAGGAAATCGATGAGCACGCCTTCCTAGGCTGGGCTCATGCCCGTCCCAATCGTCACCGTCTGGCTGGAGTCGCCTAGGACCAGCTCGACGGTGCGGGTGTGCGTCGTTGCCTCGAAGGCCGAGGTGTTGGCGCCCTTCGAATTGGGCTTCTTGAGTATGGTGGGGTCGTCGTTGTTGACCCCGCTCGCGTACTTGGCGAGCTCGTCGGTGTGGTTGGCCTCTGCCGCGATGACGACGTCGGCGAGTTCGGCTCCTTTGGCCTCGCACTCGGCGGCCATGTCGGGGTCACCGTTGATGGTGATGACGCTGCGCGGCCCGGGGAGCTTCATCGCGTTGTACGCATAGTGGGGCGCTGTCATGAACTTAGCGAATGCCTGGCGCCCTAGGACGCAGTGGTAGGGACTGTCGAAGGGTACCAGCTCGAAGACGATCCGCTCGGTGTGGAAGTTTGCTGGTGTGCTGAAGGTGACTGACAGCGTGACCTTGCCGATCGGGTACGCCTTCCGACCGGGGACGATGCTGTGGAACGTGGTGTAGGTCGTTTCGACCATTGACTGCGAGAGCCGCAGTCGCCTGAAGGTGTCCAGGTACAGGATGTTGATGGAGCTGCCGCCGTCCATCAATGTCTTGGGGAGCCAGTAGTCTCCCACCTTGGGCTTGACCACCAGGGCGACTCGGCCTGGGTACTCGATGCGTGGCGAGTGGTCCTGGCGGCTCCAGGTGATGGGTTGCTCCGACCAGTTGAGGAACTGGGGAACATCCACCTAGGCCACCGCGTTGACGGCGACGGCGCGGGCAATGACCTTCTTCTCGCGCTTCGTGTTGAATCCTGTGAAGGTGTGGAGCGAGCCGGCCACACTGCCGAATTTTCCGCCGTTTGGCGGGTTGTTGTCGGGGTCCTCCCGCGCTCGCCGTGCCTTCTCGATCTCCTTGAGAGAGTGGCAGTCGGTGGTCGTGTGTGTGGCGGGCTTCTCTTCCCTGCTGTGAAACACACAAGGCTGGTTAAGGAGGGCCGCGGGGTCGAACCTTGGTTTCACCTTGTAGTTGCCGCCGTCGCGGCGTTGCCCTCCGTCGCGGCGGAAGCTCTTGGGCTCGCGCTGCGCGTGCCCGGCGTTGGCGACGAAGTTGACTCGCCCGTCACTTCGGCGTTTGCCGGTGAGGCGAGTGTTGCTGTAGCGTAGGTTGGACCGTCGTCCGTTGTTGTTGCCACTCGTGCGGCGTTGGCCTCTCGACTCGTCGTCGGTTTCCTGGTTTGGGTCTTTCTCCGCGTATCTTTTGGCGATCTCGAGGAGGTCCGGTATGTTGTCGAGTATGCGGGAATGTCGCTTGAGCTTGGCGACCAAGGGCTCGTAGTGACACGAGGTCTTGAAGCAGTGGATCGCGGTGTCCGGGTGGATGCCGACCGCGTTGTACCATAGTTCTTGCCACCGCTGGACCCAGTTGCGGGTCGACTCGCGGGGTCCCTGGACGCATCGTTCCAGGTACTCGATGGTGGTGGCGCGGGTGTAGGAGCACTCGAAGTGCCTAACGAAGGCATCTCGCATCTCTTCCCAGGAGTCGATGATATCCTGCGGAAGGGTGTTGATCCACTGCCTGCATGTTCCCTCCATCATCAGGGGGAGGTAGCGGGCGGCTAGCAGGTCGGTGTGGCCAGCGATCCCCATCGCCATGAGGTATGTGTCCAGCCACACGGAGGCGTCGTACGAAGGGTCGTACTTCTCTATTTCCTTCGGCGCTTTGAAGTTCGCCGGGTATTTTTCGCCTCGGATCATCGGTCCGAAGCACCTGGGCCCGAGTCGGCTTAGCGACCCCATCGGCTCGCCGTCGCGGCGATTGGTTAGGGTGTGTCGCAGGTCGTCGGGCTGGCGTGCGCGCCAGCTTTGGTTGTTGATGATGTGGGTGCGGGCGTCGACGGGCTGACCGTTGGCGGCGACGAAGTTGGTCGCTGGCCTGGGGTCGTTGGTGGAGAGTGTCGCGTTCGCGGGTCGGTGTTGGAGCTGCAGTGGTTCGGGTGGCGGGCAGTTGAGGGTGTTTGCCGCCAATGGGCGGCCGCTTGAGGCCGCTCTGCTGCCCGAAGAACGCGAGTACACCCGACCCTGCGAGTCGGCGCATGCGTTTTGCTGCTCGACCGCCTTTGCGAGCAGGGCCCTGACGTACTGGATCTGTAGGGCACCATCACCGGTGGCCGTGATGTTGTCGGCCGTTGCTCGGCCCGCCACGAGGTTGTCCATCGGGGTGGAGAACAGTGGTAGGCCGTTCGCGTCTCGCTCCCGTGAGGAGACCACTATCCGCGGCTGATCCCTGGGGGGGTGTGCGGTTGGGTGGAGGTGGGGCGCCGTTCGTCGTCGACCCTGGTGGGGGCCGGGCGCTTCCTCCTGGTGGCGCGTTCTCGCAGATCGCGTGCTTGGCCGCGCGGGCCGGGTCGTTCTCGTCGTCGAAGTTCAGGGCGCGTCCCTGGACGGTGGGGTTCAAGCGCGACCTGATTCGCTGCTGGTGGTAACGCGACATCTCCTGCGCCGTCACCTGCTCGAGGCGAAATTTGTCCCGCTCGGCTTGCTCCTTGCGGACTGCCTCCGCCAGCTTCAGGCGGAGTTCCTCGACCTCCGTTGTCGTGGTGTTAGGAGGGATCGGGGTGGAGAAGGGATCCTCCGGCGGATCGGTGCCAGCCGCCATGTAGGTCGCGGCGTGGCGACCGTTCCCGTCGCAGAGATCGGCGGAGTTTTCCGACCCAGAGTCGAAATCGAAGATCCCAAGGATGGAGGGATCCTCGAAGTCTCCCACGTTGGAGACCTGGGTGATGGAGCTTGCGGGCGAAGCCGCGGTGATGGATCTGGCGAGTGACGCCGGGGTCGCCGAGTCGGCGTCGTCGTTGAGGGACGCATCTTCCGCGGCCGCGGAGTTTTTGGCCACGTTGCTGTGGGCCGAGTTGTACTCGGAGGCGAGGCGATGGATCGTGCGGACCTGGCTCTCGGAGAGCCGGTCGTGTGGCGGCGACTCGCGGATGCGAGCCGAGTCCTCCGAGACGATGACGTCGGTGAGGCCGACGAAGAGGCTGATCGTGCCGACCGGCAAGATCATGCTGTGCTTGACGGGTCGCGCCGCCGGGACGTAGCTGCTTGGAAAGAACTGGAGCATCTCGCCGATCGCTATCATGCGGCCGGTGGCGACCAACTCGTTGATGGGCAGATTGGATCTCGCCGCAGAACACCGGCCAGGCCTGCCAGGCCCCACGGTGGGCGCCACTGTCGTGGGAATGACCACGGCAGATGCTGCAATCGGCAGCGAGTAGTAGAACAAAGGGCAAGGGCGGCCAGCCATCTGCGGTGCGAGATAAGGGCGGAGACACAGGGTTTTACCCAGGTTCGGCCCCCCGGAGGGTAAAGACCTACTCCTGCTAGATTGTATTATGTTGGAAGTATAATGGGGCGAGCTCGACGGCTAGGCGGTGAGTCGCTTGGGTGGATGATGGAACGTACATTTACACGCCCTGAAGGGAGGTTTATATAGACTCATCCTCTCCTAGGGTTTACATATCTCAACCGAATCAGTTAAGGTTTCGGTACTCGTTTAATCTAATCCGACTGGGCCTATCTACTCTCCTGGGCCTTCAGCTTCCAGTCGCTTGGATCCACGCCAGGTCTTGATCCAGTCGCCGTCTTGCAGGCCCACTCTCCAGTTCCTGGGCCAGTCGGAAACGTCCTGCTGGGTATACCCCGGTAGGCATATCCCCATCACATGATAAATATTTATAAACTCTAGCCTAAGTGCCACCACGGCGTGCACGTTGTCACTTTCACACACGTGGGGAGAGCAGAGATCTATTGAAGCACTTGAGTATTTATATAAACCCTAGCCTAAGTGCCACCACGGTATGCACGTTGTCACTGTTATACACGTGGGGAGAGCCAGAGATCTATTAAAGCACTTGAGTACCAGAGCAGGTCTACTTGATTACAAAGCTCATGATCATAATAAGATCATGCATAGAGAGAGAGGTGAACACATAGCTACCGGTAGAGCCCTTAGCCTCGAGGAAGAACTACTTCTTCCTCATCATGGGAATCAGCAACGGTGATGAATATGGTGGTGGAGATCGATGGAGATGGCTTCGAGGGCACTTCCTCGTCCCGGCAGGGTGCCGGAACAGAGACTTTCTATCCCCTGAATCTCCCCTTCAGTGGCGGTGGAGTTACAGAGGTTTTCGTGTCTTTCTCCTCGATTATTTAGGGTTTCTGAGTCGGGGGCTTCTTATAGGCGAAGGAGGCAAGGTCGGTGGAGGGCCAGGGGGCCCACATCCACTATGGGGGCCACCAGGGTTGTCCCACGCCCACCTAGGGTGTGGCCACCCTGGTGTCCTCCTCCATCTCTGCTTCATTGTTCTGTGTCGTGCCGGGTAAAATAATGACTTTGGCTTTTGTCCCGTCCAATTCCGAGAATATTGATTTTCTTCCTTTTCTGGAACCAAAAACATAAGAAAACAGGCAACTGGCACTACGGAATCTTGTTAATAGGTTAGTCCAGAAAAACATATAAAAGCACCTCAAAGTGTAGACAAAGCAAAGCAAAGTAGATACTAAACAAGCATGGGACATTAAAATTATAGATACATTTCTGACGTATCACGCGGCCAGGGGGTGTGGCCCCCTTGAGGCCCTCCTCCGTCTCGTCTTATGGCTCCGTGTTCCCCACGATAAAATATTGACTTTGGCTTTTGTCCCGTCCAATTCCGAGAATATTCATTTTCTGACTTTTCTGGAACCAAAAACAACAAAAAACAGGCAACTGGCAACGTGACATCTTGTTAATAGGTTAGTCCTAGAAAACATATAAAAATACCTCAAAGAGAAGAAAAAGCAAAGCAAAGTAGATACTAAACAAGCATGGAACATCAAAAATTATAGATGCGTTTACGACGTATCAACGGACGCATCGGTAGGCGGTAGAAAGCGCGATCGCCAACTAAACCAACGGCGAAAATATCAAAGAAGCCCATATGGAGCTTGAAAAGAATTTTCTTTGGCTTGGAGCGTAGGGGAACTCCTAGGACTAGAGGAAGGGGAGGCACACTAGCAATAGCGAGAGAGGCCAAGGAGGCAACAGGAGCTGCAGAAGCAGGGGTGCTATGGGGAACCTGGGGAGCAGGGATGCCCAGGGCATTTATCACAGAGGCATAAGTTGTACCACCCTTAATAAGGACGTCATCTTGCTCACCATCAGAAGAAAGGGCGTCAGGGATAGGCTCAAAATCAGGGTTGGAAGGATCAGAGCCAGGAGCTAGGTCCTCAAAATCAATGACAGTAACCTTCCCAATGGCACCGTCACTGCGATGGTTTTTGACATAGATGTTTCTAGGAATATCGGTTAAGGTTTCAGCCTTGACCGTGACAAGAAAGACAGAGTAATCAAGGCCGGTAAGGTAGATGGGATCAATGGTGTGTGGGTTGGCATAAGGAGCGAAGGAGTGGACAATGTGCTCCCGGTACCAATGTTCAATGGAGAAATCTTCAATAGAAACAGCCTCTAGAGCCTCATGTTCAAAGACAAAATGTAGCACCCCGGGTAAAACCACTACTAGAAAATAGCTTGTTGTTTTATGTTTGTGCATCATCATTATATCATCATGCATTTGTTCGCCTAAAACTATTTTCCAAAAACCCTATTTTTTTTGCTTTCTACTTACCCCCCTCTTATTTCAAAGTATAAGGTCCAGTCTGTCCATATCTTATATTTGTCTAAAAACTATTTATAAAGGTTTATCAAATAAAGTTATTAAAAACTATTTTTGTTCCGGGGAGGCAGTCCAGCCGGTCAACCGGGCTAGACTACCTACCACCCGGCCCAAACAAACCTAGTCTAAACTGGCCAGGCCCAAAGGCCCAGCCGGTTGAAAACCCTAGCTAATCCTAGCCCCACATCAACCTGAAACCCTAACCCAACCCCAGCCTAACCCTAATCCCACTACTCCCTCCACGCCGCCGCCACTCCCTCAGCAAACACCGTCCGCACGCCTGGACCCGTCCCTGCCCCCCCCCCCCGCTAGGACCCTGCCCGGTCCCACCACCTAGTCACACCCCACCTCGCTGCCAGTTTCACAAACCCACACACGCAGCACACACGTCACGCACGCTCCCCGCTCGCTAGGGCCCACCTCCTCACGCACGCTCCCACCCACGCCTCGCTTCCGTCCCGCAGCCTCCAACCCCCCCCCCCCCGACTACGTTCTTCCCCAACCAGCGCCGCCGCCAGGAAGCCCCGACGCTCCTCCTCGATCCCCACCTCCCTGAGCTCGTCGCCCTCCCTCTCGCGCCCCGCCTCGCCAGGAGCCGAGCCAGGGCCGCCATCCGCCGTCGTTGCTGCCAGGAACTCTGGCCGCCGCCCTCCTCCCCTCGCGGCTCCCTCTCACCACCCGCGCCCTGCCGCGACCCCGCTCCCTCTCTCGCATCCCCGCACGCGACCTCTCCCCCACCCCCGCTCGCTCCACCCTGCCTCTGCCTCGCTTGGAGCCGTCGCCTCTATCCCTCCCTGTCGCGGCCTCTCCTTCCCCTCCGGCCAGGCGAGCTCGCCCCTCCTCGGAACCCTATGTCGACCTCGCGTGCGCCTCCGGCCTCCCGCAGCGCCGCCGACAGCACCTTCCCCCTCTGCAGATGGCCGCAGACCTCGCGCCTGACCTCCTTGCCGTTGTGGCTTCCCTTGCGCTCGCCGCCGTCGGAAACCGACCTCGCCGCTGCCTTGGTTCCCTTCTCCAGCCGTCGGAACTCGGGCCCGGCGCCGCATCGCCATGGACCGCTTCCTCCTGCGCAGCGGGCCGTCCTCGCCTCGTCTTGGCGCCCGTATGTGCGCCAGCAGCCGCCTCGCATCCTCCTGTTGGTCCTTGCCTTTGTGCCCCTTTGTCCTGCACGTGTTCTCGAGGGTGCCTTCTCCCGAGCATCTCCGGCTGACCCCTGCCTCGCTGCCTCGATCCTGCTGCACCCGCCAGCACCCGCCTCACGCACGCCATCGCCTTTCTTCGGTCACGCTGTGCCTCGCAGGTCTTTGTGTTTTGGTCTGGCAGAGTTGACACCTCCCTGGAGTTCAGTGAAGCTAGTAGGCCGTCAATGTGTTCCGTTGTCGGCTTGTCTTTGACAGCAAGTTACAGGAACCACCGAGATGCCACTCGAAGTAACCCTTGCCAATTCAAGGTCTCCTACACGGAACTCGCGGAACGACAAGACCTCCTTCCCGCACCGATGCCGACGACGTCGCACGCCAAGTTCTTCTTCCCGAACGCCAAGACCGATCCGATACGAGGACCCGACAAGATCTTCGTGACGACAAGATCGGCACCGACCAGGGCGGATCCGATGCGTCCCGACGCCAAACCAAGTCCTTCTTCTCGGATGCGACAAGATCGACTTCCGTTGTCCGAGACCGATCTCGTCGAGCCATTCTCCCGTCAAAACCTGAGTCTGACCCCGAACCCCCGGAACCAAGATCTTCCGAACCCCGATGTGTGACCCTTTCTCTCGAGCCCTATTTTATAAATTGATACCTATATGAATTGTTGCATATTAAATTGTTCATGCATGCATACTTGTCTGTGGTTTGGGGGCATTATGCCAATTCATCTCATAATTAAATATGGAGTCTATATGCAGGATATATTTGTCTTATTCCGGACTCCATTTAAATTGGCATAGCGAACCGAAGCCATGTTTTGTCTTGCTAATCCAACATTTAATTTGCGGGGTAGATAAATAACTGAACCGTTTAATTAATTGCCGGGACCCCGGTTCCGCTTAATATTGCCTAATTGCATCGCACCTTGCCATGTCATACACCATACATGCCTCATGCCCGATCTTTTGCCGTAGTATTAAATAGTCCATCCGGTGTTTCTTCTAGTGCTTTGCTTCTTCACGGACTAGGCCGATGAGTTGATGCGAGTGTCGACCCGACCTTCGGATGAACCTTCGGCAATGTTTTTCAGGCGAGCATCTCCCCCTTTCTACCTATCTTACTTTTATAGTATTTATTCCCTCATGTTGATCTATTGCTATCTGTGTTGCGATGCTCTAGTTTTCGTACCCGAGATATCCCTTGCAGCCTTATATTGCCTTGGACACATCCTATTACCTGTTGATTGGTAGATAGTTGGACTTGCGCGTCGTAGTCGCTTGCTCAAGTGCTGTTGCGTGTCGTCAAGTACCACAGTTGTTGGAGTATTGCCGCATGTTTAATGTTGGAGATGATCAAGGCTTTAATTATCGTTTAATGACTAAAATTGAAGTAGGTAAATGCAGAGGCACATGTGGGCAATAGATGTTATTTGGTTGTTAACCGTCCACTTGTGTCCCGTAGGACCCCGAGTTCTTGACACCTGTTCCGAGATCGAGCGCGCTAACCACAGGTGGGGTGTATGGGCACCCCCATCGATTTAGTACCTGATTCCAAGTACTGTACTGGGGGCCACAATTAGTTTGGGGCTTTATTACTATCCTGTACTTATGCCATGCTTTACTGCTTAATTTAAATTGTGCGAAGTACTGCACCTGTACTGTTTAGGTAAGCGGAGTGTTTTCGCGGTATCGACAAGCCCAGTCTCATTTTTGGGTTCCCAGTCGTTTACAGCCATTGACGCAAACCCTGAGTCCGTCTCGGAGACCGGCCGACTTCGTTGCGGGTAGCTTAGTGGGGTGGCCCCCATGTACTTGCTTTGGGTCTGGGAAACGTCATGACTTAGGCCCCGCCGACATACCGATGGGTGTATGTTAACTGATCTGGCAAAAAGGGTCAAAGTGCGTGTGGGTACTTTGGTGCACCCCTGCAGGGTTAAATCTTTTCGAGAAGCTGTGTCCGCGGTTATGGACGACTTGGAGCACAGTTCTTGATCATAGAAAACCATAACTAAAGTTTACTGTTATAATTTGACTTGTATCCGATATGACTAGTAATCAGCTCCACTACAACGGAATGGCTAAATAAAAGTGCCAACAACTGCTGGGTTTTGGGATATCTCATGCCAATTGCATCTGACTAGTAAGTGTTGCAACTACAATGGAATGGTTAACTAAAAGTGCCCACTGCCTATTCTATTAGGATGACTATCTATACCTGACTAGTGATTGCTGCAACGATAACTGAATAAATAAAACTGCCAACGGTGTGAGTTCCTCGGTTGACTTCCTCGTTTGGTCTCGAGGGGGAAATACCAGGACGGGTATGTTTGGTGGTAGTATCAGGTTGGTTCCGAATAGGTCTTTCTTATCCCTTTCTGATAGCCGACAGTTAAATCGAGTCTCTATAGGTTGTTAGTGCATGCTGCGCTGCCGCTTCAGTCCACCATATCTATGTAGGCGAGGACCGCCGAATTCTAGCCTCGCCGTGTACTGGCCTCAGTACTGACCGCTCTCTCTTTTTCCTTTGCCCTTTGTCGGCACCCCTTTTGTTTAAGCAGGTTTTGAGATCGACGTCGTTAGCAGGGTTACCCTTCCGGCTTGGCCTGGGCAGGGTTATGGACGCCATTGGTTATTCTTCAGGGCTCTTAGCTCCATTTGCATCTTGTCCGTACTCGGACGCTATGTCGTTTTAAAGGTGATTTGGATCTTTGTATTGTACATCTGTATTCTTGACTCTCTGAGTCGTTGTTGTATATATGTTTTGTGGGTTCCATCGAGGACTATTGTGTAATGATATTACTTCGTTTTCCACCCGCACGTAAGTGCCTGGTGGGCACCTTTGAATCGTTTCTATGCGGGTTTGGCGGGAAGCGCTGAAACTTGCATAGGGCCGATTCTGAGGGTGTTACACAAAACGGTTCTCGGTTTCATTATGGCGTTCGAAGTAGACAGTGGCCTCCCTTCCCAGGTAAGGGCCATTATCGACCGCGAACTCATGATCCATGGGAGAGGAGAAGAAAGCAAGGTGAGCACCAAGAGAGGAAGAGAGAAGGGAAACACAGTCAGGGCCACAACCTAGATCAGTCGCCTGGTAGATGAAATTTTCAAGAGAGGGGATGGGGGATTGATGAAAGCATAGGCAAGATTGTCATACAGAGCCATGTTGACATAGTGCATGTAGACGTCAACATAGCCAAGCCTCATGGGATCCTCGAGGTCCTCTGCGTCGGGGGCAGCATGGTCGATGTGCGGCGCGAGGATGAACTCATCGGCCACATCCAGGGGGATGTAGTCATCTTCCTCAACATGAGTCGCCACCTCATCACTGACAGCGACAAGGCCCTCGGCAGCCGCAACAGCCACATGAGCAGCAGCATCACCAGCACCGTGAACATCAGGGGCAGGCTCATCATCACTAGAAGCCTCGTCGAAGATCACCTCTTCCGGGTCCTCTTCCTCCTCTTCCACCAGTTGTGGGGCCACCAGAGGGCAAACATCGCGAGAGTTCCCATCCCACTTTTATTCTCCTTGCGACACATGGAGCACATGCAGACACCGACGTGAATACCATGCGGAAGGATAGAGCAACACTTGGCGCGTTGGAAATAAGTTGGTTAGAGCATCTCCACTAGGGCGACCGATTTGACCATGATCTGTCCGAAATGGTCCAAACGGATAGGTGGACTGGGAAAACCGTCCTAGCGACTAGACCCAAACGACCACACGTATCCGGGCCGACCCATTCTTGGTCCAAATTTGGGCTGGGAATGTGTTAGGCTAGACGCTCTGCTGACCACGCATGATCCTTCCGCATCCTCCCTCGCCCATGCTGGGCCTGCTTGGCAGCAACCCAACGACCAATAACCTTCTACCCTCTAGCCATCAATGGAAGGATGACTCTTGCGCTAGTCGCGCCCCCGAAGCCTGCACTGGGTGCGCCGCCTAACGCATGCACTAGACCCCGAACTTTAATGTCGGCCTCTCGACCTCCATCACGTCGGCTTCGAATGCCATGACTGGTTTCCCTTTTTAAGCTGGCCACCCTGTGGCCATCTCCTCACACCGCAGCATCGGCAGCCATGGCCAGAGGCATATGATCAAGAGGAGGGCGGCTATGACGGCCTCCCAGGTCCCATGCGCGGCCAAAGGATGAGTTCAACGAGGAGGCAGGGGACGAGGCCAACACACATCGCCATCATTGTCCTTGTCGCCACCAATGTCGCCTTAGCCCTTTGTCGTGGACCTCTCCGGCTTCGAGTTCGACGTGACCATCCTTCTGGTGGATTGTGGGAGAAACCGTGACTCCCTAACAAGTTGGTGTGAGTGCTCGATGGGAAGGAGCCAGCGCACGTGAATGTGCGGGCGTATAACTCGGGTTGCACCTTCTAGGACATGGAGGCGTTGTTCAACAACACAAGCCACATGTACCTCCGCCGCAGGATCTATTCGTTCAGCGCACACTTTCTAGAGGTCGGGCACTTTCTCGTCTTCAACCTCAACGGCCACGTTATTCTCATCGTCATGTTCTTCGATGTAACCATGTGCCCCGCCAATACCACACCAACGATGAGGACGAGGACAATGACTAGACCACGACGCTAGAGGTAGACTAGTTTATTTAATATGTATTTATAGATCCTCTACTATGTATCTCTCTATGCATTTTATGTTCTAAATTATGTATGTAGTCCATAAAATGAATAAAAGAAATACTCACCCCTCTGATCAAAATTAATAGACTCAGATTTATCTCGATTTAGATATATCTAATACTAAAATAAGACTAGATAAATTTGAATCTAAATAAAAATCCAAGTCCATTAATTTTGGATGAATCAGAGGGTCCGTTAATTTTGATGAATCGGAAGGAATAGGTACATGCGGCTGCGCGATAGCCCGATCCGATAGATCGTCTCTTTCCTATCCGTTTCCGTAGATCCCTATGGGGCCGAATGAGGCCTTTGTAGTCCGGGCAAGGTGCGGATGTTTTTTTTGTGCTGCGAGAACTAGGCCCACGGGGCTATCGAGAGATGCACCTTGTGCGGCCTTCAGGATGCCGAAATCAGCGTGAGGGGATTCCGGAAACCCTACCGCCAACCCGTCGCTGCCCCCTCACAGTTTAGCCCCTCGCTGCCAATCTTGAGATCTGGTTCTTCGGATACCCAAATAGTCAATCTTCATCACATTCAGCATAATCATGTCGGACTCAGACTGTGGTAATGCATCAATTTTTTAATATTATTCTGTAATAGTAGTTCTTTTTTTGTTCCGTATGGGAGTCAGTATACTGTTGCGTCTCGCTTTCTCGAAAAGGATATGTGTGAATCGCGGCTCTTTCTGTGTGAAATTTGATGCGACACTTAGAAATGTAGTGCCATCAGGGTTCTTGATAGGACTCCGAAAAATCAGCTGAGGCCTGATTTGCATCACAAGTTTCGTCTCAGTTCTTGTTGAACTGAGACATCAAACTTACTAGCTTTTGTTTGATGGATTTCCACAACTTCTTAGCATATCCAGGTTTACAGCATTTAGGTCAGCTAGTATGCAAGAAACTTATTTGGCCCTTTTAGCACGGGGTGTCGTATCACCATGTGTCAAGAATAAGTGACTCGGGTTTTTCTAAATTCGGATGTATCTATGTACTAAACGTGTCTAGATACATCCGAATTTAGACAAACTCAAGTCACTTATTTTGAGACGGAGGGAGTATGTGTTTTCGTGATGCATGCTCCATTTGAAATATTATTCTGTCTTCATGGTCTGGGTTCACTATTTAACCATTGTTTCCTTGCACTACTGTTATAGTTTCTGGAGAATTGGATTACAAGAAGATTCAGGAGGTATTGTAACCACTCATCTCTATGTTCTTCCTTGCTCTTCTTTTTTTTTTCCTTTACTGCTGGCTTTGACATTACATCATCTCTTGCAGTATTTTTATCAACGGGCTGTTTCGATTGCCAAGTCCAAACCCAATGATGTAATCACCCAAGATCCTACTGCTAAGGTTTTTCCTAACTTACAAAAAATTCAGCTTTGCTGCATTAGTTAATTGTTTGGTTTCTATCCTTTAGTATTATGGGTACTCAAGCTGTCTGCTGAAAAACATGTTTACTTTTGTCAAAAGGCATGTCAACAGGATTCTATTTATTTATTTGTGTTTTGTTAATGGCATAACTGATCTCATTTCACCTTTTTCATCTGTGCATGATTTAGTCGGTACACATGGCCTTCTTTAAACTATCTCCCAGATTAAGGCCCATCCTAGAAAAGGATAGCGTCCGGTGCTTCCTCCACTTCTTCGTGAACGAGGAGGGCATGACATGGGATCATACCATCACCTCACAAACCTTAACTTACATGATCAGTTATGATGCCCTACGATGCGCAAAAGTTATATTGGAGGGCAAGGTACCTAGGCTCAATGGACTGCATGCCAATCCCAACTGCATTAACCCATATGGGTACTTCCCTCTCCATGAAGCTGCTGAAAGGTTTTCCATTGACATGATCAAGTTACTCTTTCGTCATGGGGCATCAGCCAATGTACGCACAGTCGGGGATGACATCATTGAGAACCTACTCCCACTTCATGTTGCGGTCGAGAATACTTGCCTGCATAAGTATCTGGAGGATAATCTATTTCCATACCAGAATCATCCAGATTATATCTACAAGATTATCCATCTGCTATGCATGCCTGAAATGGTTTGTTTCACTTCACTCTCTATACTGAGTAATTTTGCAGCATAAATAAAAGGAAAGCTTTGGGATTTTTGTAGATCATGTATTGCTGTTAATAAGTTAATAATGATACCTAAGGGCTAGGACATTACGTGTCCAGTTGCCAGATACTGAATTGTTCTCCTTTTTATATTTCTTATGTAAACATTCATTGGTGAATATTTTTCTTTAGAGACTTACAGTCAGCAATTCTATTCCGTTCAGTTTTTTATTTTTTTGCCTGGAGATTATTCCTATTCCAGTAGTTACTTTAAAAGGAAGAAATGAGGTCATAAATTTTGGAAATTATTCTGTACCACTTACTTTCATACAAATTCTTAAAGGCGCTAAGGTTTTTTACATGGTGATTCTTTTACAGAAAATATTTTTGGATACAATTAAACTGCTAGCCGAAAGAACACATAATCTAGTTGATGAGATATGGAATTACGTGAAGGATGGAAAGATTATCCAGTTTGCAGTTTTACTTGTGGCAGCTCAAGCCCAAATCCGTGGGGGGTGCTCCTCCATAAGCAACGGCAATAATAAGCGAGATGGGTTTGATATCATCATGTGCTGTATAGTGCGACGTTTGGTTACCCTAAGATTGGAGAATAAAAATAAAAATGCACGAAAGCTGCTCGAGGAAGAGAAAATATTTCTGGATTTTATGGGCCTGCTTGTTGATATAGTATCCCAAGCTGGTGAAGCCCTTTCTGCATACATTCAGGCACATTCAGAGGTACCACCTTTTTTCAATTGTAGTGCAGTTCTTATATCTCGATGTTACACTAAGTATTTTAATATCTGCATAACATTATCGGAAGATGTCTTTGAAAGTTCATGAACTAACTGAGGCAAGAATAATGCTTCTACTCTACTACTTATCATGTCTACTGAGAGAAAAGCAAAAATGCTTTTCTTAACTGACTTCTACGCTACGATTTTGTTTTGGAATATTTCTCCATGTACTTCGCAAAATTTAATTCATTTGACATACTTCTGCGATTCGATTTCATTTATACAGATTCCATGTACTTATTACTTAGTCAGAATGGGGCTCTGAATTCTTAGTCCAGCTATCCATCTACAATTTAAATGGTGCAATCAACTTATGTAAATGGTGCAACTGACAAACATGAATGTAACAAAGATTTGGTAGCATCAATAAAGAAAATCGATGTAGAGACAGACCCAGTCAATGTTGCAGTTCAAAAGAGACAAAAGGTGAGAATATATTGTTCTCAAGTGATAAACATGTAAATAATCACAACAGTTGACAGTGAGTTTCCTCAAGGAATAATCCTACAATCAGCTCAAAAAGCAATTACAATTCTTGCTAAAGAGTAAATGACCACATATATATCTAGTAATTGTTGGAACCCCGATGGAGAGAGAAAACCTGCTTTCCTTAATTTCCAAGATATGAAAAGGTTGCATAGCTGCGTTAGGGCATACTTGAGGTTGTATATAATCCAGATCGTAGTGGGATCTGTGGACATCTTGTCGTCCAAGAACTGCACGGCCATGAACGGCACAAGTTCTTAGGGAACTTGTCCGTGACGATTTTCAGAGGCAGGCGCGTTAGCGCAGGGACATAACGGGATCGAATGATCTTCCATTACAGTCACAAAACCATGGGATTGATCAGTCCGGACAAAATTATTCAAGAAGACCTTCACTATACTGCCGCTGCACAATTGAGGTAGAGCTTGTTTGATGAATACCAGGATCGGCTAGTTCAAATACTCCAGGAACACAAGCTTGGTGATTTTGACATCAATTTTTGACACTGAAATTAATTACTCCAACTTGCTTGGGACAAAAGGCTTGGTTGTTGTTGTACACTTGTAATTCTAATTCTAATCAGTACCTAGTTCTAATAACATAAAGTCATGAACAATACTGAACTTGCCAACATCAACATGGGGAAGAGATAAATCACATAAGTCCCAAACCTGTAGATTGAAAAGGGGATGAATTAATACCTGCTACTGGTTGTTGCTGGCCATGGTGGTCGAGGTTGTCGTGGATCGCTTCACCAAGTATGCACATTTTATTCCAGTGCATCATCCTTGTACAGCTCATTCAGTCTCCAAACAGTTCATTGACAAAGTGATTCGTCTACATGGGGTGCCCCAGTTATGCTCTCCACATACATCTCCGTGTTTTACAGGTGCATATCATCTGCTCCGTCTCCATGTTGACGATATTTCCCGAGGGAGACTTGAACACGCCAATCTTTTTGCCAACCGCCCTCTGGGGTGCCCTTGGTCAGACTTAAGTGTGTCCGGTGATATGCATTATGTTGGTATGCATATTGCGGTTTTATCCTGCCGTCATGCCACGGCGGCTTCTCTGTTTCCTCCGAGGATGAGATGTTGATTGCCCTGTCATCACTGGTCATGGTGGTCATCGAGGTGTTCCTTGTACCGTCCGAGGACACCAGCCTAGATCAATTCCCTCGGCGAGAACTTGTCACGAACTCAGATCAATAGAAAGGAAAGCTGGCATGAGTTGTGTGATCGTCTCATTGGCAATCATGTGTTCCAGCCGGAATAGATCGATCAACCAATAGTTACCTTTGTACGTTGCACCTTGCAAGGTAGCATCTTGAAATAATTTTTCAACCCGCTTTTGCCAGCTATGCGTGCGATTTATGGCCAAAATCACTGACCGGAAAGTTGCAAGTTAGCTTCCTGAAGAATCCATCAAAATCTGTCAACCTGCTTTGAAATCTCGCGGCACAGACTTGTGCCCGTCTCTCTGGCTGGCGCCCCCAGTCTTTCCGTAGGAAAAACTTGCATACACAGTAGATTAGACATCGTAATAGCTATTAGATGGTTTAATTACGTCTTGGCTCCTCCGTTTTTTCTCCTAGCCCGGCCACTGATTTCTCAATTATATGTGCTACCTATGTGTTTTATTTGCTGTTTCCTTCCTATTATATCAGCTTGTATGTCATGCAGGTGCCCCACAATGAGGTTCTGAAACAGGTTTCTTCTATCCTCAAGGAGTATGGGTTTTGCCCAACTGAAGGAACCGTTGATGTTAAGAACCTGTACTACACTTTTGTTGCTTCCTATAATAAATTTTATGCAAATATTTTGGTTAGCTTGTTGATTATCTAATTATTTCTTCCACTTGTTCTTGAAGCTGCCCATATGACTGCATAAAGCCGGACGAAGAGTTATACCACAAAGGTGTGTTGGGCTTAAGTGAATTTTTCCAAATTTAATAATATGGGCCCTAATTATTGTTTCATGGAAAGCAGGGCTTACGAATTCAACCAAGGGAGTTACAGGAATGGATAATCTGCGTGCTGCAGAGGAAGAAGTAAATGTATCAGTTATCACTGGAGCATTTTTATCCGTACTTTTTTTTGCAAAGTGTCTTTAGGCTGGTCCTAGTGGTAGTATCATACTACTAGTATCATGCATATGATACTAGTGTATGATACTATCTCTATAGTGCATGGTATCATATGGTAGTATCATACTAGTACTATATTTAATGATTTGTAGAATCTCAATACAAAATTGTGTACAAGATTTATTTGTATGAGGATTTTTTAGTTTTATGTGCTATGATACGGTATCTACCTATGATACTCTAACCATCTCTTTTTTCATTAATTGTTGTGCCACGTAAGATTTTTGCCAACATGGCATGCATGATACGAGCTATGATACCCCCACTAGGACCAGTCTTAGAGCATTAGCTGTCACTAAGTTGGACCAAATCACGCTTAGTTAACAACTGTTACAGGATGTCACCATAGAAGCTAAAACATTATCTTTTGATTAGAAAGGCAAAGCTATTTTCATCTCTAATCTCTGTCTTTGCCTGTCCCCAAGGAATTCATCACCACGTGGCACCCCCTTTCAGCGGTGTTTACACTGTTGTTATCTACATGCATCTATTTCTGTGCGTTTCATGTTTAATTATCCTTTGAATGGGGCAATGCATACTTTTATGGCATCCCTAAAATTCAATATCCTGTGAACATGACTGGTGCCTTTTTTTTACAAAGGAGTTAATGCCTATTTTGCTCTAGTTATATTGTGGTAACATCTATTCTTCCTTTTTTTCTGCTTCTGTGGTCTTGTGGTGTCTGCAAATGGTCGTTTTGGTCATGAATTTGGTGGCCTATTTAGGATCCCTTGTCATTTCAACTATGATTAGTCTGCCCATGTTAATGTGACGGGGACTAGCGTATCTGTTTCTCATCCACCTTTTGACGTAGGAAGAAGAGCAACGTAATGCTAAATGAACAGTACAAAATGCTTTTGGGAAAATTATCTGAATTTCACAGGTGAGCAGAGCTAGATTTCCTAGCAACATTCCACTGCGAGATTAGACAAATGAACGTGTCATTGTTATTTTCCAGCTAGCATAGTAGTAATACGTAAGTGTTACTGGATAGTTTGTTCCATCTGGAATCTCTTTGTTGCATTTGAGAATGATTTGATGAAGGAAAAGTGCCCCGTATTATTGTCCCTCTGTTTTCCAAATTGTAAGTCGTTTTAGCTTTGTTGTAAGTCAAACTTCTCTAGCTTTGACCAAGTAGAAAAATTCACAAACATCTACAGCATCAAACTAGTTCTGTTCTGTGAGATACACCATGAGATATATCTTGATAGTGCAATTTTTCTATAAACTTGGTCAAAAAAATGTGACAAGTTTGACTTAGGACAAAGATAAAACGACTTACAGTCTGAAATAGTTGGAATAATCTTTAGAGGCAACAGAAAAGCATGTTTCACTTGCTAATCAAGCTGGTTTCAACTGCTCTTCATGTTCCTTCAGCTTGCTACAAACATAATTCATATCAACCAAATGATATCATGTAGCTTAAGAATGAAATTTGTTCAATAATAATGCAAATAACTTGATATATCAAGTGAGTGTTGATGCTAAATATAACTTCCTTTTTCGTTTTCTGATGCTTAAACTCTGGCATTGTGGGACAGGTTGTGGAAAATAAACTCTGTAGAGGATGGGATCCCACATACACAAGGAGAAGGTTCTTCCCTTATTGGAGATCAGTGCTACTGGCCCGGTGCTTTGTGCGTGTGTATCCAGCCTACGCAAGAGCGGATGCCAGTCGACCTACTGTGCCCACTCCAGTTCCAGGTCATAAGCTTCCCGTGTTGGGAAGAGCTCCACAGCTATCAAGTAATCATCAATCCAGAAGATCTTTTGGTACTTGTGCATCCACGACTAGGTCTGCACTTGGCTGTGAAGAGCTCGGTCGCTCTTGGGGTAGCTCAATGGACAGTACTCCAGTTCAAAATCACAACTTTCAAATGTTGGGAAGAGTTGGACAACTAACGAATAATAATGGTCAATCTAGAAGACTTTTTGGTACTGCCGCGTCCATCCTCTTGAAGGTGGTAAGGAATGTGTGAGCAGTTGGCCATAAAGGTTGCGGTGAGTTCTGTCCTTCCATTTGAAGAACATGTCCAACATAAGCAAGTTGTTTGATAGGTTAAGTTTATATCGCTGTGCTTTATTTTTCTTCTGTTTAAGTCTGTAAGGCTTCTTGCTTTCACCTATCGTTTCTTTTTATGTAGAAATCTTCATGTGGATTTGCAGATTTTAGTCTGAATCTCGTTATCTTGTTTTTGTTTGTGCAGCTGGTTGCTGGTTCGTGAATTTTCTGACAGCTTACAAGAGCATTGCCAGAGCCGGATAGACATCACACGACTAGGCCGCCGAGTGCCAGTGATGTAAGAAGCATAGCATATATGTATGGCCTGACTGACATGCCACTCGGTGTATTCAGTTCATCTGAGTGGTGCCAAACATGTTACTACTTGATTGTGGTTTGATTCCTTTGAAAGAAAGGTTCCCTAAGCCTTTTGACAGTTGCAATGACCAGCATGTTTCCGTAGCAGTAATGGCAGGGAGAAGATGGAATTTTAGCTTGAGAAGATGGCTCGATGTGGGTCTGCATAAGGAACTTAGATACTCCAGAATATGTTGATGGGACTCTTAATGGGGAACATGATAGGCCAAAATGGAAGTGGACAAAAACTGGGAAATTCATAGTGAAATCGATGTATTCTAACCTGTCTAACAGTGGTGTTGATAGATCATTAAGACACTTATTGAAAGATAAGATATTTCTGAAAATCAAATGATCTAATGACCAGGAGAAAGTGGGTTCACTACAGGAATGGCCAGATGCGCCGACGGCCAAACGTCGGGGCCGTCGACGTAGCACCGCACCGGGCCAGCCCAACTGGCCAGCCCTCGGCGTAGCCAAGCCGTCGGCGTAGCATACACTACACCGACGGTCACCCTCGGCGTAGCGGAGGCCCTCGGCGTAGATAGCGGACGCGTGGCACATGCCGGCAGCACGGACGACGCGCTAACGGTGCCGTCGGTTAGGCCGACGGCGACCCTCGGCATAGCATACGCCGACGGCCACCCTCGGCGTACCAGAAACGTACGCCGACGGTCACCCTCGGCGTAGCCTTCTCTATTTTTCATATATTTTGTATTTGCATCAATTATTTATATATTTTTTTATTAATTGGATAATTTCGTACCCTCTGAATAGCAGTCTACACGTCCACATGAAATGTCGTTGCGAATCTTCTCACACCCCGAGAAATTTCTATATGTTTGTAAGGTTATTATCGCATGTGGTTCTCAATAGCACTCACCACGACCACATGAAGTGCTTGCATGTGTCCCCCCTCGCATGCATGCGCTCTAACCTAGAGGCGAAGGTTCCGGGCCCGTATAAGGGTGGAATCTCCCCGTCGAGGTGAAACCGGGTAGGATAGTGCCCCAACTTGTGAACCAACATGGTTTGACATCACCCTATGACCTAAACAAACACAAAACAAGAGAGAGCTACGCCGGGCTACCCCTGTCAGAGGAACGTCTAGGGGGGTAGACGATCCGAGTGTGCACAGAGATCAGGGTTTCGCCGGAGGAAGACCACGAGAACATCGGAATGAGATGAAAACTTGCATGTGCCCCTAGCATATGTGTGTGTGGGTGTGATTAGAGGTTGGTATATATAGGTGCTTGCATGTGTCCCCCCTCGCATGCATGCGCTCTAACCTAGAGGCGAAGGTTCCGGGCCCGTATAAGGGTGGAATCTCCCCGTCAAGGTGAAACCGGGTAGGATAGTGCCCCAACTTGTGAGCCAACATGGTTTGACATCACCCTATGACCTAAACAAACACAAAACAAGAGAGAGCTACGCCGGGCTACCCCTGTCAGAGGAACGTCTAGGGGGTAGACGATCCGAGTGTGCACAGAGATCAGGGTTTCGCCGGAGGAAGACCACGAGAACATCGGAATGAGATGAAAACTTGCATGTGCCCCTAGCATATGTGTGTGTGGGTGTGGTTAGAGGTTGGTATATATAGGTGCTTGCATGTGTCCCCCCTCGCATGCATGTGCTCTAACCTAGAGGCGAAGGTTCCGGGCCCGTATGAGGGTGGAATCTCCCCGTCGAGGTGAAACCGGGTAGGATAGTGCCCCAACTTGTGAGCCAACATGGTTTGACATCACCCTATGACCTAAACAAACACAAAACAAGAGAGAGCTACGCCGGGCTACCCCTGTCAGAGGAACGTCTAGGGGGGTAGACGATCCGAGTGTGCACAGAGATCAGGGTTTCGCCAGAGGAAGACCACGAGAACATCGGAATGAGATGAAAACTTGCATGTGACCCTAGCATATGTGTGTGTGGGTGTGGTTAGAGGTTGGTATATATAGGTGCTTGCATGTGTCCCCCCTCGCATGCATGCGCTCTAACCTAGAGGCGAAGGTTCCGGGCCCATATAAGGGTGGAATCTCCCCGTCGAGGTGAAACCGGGTAGGATAGTGCCCCAACTTGTGAGCCAACATGGTTTGACATCACCCTATGACCTAAGCAAACACAAAACAAGAGAGAGCTACGCCGGGCTACCCCTGTCAGAGGAACGTCTAGGGGGGTAGACGATCCGAGTGTGCACAGAGATCAGGGTTTCGCCGGAGGAAGACCACGAGAACATCGGAATGAGATGAAAACTTGCATGTGCCCCTAGCATATGTGTGTGTGGGTGTGGTTAGAGGTTGGTATATATAGGTGCTTGCATGTGTCCCCCCTCGCATGCATGCGCTCTAACCTAGAGGCGAAGGTTCCGGGCCCGTATGAGGGTGGAATCTCCCCGTCGAGGTGAAACCGGGTAGGATAGTGCCCCAACTTGTGAGCCAACATGGTTTGACATCACCCTATGACCTAAACAAACACAAAACAAGAGAGAGCTACACCGGGCTACCCCTGTCAGAGGAACGTCTAGGGGGTAGACGATCCGAGTGTGCACAGAGATCAGGGTTTCGCCGGAGGAAGACCACGAGAACATCGGAATGAGATGAAAACTTGCATGTGCCCCTAGCATATGTGTGTGTGGGTGTGGTTAGAGGTTGGTATATATAGGTGCTTGCATGTGTCCCCCCTCGCATGCATGCGCTCTAACCTAGAGGCGAAGGTTCCGGGCCCGTATAAGGGTGGAATCTCCCCGTCGAGGTGAAACCGGGTAGGATAGTGCCCGAACTTGTGAGCCAACATGGTTTGACATCACCCTATGACCTAAGCAAACACAAAACAAGAGAGAGCTACGCCGGGCTACCCCTGTCAGAGGAACGTCTAGGGGGGTAGACGATCCGAGTGTGCACAGAGATCAGGGTTTCGCCGGAGGAAGACCACGAGAACATCGGAATGAGATGAAAACTTGCATGTGCCCCTAGCATATGTGTGTGTGGGTGTGGTTAGATGTTGGTATATATAGGTGCTTGCATGTGTCCCCCCTCGCATGCATGCGCTCTAACCTAGAGGCGAAGGTTCCGGGCCCGTATGAGGGTGGAATCTCCCCGTCGAGGTGAAACCGGGTAGGATAGTGCCCCAACTTGTGAGACAACATGGTTTGACATCACCCTATGACCTAAACAAACACAAAACAAGAGAGAGCTACGCCGGGCTACCCCTGTCAGAGGAACGTCTAGGGGGTAGACGATCCGAGTGTGCACAGAGATCAGGGTTTCGCCGGAGGAAGACCACGAGAACATCGGAATGAGATGAAAACTTGCATGTGCCCCTAGCATATGTGTGTGTGGGTGTGGTTAGAGGTTGGTATATATAGGTGCTTGCATGTGTCCCCCCTCGCATGCATGCGCTCTAACCTAGAGGCGAAGGTTCCGGGCCCGTATGAGGGTGGAATCTCCCCGTCGAGGTGAAACCGGGTAGGATAGTGCCCCAACTTGTGAGCCAATATTGTTTGACATCACCCTATGACCTAAACAAACACAAAACAAGAGAGAGATACGCCGGGCTACCCCTGTCAGAGGAACGTCTAGGGGGGTAGACGATCCGAGTGTGCACAGAGATCAGGGTTTCGCCGGAGGAAGACCACGAGAACATCGGAATGAGATGAAAACTTGCATGTGCCCCTAGCATATGTGTGTGTGGGTGTGGTTAGAGGTTGGTATATATAGGTGCTTGCATGTGTCCCCCCTCGCATGCATGCGCTCTAACCTAGAGGCGAAGGTTCCGGGCCCGTATGAGGGTGGAATCTCCCCGTCGAGGTGAAACCGGGTAGGATAGTGCCCCAACTTGTGAGCCAACATGGTTTGACATCACCCTATGACCTAAACAAACACAAAACAAGAGAGAGCTACGTCAGGCTACCCCTGTCAGAGGAACGTCTAGGGGGGTAGACGATCCGAGTGTGCACAGAGATCAGGGTTTCGCCGGAGGAAGACCACGAGAACATCGGAATGAGATGAAAACTTGCATGTGCCCCTAGCATATGTGTGTGTGGGTGTGGTTAGAGGTTGGTATATATAGGTGCTTGCATGTGTCCCCCCTCGCATGCATGCGCTCTAACCTAGAGGCGAAGGTTCCGGGCCCGTATAAGGGTGGAATCTCCCCGTCGAGGTGAAACCGGGTAGGATAGTGCCCCAACTTGTGAGCCAACATGGTTTGACATCACCCTATGACCTAAGCAAACACAAAACAAGAGAGAGCTACGCCGGGCTACCCCTGTCAACGGAACGTCTAGGGGGGTAGACGATCCGAGTGTGCACAGAGATCAGGGTTTCGCCGGAGGAAGACCACGAGAACATCGGAATGAGATGAAAACTTGCATGTGCCCCTAGCATATGTGTGTGTGGGTGTGGTTAGAGGTTGGTATATATATAGGTGCTTGCATGTGTCCCCCCTCGCATGCATGCGCTCTAACCTAGAGGCGAAGGTTCCGGGCCCGTATGAGGGTGGAATCTCCCCGTCGAGCTGAAACCGGGTAGGATAGTGCCCCAACTTGTGAGCCAACATGGTTTGACATCACCCTATGACCTAAACAAACACAAAACAAGAGAGAGCTACGCCGGGCTACCCCTGTCAGAGGAACGTCTAGGGGAGTAGACGATCCGAGTGTGCACAGAGATCAGGGTTTCGCCGGAGGAAGACCACGAGAACATCGGAATGAGATGAAAACTTGCATGTGCCCCTAGCATATGTGTGTGTGGGTGTGGTTAGAGGTTGGTATATATAGGTGCTTGCATGTGTCCCCCCTCGCATGCATGCGCTCTAACCTAGAGGCGAAGGTTCCGGGCCCGTATGAGGGTGGAATCTCCCCGTCGAGGTGAAACCGGGTAGGATAGTGCCCCAACTTGTGAGACAACATGGTTTGACATCACCCTATGACCTAAACAAACACAAAACAAGAGAAAGCTACGCCGGGCTACCCCTGTCAGAGGAACGTCTAGGGGGGTAGACGATCCGAGTGTGCACAGAGATCAGGGTTTCGCCGGAGGAAGACCACGAGAACATCAGAATGAGATGAAAACTTGCATGTGCCCCTAGCATATGTGTGTGTGGGTGTGGTTAGAGGTTGGTATATATAGGTGCTTGCATGTGTCCCCCCTCGCATGCATGCGCTCTAACCTAGAGGCGAAGGTTCCAGGCCCGTATGAGGGTGGAATCTCCCCGTCGAGGTGAAACCGGGTAGGATAGTGCCCTAACTTGTGAGCCAACATGGTTTGACATCACCCTATGACCTAAACAAACACAAAACAAGAGAGAGCTACGCCGGGCTACCCCTGTCAGAGGAACGTCTAGGGGGGTAGACGATCCGAGTGTGCACAGAGATCAGGGTTTCGCCGGAGGAAGACCACTCGAACATCGGAATGAGATGAAAACTTGCATGTGCCCCTAGCATATGTGTGTGTGGGTGTGGTTAGAGGTTGGTATATATAGGTGCTTGCATGTGTCCCCCCTCGCATGCATGCGCTCTAACCTAGAGGCGAAGGTTCCGGGCCCGTATAAGGGTGGAATCTCCCCGTCGAGGTGAAACCGGGTAGGATAGTGCCCCAACTTGTGAGCCAACATGGTTTGACATCACCCTATGACCTAAGCAAACACAAAACAAGAGAGAGCTACGCCGGGCTACCCCTGTCAGAGGAACGTCTAGGGGGGTAGACGATCGGAGTGTGCATAGAGATCAGGGTTTCGCCGGAGGAAGACCACGAGAACATCGGAATGAGATGAAAACTTGCATGTGCCCCTAGCATATGTGTGTGTGGGTGTGGTTAGAGGTTGGTATATATAGGTGCTTGCATGTGTCCCCCCTCGCATGCATGCGCTCTAACCTAGAGGCGAAGGTTCCGGGCCCGTATGAGGGTGGAATCTCCCCGTCGAGGTGAAACCGGGTAGGATAGTGCCCCAACTTGTGAGCCAACATGGTTTGACATCACCCTATGACCTAAACAAACACAAAACAAGAGAGAGCTACGCCGGGCTACCCCTGTCAGAGGAACGTCTAGGGGGGTAGACGATCCGAGTGTGCACAGAGATCAGGGTTTCGCCGGAGGAAGACCACGAGAACATCGGAATGCGATGAAAACTTGCATGTGCCCCTAGCATATGTGTGTGTGGGTGTGGTTAGAGGTTGGTATATATAGGTGCTTGCATGTGTCCCCCCTCGCATGCATGCGCTCTAACCTAGAGGCGAAGGTTCCGGGCCCGTATGAGGGTGGAATCTCCCCGTCGAGGTGAAACCGGGTAGGATAGTGCCCCAACTTGTGAGCCAACATGGTTTGACATCACCCTATGACCTAAACAAACACAAAACAAGAGAGAGCTACGCCGGGCTACCCCTGTCAGAGGAACGTCTAGGGGGTAGACGATCCGAGTGTGCACAGAGATCAGGGTTTCGCCGGAGGAAGACCACGAGAACATCGGAATGAGATGAAAACTTGCATGTGCCCCTAGCATATGTGTGTGTGGGTGTGGTTAGAGGTTGGTATATATAGGTGCTTGCATGTGTCCCCCCTCGCATGCATGCGCTCTAACCTAGAGGCGAAGGTTCCGGGCCCGTATGAGGGTGGAATCTCCCCGTCGAGGTGAAACCGGGTAGGATAGTGCCCCAACTTGTGAGCCAACATGGTTTGACATCACCCTATGACCTAAACAAACACAAAACAAGAGAGAGCTACGCCGGGCTACCCCTGTCAGAGGAACGTCTAGGGGGGTAGACGATCCGAGTGTGCACAGAGATCAGGGTTTCGCCGGAGGAAGACCATGAGAACATCAGAATGAGATGAAAACTTGCATGTGCCCCTAGCATATGTGTGTGTGGGTGTGGTTAGAGGTTGGTATATATAGGTGCTTGCATGTGTCCCCCCTCGCATGCATGCGCTCTAACCTAGAGGCGAAGGTTCCGGGCCCGTATGAGGGTGGAATCTCCCCGTCGAGGTGAAACCGGGTAGGATAGTGCCCCAACTTGTGAGCCAACATGGTTTGACATCACCCTATGACCTAAACAAACACAAAACAAGAGAGAGCTACGCCGGGCTACCCCTGTCAGAGGAACGTCTAGGGGGTAGACGATCCGAGTGTGCACAGAGATCAGGGTTTCGCCGGAGGAAGACCACGAGAACATCGGAATGAGATGAAAACTTGCATGTGCCCCTAGCATATGTGTGTGTGGGTGTGGTTAGAGGTTGGTATATATAGGTGCTTGCATGTGTCCCCCCTCGCATGCATGCGCTCTAACCTAGAGGCGAAGGTTCCGGGCCCGTATGAGGGTGGAATCTCCCCGTCGAGGTGAAACCGGGTAGGATAGTGCCCCAACTTGTGAGACAATATGGTTTGACATCACCCTATGACCTAAACAAACACAAAACAAGAGAAAGCTACGCCGGGCTACCCCTGTCAGAGGAACGTCTAGGGGGGTAGACGATCCGAGTGTGCACAGAGATCAGGGTTTCGCCGGAGGAAGACCACGAGAACATCGGAATGAGATGAAAACTTGCATGTGCCCCTAGCATATGTGTGTGTGGGTGTGGTTAGAGGTTGGTATATATAGGTGCTTGCATGTGTCCCCCCTCGCATGCATGCGCTCTAACCTAGAGGCGAAGGTTCCAGGCCCGTATGAGGGTGGAATCTCCCCGTCGAGGTGAAACCGGGTAGGATAGTGCCCCAACTTGTGAGCCAACATGGTTTGACATCACCCTATGACCTAAACAAACACAAAACAAGAGAGAGCTACGCCGGGCTACCCCTGTCAGAGGAACGTCTAGGGGGGTAGACGATCCGAGTGTGCACAGAGATCAGGGTTTCGCCGGAGGAAGACCACTCGAACATCGGAATGAGATGAAAACTTGCATGTGCCCCTAGCATATGTGTGTGTGGGTGTGGTTAGAGGTTGGTATATATAGGTGCTTGCATGTGTCCCCCCTCGCATGCATGCGCTCTAACCTAGAGGCGAAGGTTCCGGGCCCGTATAAGGGTGGAATCTCCCCGTCGAGGTGAAACCGGGTAGGATAGTGCCCCAACTTGTGAGCCAACATGGTTTGACATCACCCTATGACCTAAGCAAACACAAAACAAGAGAGAGCTACGCCGGGCTACCCCTGTCAGAGGAACGTCTAGGGGGGTAGACGATCCGAGTGTGCACAGAGATCAGGGTTTCGCCGGAGGAAGACCACGAGAACATCGGAATGAGATGAAAACTTGCATGTGCCCCTAGCATATGTGTGTGTGGGTGTGGTTAGAGGTTGGTATATATAGGTGCTTGCATGTGTCCCCCCTCGCATGCATGCGCTCTAACCTAGAGGCGAAGGTTCCGGGCCCGTATGAGGGTGGAATCTCCCCGTCGAGGTGAAACCGGGTAGGATAGTGCCCCAACTTGTGAGCCAACATGGTTTGACATCACCCTATGACCTAAACAAACACAAAACAAGAGAGAGCTACGCCGGGCTACCCCTGTCAGAGGAACGTCTAGGGGGTAGACGATCCGAGTGTGCACAGAGATCAGGGTTTCGCCGGAGGAAGACCACGAGAACATCGGAATGAGATGAAAACTTGCATGTGCCCCTAGCATATGTGTGTGTGGGTGTGGTTAGAGGTTGGTATATATAGGTGCTTGCATGTGTCCCCCCTCGCATGCATGCGCTCTAACCTAGAGGCGAAGGTTCCGGGCCCGTATGAGGGTGGAATCTCCCCGTCGAGGTGAAACCGGGTAGGATAGTGCCCCAACTTGTCAGCCAACATGGTTTGACATCACCCTATGACCTAAACAAACACAAAACAAGAGAGAGCTACGCCGGGCTACCCCTGTCAGAGGAACGTCTAGGGGAGTAGACGATCCGAGTGTGCACAGAGATCAGGGTTTCGCCGGAGGAAGACCACGAGAACATCGGAATGAGATGAAAACTTGCATGTGCCCCTAGCATATGTGTGTGTGGGTGTGGTTAGAGGTTGGTATATATAGGTGCTTGCATGTGTCCCCCCTCGCATGCATGCGCTCTAACCTAGAGGCGAAGGTTCCGGGCCCGTATGAGGGTGGAATCTCCCCGTCGAGGTGAAACCGGGTAGGATAGTGCCCCAACTTGTGAGACAATATGGTTTGACATCACCCTATGACCTAAACAAACACAAAACAAGAGAAAGCTACGCCGGGCTACCCCTGTCAGAGGAACGTCTAGGGGGGTAGACGATCCGAGTGTGCACAGAGATCAGGGTTTCGCCGGAGGAAGACCACGAGAACATCAGAATGAGATGAAAACTTGCATGTGCCCCTAGCATATGTGTGTGTGGGTGTGGTTAGAGGTTGGTATATATAGGTGCTTGCATGTGTCCCCCCTCGCATGCATGCGCTCTAACCTAGAGGCGAAGGTTCCGGCCCGTATGAGGGTGGAATCTCCCCGTCGAGGTGAAACCGGGTAGGATAGTGCCCTAACTTGTGAGCCAACATGGTTTGACATCACCCTATGACCTAAACAAACACAAAACAAGAGAGAGCTACGCCGGGCTACCCCTGTCAGAGGAACGTCTAGGGGGGTAGACGATCCGAGTGTGCACAGAGATCAGGGTTTCGCCGGAGGAAGACCACGAGAACATCGGAATGAGATGAAAACTTGCATGTGCCCCTAGCATATGTGTGTGTGGGTGTGGTTAGAGGTTGGTATATATAGGTGCTTGCATGTGTCCCCCCTCGCATGCATGCGCTCTAACCTAGAGGCGAAGGTTCCGGGCCCGTATAAGGGTGGAATCTCCCCGTCGAGGTGAAACCGGGTAGGATAGTGCCCCAACTTGTGAGCCAACATGGTTTGACATCACCCTATGACCTAAACAAACACAAAACAAGAGAGAGCTACGCCGGGCTACCCCTGTCAGAGGAACGTCTAGGGGGGTAGACGATCGGAGTGTGCACAGAGATCAGGGTTTCGCCGGAGGAAGACCACGAGAACATCGGAATGAGATGAAAACTTGCATGTGCCCCTAGCATATGTGTGTGTGGGTGTGGTTAGAGGTTGGTATATATAGGTGCTTGCATGTGTCCCCCCTCGCATGCATGCGCTCTAACCTAGAGGCGAAGGTTCCGGGCCCGTATGAGGGTGGAATCTCCCCGTCGAGCTGAAACCGGGTAGGATAGTGCCCCAACTTGTGAGCCAACATGGTTTGACATCACCCTATGACCTAAACAAACACAAAACAAGAGAGAGCTACGCCGGGCTACCCCTGTCAGAGGAACGTCTAGGGGGGTAGACGATCCGAGTGTGCACAGAGATCAGGGTTTCGCCGGAGGAAGACCACGAGAACATCGGAATGAGATGAAAACTTGCATGTGCCCCTAGCATATGTGTGTGTGGGTGTGGTTAGAGGTTGGTATATATAGGTGCTTGCATGTGTCCCCCCTCGCATGCATGCGCTCTAACCTAGAGGCGAAGGTTCCGGGCCCGTATGAGGGTGGAATCTCCCCGTCGAGGTGAAACCGGGTAGGATAGTGCCCCAACTTGTGAGCCAACATGGTTTGACATCACCCTATGACCTAAACAAACACAAAACAAGAGAGAGCTACGCCGGGCTACCCCTGTCAGAGGAACGTCTAGGGGGGTAGACGATCCGAGTGTGCACAGAGATCAGGGTTTCGCCGGAGGAAGACCACGAGAACATCGGAATGAGATGAAAACTTGCATGTGCCCCTAGCATATGTGTGTGTGGGTGTGGTTAGAGGTTGGTATATATAGGTGCTTGCATGTGTCCCCCCTCGCATGCATGCGCTCTAACCTAGAGGCGAAGGTTCCGGGCCCGTATGAGGGTGGAATCCCCGTCGAGGTGAAACCGGGTAGGATAGTGCCCCAACTTGTGAGACAATATGGTTTGACATCACCCTATGACCTAAACAAACACAAAACAAGAGAAAGCTACGCCGGGCTACCCCTGTCAGAGGAACGTCTAGGGGGGTAGACGATCCGAGTGTGCACAGAGATCAGGGTTTCGCCGGAGGAAGACCACGAGAACATCGGAATGAGATGAAAACTTGCATGTGCCCCTAGCATATGTGTGTGTGGGTGTGGTTAGAGGTTGGTATATATAGGTGCTTGCATGTGTCCCCCCTCGCATGCATGCGCTCTAACCTAGAGGCGAAGGTTCCAGGCCCGTATGAGGGTGGAATCTCCCCGTCGAGGTGAAACCGGGTAGGATAGTGCCCCAACTTGTGAGCCAACATGGTTTGACATCACCCTATGACCTAAACAAACACAAAACAAGAGAGAGCTACGCCGGGCTACCCCTGTCAGAGGAACGTCTAGGGGGGTAGACGATCCGAGTGTGCACAGAGATCAGGGTTTCGCCGGAGGAAGACCACGAACATCGGAATGAGATGAAAACTTGCATGTGCCCCTAGCATATGTGTGTGTGGGTGTGGTTAGAGGTTGGTATATATAGGTGCTTGCATGTGTCCCCCCTCGCATGCATGCGCTCTAACCTAGAGGCGAAGGTTCCGGGCCCGTATAAGGGTGGAATCTCCCCGTCGAGGTGAAACCGGGTAGGATAGTGCCCCAACTTGTGAGCCAACATGGTTTGACATCACCCTATGACCTAAACAAACACAAAACAAGAGAGAGCTACGCCGGGCTACCCCTGTCAGAGGAACGTCTAGGGGGTAGACGATCCGAGTGTGCACAGAGATCAGGGTTTCGCCGGAGGAAGACCACGAGAACATCGGAATGAGATGAAAACTTGCATGTGCCCCTAGCATATGTGTGTGTGGGTGTGGTTAGAGGTTGGTATATATAGGTGCTTGCATGTGTCCCCCCTCGCATGCATGCGCTCTAACCTAGAGGCGAAGGTTCCGGGCCCGTATGAGGGTGGAATCTCCCCGTCGAGGTGAAACCGGGTAGGATAGTGCCCCAACTTGTGAGCCAACATGGTTTGACATCACCCTATGACCTAAACAAACACAAAACAAGAGAGAGCTACGCCGGGCTACCCCTGTCAGAGGAACGTCTAGGGGGGTAGACGATCCGAGTGTGCACAGAGATCAGGGTTTCGCCGGAGGAAGACCACGAGAACATCGGAATGAGATGAAAACTTGCATGTGCCCCTAGCATATGTGTGTGTGGGTGTGGTTAGAGGTTGGTATATATAGGTGCTTGCATGTGTCCCCCCTCGCATGCATGCGCTCTAACCTAGAGGCGAAGGTTCCGGGCCCGTATGAGGGTGGAATCTCCCCGTCGAGGTGAAACCGGGTAGGATAGTGCCCCAACTTGTGAGCCAACATGGTTTGACATCACCCTATGACCTAAACAAACACAAAACAAGAGAGAGCTACGCCGGGCTACCCCTGTCAGAGGAACGTCTAGGGGGGTAGACGATCCGAGTGTGCACAGAGATCAGGGTTTCGCCGGAGGAAGACCACGAGAACATCGGAATGAGATGAAAACTTGCATGTGCCCCTAGCATATGTGTGTGTGGGTGTGGTTAGAGGTTGGTATATATAGGTGCTTGCATGTGTCCCCCCTCGCATGCATGCGCTCTAACCTAGAGGCGAAGGTTCCGGGCCCGTATAAGGGTGGAATCTCCCCGTCGAGGTGAAACCGGGTAGGATAGTGCCCCAACTTGTGAGCCAACATGGTTTGACATCACCCTATGACCTAAACAAACACAAAACAAGAGAGAGCTACGCCGGGCTACCCCTGTCAGAGGAACGTCTAGGGGGTAGACGATCCGAGTGTGCACAGAGATCAGGGTTTCGCCGGAGGAAGACCACGAGAACATCGGAATGAGATGAAAACTTGCATGTGCCCCTAGCATATGTGTGTGTGGGTGTGGTTAGAGGTTGGTATATATAGGTGCTTGCATGTGTCCCCCCTCGCATGCATGCGCTCTAACCTAGAGGCGAAGGTTCCGGGCCCGTATGAGGGTGGAATCTCCCCGTCGAGGTGAAACCGGGTAGGATAGTGCCCCAACTTGTGAGCCAACATGGTTTGACATCACCCTATGACCTAAACAAACACAAAACAAGAGAGAGCTACGCCGGGCTACCCCTGTCAGAGGAACGTCTAGGGGGGTAGACGATCCGAGTGTGCACAGAGATCAGGGTTTCGCCGGAGGAAGACCACGAGAACATCGGAATGAGATGAAAACTTGCATGTGCCCCTAGCATATGTGTGTGTGGGTGTGGTTAGAGGTTGGTATATATAGGTGCTTGCATGTGTCCCCCCTCGCATGCATGCGCTCTAACCTAGAGGCGAAGGTTCCGGGCCCGTATGAGGGTGGAATCTCCCCGTCGAGGTGAAACCGGGTAGGATAGTGCCCCAACTTGTGAGCCAACATGGTTTGACATCACCCTATGACCTAAACAAACACAAAACAAGAGAGAGCTACGCCGGGCTACCCCTGTCAGAGGAACGTCTAGGGGGGTAGACGATCCGAGTGTGCACAGAGATCAGGGTTTCGCCGGAGGAAGACCACGAGAACATCGGAATGAGATGAAAACTTGCATGTGCCCCTAGCATATGTGTGTGTGTGGGTGTGGTTAGAGGTTGGTATATATAGGTGCTTGCATGTGTCCCCCCTCGCATGCATGCGCTCTAACCTAGAGGCGAAGGTTCCGGACCCGTATAAGGGTGGAATCTCCCCGTCGAGGTGAAACCGGGTAGGATAGTGCCCCAACTTGTGAGCCAACATGGTTTGACATCACCCTATGACCTAAACAAACACAAAACAAGAGAGAGCTACGCCGGGCTACCCCTGTCAGAGGAACGTCTAGGGGGGTAGACGATCCGAGTGTGCACAGAGATCAGGGTTTCGCCGGAGGAAGACCACGAGAACATCGGAATGAGATGAAAACTTGCATGTGCCCCTAGCATATGTGTGTGTGGGTGTGGTTAGAGGTTGGTATATATAGGTGCTTGCATGTGTCCCCCCTCGCATGCATGCGCTCTAACCTAGAGGCGAAGGTTCCGGGCCCGTATGAGGGTGGAATCTCCCCGTCGAGGTGAAACCGGGTAGGATAGTGCCCCAACTTGTGAGCCAACATGGTTTGACATCACCCTATGACCTAAACAAACACAAAACAAGAGAGAGCTACGCCGGGCTACCCCTGTCAGAGGAACGTCTAGGGGGGTAGACGATCCGAGTGTGCACAGAGATCAGGGTTTCGCCGGAGGAAGACCACGAGAACATCGGAATGAGATGAAAACTTGCATGTGCCCCTAGCATATGTGTGTGTGGGTGTGGTTAGAGGTTGGTATATATAGGTGCTTGCATGTGTCCCCCCTCGCATGCATGCGCTCTAACCTAGAGGCGAAGGTTCCGGGCCCGTATGAGGGTGGAATCTCCCCGTCGAGGTGAAACCGGGTAGGATAGTGCCCCAACTTGTGAGCCAACATGGTTTGACATCACCCTATGACCTAAACAAACACAAAACAAGAGAGAGCTACGCCGGGCTACCCCTGTCAGAGGAACGTCTAGGGGGGTAGACGATCCGAGTGTGCACAGAGATCAGGGTTTCGCCGGAGGAAGACCACGAGAACATCGGAATGAGATGAAAACTTGCATGTGCCCCTAGCATATGTGTGTGTGGGTGTGGTTAGAGGTTGGTATATATAGGTGCTTGCATGTGTCCCCCCTCGCATGCATGCGCTCTAACCTAGAGGCGAAGGTTCCGGCCCGTATAAGGGTGGAATCTCCCCGTCGAGGTGAAACCGGGTAGGATAGTGCCCCAACTTGTGAGCCAACATGGTTTGACATCACCCTATGACCTAAACAAACACAAAACAAGAGAGAGCTACGCCGGGCTACCCCTGTCAGAGGAACGTCTAGGGGGGTAGACGATCCGAGTGTGCACAGAGATCAGGGTTTCGCCGGAGGAAGACCACGAGAACATCGGAATGAGATGAAAACTTGCATGTGCCCCTAGCATATGTGTGTGTGGGTGTGGTTAGAGGTTGGTATATATAGGTGCTTGCATGTGTCCCCCTCGCATGCATGCGCTCTAACCTAGAGGCGAAGGTTCCGGGCCCGTATGAGGGTGGAATCTCCCCGTCGAGGTGAAACCGGGTAGGATAGTGCCCCAACTTGTGAGCCAACATGGTTTGACATCACCCTATGACCTAAACAAACACAAAACAAGAGAGAGCTACGCCGGGCTACCCCTGTCAGAGGAACGTCTAGGGGGGTAGACGATCCGAGTGTGCACAGAGATCAGGGTTTCGCCGGAGGAAGACCACGAGAACATCGGAATGAGATGAAAACTTGCATGTGCCCCTAGCATATGTGTGTGTGGGTGTGGTTAGAGGTTGGTATATATAGGTGCTTGCATGTGTCCCCCCTCGCATGCATGCGCTCTAACCTAGAGGCGAAGGTTCCGGGCCCGTATGAGGGTGGAATCTCCCCGTCGAGGTGAAACCGGGTAGGATAGTGCCCCAACTTGTGAGCCAACATGGTTTGACATCACCCTATGACCTAAACAAACACAAAACAAGAGAGAGCTACGCCGGGCTACCCCTGTCAGAGGAACGTCTAGGGGGTAGACGATCCGAGTGTGCACAGAGATCAGGGTTTCGCCGGAGGAAGACCACGAGAACATCGGAATGAGATGAAAACTTGCATGTGCCCCTAGCATATGTGTGTGTGGGTGTGGTTAGAGGTTGGTATATATAGGTGCTTGCATGTGTCCCCCCTCGCATGCATGCGCTCTAACCTAGAGGCGAAGGTTCCGGGCCCGTATGAGGGTGGAATCTCCCCGTCGAGGTGAAACCGGGTAGGATAGTGCCCCAACTTGTGAGCCAACATGGTTTGACATCACCCTATGACCTAAACAAACACAAAACAAGAGAGAGCTACGCCGGGCTACCCCTGTCAGAGGAACGTCTAGGGGGGTAGACGATCCGAGTGTGCACAGAGATCAGGGTTTCGCCGGAGGAAGACCACGAGAACATCGGAATGAGATGAAAACTTGCATGTGCCCCTAGCATGTGTGTGTGTGGGTGTGGTTAGAGGTTGGTATATATAGGTGCTTGCATGTGTCCCCCCTCGCATGCATGCGCTCTAACCTAGAGGCGAAGGTTCCGGACCCGTATAGGGTGGAATCTCCCCGTCGAGGTGAAACCGGGTAGGATAGTGCCCAAACTTGTGAGCCAACATGGTTTGACATCACCCTATGACCTAAACAAACACAAAACAAGAGAGAGCTACGCCGGGCTACCCCTGTCAGAGGAACGTCTAGGGGGTAGACGATCCGAGTGTGCACAGAGATCAGGGTTTCGCCGGAGGAAGACCACGAGAACATCGGAATGAGATGAAAACTTGCATGTGCCCCTAGCATATGTGTGTGTGGGTGTGGTTAGAGGTTGGTATATATAGGTGCTTGCATGTGTCCCCCCTCGCATGCATGCGCTCTAACCTAGAGGCGAAGGTTCCGGGCCCGTATGAGGGTGGAATCTCCCCGTCGAGGTGAAACCGGGTAGGATAGTGCCCCAACTTGTGAGCCAACATGGTTTGACATCACCCTATGACCTAAACAAACACAAAACAAGAGAGAGCTACGCCGGGCTACCCCTGTCAGAGGAACGTCTAGGGGGTAGACGATCCGAGTGTGCACAGAGATCAGGGTTTCGCCGGAGGAAGACCACGAGAACATCGGAATGAGATGAAAACTTGCATGTGCCCCTAGCATATGTGTGTGTGGGTGTGGTTAGAGGTTGGTATATATAGGTGCTTGCATGTGTCCCCCTCGCATGCATGCGCTCTAACCTAGAGGCGAAGGTTCCGGGCCCGTATGAGGGTGGAATCTCCCCGTCGAGGTGAAACCGGGTAGGATAGTGCCCCAACTTGTGAGCCAACATGGTTTGACATCACCCTATGACCTAAACAAACACAAAACAAGAGAGAGCTACGCCGGGCTACCCCTGTCAGAGGAACGTCTAGGGGGGTAGACGATCCGAGTGTGCACAGAGATCAGGGTTTCGACGGAGGAAGACCACGAGAACATCGGAATGAGATGAAAACTTGCATGTGCCCCTAGCATATGTGTGTGTGGGTGTGGTTAGAGGTTGGTATATATAGGTGCTTGCATGTGTCCCCCCTCGCATGCATGCGCTCTAACCTAGAGGCGAAGGTTCCGGGCCCGTATGAGGGTGGAATCTCCCCGTCGAGGTGAAACCGGGTAGGATAGTGCCCCAACTTGTGAGCCAACATGTTTTGACATCACCCTATGACCTAAACAAACACAAAACAAGAGAGAGCTACGCCGGGCTACCCCTGTCAGAGGAACGTCTAGGGGGTAGACGATCCGAGTGTGCACAGAGATCAGGGTTTCGCCGGAGGAAGACCACGAGAACATCGGAATGAGATGAAAACTTGCATGTGCCCCTAGCATATGTGTGTGTGGGTGTGGTTAGAGGTTGGTATATATAGGTGCTGCATGTGTCCCCCCTCGCATGCATGCGCTCTAACCTAGAGGCGAAGGTTCCGGGCCCGTATAAGGGTGGAATCTCCCGTCGAGGTGAAACCGGGTAGGATAGTGCCCCAACTTGTGAGCCAACATGGTTTGACATCACCCTATGACCTAAACAAACACAAAACAAGAAGAGCTACGCCGGGCTACCCCTGTCAGAGGAACGTCTAGGGGGGTAGACGATCCGAGTGTGCACAGAGATCAGGGTTTCGCCGGAGGAAGACCACGAGAACATCGGAATGAGATGAAAACTTGCATGTGCCCCTAGCATATGTGTGTGTGGGTGTGGTTAGAGGTTGGTATATATAGGTGCTTGCATGTGTCCCCCTCGCATGCATGCGCTCTAACCTAGAGGCGAAGGTTCCGGGCCCGTATGAGGGTGGAATCTCCCCGTCGAGGTGAAACCGGTAGGATAGTGCCCCAACTTGTGAGCCAACATGGTTTGACATCACCCTATGACCTAAACAAACACAAAACAAGAGAGAGCTACGCCGGGCTACCCCTGTCAGAGGAACGTCTAGGGGGGTAGACGATCCGAGTGTGCACAGAGATCAGGGTTTCGCCGGAGGAAGACCACGAGAACATCGGAATGAGATGAAAACTTGCATGTGCCCCTAGCATATGTGTGTGTGGGTGTGGTTAGAGGTTGGTATATATAGGTGCTGCATGTGTCCCCCTCGCATGCATGCGCTCTAACCTAGAGGCGAAGGTTCCGGGCCCGTATGAGGGTGGAATCTCCCCGTCGAGGTGAAACCGGGTAGGATAGTGCCCCAACTTGTGAGCCAACATGGTTTGACATCACCCTATGACCTAAACAACACAAAACAAGAGAGAGCTACGCCGGGCTACCCCTGTCAGAGGAACGTCTAGGGGGGTAGACGATCCGAGTGTGCACAGAGATCAGGGTTTCGCCGGAGGAAGACCACGAGAACATCGGAATGAATGAAAACTTGCATGTGCCCCTAGCATATGTGTGTGTGGGTGTGGTTAGAGGTTGGTATATATAGGTGCTTGCATGTGTCCCCCCTCGCATGCATGCGCTCTACCTAGAGGCGAAGGTTCCGGGCCGTATAAGGGTGGAATCTCCCCGTCGAGGTGAAACCGGGTAGGATAGTGCCCCAACTTGTGAGCCAACATGGTTTGACATCACCCTATGACCTAAAACACAAAACAAGAGAGAGCTACGCCGGGCTACCCCTGTCAGAGGAACGTCTAGGGGGGTAGACGATCCGAGTGTGCACAGAGATCAGGGTTTTCGCCGGAGGAAGACCACGAGAACATCGGAATGAGATGAAAACTTGCATGTGCCCCTAGCATATGTGTGTGGGTGGGTGTGGTTAGAGGTTGGTATATATAGGTGCTTGCATGTGTCCCCCTCGCATGCATGCGCTCTAACCTAGAGGCGAAGGTTCCGGGCCCGTATGAGGGTGGAATCTCCCCGTCGAGGTGAAACCGGGTAGGATAGTGCCCAACTTGTGAGCCAACATGTTTGACATCACCCTATGACCTAAACAAACACAAAACAAGAGAGAGCTACGCCGGGCTACCCCTGTCAGAGGAACGTCTAGGGGGGTAGACGATCCGAGTGTGCACAGAGATCAGGTTTCGCCGGAGAAAGACCACGAGAACATCGGAATGAGATGAAAACTTGCATGTGCCCCTAGCATATGTGTGTGTGGGTGTGTTAGAGGTTGGTATATATAGGTGCTTGCATGTGTCCCCCTCGCATGCATGCGCTCTAACCTAGAGGCGAAGGTTCCGGGCCCGTATGAGGTGGAATCTCCCCGTCGAGGTGAAACCGGGTAGGATAGTGCCCCAACTTGTGAGCCAACATGGTTTGACATCACCCTATGACCTAAACAAACACAAAACAAGAGAGAGCTACGCCGGGCTACCCCTGTCAGAGGAACGTCTAGGGGGGTAGACGATCCGAGTGTGCACAGAGATCAGGGTTTCGCCGGAGGAAGACCACGAGAACATCGGAATGAGATGAAAAACTTGCATGTCCCCTAGCATATGTGTGTGGGTGTGGGTGAACCGGGTAGGATAGTGCCCCAACTTGTGAGCCAACATGGTTGACATCACCCTATGACCTAACAAACACAAACAAGAGAGAGCTACGCCGGGCTACCCCTGTCAGAGGAACGTCTAGGGGGGTAGACGATCCGAGTGTGCACAGAGATCAGGGTTTCGCCGGAGGAAGAC